>CM036620.1:9525360-10742548 GCA_020746105.1 Trogon surrucura | reverse complement strand
GTCTTGAGAACTAGGGCAGAATAGAAGCAAAAATGGGCAAAGTGTACTGAATGACCTCAGTCTTCATCCAAGTTTTCAATTAAAGTTGTGTGGAGAGAAACAGGTTCCAGTAAATGTCTTAATTTAGGTGAAACAGCATATTTTGCTAAAACCATGATTAGTTGAAAACGTCCTGGCTGGCTCTAGCAGGAACACAGAAATTATACCACGTTGTTAGACTGGTTTGCAGTCTGCTGACTTCAGTATGCTTTTTATGTTGCTCAAGCATCTGCACAAGAAGCGTGCTGCTGCTTCGAGCTCACATCATCAGGAAAGCAAAGGAAGAAACTGCAGCTTCTCATCAGGTCCTTTCTTCTCCTGTCCTGCCAGGTGGCTGACTCTGTTCTGCTGCTTCCAGGGATTTCTCTCTCTCTTTCCTATGCTGCCGGCTGCTAACTGATCTCCCCCTGCAGCACTTCTCCCAGCTTCTTCTTCTTTCTGTCCATGGGTCTCAAACACTCATCCTGGGATCCCTTTCTGCTGGTCACCTGAAGCCTCCAGCTACAGTCCAGGCAGCGCTGTGTGCTTCTCCTGCTCCCCACACCACAGGAACTCTTTTCTTCCACAACACACGTTCTGGAGATGCCTGATGAAGCTCAGTGAAGGGTCTCCTCTTTCCCATATCTTCTCTTGTTTTGAGCTCAGTCACTGCTAATCCCCAGGACTGTAACCACCGTTTCTTTCCAGCTGGCAAGGAATTTCTCCTTCTCTTCATTTGTTCATATCCTATTCCCAAAAGCCACAACTGGAGCTTGAAAGTGATAATTCAATCCACATGGGCGACAGAGGAAGGTAAACTAATAGCCAAAGCTCCTCGATACGTTTTTGAAAATCGCATTACTTAGAGCTTTGAGTACCTTGAGTGTAGACACTGTCTATCTCAGAAGCATGCAGAAATGTGCTGTTAGATGACTCAGTGGGACCAAGGTGTCATTTCTTCCCAAAGCTGCAGAAACAAAATGTAGCACTTTCAACTGCAATGCCTAATTGTGAACATTCAAAGCATTAAGTATTTTGACAGCTGGAGGAGAAAACATGTCCTGGAAATGTCCAGGATTGTTATTCATAAAGTGATGAAATGAGTAGAAAATCTAGTTACTTTAATATAGAAAAAGAAATGAAACCTTGCATTTCCTCACAGAATCTAAATATTTTCCCTTGGAAAGCAAAAAGGGCAAGTGAAAGAAACCCTTTGTAGATGGTTATTGTGTAGTGACACTCACTCTCATAGCCTCTCTATCTAGAGACTGATCTGAATAACACTTGAGCCAGACAAGACCTCCCCTGACTTTAAGGGTCTTTAGATGAGGCTCTCAACCATACAGAAAAGATAGCTTGACATTTGCATGCAATAAATTACTCCCTCTTGACTTTATACCGTTCCAATCTTAATCAACTTCCCTTGCACACATACACACATGCACAAAAGTGCTTGCACTGGCAACGAGCACAAAGAGGTTGGTCTGCATAAGGTCCTGCTTCCTCCTCTCTGTTCCAACAGGAAAAGCAAATCAACAGGAGCACGGGGCAGTTTTTATCCAGAAATGATAGTGAAAAAAAGGACTTACACACTCGAGATAGTTAGAAATAAATTTACCGCAAGCAGTGCCTAAGTAGAGTAAGTATAACCCAGCCCCACGAGAGAGAGGATGTTTAAACTTTGAGCATCTGATGCTGTGCCTTTGACTTACTTAACTGTGCTGCTTTGCTGAGTGGAAAATCTAGTTACTTGAATGTATAAAGGAAATGAAGACTTATATTTCATGACAGAATCTAAATAACATCTTATCTGTCCAAGTGAAAATCATGTCCATTACACTAGAATGGTTATGTACATCATCCTTCTAGTTTACATTGTTAGAGTGCTTTTACATCAAAGATGTCATTTTATCTTCCATCAGACATCCCAGGGTTTCTTGTGCAGCCTCTCTCTCCTCCCGCTGTGCCCTCACTGCTCATTGTTTTACTACCAGGTACTATGAAATTGGAGCTATATTTTCTGAGCTGGTTTTCACAGGTTAGAGTAAAATATATTTATAACACAAGTAAATTCTTCACTTTAAACCATATAAAAGGTATTTCTTTATTCAGAAAACCATCCAGACTTAGAGCAGACGAGTATAATATTAGAAGCAAGGTTTCACCATAAAAGTTTTAAATGACATTTTAAAGCTTTTTAAATACAGTGTGTCGTCTTTGTGGCTCTGTAAATCACTAGCCTGTTGGAGGTCAAAAGATTATCATTTAGAGAAAGGTTTCATTCTTTACAAGGGAAACTGGCAAACCAAAGTTATATAAATAAGCTGTCTGCCCTGAGACTTAGTCATGTGGCAAAATATATCTTTGTTGTCAAATGCAGAGATGTTAATATAAAGACAGTATCTATTGTTTTCATGCACTGCTCATGGATAGTAGCATTTTGTTTATTGTGACAAAGTGAGGCTGGTGGATCATATATATCCTCAATACTCTTAACTCTTTATCCGGAATAATTCAGAATTTGCAGAGGACTACCTGCTGTGGTGAGGTACATGTAAGAAGGAGGCATTTTGCAGAGTCAGTAAACACCCGTTCTACTCATTCAAAAATTCCTTGGTTTATATGTTTGCGCTTATGATAAGTATATACAGCATTTTAATATTATGAATCAAGTATAATTATCCTTCTATTTCTTAGTCATATTTTCAATCTTTAGTTAGTCATGATGTATTAAAATTACCAGTGTATCTGCAGAGATGTACGTATATGTATATTTAAAAGAAGTTGGTTGTGAAATATGACTCTCAGGTATAAGTACATCACATTATCAACATGCTTCTATGTTGACCTCTAACAAAATTGTAATAAATTAACCTCAAGCTTGGCATCTTGGATCCTTGACTGTCCAACAGCTTCACCAGTCAGCAACACTACAATCAGGATTTAAGAATATGGAAACGTAAGTGGCTGCAATTTGTAACGCAGAATTCTTTATGCTTTTAAAACTCCCTTTAAAACCTCAGAAGTGGGGTGAACGTAAACGCCTGACTCCTGCGAGCGTGTCGGCACATGAGTACAAGGAATCCTTTACTAGACAAAACACGCAGGCAGTAATTTATATTTTTAGCCTTTTTTCATACGCTGGCGGCTTAATGCTGAAAGAAAGTTTGCATTATCTGAGTTGATAGCTAGCAGTCAAAGTTGTTCTCTTGTCTCTGTATCTTTCAGTGACTGGGAAACCGATTTATAACAATACATGGATGCACTGAATTAGAAAAGACAGTTTTAGAGCAGTGACATGTTTTTTTTTCCTGCAGTGCACACTCCACTGAGATACATCAAACAGGCTGTAGGAGAGCTGCGTGCACTCGCGAAGGTTCTTCTCCGCTTTCTCTTTCTCTCCCTTCCCTTTCCACTCGTCCTTTTGCCTCCTCTAATTGCCACCGGAGCACTGCTCTGCCAGCCACAGACCGAAGGGGAAGGGGTGAGGGTCTTACAGCACGGTTAAAAAAGGCACCGCAGCAACCTGTAAGCTGCAGCCCCAGCACCTGAATCGAACCGAGCCCATCAGCTCAGCGGCACAAACAAGTCTCACTGTTTCACAGCTCAGTAATTCAAGATCTTATCCAAATTTCACTCTAAAGCAGCTCTAACCAACTGTGAAGGCTTTGAGCTTACAGCGAGGCTTGCTTTTACTTCTGAAATTTCCGGGAAAGATTGGGTGATTTCTCAGTGATACTTAAATGTCCTAAACTGCTGTTTCAAAGATCGTTACCTGGAAAAAGTGTCCACGTGCATTTATAAATCTAACACCTGTTTTGCAGGCTGAGGCAAGGTCATTTGCGAACCAGACTTTATATGTCATCTTAATGATTTTATTTAATGAAGTGTCAGAGATGCTATTTAGTAGCACTAAGCTGTGTATGCAGTTTGATTTGCAAATCTAGGATAATATTCCTTCCCTACTCAGTTGCATCTTCTCCTTTTCTGGAGAAAAGGAGGCTGAGGGAGGAGACCTTATCGCTCTCTACAGCTACATGAAAAGCGGTTGTAGTGAGGTTGGGGTCAGTCTCCCAAGTAACTAGTGGTAGAACAAGAGGAAATCATCTCCAGTTGAACCAGGGGAGATTTAGGTTGGATATTAGGAAAACTTTCTTCACTGAAAAGTTTATCAGGTGTTGGAACAGGCTTCCCGGGGTAGTGGTGGATCCTCACCATCCTTGGAGGTGTTTAAAAGCCATGTAGATGTGGTGCTTATGGACACGGTTTAGTGGTGGACTTGGCAGTGCTGGCTTAATGGTTACACTCTGATCTTTAAAGGTCTTTTCCAACCTCAAGGACTCTGTGTTTCTATTCTGTATAGAATAAGAACATCCTCTGCCGCTTTGGATGCTGAACACATTCCTACAACTGAAACGTTTTTTTCCCAGCTATTCCACTGTGTCCAGAACGCAAAATGAAATGTCTTTCATACTTTTATAAACTTTCAAATCCCATAAGCAGCATATACCTTTCTAGTCAGAATTGCTTTTGCTAAATAAAGAAGTAACAAGGAAAAAAAAATCCTGTAAGATGTCATGACATGCATCTACCTGCAACAAGGTGAATTCAAACTGAATATAAAATGGGTACTCCCTCCAGAAGGTCCTTATGGAATGCAGTTCAGTGTGCAAAAAGCAGATTTGCAATAGCAGATTTATATATATATATATGCATATACCCATATATATGCCATATGCAGAAGTCTCTGACATAGACACAATTGTTACATTCAGGATAAATTTTGTCATAAATGTCTACCTGACTGGATGAACGAACTTGGCCTTTCTACATAAAAATATAGGTATAATGACGGAAGGAAATATCCCTTGGATTTTATCTGCCACTGAGGTAACACCCTTTCTTAATTCTTCGGAAACTGCATACCATTGCTGGGGACTGCTAGCTAAAAATTGTAAGATTTCTGAGCAAAATTTGGGCATAAACATTTGAAAAGAAAGATGACAGCTTCTGTTTGCTAATGACAGAATTGGAGTTTCATAAAAAAGTAATGAAAAATAGCTTACGAAACAAAATTAACTTCATTGGCTTCATTGTAATTTACAAATGTAATTTTTTCCTGATTTAAATATAATGCTTATTGTATGTGTGTGTATATATGTATTCATATATACATGTCTACAAAAAGAGTAATCAGATTATCTTTTTGTTAGCAAATTTACAAAATTGCAGAACCTGAAATTAAATGTGGTTTAGGTGAGAAAAAGTATGCAATGTCCAGAAATAACATTTAGATTCAGCCAAGCAACTGTGTTGAGAGTTTTGTGACTAAAATAAAAATTGTCAGGTCATTCAATATAATGCTTTTGATACAATGAAACATCTGAAAATAATTATAATAACAATAATAACAGATTATTATGATTATTATTATTACTACTATTACTACCGCTACTACTGACGTTTGTTTTGTTTTTCCACAATAATGAAAATAATTCACCATGAAATTTGAGGTTTCACCAAAAAGCTGTTTTATAACACAACTTAACACAAAGAGTTAAGATCATACTGATTTATTGGAGAGGCTTCAACTTATTACATTAACAACTAAAAATGCAATCAATTTAAACAATGTATCTACAGTCCTTATTTTTTGTTATGTCTATTTTTTTATTTTCTCATAAATTCTCTCCTTTTTTTCTTCTAGGAAGTAAAATGACGTTCTTCAAATCCAGAAGTTGTTCTCCACTCACTGTGGAGAACATTTCTCTGAGGAAACGATTGCTTTTTAATCTACCATTCATCTCATCCACATCGGAACAAAGTGGATTTTCAGGTCAGATACCTCTCTTAAAAATCAATAAGGTGTCGTTGAAAAGTTGAGCTTGGGAAGTATAGTAAAAATATATTTGTGTGACTTCTGTGTAAATGAGGTACTTGACGTGTGTACAATATTGAGAGAAGTTTGAATCCCTCTTCACCACCAGAACCCCAGAGGGTTTTCGGCTGGGCTGTACCCGTGACAAAAATGTATTCTTACTGAATTCACAGTTTTGTCAAGGAGATGTGCAGGGTGTTTTTCTTTCAGGCAACTTATTCCTTGAGGTTAAATACATCCATGTACATAGAGAAATTGGGTTATACTCTATTAGGTTTTACAAAAAAAAATATAACTGGCAAAAAGTAGACTTTCTAAAAGGCTATAGAAGTGCCACTGTGGGGCTGCAAGTGCCGGGGCAGCGTGACCAAGATTCAGATGTGTCGTGGGAGTTAGTTTTGAATCATGATAATGAAAGAGTTTTTTTGGAATTGATCTGGAGTATAAATAATTTATTTTTCAAAGGTAAAGCTTTTACAAATGAAAGGGGAAAAAAAAGTCTCCTGTTTTAATTTTAAAAGGAATCAATTATTATAATTGAGCTACAAAGACTGAGCTGGTAATTAAGCAGTTTTCACAAGCGGATCACTCCGAAGACAAACATCAGACTGGCCAAGAAGGCATTGGGCTGCTTTGAGGATTTTTTTTTTTTTCTCTATGAAGTATAAGCTTTATAAAGTAACTGCCCATTGCCAGGTTTAACCATTATGGGGACTAAAGAGATGGGAACTGGCTACTGCCACTGAAGCATTAAATGTCATTCATTCCTCCTGATCGTTTCTACTTGTTTGGCTGCAACCAACTTGTGAGGCATTTTGGCATCGAGGCTATTTCCGCACTGTGGCATTTGTTTCTATTTGGCCAAAAAAAACTTGCTCCAATTAAAGCTTGTTCCCTGGGTTTTCCACTGCTCATAAATGCAGCGATTCAGGAGTAGTTTAATGATGCATATTTTCAAAAAACACTGACTTATCAAGTCTGATTTTATTTTTTTTTGTGACAATTGGTTGATTGCAACGTTTTCTGATCAAAACTAGGCTCCATACTAACACATTGCAGCAACTGTATCTCTATGGATATCTGAAGCTCATGACTTTACTCAACCCTCCTAAGATGAGGATCTGAAATATGTCTCCCATTTGAAAGACAAATTGTATTTGTATGTATATCTTATATGCTTGTATGCTTATGTATAAGTATATCCACATAGAACTGTAGACATGTTTCTCCATACAAATTTTAAATGAACTTTGATGTATTCTACAGATAATTCTTATATCATGGACAGATCTCTGTGCAAAAAAATATGACGTAATTCACATGCTCTGATAGATTTCACCTCCAAGAAGTAGGGATTCTTCACTCTTTTGAACAAGAATTTCATGCTGCTAACAAAATATATGTAGGCTGGGTAAACTTATTTTCTGAGCTTCCTATCCTTGCAATACTGATTGACAAAACAAAAAGATTTCAAACAAAATATCTTTTTGACTTGTGGGCTCTTCCCAAATACTTCACCGCTCAAATCTTGCTCTTTTCCTGCTTTAAACTTTCGTAACTTGGACGGGAGTTAATGAGCCCCACATGTCCTGGCCCCCAGCATACGGTCCTCTGCATCAGCAGAACCACCCTGCTCCTCTGTGCAGGGTCATGAAAAATGACATCTTTTCTCAGTACCTCTTTTTTTGTTGTTGTTTATACTCTGAGGACTATATTTGCCTGACAGCTGGCCCTGAAAAAGGTACACTGAATTCAGAACACAGCAAATTCCTCTGTAGCTATAAAGACAGTAGACAAAACAGCACTGCAGCATGCTGTTCTCCCTGCACTTCCCAAGAAATATGATTCCAAGACCTAAGTTTTAGACTTGATAAAGCCTTCCACAGAAATTTCCCATTTTACCAAAGGATCTGTTCCCCTTTCTCCTAACAAAATTACATGGGAGAAAGCCCAAAGTGGGGCACCCACTTTGAATGGAAGTAGTTGCGTGGAACAATCCAAAATCCATTTAATTTTAAAAAAGGTGTATGTGTGTAGATGTATGTACACACACAAATAAACTGTGTTAAAGTTGTCTCAGAAAACAAATCACAATGAGCAGTAGAGAAGCAGCAAAAGCAACTCATCTAATGAAACAAAAGAATTGAGTAAGAGATCTGAATATAATACGATGATAATCATGGGAAAAGGAAAAGAAAACTTTCTCAAATCTCAAAGACAGGACTGATATATAGACTTTTCATATGGGTTTGCCATATGAAGGTAGATGTCCATATCTAGCTATGTAGGTACTCTGTTACTGCCATAGTAATTGCTTGTAACCTTCGTGTGCCATAATATCCTTATAAGTTACATAATGGGATGTGATTCACTGAAGTAATTTAAAAAGAGATAGGTTAAGGCAATGGTCAGTGGCTTTAATTAAGAATTTTCTGTACTTAAATGAATATAGGAAAGCTCATGCTGGATGTAAGGAAAAATCTAATTAATTGGGAAAGAAGTACTCCTTCTTAAGGACTACTTAACCAGCACAAACCAGAAGCCAAACAAATGTAATCCTGTTTCTTTCTCTCAGTCTGATTAGTTACAGAAACAGAATCTTAAGGGTAATTTTCTTTGATCGTTGGATGATAACTGAGTGTATGAGACACTTCAGTATCAGTTTGATCAGGCTGATAGAACTGGCGAAAGAACCACCTCAACCATCAATTTTGGGAGCTGTTCCAGATCGTATCAGTTGCAAAATATGTGCACTATACTTGCCTTATATAGCAAAGAGCAATGAGAAACAAAGCCCTGTCAAGGAAAACACTTAGGACTGAGACATAACCTTAAGGCTGCAGGTTTTCGGGCTTGGATTTGTTTGTCAGTCACTCACCGCTGTCGTAAGTGGTAAAAATACTGTGAGAACAATTTTGCATAATAGCACGAGGTCAGCCTCAGAAATGGTATAGGCCATGTAGTAAGGTAGAGGTACCAACTGCTAAAAGGTAGGATTTTTTTTCAGTTTTCAACAAAAAGTAACTTATTGGAGGAATTTCTGTTAGAAAGGATGAGACAAAAGTAACATCATAGCACTTGTCTGGTAGCAAAGTAAGTCTGACTTTATAGGAATCATATGCAAATTTAAATAGGTCTTCAGTTCAAGACTGATTTTATTATACTTTTTTCCTCTTGGGGTAGTTACGATTCTTACTTTAAATATGCAGTGCACGCATTTGGTTTAAAATACACCAGGCTTTCATGGTTTTGCAATGTTAGGAAGAAAGCACATGCAATAAAATCCCTAAATGATAAAAATACTGTATTTTGCGAAGAGGCTTTACAGTAGGTTAGTTGCCTTACAAAATACTAACAGTGTCAGAAAAGTGATCTCTTTCCCTTTCCTCTCTCTGTCTCTCAGTTTGTGTATCCATACAATGAAAAACCTGATAATCTCCAGGGTGCTCAGCTCCATGAAACTCATTTCACGATGCTTCCATTGTGGAAGATCGTTTTTTTTTTAAAAAAAAAAAGGTAAGCATTTGTCTGTTGTGATTCTGGGACATCATAAATTAAACATAGTAAAAAGAGATCAAGGCTAGTAATTTTTGAAGAGAAATATCCCTGAATTGTCCGCTTCATTTCCTAAATGTGTTAATCATAAGATTATGGATATACCTCAGTTGAGAACAGAGGTCAGTAATTTTTGTCTTCTTTCCACAGGCATAGCGATTATATAGGCTCAGGGTGTTTTTTATTTCTGTAAAAAGACATATTCTTTCAGGGGAGTTATTGCTGTTAAACTACAAACACATTTTCTGTGTTTCCCAGAAGCAAATTAATTTATAAATAAGGGAGATTGCTTTGGTTGCACTCCCTTTATGACAAATCAAATGTGAACGTGGCCAACATGAGGAGTCATACACTGAAAGAGAGTTTATCTCCTTCTTATAATCCTGTTAAAAGGAGGGACTTCTGGCCCAGCAGCAGGTATCTTGGAAGATGAATTTTACTGAGGCAGTTAATAAATACAATCTCAGTAATCCAGAAGCAAAGTCCTTCCATCTGCAGCCTCCAGGTTTTCATCTCTACTTAACTGAAGGGTAGGAAAGAGACATCCACTTACATCCTCCAAAGCCAGAGAGAGTCCAGTGAGCTGCATAAAGGCAGAAATAAATCAAACCATCCCAGGCCGTCAGGCATTAATGAACTGAAATGAAGCTTGAGGAGTAGTTGTGAGTGCTCGAAGTGCTAGTTATGGATCATAACTGTGTTGAATTACCAACGGATCAACTGCTTTTCATGTATGAATGCTCCTTGACCTGAGTGGAGAGCAGGAAGAGAATATGAGCAGAACTTAGTTAAGAGGATATATAAACTATAACTTCCAAAACCTAAGCTCTTAAAATTTTAGTGGCTGCAGATATGAGACATACATATGATCTCGGAGTTTCCTTTAAACTTGGTCTGAATTCAGTGATGCGCACTTTGGCGAAAATTAAACCATTAACTCATCTGTGCAGATAGATACCCGAGTCAACAGACTTCATCCTTCTTATGTTCAGATCAACAAACAGACTCGACTTTATCTTCATTATCTATAAACTAAAGCTAATGTCAAAGTCAACCTAGGAAAAGGTTCTTTGACATCCCTGAAGGAGCTGATGTGATCCCTAATGAAAAAAAAAAATTAAGAAAAAGGTTTCCGCAGTTGAAAAAGCAAGCACTCTGGTTTAGTTTCAAACCACAGCTGACCTGGGGAAATATATGCTGTTAGCTTTCATAGCACATACAACAGTTTACGTATTACTTCACTGGTTTAAAACCAGTACGGGTGTTTTGTCTAAAGTGATCATAAAACAAAGCTAACAACAAAAAACATCAAGCTTGTCAAAACACCAAGGTTTTCTTAATGTCGCTTGGATTTATACCTTTTAGAATTCAAGTCACAAATTGTGAGGGATTTGTACTGTTAGATGTTGAACCATTCCTTTACCAAGGTACTCAATAATAAATAAATAAATTTCAACTATATTATAGAAGCTATATATAAAAAAATGAATGTTTAAAAAATACAGGATGGCTAGGAGCACATTTCACAGCAATAATACTAAATATTGCCATGGAGTTTAACTTGTGTAACATTTAATCCTGATAGCAATATACCAAATCCATTTAGACTCTGACATTTATTTTTACCAAGTTTTACTTTTATCTATATATTGAACTTCTGTAATGGAAATTATCCATATGCCATACTGTGTGTGCTTGATTTATTCTACATTTGCTTAATAGCTTCATTTTGTGATAGAAGTCTTTTGTCTTTCACAGACCAAAACCTTAATAGCACACATGCCCTGAGAAAAGACATCCACAAGCAAAAATTACTAATACTTGAAAACTGCAAAAGCAGCTTATCAAGATTCATTACAAAGTTCTTTTTACTGAACTCCTTGTCTATCTACAAATGTTATATGTGCATAAATGCATACAAGTACATATCTGTGTTTGTATGTAAAACGCTTATATTTTATTTCAAAGAAAACTCTATACAGCTGTTTGGAAAGTACGTGTGTCAGTTTACGCTTAGAGTTCCAGTCACCTTAGTTATTACTATTCACTGCTTTAGTGAATTTATGAAAAAGAAATGTCAGCTGCCTTGTTACATCATACTGAAGTGTTCCAGGATCTGACATAGATGTTTTGCACCGCAAGAATTAGGGGAAAAAATGTGGGTGTACCCTTATTTTTGTAGCCTAGTCTGATGAGAGAATGCATTCCAGTAAGTTAAGGTTATTTTGGAATAGTCTTGCATGTTTATTTTAATTGATGTCTGATTGAAACAAAAATCTTTCTGATAGATGAAAACTTTCTTCAGATGGCTCCAGGAAAACCGAGCACATATCTCTGTTGTATTTACTATGCACTTCGTATCTTCCTGCTGGCTGTAAAAAAGTTAAACCTTACAAAAGCAACAGAACTCTTTCATTTGAACTAATGGATTTCTAATGAATTTTATGAATGCTAATATGTCCACAATACATTTCATACAGTTAAGACATAATGCACTGCTTGTAAAATGGGCCTGTGTAAATTAACTTTGAAGGGCGCCTGTGTTAGTCTTTCACCCGTTAATTGCACGATGTGAACCCCCACAGCAGCTGATTTAAGAGTTCACCCCGGCTGATTCTTGCTGGTGGAACTTTGCCAACATGATTACATCAACTTCCAGCAAACCACATGTGCATGACAACAGTCAGCAAACAATTACTTAAAACCCTATAATATAATTTGTAATTTGACATAATAGACTCTTCTTTCAGCGTTGGCATTTCCATGACAAAGCCAGGGGAATTGGGGCAGTTCTGCAAACAAACCAGGGCTCCTGACATCATCGAGAGGTGGCTCCTCGTCTGTCCTCTCCTCCATGATCTGGGCTCCCACTGCTCCCCATACTGCCTGGAACCTGGGACTAAAACTCTGACAGTCCTCATTTTGGGAATCTCACTTAAAATGCCACCATTTCTTGCCTTTTAGCCCTGAGCGATGCCCAATTTACATTTTGTCTTAACAAGGCAGGGAGGGGCTTGAGGAAAATAAACTTGCCATAATGATTAATGGAAACAATAACAGTGCCTTGAGTTTTAAAAACATCTGAAAGCAAATGTCATGCCCCTGCCTCGTCCCCAGCTCTGTGTGATATTTTCCATCCTCCTGTGTTATGGAGACCTAGTAAAGGCCGAGTCTCAGGAAAGGCATGTTGTGGTAAATACGTTTCTGCTTTAATCTAATATTCTTCAGTAAGGTCACAAATCGCTATCTATGCAAGATTTCAGAACTGCAAGATTATCACAGATTCAGGCCTTGAAGCCCTTCTGTCTTCTTTGTTCAGAGATCCTTGATGTATATTCAGGAGATAGATCGGTTTAAATTCTCTCCCTCTTTCTCCTTGCCCTCCTCTCTGCTTTTAGCCGAGTGATTTATTTGAAAAATGTGGGAATTCTCTAATTTTCTGTTTATGGGCTAAGGGTACTTTAAACCAATAAAAGGGCAAAAGGCCAGAAGGGAGGAATTATGCAGCATCTATTGTAAGGAAATGTAAAATAATTGCAGTTTTATGTGGGGCGAGGACACTTAGAGGAATGTGAAGTCTTTATCTGTAGATAGATGCTAACATTTTGTTTAAGCTGTGGCTGCCGGAGTAAGATGTCAGTAAACTCGTACCTTCCGTGACAACATAAGGAGCAAAACTCTCACTTTTTAGTCTGGTTTCCAAATTAACTCAAAGGTGAAAAATTGATGTTTTCCACACATAAAGAAAAAAAAAAAGGAAAGTTTGCCAGAAGTTTGCAAGTGGTTGGGAGTGTGGAAGGAGAAGAGTAATGCTGTGTAATATCTCCTGAATAATGGAAAAAGTTGAAAAGCTGCTTAGAAAAAGGGGGTGTGGAAGGACAATAGTAATGCTGTGTAATATCTCCTGAATCATGGAACAAGTTTAAAAGCTTCTTAGAAAAAGCATCTAATAGCATAAACCCAGAGAATGTGGTTTTCAGGAATTAAGTGACTTACACAGAAGGGAAAAGAGCCATCGCTATGGATGCTGGAAGTTTTATTGGTAGTGCTGTATGCAAGACAGTTGATTTTAGGCTGTTAGTAGCGATTATGTCAATTTGCTCTTCCTTCCCTGAGTGTTTCTCTGCGTGATCTGTTTTCGCAGCCCCTTGGCCCGGACTCGGAGGCAGAAGAACCCGTACATTCAGATGAATGGTAATGAGCATTGTCAGAGAGGCAAGAAAATTGAGTCTCCCCGCTCTGGCTGCCTGGCCGAGAGCTGCAGGAGCTAATTGTGTCAATGGTAATGAGACCGAGCAGGCAGCAGATGCTCACGTGCCTTTACAATCCAAATCCCACCAACAAATTCCTCCCACAGAAACTTTGAGGGACGTCTTGGCACCCTGGAGATGGTGATAGACCCGGTCCCAGCCACATGCCACCTGCTAGAGCCATTGTTTAAAAAAGAAGGAGGGAAAAAAAGCCTATTATGATAACAAAGTTGTTTGCTGTCTCTTGCAATGACTTTACAGCACCCGTTTTACCATACTGCAGCTATTGAGGGGAAAAAAAAAAAAAGGGGGTAACATCTGATTCTTTAAAGAGAAACATTTGTATTGAGCACTGTTAACAACTTACTTGGGAAGCCGGATGTTCAGTATATATTACATATTCTGCTGATAAACCATGCCTGCTTTTTTTCCCATTACAGCTCCCACTGAGCCTGCTTCCTACAGCAGGTTTATATTTCCACATGTTTTCCCATGACATTGAAGCAGGGAGCAATTTTTTTCCTCTTTTTTTTTTTTTTCCCCCAGAAAAGTCAAGAATAAAAAAAATGCAGATACCCATGTGGAGTGCTGCATAAATATTTACCGTAAATGAAACTAAACGACACATTTGGTCCTTATTCACAAAGCAGGCTGAGTGGTGAATTGTGCCCCAGGTTTTGAAGAGAGCAAGGCCATTAAGGGTCCCCTAACCACAGTCCTTTGTAACGCCAGCTTGCGAAATGCTGCAGCAGAGAGAGGTTCAGATCCTTCCAGGAAACGTCTGCCCAAGAGCATCTATTTCTGGAGAAATCTGATCAAGCATCCTTTCTTGCCTCAAGACTTTGTGTCCAGCTTTGTACTCCTGTGAGGCTCATACTCTTCAAGACAATTTAAACTCACCCTGAGGCTGCTCAAAGTCTTTCTGTGGATTGTGTGGCTTCCCATCAGCCTCAGGGTCAGGAGAAGATAAATATGTCTTAAAAACTCCAGAGTTGCCCCTGGCTCCATGGTGGCTGCACCCAGCCGAGCTCTGGCTCTGCTGAAGACGACGGACCCTTTCACTTCATGAAAGTGTCCGATGTCCTCGGAGCACGTTGGTCACACAAACAGCTGCCAGCAGCGGGTACACTTGAGTGGATCTGGATCATTTGGCTCAGGCTGTCAGTGGAAGATTGAACACATGCTTTGTCTGGTCTGAAGACACTTGAAACAGCAATTATGCTCCTTTTTTTAAACTCCCAGGGGCACTGGAGAAAGTTACAGTTCCATGAAAAGCTTGGGTTGAGCTGGTAGTTTGACAAAGTATGTATTGCAGCCCTGACTTAAATTCACATCTGTACTAAACTTCAAACCCTTCCTTTACAGAAAGCCCACTCCTGCAAAGAATCACAAATGCAGTTGCTCCTTCTGCTCTGTATAAAGTAAGAGTAGCCTTGAAAATACCAGCACGCCCTAGTTAGTGTCTTGCAGGCTGTAAGAGAAAGATGCTTGTCAAAGAATAGCCGCGTAAGACGCAGGAAGCCTTTCAAATTTCAGCATGTAAAATATTTCAAATTCCAGTGTGTGCATATATTCATTTGTTAACATCAGGAGTAGAACCAGATGTGGGAAATCCCATGCAAGTAGACCAGTGTGTAAGGCCGAAAAACGGTAAGCATACCTCAGGCAAAGAGCACGGATGTTTTTTGGGGAAAAGAGCTCTCTGACTGCACTAGCACCACTCCAGCCCCATGGTGGCTGCATCAGGAGGGGACAGGAGGTGACAGAGTGTCTTTGTTCCTCAAGTTCTGCTTCGCATGAACCAAAGGTTATAGCCACTGAAGCACCTGGCTGTCCTTATTATTTGTATTCATAGCGATAGTGACAGACAGAAGGGACAAAACCGATGCATTAGGAAATAGGCAGTTGTGTCCGTCGTACACCAGCGGGACGCTGGTTTTAGGCGGATTTGTGAGAAAGTGGAACAGGACCACACAGTGTTACCCCTGTTGTCTCCGGTGTGCTGGGAGAGAAGTGTGCCTCAGTTATGACAAGGGCTTTTTATCCCAAGCAAACATAATACTCGAAACCTCATTTTGCTGAAGTGCTTATTGCTCTTAAAGGCAATTTGGGGTAAACGGCTATCAAATAGATGTATTTTATGTCATACTTTACAAGGAAAGAACTAAACAAAACGCCAAATGCATTAGAGTCATCAGCCAATGGAATTTCCATTATATACTGCTCCATACTAACTAATCCTCAAAATAGTTCAGAAGTATCCGGTGATATATAACAGACATTTGGGTTTAATAGAGATTTTGTAAACTGCAAGTCTCAAACATTTTTCTCCTTTGCACTTGGTAAAACTTTGAGAGATAAATGTTTTATTGGTTCAGAAATAGACTTAATATCTAGCTACAGTACTTACCATGCGTGGAACATGTATGAGTTTAACTCACTATTATATACACAGTGCACCATTGCAAAACTGCCATGGAAGTTTACTCATGTAGTAGAAAATCTGATCCCCTGCCCTTTGCCATGATGATTGATGATAATGTAAAATCTAATTCTGAAGACACTTATAAAAAAAAAAAAAAATCACCCATCAGCAGGGGTATAGAATTTTGTTGTTTGATGTTTTTAAAGGAATAGCCAGATTTTTTTTTCTTAACCGAGTTGAAAAAGTCAAAATTATAGATCAGGACTCAGAACTAAATTTCTCTGCTTATTACTCTTTCCGGGTACCTGGCACTTTGTTCCGGGGCTTTGACTGGTCATTTTTTGGGACAAGAAGATACTTTTTACTGATTTGGCTATTACCTTTGCCTAGTGTTTCCCGGGTGTCTCCGAGGTGGTGGAGAATGCTCTTGAGAGTGCTCTGACTGGCGACAAAAACTGTAAGGCAGGGTATCTTTCAGCAGGGTTACTTTAAGGTATAGCTATATGTGCATATAGTTAAGGTGCAGCTTTTGTGAAGGTGATGATTTATTGTATCAAGTGGATTTTTTTTTGCTTTCCTTATTTGCCTGACTCTGTTTTAGCTCATAATTTCTCTGCTTGTTCAGTTGAACTAGGTAACTGATGCCTGAAGGAGGTACATTGTTTAGTATTCCACAGATTAATATGTATGCACTACCTAATGTATTTGGGCTTAATTAAGATGACTGTGATGTAGAGGTCATATTTGATAATCCAATGGCCCATTCTGCTTAAAGTAATCCAGCCTCTGATGTGCCTCAGCTCTGAAAAAGGTGTCGGGTGAAAGCATGACTGATGAGATAGTTAGTAAATTCGACAAATGCAGCATTAATTTGTGATGCGTTCTGTAATATGGCTGTCTGTGCAGAAAATCAGACTGAAACGTCAACCTCCTTTCCACCACGCTGCAGCATCCCATTGCCTTTTGATCAGCTTGTTTGTGGGTCCAAGAGAGAGTATTAAAGTCTCGTTTGTGTACAAGGATACTCAGTTTGCACTCTTGCTGTAACAGACTGGAAGGGGCATCAAGTGTGAAGGCCAGGGAGAGCTCTGTCTTGAGTTTTCTTTGGGAAACAAGCCTGTTGAAAAGGGATAGAGAGGGAGGAAGAAACACAAGAAGAGGGAGAGAGGAAGCCCCCCAGTTTTATCATTCACTGTGATGGAAATGTTCTTTTAGAACACGCTTCTGACTCAGGAAGACTTGTCTTTCACATTCATTACACAGGTGTCAAATCAAATTTTATCTTGCTCTGTCTTGTGCACCGGAGCATAGTGCATATGACATTTTGTAACATGATGCAACGTAAGGCAATAAATCATACTGAAAGTGAATAAAACCAATGAATGAACCAAATGGCACTGTGCTAATTTTGCTTGCTTCTGTCAATGTCAAGTAAATTATTTTCTTTCTCCCCTGTCCCTGCTGAGGGACTGTTTCTCAATATAGTTCTTCAGAGTAAAACTCTCTGTCACCTATGTTTTGCATATATACTGTGCAGCTAGGGGCTCAGTAACTATTAGAAGAAAATATGTTCTTGAGAGCTCGATAAAAATCCTTGGAGAAACAGACTTTAAAGTATATCGACCACAGAAATAAACCTACTTTCAGCTAAGTGAAAAATTAATTAATCTGCTGTGCAGCTGGGGTTCCTGAAGCAGTACTGTAGGCATGTGGAAGCACTATTCAGAGTCGGTTTGTTGTTGGTTTTTTTATTTTTCCTCAGGTACATGGCTGAAGAACTAGAAAACAACTTTTGAGAAGAACGTCATGATGAGTAGACCCGTGTTAGGTGGGAATAACCGAGCTGACTCTGCAGGAGGCCAGCAGCACTCTGCTCACGTGCCTAACAGCGTTCACAATGCCATGGTCCCTAAGAAATATCTGCTGGCTGCACGTGGGACTCCCCCTTTCCTTTGTAAGGGAAGGCTGTCATGTCGAAGATGGCCTGAAGTTTAAGAGACTTCGAGACAAAACTTTTTCACTGGGTGCAGGCAGAATCAGCATTGGGAGTGCTGTGATCGCTCCTGGATACCCCATAGAAGTGTCACTTTGAGAAGTGCCCTGCACTTAAGTATTGCTGTGGCTAAACAAAAAAACCAACCAAGATGTGTTCCTCCTCACTTGTAGGTTCAAATGAATGCCAGATTAAAAAAAAATATTAAAGTCAAGGCTTTTACTTTACTTTAGTTCAGAATTTAGGTAAGGATTATTGTGCCACTGACACTGTATCATGATTACTAGTGAAAGTAGTTGCAAGACAGCGGGGACTTGAGCGGTAATATTATGTATAATCTTACTGGCGAAGCTGCAAAATGAAAAGTAAATTTAAAAGGAGGGGGGACAGAAGAAAAGGGGTCTTGTAATTCTTATCTCTAGGCATCCTGTTATCTATTAATGCACAGAGTATGTCTCTGAGAAAGACCCATATGATGAAGTGGAATTTCTATTTGGAAAGTGATAAAAATTACGTAACTCAAATTCTGCATATCTCAATGTACTAAACAGTTACTTGCAAGAACATGTTATCATTTAAGAGTATATATAACTTTTTAGTTTTTAAGCAGTGAAATTATTTTTACTATGAATTATTCATCTGCTGTACTTGTCATGTAAAGGGGCAGTGACTTCCTTCATCAACAAAATACTTTTTATTGACACTACGAACAGCATTTAATTGAACCTATTTCCCCAATTATCGTCAGAAAAGAGTTTACACTGGTGTTTTGGAAAAATGTTTTAGGAAGATTTATCAGAGCTGCAAAAAAAAAGCTGTCGGTGAGCTAATGGAATTAGATTACCTTTGAATTCTCTCCACCAGAACTTAGAATGGCCACTAATTCCTTTCTTTGCTCTTTTGGTGTTTGCAAAGGGGTTCACTAAAGCCTGAATTGATATAATTATTGGCTTGGATTGTTAGAGATTTAGGCCAGATGGCTATGGGTTTCTAAAGTCCCAGTTGCTTGTGTTAGCTTTTCTAGTTTGCCTATAGGGTTTGGGGATCAGCAATTTGAAAGGGCTGCAAACTTGTAAAACAGTATTATTCATGGGGGCAGAATGTTCATCAGCGTGACCCAGTACTAAATACATTCATTATGGGCATTTCTATTCTGCACAATTTGCCACACGGCACTGGTTTGTGAAAAAAAAAGAGACAATGGCTTATAAAATGCTTTTGAATGCTTAAAAAGAAGGAGAGTTCACGCTGAGCCTCCTCGGCTTTCTTTTTTCAGCAAGAACCTTCTTAGTGACTTTGGCTGAGCTCTGCCGAGAGTAAGTAAATCGAGAAATTCGGAGATTTACTTTTTAGGTTTTTTGGACATGGGGGGAATATAAGAAAGGAAAGAGCAATAAGAGAGAGTGATGGTATGAATGTGGGCAACACCGATAAACACATGGTCAGTGTTAGCAGAAAAGCCATGAAAAGCATGGCGAGACTGTGGCTAAAATGACAAACTTAAAAAGCAAATGCCAAAAAAAAAAAAAATAAAAGGAGGAAATAGGAATCACATCATAAATAGACACAATCCAAGTGAGAAGAACATGTCAACCTCTGTGACCCGGGTGCAGCCTGAAGCGCACGTAACAGTCTACAGTTTCTGGTGTACACAAAATACACGATAGACTTAGTCATAAGATATTTTTTGTGTGTGTGTGTGTGAATATGTTGCAGTGTAAACAAGAAAGCAGTTTTCAGCAAGAGCAGAGAGGCAAGGAGTTTGCCACTTCCCGAATACTTAAACCTATGTTGTGGCTTCTTTTTCCTTCAGACACTTGGCTTGTAGAAGGTGTGTACTTGGCACAGATTGTCATGGTTGAAGCACGAAGCGCTTTTTCAACCCGGATGAAAAATAAAAAAAAAGATCTGCCGAAGAACCCCAAATAAAAAAGCGCAGGGACGCGCTGAGACACGAATGCACGCACAGAAGAGCCAAGCTCGGGCAAACGCAGCTCGAAACGCTGCAGGAGGGAAGGACGGGGCTGTGCGAAATGTTCCTGACTTGGAAAGGAGGAGGGAGAGGTTTTCAGGGCGCAGCTGTTGAGGACAAGCAGGTAACAGGTAAAAGAGCAGCGAGAAGCCGCTCCGGAGGCACCCGGACTTCGCCCGGCCCCGCCGCTTCTTTGCTAAACAAACGTGCTAAAAAGATCCCGCTCGGTTAAACAAGGGAACCTGAAAGTATGTAAATCTCTCGTGGCAGGAAGGGGAGGAATTAAAATCACAAAAAAAAAAGTGGCCCCGAAAACGAGGCGGGGTGTCGAGGGGGGAGAAGTTGATTTAAAGTTGCCCTATAGTCATTGGTGTGTGCCCCCCGCCCCTCCCTCCAGCCCTTCCCCCTTGGCGCACCGGCGGCGAGCAGCGGGGCTGCCGGAG
Organism: Trogon surrucura; assembly: GCA_020746105.1. Lineage (NCBI taxonomy): Eukaryota > Metazoa > Chordata > Aves > Trogoniformes > Trogonidae > Trogon > Trogon surrucura. The sequence goes on along the minus strand of CM036620.1, from coordinate 10,722,014 downwards.
GAGCCGCTCCCCCCTTCTCGGTCCCCCCCTCTAGTCTTGGTTCCCCCACCCCCTTCCCGGTCTTCCTCCATCCCCTCCCCACCCTTCCCTCCGCCCTTCTCGGACTCGTCCCCCCCTCCCCTCCTCCTCCTCCCCAGCTCCCTCCCTTCTCCCGCCCAGGTCTGGGGCGGGGGGGCCGCGCTATCCCCGGCGTGTCGGCGGAGCTCGATTGGCTGGACGGGGCTCAGCCACATGCCGGGCAAAGAAAAAAAAAAAAAAAAAAAAGGCAAAAAAAAAGGCTTTGTCTGGGGAGTTGGGAGTGAAGTTGCGGAGGATTTCTTTAGGCTGGAGCCGGCGAGGGGAGGGTGTTTAGTCTGGCGACGAGCGGGAAGGCGAGAGGAGCTCGGCGGGAGGAGCAGGAGAGGCTGCGCATCCCCCCGGCGGTGCCTGGATGCCGCCGGCCGGAGAGGAGCGCCCTGGCCCGGCACCCCGCGGGATCCCGGCGAATGGATGAGCTGGGAGCCGAATGAAAAAGCAGCGTGGATTGCGTACGGATTGGTATCCCCCTGGATGTCCTGGCACGGCGTGTATATAACGACAGAAAAAGGAAAAGAAAAAAATAAAAAGTTTTCTGATCCGGTAAGATACTGATGCTTGACTGGCTAGAAAAGGCGTTTGCAAGTTTGTAAAGGACCAGATGTGCGCTGGGTTTAAGGTACCGGAGGAAGTTGAAATAATTACTTTTTAACTTGCTTGGAGAAATGAATTGCAAAAACTTACAAATGCGGCGAATCGGCGGTAAAATGCACTTTATATTCATTTTTGCACTAGTGATAATATCTTTTAATAAGGCTGTGCTGGGCAAGAATTTGAAATACAGGATTTATGAGGAGCAGAGAGTCGGATCGGTAATCGCAAGACTGTCGGAGGATGTAGCTGATGTTTTATTAAAAATGCCTAACCCTTCCTCGGTTCGCTTTCGAGCCATGCAGAGGGGGAATTCTCCCTTGCTTGTAGTCCGGGAGGATAATGGAGAAATCAGCATAGGAGCTAAAATTGACCGGGAACAACTCTGCCAGAAAAACTTAAACTGCTCCATAGAGTTCGATGTGATCACTCTGCCCACTGAACATCTGCAGCTTTTCCATGTTGAGGTTGAAGTGCTGGACATTAATGACAACTCTCCTCAGTTTTCCAGAGCTCTTATCCCTATCGAAATATCAGAGAGTGCAGCTGTAGGAACCCGGATCCCCTTGGACAGTGCTTTTGATCCAGATGTAGGGGACAACTCCCTTCACACTTACTCCCTTTCTGCAAATGATTTTTTTAGTATTGAGGTGAGAACCAGGACTGACGGTGCTAAGTATGCGGAGCTGATCGTGGTTAGGGAGCTGGACAGGGAGTTGAAGTCGAGTTATGAACTCCAGCTCACTGCTTCAGATAAAGGGGTGCCTCAAAGATCTGGGTCATCCCTCCTGAAAATAAGCATTTCTGACTCCAATGACAACAGTCCTGTTTTTGAGCAACAGTCCTACATAATCCAGCTCTTAGAAAATTCGCCTGTTGGGACTTTGCTCATAGACCTCAATGCTACCGACCCAGATGAGGGCGCTAATGGTAAAGTCGTGTACTCTTTTAGTAGTCATGTGTCTGCCAAAATTACAGAGACTTTTAAGATAGATTCAGAAAAAGGACATCTGACCCTCCTGAAGCAGGTGGACTACGAAGTGACCAAGTCCTATGAAATTGATGCTCAGGCTCAAGATCTGGGGCCAAATTCCATTCCAGCTCACTGCAAAATTATAATTAAAGTTGTGGATGTGAATGACAACAGACCTGAAATTAACTTGAACCTGATGTCCCCAGAGAAAGAAGAGGTAGCTTACATTTCTGAAGGGTCACCCCTGGACACTTTTGTTGCCCTGGTCAGAGTGCAGGACAAGGACTCTGGTGTGAATGGAGAGGTGGTTTGCAAGCTTCATGGGCATGGCCACTTTAAACTTCAAAAGACTTACGAAAATAACTATTTAATCTTGACTAATGCCACCCTAGATAGGGAGAAGAGATCTGAATACAGCTTGACTGTAATAGCGGAGGACAAGGGAACACCAAGTCTCTCCACAGTGAAACACTTTACTGTCCAAATCAGTGATGAAAATGACAACCCACCCCGCTTCCAGACAAACAGATACGAAGTTGTTATCTTGGAAAATAACTCCCCGGGAGCGTACATCACATCAGTCACAGCCACAGACCCAGATCTAGGAGACAACGGGCAGGTGACCTACACTATTTTGGAGAGCTTTATTTCGGGCGGTTCTATAACCACCTATGTGACCATCGATCCTTCCAATGGGGCGATCTACGCCCTGCGAACCTTCGATCACGAAGAAGTAAATCAAATCTCCTTTATGGTTCAAGCTAGGGATGGAGGGAACCAGCAGCTCGTTAGCAATACCACAGTTGTACTGACCATCATAGATGAAAATGACAACGCTCCTGTCATCGTGGGGCCAGCGCTACGCAACAGCACGGCAGAGATCTCAATCCCTAAAGACGCCGGAATTGGCTTTCTCGTCACCAGAATAAGGGCTACAGACAGAGACTCTGGCATGAACTCTGAACTCAGCTGCTCCATAGTGGCTGACAAGGAAAGCAGCATTTTTGTAATGGATCCCAAAACCTGTGACATCTCCATCAACGTGAGTGTTGAATCAGTTCCGGCGAAACAATGGGAGTTTTTTGTGATAGTCCAGGATAAAGGCAGTCCTCAGCTTAGTACTAAAGCGCTTCTGAAATGTACTGTCTTTGAGTATGTTTATTCATTTTCAAGCACAGAAGCAACTTTGGTAAGCCAACCCTCCCTGGATGTCTCCATGATAACCATTATATCCTTAGGATCAATATGTGCTGTGCTGTTGGTCATTATGGTTATCTTTGCTACAAGATGTAATCGAGAGAAGAAGGACACCAGGTCCTACAACTGCCGCGTGGCGGAGTCGACCTACCAGCACCACCCAAAAAGACCCTCAAGACAGATCCACAAAGGGGACATTACGTTGGTGCCAACAGTCAACGGCACTTTACCCATCAGATCTCACCACAGAGCTTCCCCGTCATCATCTCCAACCCTGGAAAGGGGACAAATGAGCAGCCGGCAGAGCCACCACAGCCACCAATCGCTGAACAGCCTGGTGACCATCTCCTCTAACCACGTGCCTGAAAATTTCTCGCTGGAACTCACCCACGCTACTCCAGCTGTTGAGGTAAGGTCCACACCTCGCTTTGCCCATCCATTCACCCACGTGTTCACCTGCGAGTATGGAGATCCTCTGCGTGCAGCCTGTGACGGCAGGGGGCGGGTAGGTCTGTGTCTAATGAGAACCTGTTGGGGATTTCTCTTTAGATGCCACGACCGTGCAGTTTTGCTTCAACATCAGCTGAATTCATTACCAAGGGGAACACGATTAAACCAGTTATTAATAGCGTCATTTCTTGGTTGCTCCTTGTAAGGTCAAAACAATGGTGTGTAATGTAGGCAGCACTCTGCTCTGCTTTACTGCTTTTTCTTTCTTCCTTGCCTTCCTTTTCCCTCTTGCTTTCCTTTTCCTTAGCTCTCTTTAAGAAAGAGTGCCAGAGCATTTAGACAGAGACAATTTCAATAAACAACACAATTTCATTAATGGGGATGCAGAACTAAAAGGTTAAACAGTGATATAGTTAAAGTACAGCTGTGGTAATATGTGATCGTAGCATCTCAAACTTTGAGATTACCCATCTCAGTTTTTATTGCAAATGCTTTGTAATGGCTTAAATGAGAGCTGTGCCCTGGTAACTCTCTACACGTAGAGCAGTGACATTTTAATGTGAACTGGGATCACACAATGGTAAAGGGTCGATTCTAATGTGTTAAAACAAAACTCCACCTCTGTTTAATTACTTGTTTTACTTGTTAATGAATGAATTCTTATGAGTTCAGAGGCTAATGAACAGCAGTGCATTTCCTCATTGTACAAAGTCTTCAGATGTTTCCTGTGGCAGACACTGTGCTACAAAATAATGTGTTGCACTGCATTATGTATGTGTAGGAATTTGATTTAATTAAACTTTAAAGGAGAAAAAAACCCACAGAAAACAAACAAAAAAACACCCCACAAACAAACCTGAGAAGCAAATTAGTGGGTTGGCAGGTAGAAATTTGAGCTTTTTTTTCCAAGGAATCAGTCTTTTCACCTTTTCTTTAGCAGGTTTCTCAGCTTCTCTCGATGCTTCACCAGGGCCAGTATCAACCAAGGCCAAGCTTTCGAGGAAACAAGTATTCCAGAAGCTACAGGTAAGACTCTGAACTGTTCTGCTACTGCATGCATGTGCACGCAGCAGAAAATACAGACATGTATTTTTAATCAAAGAAGTGGAACACAGTGTACATCAGATGATTTAATTGCACCGTCATCACAATTCTCTTTACAGATACGCCCTACAAGATATGGATAAATTCAGCCTGAAGGACAGTGGCCGGGGTGATAGTGAAGCTGGAGACAGTGATTATGATTTGGGGAGAGAGTCTCCAATTGACAGACTTCTTGGAGAAGGATTCAGTGACCTTTTCCTTACAGATGGGAGAATTCCTGCAGGTAAGAGCACAATGGAAGCTGAACAGTTTATTTACAGTGCTGCCTGGCTGTCACTTTGATAAAGCTACCACTGAGAAAGCAAAAATTCTTTAGCTTTCAAGTCCTGTGTTTCCTTCCTTTTTATTCTGTTTCACGATAAATACTGAGCTGAAGCCTTCACATGTCTAGTAAAATGAAACCTCAGACACAACCGAAAACTTGCCCAGAGCAACGCCTACTTTTTTCTATTACTCACATCCTCATGAGCTGGCTCCAAATCCCCACCAAAAGCATGACCTGCTCCATGTTCTTAGGCTTTTAATGACTGGGTGGATGTTTTTTGCACAGGCAGGCAGTTGTGGTTTGTTAAAAATACACCGAACTGTAATTTGGGAGATAGATTTTCCACAGTGGGTTTGTTCCATACAATACAAACTTCTGCTGCTCAGAAATGGATTGTGAAAGGTGTCTAGAAATACGAATGGAGAAGAACGAAAACTGTCTTTTTTCCCCACTGAAAAAATGAACTTGAGTGCTAAGGGAAGAATCTAAATCTTGCAACCCTAATTTCTAGAAGAAAGAGCTTAAGAGGTACAAGTCAGGAGCAGAGGGCAGAGAAGAAAAGAGCTAGAAGGGGGCGAGTGAAAGTAAGATAAACTCACACATACATATTTATGTGTATGAAATACCTTTTTTAAATTTATGCCCAGCTATCAGGTGAAGAAAAGAGGCTAATCACTCTAGGTACAGATATGAGAATTTTGTGATTACTTTAATTATTATGCAGCCACTGGTTGTACCCTAGATCTTGTGCTTATTTCATATCATATTCAGTTTTCTCTGCATAACCAACAGGGCTGAATAATTTCAGTACGGCTTGCTGAACTAAGAGCTTAAACCTAAAAATTTCAGTCAAGTCATTCTATAGCTGGGAGCACATTGCTTCGTGGGGTTCTGTGGCACGTATTCCCTCCTAGAGTGACACCCACATTTTGCTCAGGGCTGGGGAAGAGGAGCCCCAGAAAACACCCATGAGGGGATTGTACCTGACCTTAGTGCTTTTCATTCTGAGAAATATACTGCTAGCCCAAGCAAGAATCAACCCCAAAAGTTCAATTTGTTCTTCTTAAGTATTTTAACTTTAAAATTGTTCTTTGTCTATTTTGCTTCAAACTGGATCTGATATCACCTACCCAGGCATTCACCTACATCTTCAGCTTAGTCTATGTTTCAAAACTAAAGACCTCAAAAAGTTACTCCTTCTTCAGAACCCTGAACTGAAATGTGGAGTCCTAGTGTATTTTTATCCTCATCTCCCTCAGCTCCTACTACTTATTCCTCTGCCAGCTAGCATGAGGCATGTCTCATTCTCTCCTGTGGTTGGCAAGGAGGGATCTACTGGAGCTCTCAGTTGCCAGGGGAACTTCAAGTGCAAAATGGTGTTTGCTCTGGCACCCAGCCCTGCTGCTGCCAAGGGAGAGCTGAGCTGTCCCCTTCCCGGTGGGTGGGAGCGGTTTACCCTCTTGGCTAGCCAGAATGCCCCCCCCCCCCCCCGCTTTTTTCAGCTCTTGCAATCCTAAACAGGAAGTCCCAAGTGTAGAATTTCCAAAAGTGCCCCACTAATCGTGTTCAAAGTAAGGAAAACTCCTGCTGACTGCGGAGGGAACAGGGTTGGGCTCTCAAGATGGGTGTTTCATCTCACCCAGATGTCCATTTGCTGCTCTGCGTGATCTTAATCCATCAGACCAGTATGCTGAACCTGAGCAGAGGAGACCTGAGTTGATCTGCAATCCAAACAAATAAAAAAGGCAAAGAAAACTGCCTGGAAGTTTCCTGTTCTCCTTTTTGAAAGGTTTCTGCATTGTCAGGCTGGACACAGGCAAAATGCTGTGAGAAAATCCTTTCAGTTTGTCCCTTTAAGGTGGAACTGGAAAGGAGCAGAGTCAGTCCCTCAAAACTTCAGAAATTACGTGATCAGAAAGTTCAGTAACTGTCCTCAAAAGAACTGTTTCTCTCTCTCTTTTAAAATCTTCATCAGTAAGCTCTAAGTACTGGCAAAAATACCCCCAAAACTGTTGTGCATCTGGGACTTTTTTTTTTTGGTTGTTGCTCTTTTAAGGACAGACTGTGACACCACTCAATTTCCTCCGAGTATCTTTTGGTCTCCTGTTCACGAATTGATTAATTTACACCAAAACCAATCCTGATAACATCAGTAACAAAACTCACAATGAGACAACCCTCATTACTAAGGAAATACTAGAAAGTCTCTCAGTAATTAATAGGAGTCTTCTTCTTAGAAGAGTAATTCTTGTCTTCTGGGATGAGTTGAGCGTTGGTCCAGGCTCCATGGCTCCCTGAGATATCTTTTTTCCTTTCTAACTCGTGGGCATTTTCTGCAAAGCACCACACGTGGGCTTTTCACGCATGGGAACAAAGCACTCTAGGGCTTTTCAGTCGCTTGTATCAAAACTTCAGCCACTGATACTTACTAGGTCGCTTTGTTTGTTTGAAGCTCATATAGCTTCAAACACAAATATAAGCTTGTGCAGTGTCCAGCCTGCAGTCTGAACCTGTATTCTCGAGGAAATTCATACTCTCACGTGTGAGATGCAGGGCAAGTTTATACTCAGAGGAATGGAAGGGGCATTAGGAAAGCAAACAATGTGGTAGGCTGTGTGTAAAGAGCCAAGATAAATAATGCTGACAGTGTGAGAGTAGGACTCTATCAATCACTGGTATGTCCTAGGCTGAAATACTCTGTTGAGTTCTGCTTACGCCAGTGCACAAAGGGTTTTTTTTGATAAACTGAGTGGATCCAGAGCCAGATGGGAAACGTGATGAGAAAGCAAGGAAAACTTACAGGGCATGACTGCAAACATTTGTTATGTATTCAGTATATAAAGAGAAAGAAGAAGAAACTATTCTGTGTGGCTGATTAACCTTCAATTAATAGAGGATTAGGGAAAAAGTTTCTTATGGTCAAAATATGTATAATGCAAGGAGTCTGGCATTTCTGAAAACTCTCTTTTGAGCTATATGACTCAAATTTAAGTTAGTGGCCCCTGCAGCACCTCGGTCTTTTCCAGCAGGTCTGCCTGGCAGCAACCGGCCTGAGCCCAGGCTTCATGTCCTACAGAGCCAATTCCAGGAAGATTTGGCCTCTGTTCTGGCACACCTCTCTTTGCAGGTCTGTCAAACAGGGTTCTGCCTGGCTTTGCTTCCAGGAGCCATTCTTGGGCCTTTTCAGGTGTTTGCAAAGGACTCTTGCAGTGCTCTACTATGGGCCAGTTCAGACTAGTGCAGCTCCCAGGGATGCACACACTTGCCCCATCACTTGCTTCTCCCTGAGAGATACCACTGAAACCAAGCAGCTGAAGGAGCAGCTCTGTTGTCTTCTGCTCTTCAGCCTTCTGCCCACCTTGTAGCAACACCTGAGCCAGCAAGGTCTGGTGACCTGAGCTGCAGACCTGCGAGCGCACCTCACAAAAACTCCAGTGTAAACACAGGAGTCACGCGTGGTGGGAATTAAACCCCAGGTACTCTGATCCTGGATTAACATGTAATCAATTCAGTTAAAAAGGTAATATGGCAGTGGGTCACCTCGTACTCAACATACGCCTGGTTGTCAGATCAGGAGGAGGTCTGTTAATGAAGAGTGAGATGTCCCTGCACGTTTATTTGCCCTGTCTGTTTGAATGTCCAGGCATTCAAGACCTGCCTGGACACGTTCCTGTGTAGCATAGTCTAGGCATTCCTGCTCTGGCAGGGGGATTGGACTTGATGATCTTTCGAGGTCCCTTCCAATCCCTAACATTCTATGATTCTGTGATTCTATATGCTTCTTTAATTGCGCATGGAAGACTGAAGTAAAACTTCAGTAAATGCTTGGATGTGGAGACACCTTTTTATTTTATATTTTTTTAACGAGACAGCCCTGTACCCAAAAGAATGAATGGCTTCAAGTCACAAGTGCTTGTTTTCCACACAGGATTCACATGTTTATCTACAGCGCTAGTTAAGAGATTGCATTACTGTCTTACACATTCTGTATTTATTCTTATTGCCCGAGACTGTTCAGAAACAGAAGTATGTTTTTAGATCTAGACCGTTTGTATTCACCACCTTCCTGCACACAGAAAGTGAACCCAAATGCTGGGTTTGCAAGCTTGACGAGTGGACCTATGTGAAGCACATGAGGTCCAACAAGGCCAAGCGCAGGGTCCTGCACCTGGATTGGGGCAACCCCCAGTTTCAGTACAGGCTGGGGGATGAAAAGTTTGGGGGAAACCCTGTGGGGAAGGACTCGGGTGACCTGCAACAGGAAGGGGATTCTCACTCTCCTGTCATCTCTCTTGCAGCGATGCGGCTGTGCACGGAGGAGTGCAGGGTTCTGGGGCACTCCGACCAGTGCTGGATGCCACCGTTGCCCTCTCCTTCGTCCGATTACAGAAGTAACATGTTCATCCCTGGGGAGGAGTTCCAGTCGCCCCAGCAGCAGCACCAGCAGCAGCACCAGCAACACCAGCACCAGCAGCCGGGCCTCGAGGAAGATGCACAGCCCGCTGACGCCGGCGAGAAGAAGAAGAGCTTTTCCACGTTCGGTAAAGACTGCCAGAGCGAGGAAGAGTCGGGGGACACCTGTACCTCCTCCCTTCTCTCCGAAATGAGCAGCGTCTTCCAGCGCCTGCTGCCACCCTCCCTCGACGCCTACACGGAGTGCAATGAGATGGATCGTTCTAACTCGCTGGAGCGCAGGAAGGGACATTTGCCAGCCAAGACTGTAAATTATCCTCAGGGGGTGGCCGCCTGGGCAGCCAGCACGCACTTCCAAAATCCTGCCAGCAACGGGCCCGCTCTGGGGACTCACTCGAGTGCACAGCCTTCCTCCAAGTGGCTGCCAGCCATGGAGGAGATCCCGGAGAATTACGAAGAAGATGATTTTGACAACGTGCTCAACCACCTCAGCGATGGTAAACACGAACTCATGGATGCCAGTGAGCTGGTGGCAGAAATTAACAAGCTGCTGCAAGATGTCCGGCAGAACTAGTTGTTTCAGAAAGCCTCTTTTTCCATATTTATGGAAAACAGGAAGGGGAAAAAAATAAAGAACAGAAAACAGACTGAGAAGAACTGGCATTGCCAACTAATTGCATTTATCATAAATGTGTCTGTGTATGTTGAATATTAAAATACCATATTTTCGTATGTACACAATGCAAGTGTGATTATCTTTATCTGTATTTTAAAAATACATTTGTACCTTATATTTATGTGTAATTTAACAAATAAATTTTATTTTTGTACACCCACAGCAAGCATGTTTTCCTAAATGTATATAGACGGTACCACCCTTGTCAAACCTCCAGCGTTCTTGCCACGCTGGTATGTTAAAACAAAAAAAAAAAGGAGGGATATTGCCTTCCCTTATTATTTCTTTTAAGTCTCAAGTGTTACAAATATGATTTCAAACCACTGAAAAGTTACGCAAACATTAGTTTCGATAAATGCTCCAACACCTTGTTGCAATGTTTCATTCTTATAATAAAGAGTTGTCAACTCCCATGGAACCTGAAATGTCCTTTCTATTTTGATGCTTTTGGTCTATAGAGTCATTTTCCCATTTAATTAGTGGATTGTTGCAGGCTGGGGTCTTACTTTCTTTTACAAGTGAATGTTTTCCCAAGTGAACAGATAGTGGAATTCAGTGACAGAGCTTCCAATGTTATCTCTGCAAAAAAAAAAGGTAAATTTGTCCTGACGTTATTACACTGCAGAGCCGATTGAACAACAGCAATAAAATCAGTTTTTCTGACCTCGAGCTGAATTCTCAGTTTATGTAAATAAAGAATTGCGATTGACTGCTTTATTCTTGTAAATGACACGAAAATAAAAGGAATGTTGCGTCTCCCAGGAAAGCAGCTGATTATGGCTATATTTTGTCCGTGTTGTTAACGTGTGCCTGTCTTGTGTTTACAAAGTAGTACAGAAATACTGGAACTTTATAGGAAAGAGCTATCCTGCAGGTATGTTGGCTCTCGCTGAATCCCATCCTTCCATAGTGGGACTTCTCCCTGTCCTGAAGCTCCTTGAAAACAGTAACTTACACCGTGGTGCCATCACTACTGTGGTGGGGGGTGACATAACTAATATTTCTCACATAAAATACAATGTGGTTCCTTTAGTTCCTTTTTTTCTCAGAATAATTTTTTGCTAGTCTGTCATCCACAGGGAGGTGTTTGTAAAAGTAAGCAAATTGATTGTACAGTTGAGAAATATGTGTGGCTTCTGGACTCTTGTTACTCATTTCAGGACAGTGTTAAGTTATTAAGGGATGGGCAGAAAAAATGGTATGTGGGGCTTTAATTCAGAGCTGCAGATGCATATTTGTTATAGGGCATACTTTTTACCCAAAGTGTGAAAAACTATTGAAATAATCCATGTGAACCTGGGCATAAAAACTGGCACATTCTGGAGTATTGCACTTGTAAAGTACCCCATAACATATTTTTTAATGGTAGATACAGAAGAATCCCGTTTAATGTCACCTAAAAAATCCAGAATTTTGCTGTACGCTTAAGCTTTATTTGTTTGGTCCGTGGATAAGGGAACTCTAATCTCATTATTGGTTTCACAGTGCTGTAGATGTGACATTTGTAGACATTTGTTGACACCTCAGCAATGCAGAGCTTTTCGACTTGTTTATACTTCGGGAGTTCCTGACTACAGCTGTGCTGGTTAGAAGTACCAGGAGCTCAAAATTTTGACCAAGGATCCATACTGGCAGATGAAACTCTCATTTTGTCAGTGTGACTCGCATGTTTAAGGGAACTAGCTTATCTGTTACAGAAAGGAAGAAGCCATAACAACTCGTTTATTAAATATTTGAAAACTCTTCCCTTTTTTTCCCCTACTTTTCCACTAGCAGGCCTTAATGGCCCCAACCAGCCTCACCTGGGTCCTACCCTCTCCTTCAACAGGAGCTCATTTAAGCTCAGCCTGGGGCAAGCAGCTCTTGTTTGGGTGTTGGTCTCTGCTAGTCCTTTCTGGAGTGACCTGAGGATTACTTTACAGCAGTGTCTCCAGCCCCATATCCTGCTGCTCCTGTGAGGAGTCCTACATAGGCCCTCATCCTGGTGGTGGCTGTTGGTGGATCCTGTTACCAGCCCCTGGCTGGAGCTACCTGCTGCATTCAGGTACTGTGGGATACTGCTGCGTCTGTGGGGGTACTGCCTGTGTTGGGACTGTTTTTGGCTCCTGGCTTGTCTCCTTCCTTCCCCTCCGTGCTGCAGCCCTGCTCTTGGTGCCTCGTTGGCAGTGTCTTGTGCCCCGAGTTCAACCCAAGTCTGGGCTCTTTAACAGCAAGGTCAGGTTGACTCTGAAACCAGTCGAGATCCTCAAGTTTGCAGGGGCATGGCTTCTCCCTTAGCTAACCTCATCTCAGCCCCTCTCTTTCGGTTTCCCTTTTATCAGTAGCCAGTTTTGGTCTTGCTCTCAGAGCTGCCTCTCATTCTCCTCTCTCAGCTATCTGTTTCTCTGAAGTCACTCTTACCCATGCGCTAATCACCCCATAGCTGCAGTCTTGTGTGCGTGATTTCCTAGCAGCATTGCCTATGAAATGCCCAGTTTCTACCTTGTCAGCTGGCTCATACTTTCCTCAAATCCTCTTTTTGCCCTCATTTTTCACCTGTAATCGCAAGCTCTCCCGGATTCCCGAGTACCCCCGCAACCAGTGCGTTTTACTGTGATGACTGGGCTGGTGGTTGTGTTACAAGCATAGAAGATGGGAGCTGGACAATAGCTACTAAACCTGGAAATTATTTTATTTTTCTATTCACGTGGCTAAAACATCGCTGTCCTTTACAGAATCAGCAGCTGCGAAGGAAATTCCCCTTCAAGTGGTGTGGATTCCTGTTTCATAAATAAATGCAGAGAGATATTGCTTCCCTTCTCTAGAAGAGGAAATATTAGACCTTCAGGCTCAGGCTGGTTTGTGCTCTCTACGGAGTTCCAGGGCATCCTGATAAGCTCCATTTTCACAGTCACATCATCCACTAGGGATTACCAACCTGTTTTAAATTTAAAATCCTTAAATCAGTTTATGCCCACTGGCCCATGTCACATGGATAGTCTCAATGATTTAAAGATCCATTGTTTGCAGAGGGGCCTTTTTAGCAAAAAATAGATTGCAATGGCTTTCTCTGCTGGTGCTGGGCATCCAAACATCATAAAATACATAAGGTTTTCCTGGAGGGGATTTCTGTACCAACACACAGTAATAGTATTTGGTATGTGTATTGCTGCAAGGGTCTTATCATGTAAAGGGACCAGTTATAAGACCAGTCTCCAGGAGCAAAAATGTTTGCTTAGATTATATCTGAAATGCATTGGAGTTTGTGCTGCATTTATTATCAATAGGAAGCTTGATAGAAGATCTGTAGACTGTGCTAAATGAGAGAAATATCTGTCTTAATCCTATTCTGTTTAGAGTCTTTCTTTTTCAGGCTTCCCTTAAAAATCAAAGTTTATATATATATATGCATGTGTGTGTATATATGTGTGTATATATATATATTACACACCCTAGCACCAAATGTCTTCTATGTCAAGAGCAGGGAAAACTGGTGTTATACAGATGAAAAAATAAAAATATCTAGATTTGTTAAATTTTGGCAACTAATAGAGTATTAGATGTGTTTTAAACGTGAGTGTGATTAACCTGTCCGGAACACCAGGTTGCTAACACTTCCGTAAATGCTTGGCACAATTTTGTCCTTAAGGCCAAAAAGTTTTCTTCCTTGGAATCATAACAACAGAAAAAGTCATCAAAGTCAGCAAATATTGATTACCAAGATACTGGTTATTACTCTGTGTGTGTGTGGTTCTGTCACTGCTGCGTTAGACGAAATTAATAAGACTTTTGAACAAATACAAAGCTTAATTAATGGATGCCCAACCACTGTTTTTCTCCAGACTCCATGTATGTTTTCTTTTTTTAGTTACTTCTGAAATGGATAAACTAAAAACTGAAGTAATGCTCAGAGATAATGGGTTGTCTGACCACTTCTTTAATCTGTGTTTTAAGTGTTTCTGTAACCACTGCATAGCCCTTTACTATTTGGTATCCATTAGGATAAACACATGGAGAGGATGTGGAGGATGTGGCTGTCAATAACCTCTTTGTTGCATTCTACACCCTGGTTGTGTTTATAGTTACTTGGTTTAACAGCAACAATAGAAAGCAAACAAAAGCCACCACAAAATATTTAACCTTTACCGTTTCCGATCTTTTTTTTAATGAAAAAATTGAAATTCATAGAAAATTCCAGGAAACTTAATTTCCTCCTCTCCTCTGCAACCTACAGTCAATGTCAGATGTTTCCATAGATTAGAAGACTTGCAAACCTTGATTGTCAGCTGCATATACAAAACATAAACTTTACATACTAGGTAAGCAGCTGAAGTTTGTCTGCAAGCTGTACCAAAAAAAAAAATTAAAAATTAAAAGGCTGGATTTGTGAAGAAAATCTTATATTTAAACTTTGTCAGTAAGATATAGCAACATGTGGAGGTTGATCCAAGGTGTTCTACAGAAGACATGCAAAAAGAGGGCTTTCTAGTTTTGTTAGTATTAGGTTAACACAGTATCTAAACTATTACTGGGACACTGTACACATACATTTTCTTTCAACGATACAGACTGTTACAGAGGAGTCAAATTACCTTTGAAAATCTATCCCAGTGCCTTACTCTCTTTGAGGGTAAAATTTGTCCTGCAACATATCCTGTAATGTATTTTATATAAATGAAAAAAAAAGGAAGTGATAATATTGTACTTCAATTAATAAAAAAATATTCACAATTAGCAACCCCGTTGCACTTTACATCCTTGGAGCCTTGGAATATTAAATGACTGAGCACTTAAATTAAAAAATTCTGGGGTTATTTAACGCACTATTGAAAAAAGAGCCTCTCTAGAGAGTTGCATGGGAACAGTTAAAACCATGCTGTAAAAACAATTTACAAAGGAATTGATAAGTAATACCCTGTTTAATTAAAACTGAAGAGCGATTGTGACAGAAACGGGCCATAACCTAAGCTGAAATTTCGCCAGTGCACAGGTTCCCTCACCACTTTCCTGTGTAGAACTGTGGGAAATCCATTGAGACATGACCATGCAAACTGTTTTACTGCATACCTGCATTATCTAAAGTGTTGCCATACATCCAGTTTCACTGCATGACTTTGATTTAGTACTGATTCAAGAGAAGAAAGCACTACATCACAAATCCACAACACTCCTTATACATAACCTTGGTATTCCGTGAAGGACTTGTATCCATGCAATGGCCACACACAATGAATGCTGGATGAGCTTCAGAAATTCTCAAAGTTGTATAACAAAGCTGCATGACTCAAGCGAGACTTCACACGTTTGTGAAGAAAAATATTTTAAAAGATTTTTAAATTTTAGAGCTACAAAAATCTCTTTGGTAACCTAGTTCACCTAGTATAAATATCATTGTTTATATCCTAAATATAGAATCTCAAAACATGGATGTCTGTTTGTTTTTTGATTATACATCTATAACTTAGAGCATCGCCAATGACTCTTGGCATGTAGGTGATTGACTTTAAGTGTTCCCACGTAAATGCTGCAATTGTAGATATGAAAAAATACCCGTGTCTGGTCACACCAATTCCTGAGCACCCAAACGATGGAGTGGCAAGCAATCCATTACCAAGTTCATTTCAGGGTCTTGGTGCAGCGGAGGTTTTCTGTTCCAAAGACGCGTGCAAGACTAGAGTTGAGAGAAAATACAGGATGGTGAGAAAGCGTACTCTGCAGCAGGTACTGGAGACCCAGTGTCTGCCCTACCAAGCAGTCATCCCTCAACTCTCACTTGTTTCTTTTGTCTCTGTGGCTGAAAATGTTTGAAACATTAAACAAGGACAGCAGCTTCAATGGTAAAAATGAAAATTGTGTGGTAGGCTGGTGTTTGGGCAAGAACTTGAAGCTTCCTGAGAAGAGAAAGGGATTTGAAACTGGGGTTTCTCATAGCTCTACTAGTGATAAAAGCACCCGCTATAATTTCATATACTTGTATTTTGCGAGGAAGCATTGTCATAAGCTCTCCTCACGAAGATAGGATTGATCATGTTGGGGGTTACTTTTAAAGGAAACTTTTAGATTTAACTATTTAAAAACAAAACAACTTTTGCCCTTAGTGCTGCCCTCCCATCTTCTGCTTCCGTGAGCCCCATGGAATTTGTGACTGTGAACTTTGCTGTTGCTGGAACCAAGATATGACCAAATTTGACTGTGGAGGGGGGGTCTGTCCATGTAAACTGGAGGTGTAATGCACACTGCAGTCATTTGCCTTTCTTCCTGACCACTTCAGGTCTGACGGTCACTGTCAAGTGCAAAGTTCCTCCTGTGTATCGCACAGAAAGCAGGTGAGTGCCATAGATCCCCCATGCTAAAAGATACACGTGCTTTTTGTGTATTTAGCCTTCAATTGCTGTGAAAATCAGAGTGAGGGGAAGACTACCTCTTATTTGTTTCATTCAAATAATTCCTTTGTTGTTTTGTCCCTTCTCGCATTGGTTTGGATACTAGTACTCTTAATCTCACTGAAACACTGAGTGATTTTTTTTTTTTTTGGAATAGCAGTAAATCCAGCAACAGGGAGTAAAGGGACTGGTGTGGGGGAGGGCAAGGCTGTCCTGTGGGGTGTAGGAGAGCTCTTTGCATGTAAAGTCCCCAGTTTTTGCAGCAAATATGGACAGGGACAACTTTGAAATTTTTTTTTGTGCTAAATTATTCAGCACAAAATGGCATTTTTGAACTACAATATTTACCCGCTTGCCAAGAATCATTTCCAGCTGTTCTAGGGTCACCATGGCAATGTTAAGTAGGAACCTTAAATTATGCCTTAAAAGGAAGTGTTCTTGCTGCTGTGTAAGGAAAATGAAATGGTCTCTCACATGTAGTACTGTGGCTATCATAATTTGGCATAACTTAGCGGCTTCATCTTTTAAAAAAGATAAGATTTCAGCAATGATTATGTTTAGATCTCAGAAGGAGAGTTCAAGCTATCTAATTACTATTATGAACAGAAAAAAATAGCTGAGACATAGAAAATAAGCAAAGTCTAGGTGAGAGATGATTGTGTTTGTATCTCCTTTTCACAGGCTCCAGCTGGTCTTGAAATAAAGTAATTGCTCTCTATACACATAAACAGGTTTGATACATGTTTAAAAGTGCAGTGCTATAGAACATGGTGTGGTTGAAATGCAAAGTGAGGCATGTATGAGCCTGGTAATCAATTTTACATGTGTGGATGGATCATGGACAAACTCTTTGTATTTGATCCTGGATGGGGTAGTCAGAGAGGCTGATTGCTGATGCCCTGGAAAAAGCTAATTGTAAGAATCTTGTGGTTTAATGAGCTGAATGTACTGCCTGTGTGTGAGAGAGTCTATGGGAAAAATCTGTTTTCAAATTAATATAGCACTGTGCAAGAAGAAAAGGAAAGGAAGAGGTTAAAAAAAAAATCTGATTTTATTCTTAGTCAGGCCTGTGCTGCTTCGAGTAATGCCTATTACCCACAATATTTGCAAACTGACAGGTAACCTGCTTGGCTTCTGTACAAATGATGACAAACAACCTCAGCAGCTTAGTTTACCCCTGACAAAGAATGATGAGCATTTTTTTATTCAAGTAAAAGGGAAACATAAGCTCAGTAAATTGGCAGGCTTGAGACCACCTGGATTTATTTTGACCCATCTGGCTTTCTTAAATTCTTACGATAATTAGGTCGCCTAACTAAAAAGAATGTGTTGATTTGTATCTAGACGAGAAAAATAGTTTGTGGCGAAATGATCTATTTATCATCTTTTCAAAATATCAGCAAGTGGTATTAAATTCCTTATCGGTCCTCAGGTTTGGAATTTTTGTTGTTCCTGTTTTTGTTTTTGTGGAAGCTTATGTCTGACCTGACTTTCCACAAAATCCCATAACTTTTAAAATCTTTTAGAAAGATAATGTGATTTAGGCATTACACTTCCAGTGGTGCAATAGGTGAATGGCGTTTGCACTGCTTTAAGGAGGCAAATTATGCTGTTACGGTCCCACCTCACGATCTTAAAAATCTGTGAAACAAAACCACAAGCAGAGATGCGTATGTTGAAGGGCAACCAAAGTTCAGGTCTCTCCAATGGTTCTGGTCTCACTCTAGCAGCACTTAGAGCAGCGAAGTATAAGCTGCACGTGTTTGAGTGTGTAACTTCATATGGGAAATAGCAAAGAGATTTATCACTGAAAACATTTGTAAACAACTGAAAACTGAGTTGCTTCCTGCCAGCGTGGGTGGACAGCAATAGTACGTTCTGAGGCTCTCTGTTGCTCAACACAGATTTCTTTAGCATCGTTTACAGAAGTCTACAACGAAACACTCGTAAAGGATATGCAGCAGTTCACGTTAGCGGGGCAGAGTTGTCAGTGTGTGTAGCTCTGCATTTTTGCATGTATTAGAGTAAATTACCTCGTTCCTTCACAGCACAGGGAAGCCACTTTGTGGAAAAAGTATGCGCAAGTCATTAACTGCGATCTTAAAATACAAGGTTTAGGTGAAAGAAAGCATGTATTAAAAATGTGTCAGAAAGAGGCCAAAGTGATTTTTTGGCGATTAAACTAGGAAGAAACTTCAAAAGTTAGAGTATGAAGCATAGCCACTTTGATTTATGTAGACTTAATAGAAAATTGAAAAAAAAACAAGATAATGTTCTTGTGAGTGATTGTGCATGCTGTAGGATTCTTATACTTCTCAGAAATTAAGACATCTATAAATTCCAATATCAAATGAGAATCTGTCTGTGGAACACAGCACTGTTTTGCAAGTCAAAGTAGTGACTTGTTTTGATTTAAAAAAAATTATTAATTTTTTTTAGATTGAATGTAAACAGATACTGAAAGAGAAAACCTAAGTATTGGGGATACTACTCTTTCTGGGATATGCAGAACCCAGTGGAGGCTTTTAAGCTTTACTAAAAGACTAAGGGTCAGATATCATGGCAAACAATTTGGGTAGGTGTTGGAGTGTTTGTAGTTATTTCAACTACTTAAAACCGATCTCTGGTGACTAAAAACTTCTGAAAGACCTTTGTCTTAAGAGTAAGTTTTTAATGGTAGTGTTTCATTGAAAATGAAACTGCGGTAGAATGACAAATCATGGTATCAGTATCAGCTTTAATTAGCATGGGAAAGAACAAGAGTAGATGCTATTTTTCTTGAACTTCAGGGAAGCCTCCCGAAAGGCACTGTTAGTATATTAAAAACTTATTTTAAAACTGGCCAAATAGAAAAATACTTATTCTCCTCCACTTCCTGTGCTGCTGCTTATCCCAGATGTCCAAGGAAAAAGGAAGGGCAGGGAAAAAACAGTCCTTGGAGAGTAGCAGAGCTCTGCCCTAACTATGTCTCAGGGTTTAAGTCCCTCGGAGAAGTTACTTCAGAAATGACAAACCCTTTCCTTCAATTTGGAGACCACTTGTGTTCTCTCCATCCCCCTTGGAACCTAAACACGGAGAAACCTCTGCCAAAATTAAGAGGATGCTTGCAAGGGTCTCAGAAGCAGCTCATATAAATATCAACAGGAGGGCAAGCACAAACAAACACGGGTGCAGAAGGGTAGTGTCCCTTCGGCCGTGCCTGGGGCAAATCTGCAGCGAGAGAGGAATGTCACTCGGGTGGAAGGTGCATGAGAAAATATTTCAGCCCTGGTTTTTCTCTTGAGAATGGTTCTACAGTGTGTTCCCAGACAATTTACAGAGGAGTTACTTACTGTACATTACATATGGTTGGAAGAGTGTCTTTGGGCAATTTAGTTAAATGTTGGGACTGGGACTCGTTGTGCAAGACTGCTGAAATTAAATAAGATACGATAGGCTACTTCTAAAGAACATTAGCAGCCATGTTATATGTTTACTAGCATTACGTAGCTTAATGGTATTTTCCCATAAAGCATTGTTTGAAGGAACAGTACCAGAAAGCAAAAATAAGGGAGTGTATGCTGAAGTCTCTCTTCAAACCATAAAATAGCAAATGATTTTTATGAGGGCTGTTGGGGAAAACATAATTATCCTTGCTTTTTTTTATCTCACAGTTTAGAATACTTCTTTCCAAAGAATGTATTGATGAGATAGAGATTCTAGCTGCAGCATGATAGCAAGTGATTTTCCTATATTATTCCAACCCACCATGGGATGGCTGTCTGGTCCTGCCTCCCTGGAAGGGCTCCTTGCCACTCCTGGTATTCCTCTCTCCAGCTTTAGTACATTAGTCTGTCACCTGGGAGGGGTTTTAATCACAATGGAAAACTCACAGGTGGGCCCTTAGTAAAATAAGTATTTCAAGTATTGAGAAAAATAGCATTTAGTAAGCTTAATTTAGCAAGCTTGCTCAGACACAATCTTCTGACACCTCTTAGAGCTGCAGGACCTGTCAACACGCTGCTTACTCCAGCCAACGCTGACTGCTTGATGGAATCACTTGGTATTTCTAGTTGTTTAATCTACTGGGCAAATAACCTAGAATATATATTGCTGGGACTCAAATTTATTTTATAACACAACATGAAATTCACTAAAATAATTGGGTTCAATCTATTCAAGCAAGAGAAATATTCTCTAAATTATTTTTTGCTGTGTTTGCTTGGTATGGGATTGGGGTGGATCATTTTGAGGAGATCAATAATGGAGTATGTTAAACACCAAAAACAAAACCAGAAAGACTTATGTCCCAGGTGAACTGAATTGGCTTGAGGACAAATGAACTACGACCAAATACAAAAGTGTTTAAAGCAGTTTTCAGAAAGCTCTGATCAGCTGCTATGTATGTTTTTGGAACTTCACTAAAAGAATACGTAGTTTTTGCAAGTGCAGTTGCTTTTAAAGGCACTCAGGGAATACCATGCCCTGTATTAATTAAACATATGAATGCATGGAGAAGGGTGCCACTCAGACTGGGTGGGTGTTAAGAACAGGCTCTTCAGTGAGTGGGTGGTCATTCACTGGAACTGGCTCCCCAGGGAATATGGGGATTGATCCTGTACCAGAAGATAAGCACGTTTCTTGCTCTCTCTTTAAGAAAGACTTAATAGATACCTCAGCGACTTAAAGTGACAGGTGGAGAAATAACAGCTAAACTGGACATAAAATAAGAATATTTGTAACACCATTCATTTCACAGACAGTAAATAAAGTTCACATCATTCTAGAGAGATTTTAAAAGCTATTCTAGTTTTTACAGGTGAGAATCCGATATGGACATGGGCAAGTTCAAAGAGCCGTTGGAAGCCAAAAGCAGGTATTCATGTATGAACGGGCAGCCTTCTGCTCCTAATCGTACTCAAAGCAGGGTGAGAAGTGCTTTTCACAATGAGTTGTATCAGCCAGAAGGTTCACTATTTCTGTTGCATCGATGCAAACCTCCGTTGTACAAAGGTGCAACAAAATTTACAGAAAGGTAGTTCAGGCTGAACAACCTCATTGCTAACCGAAACAGCGGCAGATGTTTTCTTATAGCTTTCTGGAAAACCACAATTGCTTTTTGCTCAAACATACTGTGTATTAATGAAGTAATTTGATATTGTCAGACTGGCATTTTTCAGTAAAATCTTGCCAAGTGCGGTATATCCCAGCAGTTGGAACTTCAGGGTAGACAATTACCTCCTTTTTAAAAAATCTTTTCTGAAGTAGGGCAGATTGTACTGTAACTCAAACAAAGCAGTACCTTGGTATCTACAAGAGTATCTACAAACCAGCTAGAAGGCTGGTTTGTTGACAGAATAATTAATTTTCTTCGGGATAGTGAAAAGGCATAATCGTTTAAGACAATGTGCATACTCTTAATGTAACTCTTGATGCACCTGACTTTTAGCTCTCTAACAAAATGCAGTTTATGGAAATTTATCTGACATATTAAAAAGCCCGTCTCACACCTATAACAGTAAAAGCAAGGTTGAGAGATGGCAAGGAGCATGTGTCCTGGATCTCACTGAAGAAGGACATTAACAAAGAAAATGGTACCTGGTTTACAGAGCACAAAAGCTGATCTCCAAAATGTTACAAACGGAAAGTGCACATCTTTGTTCCTCTCCCTCATCTAAGTTTGTTTTTAAAGTGACTCCTTAACATGGAACATGATTAAGAGAAAAGACTGAAGTATCAGCAGCCGGTTGTCCCAAGGGAAGTGCTTGGGACCGTTTTGATGAGTTAAAGAACAGAGCAAAACTCTTCACAGCAGATATCTAAAAAACATCATGGAGCAGGATCATGAGTAATAAATAGCTTTAGCAACCGTCATTAGAATAAATTGGTTGGAGGCTGGGGGAACGTTAGGGAGAAGGAGGTATCCCCATGGTATCGCCTGTACTCTTCTGTGTAATGATGATTTTGTCTTCTCTCTGTGTGTTTGTTTAGCTGGAGGCTATTGGGAACTGAAGTGATGAGTAACAGAGACGCATGTTTAAATTTAAATGTAGGCTTTCGGTTTGGTTTAGGATTTCAGGACTTTTTCTTGCAAGTTTTCTATCAGTCAGGAACTTATAGGAATTGCAGGACTGCAAAAGACAGTAAAATAAATTATAGTCATGAAAAAAATAGGGGGAAAAAAAAAAAAAGGCATAAATAGAGGACCTAAGTGAAACAGAAGAATGTTTCTTTTAGTCCAGAAGCTGACAAAGAGCTCTGCGTAAAGAGTTCATTGAGTTCCTGCAAAAACAGGCTGGAAATTAGAGACAGAAAATACTTATTAGGTTAGGCAGGCCATTCCCCAGCGCTAGCAGAGAAGAGAAAAAGTGGAAAGTACATCTCGCCTCACGCTCTCATGTCCCCTCTGGCTACATTCAGAAATGACACAAATAGACTGTGGAAGGAGCTCCACCCAGTCGCTTGAAGCTTGGCAGCGTGTGACACGGTGGGAGAGGGGAGGCGAAATTTGGGGGATGCTCATAGAGATGGGAAACCCCTTCAGCGTGTGACCTGGCACACTTACGCCGAATTTATAGGTGTAGGAAATGAGCAGACACTGCGATGCTATTCTGGCTTGCTGGAAGACCTCTTCTCGTTTTGTGTTTTCACCCCAAAACCTGCCCGTATGTTGTCCTCCTGGGGGGCTGCACCGCTCCCACCATGGACCGCTCCTGACGGGCCAAAGAGGATGCTTCAAAGTAATTCAGAAATTTTCCAAAAATATAAATACATATGACGCTTGGGGTCTTTTGACCTGGTAGTAAGAAAATGATAAAAGCAATATCCAAGTTTCATTGTAAAAAGGGAAAAGTCCCTTTGACTCGCCGCAAAGAGCTGACAGTGAAAAATCCCAAAATGTTAAACTAAATGAGATCTGATTATCTCTCTCCCTTTGTTTGCTGTTCAGCTCTGTGCTCTTTTTGATTCTGAAGTTAAATTTCTTTAACCACTGCAACCAAAGCCAGGTCATGTGGGTAGTAATTCGAGACTGTGTAATTTTGTGAACCTTTTTCAATCACCCAACTAGAGGCGTAACTACAGCTGCCAAAAAAGAATCTAAATGTTTCTCTTTTTTTTTTATTTTGGTTTGGTTTGGTTTTTTGTTTTCTTTTTACTCTGTGAAATTTTGTTCACGTAGTTTACCAGGATTTGATTTTTTTTTAACTGTGTATTTTTAAAATATGTTGGCAGGTTACTCTGAAGCCACCTGACTGGGCTTTTGTTTTGTCTGTTTGAAAACACAGTTATGTTTACACTCCTGCTGTTTCTGCTGAGGACTTTCACTGGTATGATTTTTTTAAAAGGCAGTCCCAAGCAGTCAGAGTCATAGAGTTACTGTAAATAGCATGCACTCTGCACACTTGAGTAGGACAAAGAAACAAACAGTAAAAAAATATTAAAAATGCCAATTATTCACCTTAACATGTAAAAGGTCTGGATTGAACAACTGTTTGTTTGTTTAGGTAAAGTAATTATTCTGGTATCTGGAAATGTGATGCAGTGAGGATGAAGTAACCCAAACCCTGCTGGAATCTTCTTTTAATGGCAAAGACTCTTCTCTGCGACTCTGGACAACAAACGTTTTGGCAGTTGTTACCATACGATGTCTGCCAGATCTGAGTCACCAGTTTACGAGGTATCGTGTGTCTGATCTTTGTGGTGTCAACACGGCTGTGTCCTTTGAAGTTGTCATAGCTGAGCAGATTTATATCAGCTACAATATCTGGCCAAACTGATTATTACCGTGTTTTGGGGAAGGTTTGTCTTTTACCTTGGATTTTTTGGAATGGAAGGACAGACCAGTGGATTACTCAAGTTTTTATACTCTACCAGTGCTTTCCTGTATAAAGCTAGGGGACATCCCAAAAGAGACTTAAATTATTGGTGTCTGAAGTGGTTGGTTGCTCACAATCTGATGGAGAAGTCCAGGCAAGTTCATGGTGACCTTCTCAACCCCAGGAGATACGTAACTACTATTAACCTTTCCCTTGAGCAGTGATGAGCAGAAGGGGAAGAATATCATCAAATCTCATGTAGTTTGAACTATAACAGATAAATGACACTCTTCTACATTCTGGGGGTAAAAAAAAAAACAAAAAAAGCCCCAAAATTAAGACCAACAACCTCTTAAAGAACAAAACCCAAACCAAAAAAGATCCCAGCTCTATATCCGTAGAATACAGTTGTCATTAAAAGCCATGTGGACAGCCTAATGGAAATAGCCACATATTATCTAGATCAGTCTATTAAGAATGGTGTTGTGCTACTGTAAAGGCTGATACGCACCATCATATAAATTGGATAATATTTTAAGTGCAATGTTAGCAGGAACTGGCAAAAATACAGGTAGTATAAATTTTTTTTTATGCTTGTTTTCATAGGCAGTGACATAACAAATCAGTTTCTTCTACTGAGAATGTATTCTGATAAACCTAAGGATAGAAGGTGGGAGAGAATTATTATGTGGCCTACAAGTAAGTTTTTGTCAATTAGTGTTTGTTTACGTTCAGAAACCTAACGGTACGTAATAAAATTCAGTGACATTCACAATTTCAAAAACGCTTTGAATTACAAAAGCCCCTGGAATTTCGTAATATATTCTTTTGCAATTACCAAATAAGAGGTCAGGCTTTACATTTTTAATATATATTTTTCTGTCAAAAAAACCACACACCCAACCTATAAATTTACCCAAACATATGATTTTCATATCGCTAAACAAAATACAAAGTTAAAGGAGGATAAGTAAAGATTTTTTTTTTATAATAAGTAATAATACATAATCCTGAAATGCTTCAGTTTTTCTGGCAAGTAAAATACAATCTTATTTCATAATTTAATACAATATATTCTGCCTCATTCCACTGTAATCTAAACGATTCCTCAATATGTAATGTTTTAAAATATATACTTACTGTATTGACAGTCCATTACTGTCTTACTTTTCACATTAAAGAAATCTATATGGTCTCTGACATAATAGTATTCTTACGGCATTAAGCTTGACTGCTTAATTATATATTAAGAGGAATAATTGTAACGGTTTTGAGAAGCATTAATTTATTAGAAAGGCACCAAAACACTTGATTTGCACTCTGTTTCAATATTTTTTTAAAAAAAATGAAAGACGAGCATTCTTTAGGCAATTGTGAATGAATAAAATTTGTGCACAAGTCATTAATCATTACTGAAGATGACTATTTTATTTGTATCCTGTTTAATCTTCACAGTGACAGTTTAAGTAACCAATCAAGTTATCGAGTTACTAAAAATATTATTTTTGTTTATGACTTGTGTAGTGCAAATCATAGCAGTCTTGTAAATATAGTGTAAGGAGACAGGATTTAAACATTGCCATTGAAGGTAGGAATAGCTATTCAAAATCACTTTCAAAAGGAGTTTTTCACTCAGACTAGAACACCTGTTATACTTACGGGTTTAAAACTCAAATTTGTTTTATCATATTAGTCACAAATTAAAGAGTAACTTGCCAAAATTAGCAACAGTAAGTAATAAGCCTGAAACCATTCTTATCTTAGGTTGCGACCTTAATGCCAAACCTCCAAACTGTCTGGGTCAGGACTGCATTCGGATGAGCAGCCTTAAGGAATATATATAAGAACTTCAGGCAATTATTCTAGAAGCAATGATTCGGTCATATTTTCTTATAATTTGTTTGAACAAGGTATCTTGACCACCTGATTGGAGGAGTAGCTGAGGTTCTGACCATTTGAGGGTCTCAGTGAGCTATTGATATTGCCCATAAATCTTGTGCAAGTTTAATCTCTGCTCAGACATGAGACTAGGCACAACCCAACAACATCTGCAAACTCTCCGCTACCCCTTCCATACTCATCAGCTTGTAAACAGATCCTATGAAACAGCATCGAGGGAATGTGAACTGCAATTAATCTGTCTTCATGAAGTCCTTTTTAAATTATTGTCGATAATCTTTCATTTGTTTTTAGACAGGGATGGAAAAGCTGGTCCTACAACATATTGAGGTATTTAACAGTCTTGAGCTACCAGGGAGGGCAACTTTGAAAAGAAGCCCCAAAGGCCTGAGAAGCATGGGGGAGAACCTGATTCTCGTCACTATTTCCATCCTACATCTTCACAAAACAGTGCTAAATACAGCAAGTTTGCTGGAAATGTTAAACTGAAAACCAAGACTAGAGATTCTGGGCTTGTGTGGCTTAGATCTTCTCAATTCCTTAGCAAAGTAAAAACCAGACAAACGCAGGTACACCCAAGTCTGTTTTTTTTTTCATTAAAAGAAAGGGGGTATGGGCGCAATATGGACATGACAACTACATTATGTACTACCTATCAGTTGAGACAGAGCCTCTTAAAAGTAGGTTACCTGTCCATTTAAATCTGCTTAGATTAAACCCAGCATTGATTGCCATTTAGAAACCTCAAAGCAATGAACATTAGAATTGCTCTATGAGGTTTGAAAAGAAAAAAAAGAAAGCAAAAAAACAACAAACCCAACAGCCAAAGTCTAACTTCAGCAAGTAAAATTTTTCAAACTCTCTCCTCCTCTTTATTCTCTCTGTCTGACACTGTTTTCTTTTTGTGGTTTATCTGGTGTTGGATGAGCTGTTCAGTGTTTGCAGTTTTTAGTGATTCTGGGAATATCTGGGGACTAAATCCTTGGCCTGAAGGCACTATTGTTTGCTATTTTTTTGTATTTCAGCAATGTCTGGCTGTCCCACTGTGGACTGAAACCCAACTGTGAAAGGAGCAGTGCAAATACGTGATAAAAATAAGCTCTTGCCACATGGTGCCACTGGGTAGGAAATGGATGGGAGCAGATTGTATTTGGACAGGGGTAGTGGGGACAAAAGACGACTCTAGCCAGGAACCATGAGGTTTGCAACCCAGCCGCACTCTTTTACAGGAATCTTCAGGGCCGAGCTTTGGAGATTCATACTGAAATATTCCCCACCTAATTTACAGTTTTGCCATATGTCTACCTTCAGTTTGGCCCAATTCATGCCCATATTGGCTTTTTGCAGTACATGAGTCAGACTTCATTCCATCTGAAATTATCGGAGGCAACAAGTGATGGAAAAATTCGACATTTTGATATGAGGTAGATGAGAATCTGTCAATACCAAATTTACTCATAAGTAACATAAAGCTCTAACAGAAAGTGGAGATTTGAGTTTTTTCCCATGGCAAGCTAGTTAGAAACAATTGACCTGAAATTAAAAAATTGGGATGTTGGATTCTACTTCCACACGTGATGTGTGTGTTTCTCAGAGGCGAGATGTTTGTTAACAGTGCATGTCAAAAGGTTTAGTCCTTAAACCTTTTCTTATGTCAAAAGGTTTAGTTGTTAAACCTTTTCTTATGCCAAAAGAAACCCTTCTACTCCAGATAATGCTGCCACTTGTAGTATGGTCTAAAAACCGGAAACCAGTAATGGACTTTTTTTGGAAAAATCTTTACAACTCTGTAAAACATGCAAGTAAATAAATATTGCTATGTTATTTATTAATTACTGTTTCTCGTATTACACCTGGACTAATGGCTAGCAGACTCACAGAAAGAATGTTAAACAGGTGATCATGAGCAGTGACATGGTAAATTTGAATTAGACTTTGAATTGTTAAATTTTGTCGAGCTTCTTTCTGAGGAGGCTGTTAATCAAAACATTGGAATAACCTTACAATCTAAGCACCCAAAATATTATTGAGCATAGCAACTCCTCCAGAGAGAAAAGTGAATGAATTTTTGGCTAACATCCACAGTGCCTAAATGTATTTACCGTGATTAATGACTTGTATCATCCTTCTTCAAGGAAATTATTTGAAGCACTTCATTTTCAAAGCTTACATAAACTATGGCCCTGAAATATTTGAGAAAGTTGGGGTTTCAAGGCTCAATACTGCAAACATGTATGGAATTTTATTGCCATGGACTAACTTCATTGGCACAAGAAATTGTACTGAAATTTGGTGGAAAGGCAATGTGAGTGCCAGTGCTAATGTGTAATACCTAGACCTTGAGTAGAAAATATATATTTTATAAGTACAATAATCTTACTCTTTTAAATTGAATTGTTATATAGGTAAATATTAAAATGCGTGTTTGGGTACTCATAGTCTAAATAACTTGCAAGAAGCCCACAAATACTTTCTGTTTTGTGAAAGTACAGTGACTTTTATGTACGAGTTAAATTCCTTTTGGAATTCATGACATAGTTTAGTGGGTCAAAGCCAAAGGTGCATAAACATTTACGAAAAGTGAGGGCATCAGCCTACCTTGAAAAAAAGGAGTGATCTCATCATCTCATTTCCTACGCAATTAAGTCCTAAAATGTATGGTTTTGTTTTTTCCAAAGGTGCAATTTTTTTTTGTCTAGATAGAACGATATGAATGATCACAATCAAATGCAATGAAATTCTTAATTTACATATAATCCATGAAAAGTTTTTTAAAAAGTTGTCCTCAGGCAATCTGTCCTAAGGATATGTCAGCTGGCTGTTGTTTTTTAAAATATAGTTTGTAATTTATATGGAAAATGAAAGGAATCAATTCCTTAGTAAAGGTGGTGAAAAACTCATTTGTGAGTCGTGGCACAAGACTTGAATAACTCTGTGTGTGAAACTACAGGAGGGGAAGCACTTGCCATTTTTTTTTTCTTGCCTGCTTTATGGCTTGTAAATGATAAATGAAATTTAGTAGCATTGCCCTGCAGTAATATTTCAAATTATGTTAGAGAATACACTGTAAAAAGTACTGAGTTATAGCAAAACCAAAGAAAAAGGCTCTATTTTTTTTTTTTTCTGGAAAAGTGTGCTACATCAGAACATTCCTCAGTTGTGATTTAAATATTATGAGATGCTGCAACGACTTGGCTTCAGCATGCCCAAACATTTTATTTCAATAACTTGAAAAAATTTTGCCCATTATTCATATTGAGACTTAGGAATTAAGCAAAGCTAAATCTCGGTATTCATGTATAAATCTGGGTAGCTGTGGGTGCCCACAAAACAACTTCAAGGAGGGGCCCAAGCTGCACAGACCCTGCGGCACTGCTGCCTAAGCCTCTTTCCCAGTGATGCTCACCCTCTCCCCGGCTAGAAAATTCACTTTGGCACGTTTTTATGACGTTTTATTTGTGTCTGTCATTGAACGATGAAAACCAAGGCGAGGAAGACATTATCCTACAAACAGGGCCGTGGGTAGTGTCCTCTAAGCCCTTTAAAATGGGATCTTTTTGTCGGCTCGGGTGAGTGGCGGCTCTTTAACATTCTGAACCTGCTGTGGCTGCCGGGGCAGTTCATCACTGGAGAATAGAAGAGGGCCCCTGGCATATCAAATAAAAAAAATAAAAAAGGAGGGGAAAGAAAAAGAGTCGAGGGGGAGGAAAGGAGGAAAGCGAGAGAAAGGCAAGTCCCGGGTGAACAGACAGCGCATTGTGTAAGCGGGGTTTAAAGAGCCTGCCGTTAGGTATATTTCATAATATGAAAAGACAGACCGGTTTTGGCCCCCTCGCCTGGTGGGATCAGTGCTGTCAGGGCCATTTATTTTCAATCCCCCGTGATTTCTGCATCCCCACGGCCCTTTTGCATAAAAATGAACCGTAAAGGCAGTCAAAACACCTGCTTTACTGACAGGCCCGATTAAAGCTTTGATTTATCCTTCAAAGGAGGAGCTGATCTGCTGTTCTGGGGCCTGGCACTGGTGTGTGATTCATGGCGGGGAGCTGAAGGTCTCCTTTCTGCCCTCCCCAACTTCAGCTGTGGGCGCCTTTTGTACCTGCCCACGAGCCAGGCTACCTCCGAAAAAGAAAAGGAAGAACACCCTTTCAGAGAACATCCACCCCAGCTGCAGGATGGGGTTTTCCAGTCCCTACCGGCCTGAGTTTCTGAGTCTGTCTTGTTAAGTGACAGTAAATTACAGGACTAATTGCAGAGAGGCCCCTTGAAGCAAAGGGCTGCCTGTTTCGGAGGAGTCAGCCCCGCTCCCCCTGTAGGTTCTGGGGAGCGGCTTCACCCCATGGCAAGAGACTGTGCCCCTTTCTCCGTTTGTGCTTTCCCATTCCTGAAGGTGTCAACACTCAACATGGAAGTTTTATGCCATGTGGAAACGCTTTATTTGACTGTATTCCCCATTTATCCCTGCCCTGCCCCCCCAAAACCCCAAACCCAGGTTTTAAGATGTTCTGACTGAAGCGCCTTAGGAGTATATTTGACTTCTGCACTATCATTGATCTGTTAAGCCACTAAGATGTTATAGAATCAGAGCATGGTATAAAAGAAGGCTGAGCAAACCATTCCCTGTGGATCAATGCTCAAATATTTCCCAAATTGTTTTGGTTTGGTTTTTATTGGAAAGCACCTGTTTGCTGAAACTAAAACATACTGAGGAAAAAATATCAGTGTATTATAAACAAAACAGGGACAAACAGGATGATTACATTGAAAGTCTTTGTTCTGAAACAATACTTGTTTTTGAAATGTTGATTAAGTTAATGCATAATCTAACCTAGTGAAAATGCAATGTGTTTTTTCGTTTCGATAGAAACAGTATTTTGTTTGGCCAGGTGTAGCATTGAAAGAAACATGGGGAGAGAGTGAAAAAGCCATTCGAAACTAAGCAAAACACACAATAAGTTTCCTAATATTTGTTTTTAAAAAGCAATTTCTTTATTGACAAATTGCTGCATAATTGGGAATTGGATCATTAATGTAATAATATCTTTACTATAAATAGTTTAAATGGCAGAAACAAACTATGAAAGATTAACATTTGGAGCTGAGCTAGCACTTGGCATAAGCCTACAGTGCAGATAGTTCTCCTCCCTGTATGGAATGTAAAGTAAAAACATAGTTTAAATCCTGGTGTCACCTTCAGCAGGTCTAAGAGGTGGCACTGCAGAGGCGATCGTGAAGTCACCTGTCTGCCTCCCGACGTCGTGTTCTGGTGCGAGGTAGGCATGATCCTGTTCTCATCTGCTTGATTTGCTTGTGCAAGAAGGATGCATGTGCACAGGGCGAGCAGGACTTCACCAGCCTCAGCTGAGCTGTGGTAGCACATGTGCTGAGATGGCCTTGGGTTGTCTGTTTAACCCTGAGAATTCAACTTGTGACCTCTAGGTGTCGGGAAGTACGACTGGATCAACCTGAATGCGTACAAATCGAGAGCTCTCTTTGCAAAAGAAAAGACACATCCGAGTTCTGCAACAATACCTATGTAGTTGTTATACTACAAAGTCATCAGAGATCAAAACTGGCAGCAGTTATTCACGTCAAAGAAATTTCATCCAGTGAGCAGCAGAAAGGTAAGGTACTAAAACATCTGCTTATTTCTTGTTTATTATTGCTTTTCTGAGTTTTTGCCTGTCTTGACCTGTGCTATTTCCCTCCTCAGACTGGTTTGGGGCTTACATCTCTACATACAGTCTTCAATTTTTTTTTAAAATAGGCAAAACTCTTACAGCTGATACACTTTTAAATAGAGCAAAACTTACTTAAAAAGATCTGAACCAGTGCGTGATTTGTCTTTCTGCTTGGTCCTAATTAGCATGTCCCAGAGTCCAGCCTCATCACATTCATTATCTTTCTATCCAGGTTTTCCAGTGAGGGTTTGCTGTACTTGAAAGTTAGAAGGAAACAATCAGCACCTGACTGTACTGTAGCTGTACAACAGTGCAAATACTGTGTAACATA
This sequence comes from Trogon surrucura, assembly GCA_020746105.1. Taxonomy (NCBI): domain Eukaryota; kingdom Metazoa; phylum Chordata; class Aves; order Trogoniformes; family Trogonidae; genus Trogon; species Trogon surrucura. The sequence goes on along the minus strand of CM036620.1, from coordinate 10,690,201 downwards.
ACAGGTTCTCAGAGACTCAGTTGCCTTATGAGAGATATTAGAAAATTAGGCAAAATACTCATTTAACTTTCAGTGTGTCAAGCAGAAAGAAATATTTTGGTTTATATATGGGTACAGGTTCTGTATTGCTTCCGTGTTATACTTTATCCAGCTTTTATTCAGAATATCCCGAAGGATATTCTCTTTATTTGTGCGTTACACCTTGCGGTCTCTTACAGTGGTGCTATTTGTAAAGAAATATTAATGATTGTTGCTAACTATATAGCAAAAAAATAATTGTAGGTCTTAGTAAACTCTTTTAAAACAAAATGAAGGGAAGACTCCAGAGGTAAATCTTCCAAATAAATGCTTGGCAACCCTGAAACAGTTTTGCAGCCAAATCTCTTTAGCTTGAGGTAAGCACAGAAGGCAGCTCCCAGTGAAATTCTGGCAAATATCCACAGCTTAACTGTGGTTCAAAAAAAAATGCGAGAGAAAATAGAAAAGAAAGCCATACCTGCTTTTACAGATGATATATTGGTTTTAAGGTATTTTTCTGACAAAATGCTTAGTTTTACTTTTTAGAGTAGGTTTCTCTGTATCAAGCAAAATTGCTTTCTTATACAAACCAGAGCAGCTTTATGAATTTTAAATCACCCACAGCACATATAATAAACTTTGGATGTTAGACACAACTGGTTTGAATAAAATATTTACTTCTCCTTTCAGTCTTTAAAATGTTACTTCGTCTAAAAGATATTTTAATAAATGCATAAAACATGTTCATCAAGATGCAAAATTAATAGAGTGCGTATTTATTTCTAGATAATTTTGCAATTGGTTTTGCCAAGGGTAATTTAGTTCAGATGCAATCTGTTTGTTGACTGAGGGCCTTCTCATTATATTTTATACGGTTTCACTGTATTTTCTATAACATGTATTTTTCATAGTGTAAAATTTTAATTTTAGCCTTATTACGAAGTGGTTCTATTTACTGCAGTATGCAGCATAGAGTCATATGAAAAAGGACAAGAGGAAATTGCTGTGATAGAAGAAATGACCAGAGTAGCCTGTTCTCTTTCCAGGGACTTGGGTAGATGTAAGTCCAAGTTACCTCAGGCAATACCTGACTGGGCTCATTACATCCTCTCTTGACAAGACCTTTCTTAAAACAGGCATCACCAGAGAGAAAAAAAACTTACTCAAAAGATGCATATGGAAGCTACCTTTTACTGGTGAGTAGGCACTTGTATTAAAATCTAAAAGTACTCTCCAGGATCAGATGGACACTGTAGCTTCCAGTAAAGGAACTGGTGAAAACTGGACTAGCCATGGCAAAGCTTTGCTTAATAAGGGTTTATTGTTTAGTTTTGTTTGAAATGTTTTCCCTGCACATATACAAGGAGATTCACCTTTAGTATTTTTGCTTTTAGCATCATCAGTTGATTTTACTGCCGAAAGGTTGCAGTCAAAAGGAGAAAAAGAGAATTAGAAAATGATTCAGAGCAACGTGCCCTTTTTGTCGTGCCGTGATTTCAGTCTACGTGGTTCTAGTTTTAAAGCTTGAAGGGAACAGCAGCACATGTTCAATAATTCATGCTCTCTAATTAAACACTGATGGCTGTGCTTAGATGAATTTTGTTTTAAACAGAAGCGTGTCCTTAATGTTTTCTGTAACAACAAATTGTCAGAAAAGAAATAGTGTTTGTTTCCCACTTGGCTCAGAACGTGGCAGTGGATTCAGTACAGGATTCATCAATTCTTTTGATGGATTTTATTCATAGTCTTGGGAGACTTGCCACCGAAATCTGACTTTGTATTCCTATATCCTTGGTAAGCTGCATACATCAAGGAAACAGGCACTGCATGTTCTCACCGCCCACCCATAGCTCATCTTCCTCTCCCTAGGATAGAAACGTAGTTTGAGTTAATTTCTGTGAGTCAAGAGATGTTCAAAAGCACACTGCAAAGAAACCGGTGCTTTAGGTTAGCTAAACTCACATTTTGCCATTTTATCTCTCGTTACATAAATGTGCTTTTAATATCTGTCTGTGTTTTAAGTTATCCATTTATCAGTACTTCAGGCTAGCGCATCGATCCTACTCTGTCTTTGTCTGAAGCCCATCTACCTTTTGCTGAGACTCACATCACCGTTAGGCTTGTTCATCTTTTAGATGGAGGATGCCTAATGAATGCTTACAATTAATTACACTGTTGATTACTTGGGAGTGAACTGTCTGCCTCTTGTGAATATTGGATTAGAGGGGAAGTAAGACCTACTCCCTCCCAAAATGCAAAGTACAATACAGGTTTGGTGGCGGGCTGCGCGGTAATGAAAGCTGACCTTATGCAAAAATATGACAGCTGCATGTAGTGCTTAATGGATAGCTGGTCTGCTCTTACAATCCAAATAGTGTGCACGGCATTGTCTGTTGAGGCCTCATTTGCATAATGAATGTCCTTCTGTTGCCTTCAAAGATCATCACCCATGATTAGTCTGGAAGCACTCCAGTGTTAAGGAAGGAAGACTGGCTGTGGGAATACCTAGGAGCACATTTCAGCTTTCTGGAAGAGCCACGGCTTGGTTTGTTTGGCTTATTTTGTATACAAAATTGGTTTGTGGTCACACTCGAGGCAGTTGTTTAAGTAAGAAGGTAGTGATCAGAGAGCACAGAAATATTATAATACTACAGTGGTGGAATAGAAGCTTTGTCATAACATAGCAAAAGATTGGAATGCTAGTTAGTATCTTTGCACGTGTTCAGAAGTTATGTTGTCAAAAGTTATGTTGTCAAAACTCCACCGGACAAACTTCTGTCTGGTGGAGTAATTGTGAACGGTACAACAAAAATTAGTCCCTATCACTGAAAGCCAAGGACAGGATATTACTGAATATATCTCAAACCAATTTTTGCTTTCATACCCAGAACTGTAATTCTATTGTAGGAAATGCTACCTCTGAGTACACAATACTTCTAAAAATTATTTTTTCTGCCCTTTAGAATTCTTACTTTTGTATTGCTCTGTATTTGCAGAGTGCCTCAAATTTAAAGTAGGACCTTTGATGATGATGGAAAGGGATAGCCCATCTTGGGGGATTACTTACCTAAGGTAGGACTTGTTTAAGGATATGTATCCTGGTCATATCAAAGAGCATGAAGAGGTATTTGGGACTTTTTCCCTTACACTTTGAATACAGTTGGAGGGGAAAAAAAAAAAAAACATAAGAGAAAACTTTCCTTATAACAAATATTTAGTTAGAAATGTAAGACTCTATGGAAATATGGATGTTTTTCTTAGGTGTTTAATATTACCAAGTCAAACAATGGTTGACCACTTGCGCTTCGCTTAGAATAACACTTTGTTTCCTCACACACTTGAGAGTCTTCTAAGTTTTTTAGTTCACCAAATAAGAGGTATTATCTACTGCATTATAGTGAAGTTGTGTCTCACTAGCAAGAAATGCAGTCTCGCTGTTGCAATAATTTCTCATGACAATATTTATTGCAACTTCCATCTGAATTTTTAAGCCCTAACATGAAATTTCTTTTTGTACTTGGCTGCATCTTGCAACAGTTGATACATTGATCATAACTCAATGAAATCACTGACATAAGTTCTTGCATGTCAGAATGCTTTGATAGCAGCTCATGTGAGACAGTCTACAGTTTACCTGGAATAGGAAATAGGTGACATGAATTCAGAAGGTCCATGTGTTACTCTGTACAAACATTTTGAATCACCTTGTGACACTATGCAAAAAGTCCCTTAAACACCAGTTTTGTGTTAGTAAAGCACAAGGAACAGAGATACAAAAGAAAAAAAGTGTGTATTTTTGTGCTAATGTTATTAGGATCATGAAATACTTAGGAAATAAAAATATTCCTCTTTTTTTCTTTTTCTTTTTTTTTTTACAAAAGAGCAGTATTTTCATTTTGATGTCGTCAGCTTCTGGCTCTGCAGTGTTATATGGCTGTGTGTCAGCCCAGAGGATATTTTTACAGTAACACAGTGTTCTGAATAAGTTATTCATGAACACACGAGCAACGAGCAAGTTCCGTTAGCTTCCCTTTTGATTGAGGAAACAACTGCAACAACTTATGCTATCCTTTAGCTTCCTATTCCTAACACTCTCAGACTAACCACATGTTTGAATGAATTTTCTGTTTGTGGTAAATTCCAAACCAAATGTGATGTGATTTAAACATTTTTAGTTAACAAACAGTGTCATTGAGGAAATGAAAAGGAGAAAAAGAGATTGTGCTTCATGTTTTGTAAAAAAAGATCCTGAGGCATTGGGACATCTTTGTTAGGTTTTCTCTCTCTCTTTTTTTTTTTTTTTAATTAGCGCTGGTATCTGCTGATGTGCTCAAGAAATGCATTTCAAAGGACAAGGTAAGTAAAAAGATTTTAATAGTTAGTAGGTGACTAGTAGGTGGCAAAGCCATAAGGGTAGTAGAAAGCTAATTTAGAGTCAACATCTTTTCAAAAGTCCCAGAGGATGGGAATTCATACTCAGCAGACTCTCTCTGCTTCCACCTTTAAGTGTTGCTCTAAGGATGAAATAATGAAACAATCCATTTTCAAATTTAATGCTCCAGTACAAACTTTCATAGTAGGCAAGGAAGCTCCCTTTGAGAAACATTCCTCGTCTTTTTCCTATCCACTAGCGGTGGAAAATACATACCATTGGTGGCAGGGTTTCTGTTTTATTTCAGGAAGGGGAATTCTGTTCTTTGCCACAAATAAGTCTGCAGATCACATTGCAGAACGAGTATATGTTTGTTTTAATTGTTTTTTTGTCTTTCTGTATTCATCATTTTTAACAGGATGAGGCTTGAGTCTAACAGACCTAAATGGAGTAAACCTTTCACTTGCAAAACTATTTGTTTTCCTCATCTCTTCCCTGCACAGGATACTCTTATTACATGGCTTAATTAGAAACATATTTCTGAGATGGGAATGTACAAGACATAATGTTAGCCAGCTGAGGAACAGAGACAGACTTCTTTGGAAATCTACTATCTGATGAAACAACAAAGGTTTGGGAATGAATTATTCAAGACCATACCAAAACTACTTGGGAACCCTGATATGGGACTTTGAAAAAGCAAGCTTGAAATCTGTTTAGTGAATTTCTCCAACTTGAGTCTCTTGAGGTCTGATGAGCTCCCTACATGGGAGCAAGAGAGAAGCACGTTCTTATCTTGCGAATGGGAGGACAGAGAATATTATCATTAATGATGTGCCAGCATTTCCACCACTGATTTATATTTACAGAGGACCTGGTATCACACGTGCATTTATTCTGCATGGATGCATCTACCGTGAAACCTAAATTTAATTTATACACTATCTACATTGTGAGACAAGCATATGAGAGAGCAACTGTGCCTGGACATGCGCTGTGACAAGAGAAATACTCTCATGTAGATGTGCATGTGCACATATATCTGATTTTTCAAGGAGAAATTCCAAGTTCCTAAGAAAAGCAAATGTTTTATGTGAAAACATTTTGTCAAAAATCTTTTATTAATGGGGAAAAAAAGAAAAAAGAAAGATATAGATATAACTCAGTTTCAAGGCAGACATACATGAAAGCAGACATTTTCTCAAGGGCTAGATCACAATGAACATACATGACTCAGCTGTGGACCATGGACAAAAGAACTAACTGATATTTTTTTATTTATCCATTATTTGTGTTAGCATCTATTAAGAATTGCTTCACAAAAGTCAATCGTTATTTTATGAAAAATCATATAGAATGTATATAAACAAAATTTAGAAACTTTATACTAACCATTTGAACTGTTTCTGCTGCATAAACATGCCAAAAAGTTAAATACATATTTGATTTTAGTTGTTACCTACATTTTAAAAACAGCTCTAAAGTAATTTCAAGATCATTATAATCACCCCTGAAAGAAGTAATTCAGCCTTCATCTCAAAACAAGTAACACTGCTGTATACAGAGGTATTGTTTATCAGCGATATTACCCATTTGCAAATTATTTGCTTATAAACCTTGTCAAGTGCCAGAAGATCCTGGTTTGTTTGTTGGTTTGGGGTTTTTTTTTTTTCATTTTTCCAGAAATTCCAAGCATGTACTCTGAGCTTACAGAGACAACGGCAAGATGGAATTGTCACCACACAAATCAGGACGCTGAAACTTAAAACAGGACTGAGGAGTGCCTCGTCTCAACAGAACCAGGTTTAAGCCAATTTAAAGCACCTCAGGCAAGGAATCTCACAAGACACTTTCTGCTGGAGAGCAATGTGATCTCCTGCTTGTCATCTTTTTTCTGCCTTGCCAGGGTACAAGGAGAAAGCCACTGCTGAAATAACTGTATTCCAGGATGTTAACAGCCAAATAAATTTGGGTCTTGATCAGCTCAGAAGTGGCTGCGAGAGGCAGTTACGGCCGTGTTCCTCTGGTAAGACCTGATCTTGTAGTCGTTTGGTCTCGCTGGCATTGCCATAGTTACTGCCTTCCTCTCATAGTATTGCTTATATATGTTCATCCTGGGGTTAATCTTACATCTTAAGATTTTCTTGTACACTTCTATGTATGCGTTTAGACACCGTGTAATGTAATGTTATAAGAGTAATGCATGCTATTGATTAACATCTGGTGTTACGAGTCTGTGTTTTCAACTGCCAGAGGAACAAAAGTCATCAGACCACTTATAGATGCGTTGTTTTGACACATGGATGAGCCTACTCTAAACGTCAGTTGTATATAGGAACTTCTTCAATGAATGAGGCTGTGATACAGAGAGTTTGCCCTTTTTAGGACGTTTTCTACACTGAATCAGTTGCTATTGACAAAAAATGCCCAAGTGACTTAAAAGTCTCTGTCCTACAGAAAGTCAGTATGATCTGAGCTCTTCAGTCTCTTCTGAAAACAAGACGTACTCTTCTAAGCAACTCAATCACTGAAGAAATTATTTTATGCCTACTAATTTCACAGACAATTTCATGGAAATGATAATTAGGTAGAGAAAACTTAATTCCAAAATGTATGCTTTCATGTTAGAAAAAAATACACTAAATTAAGCCTGTTGTTACTGAGAAATAACACAGAAATTTCATTAAAATAACTCGGTTTTGAATTAAGGGAGAGGATCTACAGTGCTCTAACTTTGGGTATTGTATTTAAAACATGAGCAAACATTTGACCAAACTACCAATAGATATCTTAGCATTTACATTTGAATACTTTGTCGTGTCAAAGTTGTAATTGTTGTACAAAGCGCATCAGAAAGACTGAAAATTCTCAGTTTTACAATTCTCAAACTAATTTGTGTCTGTAAAACCAATATTTTAAATGCTGACTGGTCCAATGTTATTTTTCCATGTCACTTAAAAACATTCTTTTTTTCCAAGAGTGGATCACTTCAATAAATAAAAATTATACAGTTTATGAATCTAAAGGAAAAATTTGTTGTGAAACATACTGTGCTTGTCTTTTCAATATTAAATTTTCTAAGCTAGAAACATAGTGAAATGCAGTTCTTGTTTTTATTTTCCTTTTGTGGGGAGTGGGATGGGTTCCTTATCACTGGAGACAAGGAAATGAGAATTTCTACTTATTTGCTATTCTGATTTTGAGGCTCTAATAGTCACGATAGTTTCATAGAAGCTGTGAAAAGTATTAGTAGTTTTCCCATTAAATTTATGTTAGAGTAGATTTAGCCTGAAGGCAATTTGGAATCCTATAGTTGGTTTAAGTACCCTGGGAAGGTCTCCTTTATGGGATGTGTATGAGACTGGCATAGAATTACAAAAAAAGTGAGTTCTGGAACTTTGACTGGGAAAGTTCATACTGTGAAAGATAACTCCACTGAAAAAACAGCTGTAAACACAAAGGAAAAACTTCTCTATCTAAGAGAGGTGTAATTAAAAAAGCCCTTAATTGCCTAGATTAGGAAAGGTTGGTTTTAAAAAACAAGTCTTTAGAAATTTTTAAACTGAGAAGACAAAGTAACTGCTGCTGAATCCTGCCAGAAAATCCCCTTTTGGTCTTGTTCTCATTTCCCCTTTTGTAATAATCTGTCTCACACTATACAAACCCAAAGAGATCAAGCTTTCAAATATCCGGCCTACAAGGCCCCATTAACGTAAAGCCCAGTGCATTCACAGTGCCCACATTCATGAAGACTAGGTTTGGGGGCGTTGTCTCAAATCGTGAATGAAACTACACCATATCACAACACCTTTAATAACTATTTTTATTTACATCATGAAACCGATTTGGCTATAGGACTGATGACATTCATGACATTCATGGCGGTGGATGAATTTCAGCTCAATTTCTCTGTAGTACTGAAGGCTCTAACAGTGTGGTCACTTGGTGTAATCATATGAGTTCTGTACGCTCCAGAACTGCCTTTGCTACGAGCCTTTTCGGGTACATCTGCTGGTGCAAGCAAGCCACAAGGCTTACTACTGACTCAACAAGGATGTAGGAAAATATGCCCTCAGCTCTTTGCTATATATCATCCTTTAAGCTATTTTAAATGGCATCCACCGCTCTCTATACTTACAGTAAAAGTAGCCTGACTTGCTGCACATCAAGTCGAGATTCAACCTTAGAAGGCTCTTTCTGTATTTCATCAAGTACACCCTGATTTCAAATCAGTGGTGGACAGAGGTCTCATTTTTTTGCCGCCTATTTTCTCTCTGACCTTTGTTAGTTGCCAAGCAGTGAGTCCCATAGATTTTGGTTAGAAATATAGCAAAAGGAAGGGTTATTCTTTATGGGCTATACTTTCCATAGCTTAAATGCTACACGAGCCACAACCAAGAGTTTTGCCATCTCTATTTCTGTTGTGTGTAATTAAATGTTCCACCAGAAATCTCTGCAGTATTTCTCTAAATGGTTGTCCCCAATTAGTGTTATAACTGCTGGTTTTCTAGAAAGCAAAAATAAAAATATAAAAGAAAGAACCAAAGCAAAGCCAGAAATAAATAAATAAGCACAGGCTGAGTTATAATATTTGCTTGATGCATATCAAACAATAGGAATAACTTTTGCTTATTAAACTTTACTTTGTTAAAGAAATTCTCAATATAGCAGTGATAATCTCTGCAGTCCATATTGCTTTACTCAGTGCAGTGAAATATTACAGCAAATAATGAAGGGAAGTTGATATATTGATAGGTTTTTGTTCGAAGTTGCACCTGCGTAAATATCCTCAACTATCTCAGCCCAGCATAATAAGACCAAACTAGGGGGATTTCTTAAAATCGGAATTTGATGTTAATTTAATTGTGACCTCTGCAGCTGACAGAAGGGTCATTGCTTACTGCAAGTCAACAAAAGCCTTTTACGGTACAGATGCAAAAGTCCCGTGAACTAAACTACAAGAGGTATCTCAGTCAGCAGAAGAGTAAAGCATCAGGTTTAAGAAAAGCCTTGTCCCTGTGGACTATTTAGAGAAAAGAGCATTGTTCTCCTTTACACCAAAGCACTCTACCTAGGTCCTGCATGCCCCAAATAAACACACCAAAACTTCTCTGTGTCCAGGGACAAAAACACATGTAACACACTATGGCAGTGCGATGAAAGAGCCCTTGGATCCTCCCTCCAAGGAGCTTCATGTCAATCTGAGCCCAGAGTACTATGATTCAGCCTAAACTCTGAGCTTTTATTACATACTGAACCTGGTGACATTGGGAAAAAATTCAATGTCATATTCATCCACTGTGCATTGATAGAAACTGATAGGCATGCATTAATCTTGACAGCAAGCAGTGAATAACTAAAAGCCATGTACAAAAAAAAGTTGAATCGTTGCTGTACTTCAAATAGATACCATGCACAGATTGATAGATACATAGATACTTTTTTTTCTGAGGAACAAAAAACAACAACAAAAAGGTGGCTTACCCAAGAACTGTATGAGGGATGAATTGGTGACAGAAGCCAGCTTAAAGCAAAAAAACAAAACCCAACACACAACTTTGAAAGTTCCCATGTTTGTACGTGTCAAATCTTGACAACCTTCCCTTGAAAGGCTGCTTCATTTTATAATACATCTATGCACAACGTCTCTGCACTTTTAGGAATACTGATTAGACGTCTGAGAGTTAAAACAATAACTCTTGCAGCAGGACTGCAAATGCTTTTCAGATTATTTTTACTTGTGAGAGGGAAGGATAGGAAAAGGCTTTTGAAGAAAAACTAAGTCAGGTGTGGAAACAAACTGAAATTTTGAATTTCTAAAGACAATATTGCACCTGAGTGAAATCAATAAATAGGGACACTCATTGGATTTGAAGTGCTGGCTACCTCCCTGGCTACAGAGAAATCCTGAAGGAAGAGGAAAAAGTCCTTCCGCAGCAGTGCTGGGCCACAGCAGATCTTTGATCCTGCTCTTCTGCCAACTTCTTTTGAAGAGCAGTGTGGAAAGCGTGCTATCCTCAAACTTGAGGGCTTCTTCTCCGCAGAAATGGCCAGAAATTACTTTTCCTTGCTCCAGTTGCTGAACCAATGACACAAGATGTTTCTCACTTCTAACAGATTTATTTTCTGCCCTTGAACCCTTTGTGCTCTCCCCCTAAATAACTGGTCAAGTCACACTGAACTGAAACAGAGGTAGGTTTTAACACCTTCACGTAGCTGGTTGTGTCAGGGGTGTGAGTCTGTGGAGATAAAAATGCAGCATGGTACCCTCAGCAGTCTGTCCTCAAACAAAATGTGCTGTCAGCTACTGTGGTGATGCTCTCACAAATAAAATAAAGAAGCAGGGGACCAGGGTGTATCTAACAAGTTCATGGGAGTCCTAAGAGGCTGTACATGGGTATAGAGCAATATATCTGTCTGCAGAATTTTGAGACCTGTGGTGATAGGATGAGGGGTAACGGGTGGAAGCTGGAAGAGCATAGGTTTAGAGTAGATATAGAGAAGTAGTTCTTTCCCCTGAGGGTGGTGAGGCACTGGAATAGGTTGCCCAGGGAGGTTCTGGATGCTTCATCCCTGGAAGTGTTTAAGGCCAGGCTGGATGGAGCCTTGAGCAACCTGATCTAGTGGGACATGTCCCTGCTGTGGCAGGGCGGTTGGAGCTAGATGATTTTTGAAGTGTCTTCCAACTGAAATCATTCTACAAATCTGTGATTCTATGCCATGTTCGTGGCACAGTGAAGATGTCACGTGGCAACAACTCTTCTGAAAGCTCCGAAGATGTCTCTGCCTGTGCCGAAGGACACCAGGTCGCCGACCTGTGGAGTGGGAAGAACAAAATGCAGAATGGTCTGCAAACTATCTGTGGGACTTCTGCCTATGGTCCAAGAAGAGCTAATTGGTAACATGATACTACTTCTTCCCTTTGTTTCTACTTGGGAAATACCAAAGGAATGAAAGGAATAAGTAATGTAAGGCATAAAGCTGGACAGGCATCCAAAACCATAAACACATGCTGCACTACAATGCTGGGAAACCTCCTCATTTAATATGTTGTTACATATTTTTATGCACTATGGGTTTGGCCTATTTTTTTATATACATACATACATATTTATAATTTTATTTCCCAGATATGTGGCTGTTGTAGCTGCCATGACCTCACTACACTGCTACAGCTCCCAAGTGTTTTACGCAGTGACTATCGCTTTGACAAGCACATGAATACATCATGTCAAATAAAAAGGTTTACACAAGCCAACAGGCCTGCAGCTTGCCTGCAGCAATAGGCACACTCCTCTAGGGAGGTTAAGATTTGGGGAGGGACTCTTTCTCTCTGGAAAGATCTAGGCTGGAAGTAGTTTGGATTACTTCATTTAAGAATTATGTCTCCCAGGTATAGCTGAGATGAAAGTTACTTTTAGCTGGACAGCATCCATCGATAATTTTGGGCTATGGGATGCACAGATTTAATTTAATTGTACGTTCTTAATTGAGTTTGTATTTCTAATTACTGCTCTAAATTTTAATAGACATGTTTTCAATAACAAACTATCTTCTTTCCTGAAGAAAGATCTCTAAACTATGCAAAAATCAGTACTCATTAATTTGACAATGAAGGATGTATAATGAAAGATAGCATTTCTATTTCATTATTATTATTTGCTCATCTTGAGATCTAATCTAGCCATCAAAGCTGCTACAGAACTTAATTTCTTTCATATAGATTTTTTTAATTAGACATGTACGACAGCTACAAAATTTGTGAGAAAAACATTCCTTCAAAATCAAATCCATACTCTGTATTTGAAAGAAAAAATAAATAAATCAAGACTCAGATGAATATTTTAATTTTATTATTCTTTTTAATTAAAACTATATAATCATTTTACAGTTTTCCAAAGCTGAGGAGGCTAATATTTTGTGACTTATCACTCCTTACAAATACTATTTCAAATAGTTCGTTATGACTTGTACTTCTAACATTTTCAAGCATGGGGAAATAAAGAGTGAGTCACCCAAATTGAACCAGATTTAACCATATTTCCAAGTGTCACTGCATTTTATAGATTTCACTGTGATTTCAGGAGAATCAGTGCTGAAATTGATCATGATGAGCTTTGAAATATAGTCACGAAAACAGGTACTTTATGTATTTACAGATGTCCTGTACTTGAATTATGTCACCGCAAAACCCTCGACACTCCCAAGATTATTCATCATAATGTATAAATACTTCAAAAAGCTTCCCTAATAAAAATACAGGAATTTATTTACCTCATGGGTATAGCTTAGGAATTTATACATATATAAAATGTTACCAATATAACATTGATCGTCTTTTTTTTTGAAGAATTAAGTCATACACAATTTTTAAGGTATGATCTGATCTAACGGGAAGGCCTTTCTTCATTTTTTGTTTTATTTTCCACAGAGTCTTCTGACTTGTAACTTGTTCAGTTTGGATTTTGAAATTAAGAACCCTGCTCTTTCTTAAGAGATTAACAGGTAATTCTTCTGGTGCTCATTTTTGGTTAAAAGTTTGCTCAAATCAGGTCTCTCCAGGCACTCCTTGTGCTGTCGAACTCCACACCTGGTTTCCTTTCACCGCTGCAAGGGGCAGGGCATGAGGGCCACTAACAGGTGTCAGCAGGCACTGACCAGCCTCACCTGGGACCCCACCCACCCCTCTGGCCATTGGCCACTGGAAACCTATTTAACCTCCAATTCTGCCCACCCTTTCCTCTCTGCTTTTCTTGGATGTTGAGTCTCTCTTATTTTCTTGACCTTGCTTCATGCCTGCTGGAGGGCTGGTACGATCTCCTGCTCACAGCTTCTGGAGAGGAACTGCCCTGTGCTTGTGGCCAGCTGGAACCAGGTTAGTGCTTTTCTCATTTACACTGCAGGAGACTCAGCTGCCACTGCCTAGCTGCATGGTTTGGTAGAAATGTGCTGGTGTGCTTACAGCTTTTGGAGAGTAAAAATAGCTTTTGGAAATGGAATGTTGAGTCTGTAATCTTGCATGAGCACAACTATAGGTGCTTTAAGTTGTTGTAGGTGGTTCAACTAGCCACTCTTTGCTCTTCCCACTGCCAGCATCTACAGGTATCAAATGCATCCAGAACACTGCTGTTAATGAGTATATAATGCTTGGAGTCATGGAGGGGTATAGTTACTTGTGAAATACAAAATTTGGACTGAGACATACAAGACTTTGTCTAGGTGACAGGATGAGTGTATACTTAAGAAATTTAGTGATGAATCATACTATAGAATATCAGAATAAAAGGGACCTCAAGCATTATTTGGTCCAAATTTTCTTGGCAAAACCATGGTCTTAGTAAGAATGTAGAACTTACTTGTGTTGAGGACTCCACCACTTCCCTGGGGAATTTATTCTAATGGCTGATTGTCCTTATTATGAGAAACTTTTCTCTTGTGTCTAACTGATGCTTTCCAAGGAGTAAATTGTCTGCTTTACCCATAGCCTTTGCTATGTGAACCCTTGTACAAAGCGAGTCTCCATCTTCTTTGCAGCCACTCTTTAAATACAGGAACATGGTGATAAGCTCTCCCCTAAGCCTTATTTTCTCAAGGTTGAACAAACACAGTTCTCTCAGCCTTTCCTCATGTTACAGGCTTCCCAGTCCTTTGATCATCTTTCTGGTCATTTACTGGACCATCTCCAGCTTGTCCATGTCTCTTGTGCAAATATATAACAAAAAAAGGGCAAAGTTTAAATTAGCTCTGTTTGAGAAAACTATAAAATAAGTGGCAATGAAGCCACTGATAACAGATGTAATGGACAGACAGGACTGTTGAAGAATATCTGCTACGCTTCATTTTGCTGTAAAGCACTGCAGGCTCACCAGGGACCATGGGACAAATCCTTTGGTGACCAAAGGCCTCTCAGGCTTTTGAGCAGTGTTCCCAGCCCCAGCTGCTTTCTGCTGGGAGCTTGTGGTGAGAACCAAGTGCCTTTGATCACACCAACCCACACACTGACCTCCCACCAAGGCTCTGGTTCCCAGTATTCCCAGCTTCCCTGCACCACCCACCAGGAGAGTCATTCACCCCGTGCTTCCTCACAAGCTTGGTACTGTGCTTATACTGCAGCCTTTCAAGTTGCTGAAACTTGCAGCTCAGCACCCACCTACAATAATGTAGTTGCCTTGCTCCTTCCCCTCAAAATCTGCTTTCTTTTTTCTTTCCCAGTGTCATTCAGCTCACATTAGATGCTACTCAGAAAACCTTTCTCCAAAACCAAATGGGCAATGTGAAAGTAGTCAGGCACGGCTGATGGAGATAGGCAAAGGGGTACCCTTCTCTAGTAGGATGGGAGAATGAAAGCTTGGATGAATGAGACTTTTTTGTTTGTTTTCTTATCAAACTGAGATCAGTTGAGTTCCCAACAAGTCTAAAGTAGAAATAAAATATTTTTTCTGCTGTGTTGGCTGACTTGATTAATGGTTGACCAGGTAACGAAGCACAGCAAAGAACTAAGTTTTCTGAATTGTAGAGTCTGGAATAAAGGGTAAAAAAAGATAAATACATAGTATATGCTATTAAGATGAAGGAATCACAAAATAAAAGATCACTTCTTAACTTGTAGATTTTAGAAGTTTGGAGTGACATTTTATGTTTAGTGATGGTTTCTAGGCATTTCCTTCTGAAGCAATAATGCTGAATATGGATATGATAAGGACCTCTTAGCACTTCTAAAACTGGAATACCATTTGGATATCAAGTTAAAATTTTTATTGCCTCTAGTAAAACTCTCGGGAAGTAAAACATGCCTTCTAGGTACTTTCACATCAGGGAATTCAGCTATGCTCAAACCTTGGTATGTGAAATAAAATGTCCACATAATGTAATAGTAATTCAACATTGCAATTTCCCCCTTGGCATGCCTAACAATTAATATTGGATTTAACCTTCTGTGTATTTTATGGTGTCAGGGTCAATTGAGCTTGATCTTCATTTTTCTGCTGCTTATTCTACCCTACATAAAACTCAAACACATTAATTTCCTACATAGGCTTCTTGGATTATAACCAATTAGAATTAAAACCCAAAGAGACTGAAGGTGAAACTTTACAAAGAAAGATATAATATGATATTTTTTATCAGTCATAGTATAGTACATAACTGATAATGCATCTGTACCATTCATTCTTTTACAAGCACTTTGGGGTAACAGTTTTTGTGGCATTTTGAGTGTTCTGCAAATACTAGAACTAGAAATCAGATATCCTGTTGTCTGCACAGGTGTTTTTTTTCTTCTTGAAGTTGTGCTGAGGTATCACCAGATGATTAAGATGAGATGCATGAACAAAGAATGTGTTTGAATGGTGTGATTTGTTCTTGTGTGAGAGATGCCCAATTCTATGAAGTTCTTGCCCTGTAAATACTTCTTGCCCAGTTCCCAGAGGAGGAATTTAATAGGAACCAGCAGATTTTTCTGTTTGCTGCCTGTGGCACTGGTAGCCAGCTTTGCCTATGCTTTGGTCTTCATGAGCAGCTAGTGGCAGAAGTGCTCTAAGCTTGAACTAATTTTGCTGAAGAACACACCTGATTCTCTGTGTCACTGACACAGTTTACAAAATACACAGGTCAGATTTACCGATGGTTCAGAGATGGAGAGGAGTGGAAAGCACCTCTGTCAGCTTTGCTGAAGCCATCTCAGAAACCTCACAGACGGCTTCCTCTTTGTTCTACTCTTGCGGGGTTTCCCATGGGAAAAGGAAAAATCTAACCCAAAATCCGGGGGTAACTTTTTTAACTGTACTGGTTTTCATTATCTAGTAATTGATAATAAACACCTAATAAAAGTTATTCACATTCCTTGGCAATTTCTTTGCCAAAGCAAAAAAAGAGAGAACAGAAAACTTAATGGTCAGGGGATAGGATATAAGAAGAGGATTTTTTTTTTTACGTATAAACAAAGAGTGTTTCCATATAGGGATAAGAAGATTAAATTTCTTTAATAGCTGGGGAAAGGCTTCCTTGCTTTAAATAACTATAGAAAGTTCCTTTGTGGTTCAGCATTCCAGAGTGAGGCCACATAATCTCTCTGTGCATGTAAATTGCTGTGTGAATTATGTTCCAGTTATGAATTTAGAACTTAACTGTGACCGACTCTGGAGGGAGGAAAAATTATCCCTCCACACAGCCATGGAAGAATTACCCAGACCTTAGTGCTGGGACCTGATGTGAGTGTTGGCAATGTCAAACACTTGGATTCTTCTCAAAAGCAAACACAGGAGGAGAACTGGGGAGTTTATTTTGCCCTTCTGCATGTCAGCCCATGTACATGGAAATACGTTGGGTTCAAAAAAGCAGTACTGTGAAAAGTGGTGCCAAGTTTTTTCTCTTGGTCCTTGCAAAACAGTAAGACTCCTCAGGGGTACATGGTTTGGCTCAGCCAGTGGATGACGTGTTTCCTTTTCCCCCCAGATGCCCTGTGTTGTTCCAAAGGCAGGGTCTGAACGGATGGTTTATTACTTGGCAATTAGCAGTTTGTTAAATAATATTGTAGTAACTGGGATAGTCACTTCATTTTCCTTTTTTTTCTGGGTGATAAACAACCTTTATTTGAGTAGTCAGAATGTTAACTTGGTTCTTCTTTCTTTTAAGTATATGTAAACAAATAGTTTAAACATATGTAACACTTTAGGTATACATAAACAAACATTTGTTTACATATACTTTTAAGTATACATAAATAATTTAGCCTTCAGCAGTGTGGACTGCAGGTATTTAAGCCTCTGAATGCTCAATTTCTAATATAATGGTAGAAAAGAAATAAATTTACAAATATGGAACCCAGTACTTCAAGTGTAGCAGAGAAGAATTTGAAAAAAAAACGCATTCAAATGAACATGAAAAGCACATCTGTGTGTTTTATTATACTTTGAAAATAATCGTGTGTTGCTGACGATGGGAAGAAATCTACTGCCTCTTCTTGTTCAGAAGCAGCGTGTTCTCCTAAACCATCTGCTGCGTCCTCTATGCAGATCTACAAAGCACTTCCTTTAAAATAGTGTAGCAAATAGGAGAAACTAGATGTAGGCAAGGAAATTAACAGGCTTGAGTCGAAAAATACAAAATCTTACTCCAAGTGTTACCTAAGATGAGTAAATAAAAGACTGTGGCTCCCTACATCATTGAGATTTATAGCCTTATTATTTATAGTAATTAATATTCATTTTCTTATTTTCATAATCAAATGCATTCTTTTCTATTATGGTCAGTCCTTGTTACAGTCCATTTGTGCAATGACTTGCAGCATAATTTTCATATCTACTTGCAATATACATTGCAAGATCCATTTGGAGAACTGCAAGTGTGTTTATGAGTGGTTTTTGCAAAGACATTGTAATTGGCTTTTACTGTGTGTGTTGCAGGAGGCAGTATATTGTGATTTCACATAATATAAGCTATAATGAGGGGGAAAATGTCTATCGTTAAGTTTGCAACTGCTCACTGTCCTCCTCCTTCTCCCTGAAATTGGAAAATAGCCCTTTTTATTAACTTTGGTTCATAGAAACTGTTTCAGTGCAATATTTTCTTAGCTGTAGTCTGACTGGAAAGAGGAAATATCAAGTGGGTGAAAGGTTATCCTAGATTTCTTTATCTGAGCTCATAGTTTACCCCAAATCAATGTAGTTTGCAGTTTTTGTGTGTGTATCTGTCTGTGTATCAAGTGTGGTTATTCCAGGTCACTTTGAGACCTGTCCTGTCAAATGAGTCACAGGAAGTTCTGTTAACTTGAGTGGAAGAAGGATTTTGCCCTAAATGAAAAAGCTTTTCCCTGTTTGGAGATTTTTGCAGCATTACATTATCATTCAGTTCAGCTGAGCTCTGGCATATGCATGTCACTTCAGGATATTTTCATATCCTTGGGACCAGATGGAAAATGTCTTTTGCAATCAACAAAGAGCTTGCATTGTTGACACTTGAATTTTTTTTTTCTACAGCTGTAACTAACTTGCTTTCTACAAAATTTAACAGTGGCCAAAAATGATTACAAATACTTTGCAATGAGATTACTTGCATGGTTCAGAGAGTATGCAGTGTCACAGAAATTCACTTTATTTTGGTATGCTCAGACTCAGCTTGAACAAAATCTGTGTCTTGGAAAGCTTAACTGCCATGTTATTTGGCTTCTGTGTGGAGTAACTTTATGATTGCTCAGTCCACTAATGAATCTATCTGAACCCCCTAATTGTATCTTGGTAATGAGGTTTCTCTCACAAACTCTTCCCATCTTCCCAATAATTATTGTTGAATTACGTAACTTTCATTGCATGGGTGGGGAAACCCCCATAACATTTGCAGAGGGATGGGTGAGCACCCTGATATGCCTCCCTGAGGTTGTCCCAGGAGCTTGGTCACCCCTGTGGTCGGGGAGCAGCCTTACCTCCACGGGGATTCAGCACCTCCTTTGCTCAATTTCTCTCTTGCGTGTGAGGTGGTAAAATGTTGCTGTGGGAGGTGGGCACTGGGACAGTATGTGGGTCTAGGTCTGATGTTTGAGAAGTCAGGTTTTGTTTATATGGAGCACTTAGCTGGGTGTCAGGTCTGAACCCCATGCCCAGACTGCTGCCAGATGACTGGCTGTAGACCATTGTGAGTCTCTACACATTTACACTTATTTCCTCTGTACCTTTATCTCATCGTTTTTCCTCCTGTGATTTGGGGTAGAGGAACAAATCATTCTCAGACTTGGTTTATTAAAGAACTGCTGAATGTGAAACAGATTGATGCTCTGTCCTCTATCTCTGCCTCTGAAGTTACCAGGAGCTCCTAGACTACTCCTTTGCCAAAGAAACTATCTTGCAAGACCGAGGAAAATAACTAGTTGCTTTGCTGGACTTTTTGCTTGAATAAACATCAGAGATGTGTCCAGATAGTAGAACTAATGCAAGAAATAACTTAATAAAAGAAAAAAGGAAAGGTGGTGGGACGAAGGGAATGATTTATACACTGTTTTGAGATTTGCATGTGGAAATCTTATTAAACTGGCAGCTCTTAATTGTTGAAAAACACCTGGAGATTCTTGCAAAGAGAGATCATTCATAAATCCTTCCAGAAACAGGGAAAAACAACGGGTTTGATTCTGTGCTTGTTTTCTTTTTTTTTCTTACCGAGATGGGAAAGTACCACTGGCTGTGCTATTCTACAACTGGCGTCCAAATCACCTGCCTCGTTTCCAGGGTGAAAAGAACATCTTGTCCCATCCTGACATGGGAGACCTTACAGAGATCATCTTCCCCTGATGCTCCTCTTTGAGCAACCTGTTGGCCATGGCCTCGACTCAAGCTCTCAGATTCTGAGTGCAAGTTCTGGAGGTTATCTGACAAAATTCTGTTTACTGCTGCCTGCTTCCTCTGTAAATACCTGCTTACTTAGCTGAATACTAGCACTGCAGGCTTGGAAACATATTTTCCGTGTCCTGGAATTTAGTATCAGGTGAGCGTTTGTAACCTAACATATTGAGTCAGTGTTTTCATCCTTGATCTTTAACATATTTTAAATTAGTGATACCGAATAAATCTGTTTTAGAGAGGATAAAATATGTTTAAAATAGCTTCTCATAGAAATGAAGGATGAGAATGATCAAGTAATTGCAAAGCCACGTTTTACTTTGTTCACAAAAGTTGTCAAAGAACTAATTTCCACCCTGTCAGGCTTGTTTCCAGAGCAGCCTAATATGGGCTCTGCAGTTGAGGCTATGTGTTTTAAGCTCTTCACAACCAGTTCTTGGTAGATACCTAACTTCAAATGGAAATTAAAAAATGCGAGTTTTCTACCTAGGAGAAATTGTGAATTTGTCATCATGTAAAAAAAAAAAAAAGCAAAGTGGGGTGTAGTACATAATTAAGTACAGGAGTTGAAACACTTTTAAAAGCATTGATCAAGTTTGCAGAAGTTTATATGCCAGTCTTTAAAAGCAAGATATGTAAGATGTCAAGTATTTGATGTTAAAAGAAGAAATGTAGGGTTCCTAAAGCTGATTTTAAACACCCTGCAGTGGAAGACATAACCCTTTCCTGCTGTGCCTGTATCTTGTGTCTTGGCCTACTCTTGGAGTGTCGCAGTGCTCCTCGTCGAACATGGGCAGGTGACGTTAGCGCAGAGTTTCTGCGATTTGTCACGAGTAATTGGGCTTGTTCAAATGGACTAAAAATACCTACTTAGCTGGTACTTGATTTGTAGTTTACATGGCTTGAGACTTAATATTAGCTTTTAAGTCTGTTGGCTCTTGAATTTGATTTACATTGAACAAGAAAGGCTGTCTTCATTTGAGCGAAATATTTGAGTTACAGGTATTCAGTCTTATTTTCTAAGGCAAAAGGAACTCATGAAATTGAAACAAGAAATGTAGTTAGTGAGATGTCTCTGAACTGCTGAGTTAGACACTTTGATAACAGTGTGTTTTGTGTTGATGCTTTGTATATATTTCAGATTATAATCCTGAGATTTTTTTTTTGTGAGGAAAACATCTTCAACAGTGACTGGGGGTCAAATATGAGTCAAAGTATTTTAATAATTTACATTGAGTTTCTTGAACATGTGTTTAAGCCTAAGCCTTTTCATTCAGGGGACCCTCACACATGACTCTACCCTGAAAATAGACTGTACCCAACAGGTGCAGTGGTATTAATGTTGTCTCTTTGTTATTGTTGTGTGATTTTTCATCTATACAGAGCAGAATGTCTTAAATTATGAGTGGATTTGGAGTCCTTAATCAAGGAAAAAACATTTTTAGCTGTCCTCAGAAATTTACTTTAGAAGACAAAAGGAATAATAGACTTCATTTGTGGTGAAGATTTTTGGATGGCTCCCTAGTAAGATGTGAAATATTTACTCAGCAGAATGCTTCTTTCTGAGGCAATAAGTTTTCCTTCTGTATGTCCATGTGCACACTCATGCAGTATCTTTTCAGTGGTGATCCCCAAGCCAGCACTAACCTGAGCTGATGCTTTCACAGGACACAACACTGTGCCAAGAAGATATTAGACTGATCTCTCAAAGCTGTGTAAAGCCGGAGTTAACAATTTCAGACTCGAAATAGGAGTCAACAGCTTGCATGTTGTACAGCTCTGTGCTAGTGTGCCACGATTCTGGTTTGAGGGGTAGAGCATCGGTCTTTGCAGAACACAATGCTGTGTGTTATAGTCTAGAGCTACATCTGCAGATTTTTGTCAGAGATGAAAAGTAACTCAATGCACAAGTACATTTTTTTTGATTGATTCCTTTTTAAAAAAAAAAGAACAATAACCTTAGTTTTAAGTCTTGGTGTATTTGTTAGCAAGTTTTGATGTATTTATTCCCCCATCCTCCCTTGTTTAATATGTTGCTGTTATGGAAGTTTTCACTCATGATTCTTTCAAAATTAGAAAGTGGTCAACAATCAATCTGTTGCTGGAGGCAGGTGAAAGAGTAGAAAGAGCCCTTACTGTCCACTGTCTGCAATGTATTAACAAGAAATTATAGGACAGTGGTACTCAAAGTTCCCTACATATTTGAAGCTCAGATAAAATGCCATCATTTCCGTTAATTCTATCAAACTAGATATTCTTTTTTTCCTGAGCCAAGAACGTTGTTGTAAAGGATAGGAAAGTATGTGTTTTATAAATTGACATTAAGCATACAGGCAACATAAGACTTGGTTACTAAGATTTTTTTTGTTTGAAAATGAGAATTTAATTCACAAATGTGTACTTATTACTGGAGGTTTTATACCATTGTCAAGTTCTTTGTTATTTTGGCCCAAATATGTGTCACAGAATGAAGGATTACTTAATATGTAGTCTTTTCCAGACACTTGCAGTACCCTTTATAGCTTGCATTAATGTTTGCTTTCATACTGTGCTGTGCAATAATAGCTAAATTGCTAAGTTTAGAAATGAGATTTTGCAATAGTTTGCTCTTCCCATGGCAAACACTTGGTAGTAGAAATTTGAAAATATGTAATTAAAAAGCTTATTTTGTGTCCTATTTTGTCTTTTTAATCTAGCTAAAGTCTCTTTTAGTCCTGATGTAATAGCATATGAGAGTGGGTATATGTTTTGGGGTGGCAAAACTCTCTCCCTAAGGGGTAACTGGGAGAGACTGCAGTTGAGTATTTTTCACCAACTTCCTGGGTCCAGTCGTTCCAGTTGGTTTAGAATTGCTGGATGAGCTGGATGGCTCTTGAGTCGTAGCTGTCAGATAAACTGCTTGAGGAAGAAGAGCATGAAGGGTGGAAGCCGAAAGGCTATTGTCGCTCTGGAGCCTTGCCTCCGTGTCGTGGCGCTGCCTTCGGAGAGTGTTGGAACCCTTCCAGAAGCGGAACAGCACAACAGCTGGTCCCAATTACCCGAGCTACAGTGTGTCTGCATGCACAAATGGCCAGCTTTTCTAATTTGGCTCTGTGGTTTAATGAATTAGTTGTTTAATGATTTGACAGGAATGCTAGTGCTGTGTTTAGCCACTTGCTTCTGTTGAGTCTTATCTTCAGAGCTGTGTTCATACAGTCCTGCTGTGATCATGGGTTGCTATTGTGATTCACGTAGATGAGAAAGCAAAATGCATGGGCACCACACAGCATATAGTTTTGTGGGTTTGGGTTGGTTTTTCTTGTACTTTAAGGGGTCTGAAAATTGGGAATCTGTCACTTGCTAAGTTGTTTACTAAAAGGAGTTACCACTCAATACAGCTGGGAATACAGAAACTCAACCACAATTTTTTCCTGACTTTCAGAAATTAGAATAAAACAACATCTGAAAGACATACCTACATTATTCTTACCCTTACACATGCACTTACTTCAGGGGATATATTTCCAGAGGCTTTCAGATGAGCTGCAGTAAAATCTACCTGTATGATTAAGCATAAATAGGAGCTTACTCAAGCAAACAAGCTTAGGAAGATGCATAGCTGTCATGCTGGGCTAAGGAATCATTAACATCTGCACAAATGAGAACGGTGCACAAACTATGATCACAAAAAAATAAAACTGCAAGAAATGGTCCCAAATATATGGCATATTAGAATATTCACTTCTTCCTTGTCAACACTTGCCTTCTAATAAATTATGGAGTGGTGGTGGTTACCAAGCAACCAAAACCTGTTAATTTGTTGTGCAAGATCATGAATTCCACCTGACTTGTAAGGATGGGTAGGAATGAAATCCTATACCACAGGGAAAGGGGGGAAAAGTGTTTAGAACTGAGACATTTTTTCTAAATGTCAAGGTAGTATGAAAGAAAACAGCCAATACACATTCCTTCTGCCCTGCGTTGTAATGAAAATGTTGTGCCTTTTTTTGTGGAGGTCCCAGTGGGTCTGGGATGTAATAGTCGCAGATTACAAAAGGTCTTAAGGGAATTGAAAGTATGGTGAGGGGCATGTATCTCTACGTGTTCCATGTTTTCTGTAGAAGTGAGCCCAGGACTCTGGGTGGGTTTGTGTTCCTTCAGTATCAAAACAAAAAACAAACCAAAGTTGAGAGCTGTGGCTAAACAGGACATTTAGTGATGATAAAGAGATTGGATCTCATTTACTGACCAGGGACTTGGCCTGTAGGATTACCCAATTCACCTGAATCAAGGGCATTTGCAAATGCAAAATTGGAGTAGCTGGATAATATGACATCTTCACAGTTTCATGATGTGTAGTTCTTGTGTCAAAACTCCCAAAAATCACTGAACGTGCAAGAAGCTTCAATTTAACTTCACTTTAGAGGAATGAGGCAACAGGCTGTGTAGTGTGAAAGTTGGATCAGATGGAAACTATGAGCTAGAAGCACAGAAAATTCAATAGCAAACTGACTAATAGAGCACATCACTATCCAAAAATAACAGAACAGGTTGCAACAGGGAAGAAAATTATTTAATCAGCAGTAAAGTATCTGTTTCTCTAAAGAAAATATTTAAATAAACTCTCTAAATATGTCACCATAATAATAATAAACAGCACTTAGCCAGCAGTAAAAATGAGCAAGTATTTCTCGTAACAGACTTGGAGTAAAGTGTTTTTTTTCTTTATTTCCAATACTGCTAGTTAATATCAAATTCCTTTCAACCTCCTGTATTGCCCAGTGGAAAACAAATATGGATCACTTAGATGAAATTAACTATAGATTTATTATCTGCAAGTTGCAATACTTGGCAGAGGATTTGCTCCTAACTCATCCTGTATCTGAGCTTTTTCTATGATTTAAACCTGTATTTTCAAGCAACTTGTGAGTCCTTGCTGGAAGCTTGGCATTGGGCAAGGCTTGTTAAAAGAAATAGCATTAAATGCTAAGAGATAACTTCACTGCTTGTCTGCTGAAGAAACAGGGAGTTTCCATGGCAGCAGGGCTATGTCAGGGTTAAAAAGGAATTATGGTCTGTAATGCAGTCTCCTGAGCTGCAGAAATAACTGCACACAGTATGCAAATGCTAAGACTTGGCAGTGGACTTTTCCTTAACCTGAGCTAAAGCTCTCCTTGAAGGAGATGATTTTTGAGTGTTGCCCATAAAGACTGCAGCCATAATTGAGTGAACGTGATGTCTTACCAGGAGGCACGCAATGCGTGGCCATGCCAGAGATTGCAGGTTCTTTGCCAGAGATCGAAAGACTTTGCTTTTTGTGGTATTGGGAAGCTTGTGAGATGTGCTTTTTAGCTTTCTTTGTAGGTTCACCTCGGTGGATAAGAATGCAAATTATTTCCTTTCCAGAGTTTACGTCTTGTTAATGTTATTGCGAAAGATTAGCAGAGAATGTCTGATGTATAGTATTATCCATATAAAAAGAGATTTATCATAGGGCTGAAAGTAACATTGGAACTGATGTTCTGATGACCCTCTCTTCCTCTGTAAAAGCTGACAGAAGTTAAAGACTTATAAACTGGAGGTAAAATAGTATTGTGTCAGGGTAACTGGCCTTAGGAAAGAGACATAAATTGCAACCTAATGAATACTACTGGTGAGGGTCTATATTCCTTTTGGGCTAGAAGAAAATCTCATTTTCAAGTGCCACATCAGAGAAATATTTCTAGGGAAATTTAAAAATAAGTAATTAGAACAACATGCAAAGGAATGGGAAACATTTGCTTGGGAACAAAGAATTTGTTTGAAGGAAAACACAATTCTAAAGCAATTGTTTGTTCTTAGAAAGGAACAGAAAAATATTTTTAACATGTGAGGTTTATTGTGTTGGAAAAGTTAGTTTTTAAGCAATTCTAATTGGGCTGCTTGCCACTGACTTCAAAGGAGTTTGTATTGACCACAGTTTGATCCAAAATGTGTTCGGAGAATCTAAATATTTGACTAAGACACAGAACATTTCTCTCCTGTGGATTTACCGTAAGCATAAAGTTAACTTATGTAAAATGCCCTCTTTTCAGTTTTGCTAGCTCTTGCTTAAATACATATTAACTAAAGCTGACTGTAAGGAAAACTTGATGAAATGGCATATCACATAGCCATGAATACAAGGGGATCTAATCATGATTACCCAGATAAGCAGTTTAAATGCAGTTGTTATTGCTATAATTCAATCCTACATGGGCAATTTCTTTGGGAAAAAATCAGTTTAGGCTGCAAGGATGTTATTGGAGGAAAGTTACTCAAACTTTCCTTGTGTAACAATTTGTCCTGTAATTAAATATTTATAATTGCAGGATTTTTTTTTTCAGTGTAGTACAATTAACATTGCTTTTTAAATCTACACATTTGATATAGGTGCACACAGATTTACTGCATAGAACTGGATCCAAAAAAAGTCATAGGCTTAAGAGTGAATTATTTCATTGTCTTTTTACTAGGGAATTTCAGTACTCCTAAGTAATAATTTGTAAATTTCTAGCTGAAGATACTTAGGCAATTAAAGCCAAACGAAATACCACTGGGAAAGCCTAATATTGCGATACATGTGAAAGCACAAGGATAAATTTTATGCCAAATTAAGATTTCATTATGCACCACAAGACTTAGGGAAATAATTTCTGAGCTGTCATGTGTCTTCTCAGGTGTGGCTGCCAATCTTTGGCTGGGCAAATGACAAACTTGTAGTTTCCCAATGACTTCAAAAAGTGAAAGGCTTGGGTTTTGTTTTCTTGTTGCTTTTTTTTTTTAAAAAAAACAAACTAAAACAAACCCACAAACAATAGAGTTGACTTGCTAGGAGATCTAATGACTTCTGGGAAATGTCACCAGTCCACAGGACTAGCTAGTTAAGAGCATAAAATCTTAACAGATAAATCATTTACATTTTATCCTACATGATATCATATCCATTTTCAGATCTGTTAAAACAAATGTTCCACCCATTCCGTTAGCTACTGCCCAGGTAACGGGAAAGAATTTGCCTCCCCATGTAACACCCAGACAAAATTTCACTGTTCTCTGAGAAAGTAAATTAAATCTGTGGCTGCGTTAGCAGCATCTTGGCTTCCAAGGAGATGATTAGTGCATGAAATTTGAAAATGTCATGCATTTATTTCTGGGTGAATAGTGATACCTGTGTCAGCAGTAACACTGCTGCAGCAGACAGCCTCATATCTCAGGAAAATTGGGCAACCAAGACGGCAACAGCACTTTTCTCTACAAATTCTACTAAATGTGCACGTAAAAACGCAGCCTGCTTTTCTCTGCAATGTGTGTACGTGTCCCAAAACACAGCTTTGGCAGAGGAGCTAAATACTAAATGGTAACTCCTTATCTGTGTAAACTCTCCTAATTTCCTCATCTTCAGTATAGCTATGATAATTTGTGAATTATGTGCATCTTTGTGTAAGTATCTGTGTGTACATATAATTTATCATGTGCAAGTCTAACAAGGTTTGAGACTTACCAGGCTGCTTGGTTTTGTTTAGTTTTCCAGTTAATCAAGATAAAATTTTCAGTATGTCACTTGTAATACTTTTTCCTCTACTGTGTTGTTTGGAATTTATTAATGTTGTATTTCTGAGATGCTTTATGAGAAAATAGGTAGAGATGTGGTACTGCAGGAACTTTCTTGTGCTTTATTTCCAGCTAAATACATACTACTTGTGAATAATTGAGATAGTATGGCAGAGTTAACTTTGCACCTCTTACTTGAGACAAGAAAACGTATCAAGAAGATTGTTGGGGTTTATATAGCATTTTAAGGCACTCTTCACTGGTGGTGGTGTGTGTGTAGATGGAATTGTTTTTTTTAACTGAGATGTACAGCAATTATGTTAATTGGCAGTAACGGCTGAGAGAAACATTCTCTGATTTCACCTTCAGGAGTTAAGCAGTTAAAAGTTAAGTTCTGGGCAACATGGTCTAGTGGGAAATGTTCCTGCCCATGGCGGGGGGCTTGGAACTAGATGATCTTTAAGGTCCCTTCCAACCCTGGCAGTTCTATGATTCTAAAACTGATTGCAAAACTCAATGAAAACAGAAATCTTGTGAGGATGTTTGGCATGTGGCCTCAAGATACAGAAGCATTAGCTTCCTTCTCCTCTTCCTCTGTAGCTTCTCTGGATTCCTTTACCTCTACAAGTAAGTGTACAGCTAACTGGTTCCCTTCTGAGAATCTTTTATGGCAGTATTCTTCCAAGGCAGGATACCTGGAGGTTCACTGGCCATATGAGGCTGGAGAAACAAATTTCTCTTTGGTTGATGGAAAACCACTTTGTGTGAGGAGCTGGAACAAAACCGGACTCTCCGAGCCCCCTCTGCATTCCAGAGATCATGAAGCACTCCAGGAGCTATGTTATTTCTCAAGGGCAGGAATTAGGATCATATCACACCTTCTGAGTCTAGGTAGATGCGCTGTGCATCCCAGGTTGGTGCCTGGGCTGAGCTTAGAGGGAGCCTTGCCTGAGAGCAGAGCACATCTGCACTTCTATTTAGATGTTGCTGCAGATTTCTGTGTTTGTTCTGCCTTGGATTTAGCCCCAGTAACTGTTGACTTTGCTATTACCAGATTCTTGTCATGGGATTTCAAAAGATCCTTAATATCCTCAAAAACTATTGGCCTGTGGTGTTTCTTCTATAGTCTCTAACAGGGGTCTGATGGATCTGGTGGATGAGATTTGCACATCTATTAACAGTATCCTTCACCCGACTCTTGTATCTAGGGACAGTCTACTGTCCTTATATTAAATGCACTCACTTTGCCCTGCACTTAACTTCTGTGAATTGTTTTAACTGCTAACAATTTCTGTTAAAAATAGCCAGTGTTCGGGCTGCTGATATATTTCTAGAATTCCCAGTGAGTTACCTTCCTACAATCTGTGTAGACTGAACTTCAAATTTTTCAGATTTATTAACTAGTCCCTGTTGAACACAACTTGTGTTGATGTAAAACATATTACACATTTCAAAATTAATTAATTTCTGCCACTCCTATCAATTTTCTGAATATTTAAATGTTCAGGTATGTTTTCTGGCACTCATTTTCTCAGATGTGATGAATTTGAGGATCATCAGCTATAACGTTCCCACTACAACGTAACATGAAGTACAATATTGTTTCCAACACGTCTTCATCAGAGCCATGAGCAGAAAAAAAAATGGTCAAGGATCTGAAAATACCCATTACAGTCAGGACTACGTGTCCATAAGCTGTTGCTTTGTGCCAGTGTGATCAGATTACTGCACATAATATGGCTTAATACGTATCTAGTTAATTTTACTTAACAGCAAGCTTCTTAGAGCTCAGAACTGAGATGCTTCACTTTAAGATGTATGACTGCTCTAAAACTGCTGCCTGACAACACAGATTCAGAGCCCAAATTACCATTTATTCTAATTCTTACACCTGTAATCAACACAAAACTCCACATAACAGATGTGAGTAGTCACATCGAACAAAGCAAGTTGAAATATTAGGTGTTCGAATATCAGATGCTCACAATGTGTGCAGCCCAAAGATTTGGGGGGAAAAAAAATAAAATGCCCACAGCTGAATTCAACTAACTTGAATAATGTTTCAAAACATTCCACTAGTAAAATGAGGCTTTTAGTTTCAATCTTATGTGTTACTGTGTTTGTATTAATCAAGACAAAATGCACCTAAATATACCTTAAAAAAGCAGCATTAACACTTAGAGACAAAATTATGAATCCCATGTAAATTTTTCTTTTAATTCTATATGCATAAAATTTTGAGTGTATCCATATAATTTGTAGAATATACTCTGGTTTTAATTTATCTAATTGCAAGGTCTGTTTCATAAACAAAGATAATGAAAACGGCCTTTTAATTAATCTGTTAGAATCTGCATGTTTATTCTGCACTAACTTCCTTTATTTGTCAACCTCACACATGACAAATGACTCCTCCTGTGCTTGTCCCTGCTTAATGTCAAAGCTGTAAGGAGAAATGTTTATAACACGAGCTGCATTCTTTCACCGAGGGCTGGCAATTAGCACTGCATCTGGAATCAGCAGACTTCAAAATGTCTTTCATTACTACCTGTCTGGGTGGCAGGGAGGAAACTAAGTTTTCTATTCTCGTCACATCGAGTTGCAGGATATACTAGAAGCGGACCTTGTTCCAGTTACAGGGAGTAAGATTATACCAAAGCTGCTGATTCTTTTCAGAAGAATTGTTACAATCCTTGAGAGAAATAGCTGGGAGTAATAGAATTTTAGTAGAAATGAATCTGTTACTAGCTAGGAAGAAATTGCTACAGCCAGATAGACCTGAAGTGTCTTACTTGCAATTTCAAGGATGGTAGATGAAATTATGACTAAGAGGAGGGGAAAATATATTCAAAGTAAGGTTTGTCTAATCCAAAACTGAACCCTCCTGTGATTTACCCCGTCTTACTCTTTTGCTGATAGTTGCCATCAAGTGACTGTTAGACCAGGCTATGAACCTCTATTTTAAATCACTTCACACTCAAGTCCCAGTCTAGCTTAGCTAATCCATGCAATGAGGAAAGAGTTATTTCGTGCTTTCGTGTTACAACTTGATAGGAAGCATTTTAATGTCTGAGACCAAATCTGAAGACTTGAGGCATTTTGAATTTTTTTTTTTTTTAAGGAAAGGCCTGCTCAGACGTCATTTGGATGAACCACTTGGGCTCATCACATCAGATTATTGGAAACATGTTGAATCTGCTTTCTCTTGACTTTTATGTCTTTATTTTTCCTGGTTCTGATCACAGGATAAGTCGTATTATCAAAACGAACATTATTCTATATTGACAAGACTACGTTTTTTTCCTGTTTTTAATCAGCAGAGGAAATAAGTTAGTTCAATTAGAAAAATTACATGTCTTTTGGGTTTACGCTAGTAACCTTGGCCCTTTGGGTGTTAAAACCATACCTCTAATGAAAAGGAGATGTTGTGGTGGCAAGATGTATTGTATTAACATGTCTGTGGTAGGTCAAGAGATGGTCTACCTCTCCATCAAAATATTTCCAATTTCAGCTAGTGAGAAAGTATATGTTTTCTGCATATAAACTCCAAAATGGCATTTTGTGTGGGTGTGTGTGTTCCTGAATAATGGCCCTCACTTCTGCTCTACGGCAAAAGCAAAGAGAAGTCCAAGTTAACCTCACTGCTCTTGAAAAATGGACATTTCCCAAAATGCTCTCACTTACATACTTTTGTATAGAACAAAACAGACAATGAAGGAAGGTATCTGCAAATGTGGCAGGACCTTAGCTGCTGATACAGCTGAGGGGTAACTGGTCTGGGTTATGGGCTGAGGACGGTTGAAGGGCTGCGCAGTGCCAAGCAGTGCCACAGGATGAAATCCACCTGAGCAAAGGTTTGCACTTTAGGAAGAAAAAAACCACCAGTGGGAGAAAAAGCCTGTGATCAGTTTATGGTTATCTATGGCAGGAGATGTTCCCACAATCACATGTGCCAGAGTGCTAATACGTTTTCATTTGTAAGCACTCTGTTAAATAATATCAGAACAAAAATAGTATGAGGTGTCTTGCATGATCTTGGTATCCTTGCTTAAGAGGGTCTACTTGTCTTCTCTTTCTTCTGTGATGTATCTAATGATCCACCTAGAACATCATTTAGCTGATATAAATAAGAACAAGAAACTTCACATATAATCCCAAGACAGTTGAGTCTTCAAAATTGTGAGGATTTTTGTCACTTCCAATCAAAATACTAAATAACTTTGTATCTGGGATTCTCACTTACAGAGGGGATTGTTTTATCTTGTTTGAAATTGTGCTTGGATTCACCCTAACTTGATCTTTTCCCTTTTAAAAAAAAAAAAAAAACAAAAAACTGTGAAGATGGGTAGTTAAAACTTATATGCAACAGATGTTAAAGAAAAAGACTAATTTCTTGATGCCCCAGAAGCCGTAACTGCTGTATTCCTGGTGGAATATCCACACCCTGTTGAGTGGACAACAGCTATGTAAACAGATATTCTTAAAGAGAAAAGGAAGTGTTAAGTAGTTGACTTGGTTTGTTTCAGTTCTGCTCAGACTGACAGTTATGGATTTAAAGGATAGTTGCCATGACCAGCAAATCCAGACAAGCTCTAAGTGTGGCTAAATCCAATAGAAATTCTCAACTTTATGCTTTTGCTCTAGAGACAGCTACAGGTCGATAGTTATTTTCTGAGCTATTTAGGGCTAATCAGAAAAGCATGTCCAGATGTGGAAAGACTGAATTTATACCTCTGGAACTGATTGAGGTGCTTTAAAAATACATTCTCATTAAAATTGTGTTATTATTTAAAGTGGCACCAAGACTGTAGCAAATCTTGCTGACTTCTGAAGGAAATTTAACCGTTTGCTGACTTTCAGTGCACTAAGCAGAGGTATCCCGAGGCACAAGGAACGAAACAGGATGTTCATCCTATAGCGAACCAATATTCCTGTACTTCTGTAAAACTTGTTGCAATAAAATAAATTGTAAATATAGTAGGCACCACCTTGCTTGCTTGCCAAATTTAGAATTTGTTTCAGTTTGAAAGTAAATTACTGTTTGCTTTGTTTTCTTTTTAATTACATGTGTTCAGAAACATCATACAGGCAAATAAAGTTACAAACATGCTATGTCTAAATAAGAAATAAAGCCAACTGTATTGTAAGCAGCCCTTAAACATACTCTGGGAGAAAACACTTTTTGCATATTCAAGCTCCATGTCTTTAGGCTTTGGTGCTCTGGACCCTTACAGAAGAATGTGATTGTGCTTTTTTCTGTTTAACTAAGGGAATCCTAAGTAAGGGGTTGAGATAGTACAGGATGTATTGGCTCTGCCATACAATGCTGACCAGGAGTGTATTTAAACAGCTTCGAGTTTTAGGGAGGGCAAGGCGCAGACAAAGCTCAAGCTGCATTTCAAATGTGAATGCTGGAAACTTTGTCAGCGTTTTAAAATCCAGTTTCTTCTATTCATATGTTAAGACTTCAAGGAGATGAATTAGGACAGCTGAGAAACTGATTACAGGCTCTCGGTGCATTTCTTCTCTTTGCTGTTCACGTAGTCAAGCTGACACGGCCCCTGCTGAAATACTTCTATCTCGTGATACATGTATCAAAAACGAATAGATAGGATGGTTGATCTTGTGCCTTTCTTGTTCTGCCACATGCTTTTACCTCGAACCACATGTCATTAATAGAGCTAATGGGATTTTGGCAGGGAACCAAAGGGGTGGGAGGGGAAGGGGGAGCCGGGGGGGGAGATGGATGGGAGCGAGATGAAGTGCCGAGAGAAGCACTGCCGCCTTTCTTTGCGCTGAAGCGATGTCAGGTTTATCAGGCTTCTCTCTAGTCCTCCCTGACAGGACTGGAGGCACTTCTCTATACGTGTATGTCTCATGCATTCATGAGCCTCTTTGACACTATTGCATCTTTTGTTAGGAGCTGAAAATGCAGATTGTTGCTCTACCCTTCCTTCAGCTGCCATATGGCATTGTGGAGAGGGGCCCACAAAGGAAGGAGAGGAGAGAGGAGGGAAAAAAAAAAAAAGACAAAAAAGGAGGGGGGGTGAAGAAATGAAACTACCAGCAGATGAAATTGATTTATTTTCACCATTAGGGAGTAGGGGTGGAAGGCTTTTAAGATATAAAACCTTCTCGCAGAGCAGGCAAGCAGGCTGCCTGCATGACAGCTCTGGTGTATGTTAAAAAATAACATGGCTTGAAAATAGAAGTACCATTGTTTTGCTTAACTACTGTAACAAATTTATATGAAACGGAATGCATCATCTAAAGTGAAACAACGGCCACAGTTGCAGGCTTCTATTTTTCCCCTTGTCTGCAAGAGGTAAAAACCACGAAACCCCAAATGCTACATAGGTGCAGAAGTTTGCCATCACTGTATATTTTTCTAAAATTTCTCAAAATCTTTGGTCTATTCTGCGTTTGTGGAGCTAAACCTTCCCTAAACTAAGTAGCAATTAGGGCTTTTGGTGTAATTGCTTTCAAAAC
The DNA here is from genome assembly GCA_020746105.1 of Trogon surrucura. Lineage (NCBI taxonomy): Eukaryota > Metazoa > Chordata > Aves > Trogoniformes > Trogonidae > Trogon > Trogon surrucura. The sequence goes on along the minus strand of CM036620.1, from coordinate 10,656,445 downwards.
AAACCAGAAATGTATTTGAGAGAAAAAAGCCTGATATCTCAATTCCTTGGTTATTTTTCTGTATCTTTACTTCATGAAACACTAAATAAAATCTTTACAAGTAACACAGTGCAGTATGTGCTGTGTGTTAGCTAAAGGAGATAATCTTACTATACTAGGTTTAAAATTCATGTTCCCGGTATAAATAAACTCAGTTTAATCTGTGTTTAAGCAAATTGTCTTCTTTTCTAACTATGAATTGTACAAAACTAAAACCATAAATCATTATTTATTTTAACCACTTTGAATCTACGTCTTCATGCTCTTCTATCTTTTAATTCTAAACTGGATATCAGTGAAGAGGAGGCTTAAAGTTTTTATTGTATACCGGAAGATTTGTCTGTTTTTTGAAGTTTGCTCTCAAGATTCTGTTCAAGAAGGTGAACTGTACAGTATTAAGTCAATAAAACTAAATTTGATCCTTTGATTTCAATTAACTTACGAGTATGTGAGTGATCCAAAATCTTGCTTAATGAATGAAAAATTGGGTGCACAAATTGTACAGTTCACTTGTGTTCAGGGTGATACTTTGGTTTGGCCATTTTTAAGACCTTTTTTGATACGGTAGTTTTTCTCTATTGAGCTTTGTTTTTCTGGATGTTTGGCATGTGCTAGTTCTCAGGTGATGAACTTTTTTTGTGTATGAAAACATTCCTGAACAAAATAATGTACTGGTCAATGTTTTTTATTTGGAAATGTCTAACCACAGATCTGTTAAGTAAACAGGGTCACTAATACCTGTGAGATGCTGTATTGGCAGTTGCATGTTTTGTCTGATGAGCTTCCAAATTGCTATATTCCTGAAAAATTTAAATATTATCTTAACCATTTGCAAGAGTGGGGTTTAATTCCTCTCTGTAAGTTTCTGTGCTTCAAGTGTTAGTTTTTCTAGTCTACATATGCAAAATGGAGTTTTTCATATCTTTTTTCCTGAACGTATAAGGCACTCAACCCTGTTGATAATGGAAAAGAAATAGGTGAGCATCTGCCTTGCAGTTTACTGGGGTCTGTACAGGGTCTCTAGTCCCTTCTTAAGCTTGAATATCTAACCAAAGCCCACTGAGCTTTGCTTCTAGATTACACAGAGAGGCTTTTCCATGGGTTAGAAGCCAAACAAAATGAAGATGGAAGAAGGGGGCAGGATATTGTGTCTGAGTGAGCCAAATCCTGGGTATCATAGAATCATACAATGGCCTAGGCTGGAAGGGACCTTAGAGATCATTTTAATCCAACCTCCCTGTCATGGGCAGGGACGCCTCTCTACTAGATCAGGCAACACATGGGGACCCAACAGGGAGTTGAACCTGCGACCTTTGGGGTTTAAAGCAGCACGCTCAACCCACTGAGCTAAACCGGGTATGTTGACTTGTATGTCCATGTGGTCCCCCTGTGCAGGTGCAAGCCTTATCTTTTATTTCTTTATACCATGATTAGATAAAGGGATATTCCAGAAAGACTTTCACTTTATTTTCTACTGCTTGTTAATTGTCAAAGAGTGCATCTTAGATGATTAGGAAGTGTGATGAGAAATAGACTTTGTCTAAGGAAATGATCCAAATCATAGATTCACTAAAAATTTCTTACTTGGCTGATGCAAATATCTTCTTGCTACCATAATGTTTGTACTATGTTGATGCCTGGAGTGTTTGATTGAGTTTTTATTGCTTTGAAGCTTGGAGCTGTGTCATTTATAACACAAATATTCCGTCAGCTGCAAAGTATTTATGAACATTTTCACTTGTGCAAGGATCTTAGCACAAACGTGCAAATTGCAGGCAAGAACTGATTTATCACATTCTGATTAAATAATACTTTTGTCACTTATATACTGGCATATATTGCAATTAGCAGGGAATAATCCGTATCTTGATAGTCACACATGGCTAAGTATTCATCAGCTTTTGTTACCAACCTGAAAGGAACTCAGATAAAACCAGAGTCCATTCATGAATGAAAAAACAAAATCAATGGCAAATGTTAGTCATAATAATCTACTACCAATATTTAGAAGTCTTTGTATGTAATAACTCAGTTTAGAAATAATTTTGTTTATAAACCTCATTCATTCAAAGTTTTATTTGATGTTCTTCATGCCTTAAGGAGCAGGAATGAATGAACCTGATCAAGGTTGAACATATGTTTATAATATTCTGTATGGGAAGACTGAGCATGGCCCCAGCCCTAAACAACTGGTTTTGATTCTGTTAAATCTTGTTATGTCAGTTATTTTCAGAAACAACAAAGCTGCCAGCTTCAAGAGCGAAACACATGAGAGTAGGAAATAATTTTGTGAGCATCTTCCTCCAGACTACAGAATTCCCTTCTAAAGGAATGACTGCAAGTGTGGTTACAGATTTCATTGTATTTAAATAGAACATAAAGCTCAAGTCTTCAGTTTAATATCACACTAAAAACAACAATGAAAAGAGCATGAAAACAAGTTCTACCAGCTGTTTTCAAGTAAGAAGGGTGCATATCAAACTCTACCTCTCTCGAGTATGGAAATGATCATTTCTAGTTTAGTTAGGTGCTACTTGTGTGGTTAATACGAAACACCAATTCTCAGAACGCTTTTCAAGTGAGGTTTAATTCTGAAAACCTCCTGCCACAGGTCCTTTGTTTTCAGAAATTAAAGGTCCTCAAGTTCTACTGCACTACTCAGCACCTCAGGATGAAACATAGATATTGTGCCTATCTGAAGACCACATGTTGATTAGAATAAAATATTCAGATTTTTTTTTGAGAAAGTTAAAGCTCATGCTCCCTACTGGGAGAAAAAGTCACAAATTAATGTTAGACTAAGTAAAATGATGAGCAGTCAAAACTTTTCTATTGGGCATGTACAATTATTGCATTGGACCAGCAAGAAAACACAGTAGCATGATGGTGACTCTCTGGTTAAAGCATTCCAGATATGAGAAAGGGGGAAAGGGGAAGGATTTCAGAATACTGGACTCTACTGGCTGGATGTTTTTTACATTAATCACTGAAAGAAACACAGAGCCTGCACTGAGGAGGAAGGGGAATGTAAGACCTGCTCTCAAATGAGTTTCCTAGATGTTCATGCTCCAGTTAATTATTGCTCTTATGTGAACTGTGACAGCCCTGACAGTAGGACTAGAGAATGCTTCCCTCCAGCAATTATAGCTGTCCTTGGAGGTGTGGGTTTGAGTTCTGCTATGGCAAAGAGAACATTGTATATGGGGTTCTTGACCCCTTTGGAATGCTTCAGCAAATGAATAAAACAGGAGTGTATGTAAGTGTAGGAGCAAGAAAAACAACACCACTACAGTTTCTGGCTGTGATATTTTAAAGAAAACGGCCCCTAGTTTTTGTAAAGACCATAGGCCCTGAAACCTCAGCAGAAGCACCTACAGTATTACTTTATATGTATAAACACTTCTTGGTGTGGCAGAGCCCAACACAAAATATCTTGAAGGGGCGATTAGAAAAACCTCAGGTTTTGAGCAGTTGTGATGCATTAAATTCTTGGGTTTTTCCCTATTTCTGAAAAAAAAATCAAGATGAAAATGGAAGCCAAACCAAAAAATACTGAAGGAGAAGTTTAAAACAGTGTAATCACTTAAGATCTCAATATGGGAAAAGGTACTTCTGCCTTGGCAGGACTGGAGATGTTGAAAAGTGAGATGAAGGCTCCAGCCTCAACATCAGTAGGCATCCAAAGTGTTAATCTAATTGTGCTCTGTATCTCCCTGCTCTGTATTTCATATAGATACCTAACTGAGAGCTGTAATCTCCGTGCTAGGCTTCAGATTCCTGGAGTTCAGATACCTGTTGGTATTGCTATACTTAAAAGCACGTTTGGAAATGCTTTTCAGGATTGGGATACAAGACAAGGCATGTTGAGGTGTTACGTTTCCAGCAACCTATTAACCCACATAAACTTGCTGTCTGTAGGCCTTTTGAACCAGATTAACCTTGCTTTTTTGTTCATTTTATAATTCCGTAGAAAGACCATCATAGGAAAAATGAAACCATAGGACTGATTACGCTGCTGACAAACATTTAATGCCAAGATCTACAAAAAGAGAGAAGCTGTTCTCACTCCTCGCATGCATTTATATTTTATCAGAATATCACAATTTCTTTATGCCCATTTTAGTTAGTTGAAGGACTGACGTGTAAACTCCATGTTCGCTGATAAAACTAGAGCTCTAAGTACAGACAAGCTCTGAATAGGTAGATTGTGTAGAACTCTAGGCTTCTTTGAAACTCTTCAGATGATTTGAAAGAGTTAACAAACCAAGATCTAAGAAAACTGTGTAAATTTCTGGCTATAAATTCTAGACGATATACATGTAAAGGATTCATCCCAAATCCTTATACATCTGGATATGACTTGGAAATGTGGATCTAGGAATTGTGTCCGGTTTCTTGGAAATATCTGTCCAATGTACACAGAAAGGGGGAAAAGTGTATGTTTCTGGAGGGGGCTTGAGACTGAAGAAGGAGGTTTGAATGAATAAGCATTTGGACAGATGCTGCAGTAGATACAAATAGCACGGATGGAAAATTTTAGTGACCACATCAGTATGTCCTGGATAGAGGTGATTGGTGTTATTCACCTTTTTTGTGTCTTTTTCCATATAGGTTGATTTGATCAGAAAGGAACTCATCTGTTTTCCTCACTTCTTCTTGTTTTGTTGGTTTGGGTTTGTTTGCTTTTTTTTTTTTGTTTTTATCTTGGTAAGCTAAGCCAACATAGAAAGTACTTTGGAAATGGAGATCTTGTGGAACCACAGGGGTATTTCTCACTAGACTGCAGTTGCTTATGTCTACCCACTGCTCTGCTTGTACTGGATGTTAACAGGAAACGCATTGCTGGGTATCTGGTGAGAGGAGGAAACAGTCTCAATGTCACCTAAGCGAATAGCCCAAGGCAGCCAAACCTCCACCATTTTAGCTGAAATTGTAGGGATCCATGGTGCAGGCTATGGTCAAGTCTTTGAAAACCACGGATAGTGTAAAATGTGGTGTAAGGAAAGGCTAGCTCTCAAGAAGTTTATATGTTCAAATGCGTATTACAATGCAGCTGAAAGTGTGTATTTTGTACTAGAAATATCTTACTCTTTTGGGTTGAATGAGAAGATAAAGATTTCCTGAGGTTTTCCTCTTACAGACCTAGAGCTTGAGCACAGGATGTGTCTGGGGAGGTGGCGTGTCCGGCCTGCTGACAGATGATCTGCCAGTATCGGCAAGAAGCAGCATGGTTTGACCTTCCCTTCTGATGCAACTGTCACATCAAAAGATTAACCAGAAGCGGGCTGAGGCAGGTTTCTGAATTAGCCTCAAGTTTATCCCCCTTTTTCTCCTTCACTGGCAGAGGGATTTGTGGTTATAACTGAAGTCTGCTTTAAAATTCTTGTCTGTTTAATCTTTTGAGAATTCTGATGGGTAACAGTCCTGGGAAACTTAAATGAATGGAGGATGTGAATCGTTCCTGTACCAGTTAAACCTATAGGAGGTATTAGATCACAAAGCAGTAGGAGAAATGTCAAGTTAAGTTCTCTTGTCTTTCGGAATCCGTAAATGCACAGCAGCGCAAGGTGTTGAAAACAAGGTAAAGACGAGACATGGGATGATAGAAGGAATCAATGCCTGAAAATACGTAGATACGTTTATTACAATAAATGAAAAGGTCACACAAACAAAACCAATCAACTCTCCATCCTGTAAGTCAATAATTAGACCTTAAAACTTACTACAAGACTGTATCATTCAAGTTACAACACTTTGTTGTGGATGGTAGTAGGCTTTGTGGGTTTTCTTTCCTTTCTCCACCATACCATTTTCTAGGAAGAGTCATCCACCCTATATCAGTGGGTTGCACAAGGAATCTAGAATAGTCATGTCTTTACACTATTTGCATAACCCTGTGACAAAATTATTTTCTCTCTTCCTCGTAACTAGCCACAATGTGTGTGCAATTATTGGTGTATCTTCTGTTCATAGAATGTCTGTCATTGAGATTATATTACGTATTTGATTCTATGATTTATTTGTCATATATTCCACATAACAGATATAGGTAGTAATGTGGTGAGATTAGAAGAGCGAATAAACAGCTTGGTCATGCAGGTGCTCATAGCTTTGAAGTTCCAAACCCCTTACTAATAGACTACTTGGAAAAAAATCATGGAAGTCTATCAAGAACTCTCAGTGAGTATATGACTACAACTTCAGTTGAGTTAAGTGTATAGTCTTTAGATCTCTGGAAAGGGGATTGTATTTTAGAGGATCATTGTTCTTTTATTTGATAACTACTGCCAGAGAAACTGGCACTAAGTCAAATACATGCACATTCAGGTTGAGTTTTGCTCAAATGATATTTTTTGATTATTTACAGATAGCTGTTAAGTATTAACTGTGGTGTTTTGTTGGTTTTTTTTTCCCCAAGAATTTAATAACTCATAATACTGCTCAATAACTCGAAATACTGTTCAATAACAAAATTAAGGTGATACACCATTGCATGTAGAACTTTTACCACTGGAAAACATACAGAAGGAGACAGCAGTTTGACACGCAGAAAGGGGTCACATTCTCTGTCAAAAGTGCTTTTTTCTTTAGATCTCTGTTGGAAATACAAAATACAGCCACGACAATACTAGAAATGTCAAAAAATATTTTTTTTTAAAAATGTTTCATGACAGTTTTGTAGGCCTACAACAGCATTAAATGTCTGTGTGTTCTTAAATGTGGATATTTTGTGCATGTGCCATTATAATTATTACACAGGGGTAGTAAAAAAGGTTGCTTTTTTAAGGATGATCAAATTTTAGCTGCATCATCTGAACAGAAGGCTGTATCAACTACTTACAGTCACAGAGTTACTGAAACAACTAAAGAAATATATTTCACGTGTTTAAAAGAAAGCCCTACTAACAACTACTAAAAATGATCTTTCTCTCTTGCATGATTGTCTTTTCTTTTCAATGCTGTTCTTTCAAAATGTGTTGCTTTTGGGTATTGGCTGCTGAATATTGTGTGTTGGTCTCAGGGCCCTTCCTTATGCTGAAACAAAGCCCCTCAGCTTTAGCTTGGAGCATATATGTATATAGGATAAAAAAAAGGGAGCAAAATGGGAGATTCACTCATTATAAGTTAATGATTTTTACAGCCTAGAGAAAGAAAGCACTTGAAAGAACAACCTTTTTAGAGCTAACTTTGCTTTATGTGTATACCAGTGGTGGCATTATTGTGATTCTGCTGTAATGTCTTCTGAGAAATCACGTGGGATAATGGAACAACCATGAAATTAAAATGGACTACTTCTGCAGAGCAAACCATCGTTACACGGGGTCTTACTTTTTAGAAGATCCATTATCTCTTCATCACCAGAAAAATCAGGGTCTGCAGTGAATTGCTACAGACAGAGTCAGCGAGGAGGCAGAGCAGTGGAGGAAAGGCCGTGGGAGGACAGAATGTAACAGTGTCACATCTCACCAGCCTTTATTTAGTGATTAGAATTTTGGAGTTGGGCAGTTTTTAAAAAATGTTTCATTTATAAGTGCCAGCTGTTCAAGACGATAAGGGAAGAAGGTAACCTGTTTAAAAAGAGGGAGAGGAGGAAACAACAAACTCAAACCTCCATACCTGAAAGTACTTTAGTTTGTTTTCCAGCACAGCCTTTGAATTTTAATGAAACATTTGGAGAAACTTGTAAACAAAAATGAAAATGTTGCTATATGAGAAGCTGGCTTGGCACCACATGTGAATTATTTAGGGATAACTTGTATTGTTTCTGCTTTTAAAGAGCCAAGGAAATCTTTGGTTTGGTTTGTTGTTTTTTTTTTTCCTGTTGCCTTAGTCTGTGTTTTTATTTTCTTATTGCTATCTTTAATTCCAAAATCTCTTCAAAATACAATGGCTAGTAACTAAATTAAAGTACATAACATAATAGTAATAACTTTTTAGCTGCTCATCTGCAACTGAAGTGGAAAAAGCAACTTCTTAATAGCCCTGACCGATTGCAATACAGAAATGGGAAAGGGTCTTAATGACAAAGTGTCAGTTCTAAAACCTTGCCTCAGAAATAAACTCAAATACCCCAAATGCCCTCAAGACAATATCCAACACGGAAAATTCAAGAGCTATTAGTGTGAGAAACAGAGTCTGTAGCTCCAACAGTATCCAGACTATTTTTTTCATGTAAGTAATTTGTGCTATTTTCCTCTCCTGTTCTGTTTGTTCTTATTTTTCTTTTAATTCTCATCTTTCAAACTTGTTCATCTCTAGGTCATGTTCCTTGTCTGCTGTGTTCATGCATTCACACACAGCCTTACTCTTTACATGAGCTTCAGCCATCTCTTCTGTATCTGTATCAGAGGAGGTGAAGCTTCGTCTTAATCACTACTAATTTTTTGTACATAGAGACTTGGGGGTTTAGATCCAGTTCTATTGAACAACTTCATTAATGATGTTTTAAAAATTAACTTGGAGAAATGTGTACACATCCAATTTGAAAAAGTTTCTGCTGGATTTAAATCAGGCTTCATCTCTTTGTTGTTTTTCAGATATTTATAATAAAGCTAATCCTATATCAAGTAGAATTTATCTTTCTTAATTTACATTAGTATTAATATTCTGATGAAACAGAAATGATGACACTGAGTCACCTGTCAATGTCGCATTTTTGGAGGTACTCGTATAGAAAAATACAACAACATGAAAATCCATGTCAAGGAAAATAAAAATCAAACTCCTTCATACTCCAAGAATTATTTTGCTGTGATCAAATTCAGAAGAGTTTAATTGCTTTAAAATTATGATACTAAAACTCATTTTCACATGCTCACTTATGAAGTATTGTATGGAAAAATTAGATTGATTCTTCTTAATATATATTTGTACTGCATGTCAAAAAATAGATTTTAGAATTGCATAATAGTGATCCTTCCATTAAAGAGTGAAGTTTCTCTTATTTCTCTGAAAGATTTTTGTCAATTAATTCTGCACCTGTCTGATTCCAAATCTGCTTGTCTTCTACTTCATCTGGCACTCCTGCGGCCCAGGAGACATGAATTGGAGATGAAACATATTCAGTATAAAATTCCACAAGTATAAAGTCTGGTGTGTAGATTTTTGATAAAAAAAAAAATCAGCCTGGAAGGAATTCAGTTTTTTTTCCTCACAGAGTGCTTCCATTGTGATTATACGTTTAAGTCTGGACATGTTTGGCCAGTGGCTGAATGCTGTGAAGCTCTGAGTCTGAAAATTTGTGTCCATGTAACACATTTTTCTCTTTTTTGATGATAGACAAAGATGAGTATTTTCAATAATTCAGCTTTTTTTTCACACTCATGTGTTTTAACTTTCACAGTGAAAGTGTGAGAGAGTTGGTGGTTTTATGTTGGATGTTTATCCCCTTGATCACGTTTTGAAGAACTTGCAGGGCTTCATCTGTTTGAGCCATCCTTAAAGGAAGAAGGGAGAAGCTTGACTTAGAGGTAGACTTCTGCTCATGGCTTTGTTCAGTTGCCCACACATAAGGATCTAGAGAAATCTGAGACCAAGAAGGGAATCGGCCACCTGTAAACCCGGAATTACCTCTGCCAGTTCCATGCAGAAATCTTACATACCTTGAAACATGTCTAATGGTTCTAGGCTACTGTGTTTAGACAAATGGATTGAGTTAGTGTAAATCAGAAAGCTTTTTTTGCTGAAGTAACTTCTCACCCTATCAAGCATGGACTGTGAAGTATAGCTTTAAATGCAATAACCTTTCGAGTAGTCGGATAATCGGGACCCCAGGATGTTCTGCAGTGACAGATGGAGCTGGAGAAATACCCTGTATAACCCCAAGTTTATAGATTGCTCTACATTCCTTTAAGCGCTGGGTGACACCCTGCCATTTTTGTAGCTGCAAAATTATATGGAGTATAATTTTAATTTTTTACTAATTAGTATAGAACTGTTAAAGTCTGTTGCTTTCCTGCTTATCAAGATATAAATGTCCATTGTTTAGAGTACATACAACAAGAAAAAACAAAAGCACATCCACATTGAATATTAGTAAACACAGTTTTCTAGGAGAATACGATTGTCATAATATTTTTACCTAGAGATCAAAAGCTTGTTGCCTTACGTTTTGGTAAAAGTGTGTCCTGATAAGATTATTTCTTGCACATACTGAGATATCAGTCTCATTTTACAGAGTCAAGTGTCTTAAGCCACCTGCATACCTTACAGATTTCTGCTTCATGTTTCTTTTCTGTTTTCATATCTATGGGAACAGAATCTGTTCTTCAATATGCAGCAAATATGCCTCCTGCTGCTGCCTTTGACTTAGGCTTGAGTTACCATGTCTTCTTCAATGATGCTGAACTACCATGAGTGTTTTGCAGTCAGGAGATTCTAGCACAGTTCTCCCTAAAATGGGTCATCTCTCTGCCTTCTTTCCAACTCATTTCTCACTGGATTTTCAGCCTCATATAAGACCATTCAAATATATTTATGGTAGAATACACCAGGGTAACTCTCTTTGACTCAGTGCAGTTAGTATTCATGCAAAGATGATCAGAAGAGAGCTCAGTAAGTTTTCTAAAGAAATTAGAAGCTGAAGCCAAGTTGGGAGGATTGTTTTTTCCTGTGTTGAACAAGGATGCTCTACTTCTATGACATCTCGTAACTAATTATTCCTGTTATGATGCAGATAATATTCCTCCTTCGTTTTGCTTTTTGTAGGTCAGAGATACTTTTGTTTATCCTCAGTATCCTCTGATAACGTGTGCAGAATAACTGTCTATTTGATTCTTAATGCATTTGGTAGTTACAATGTCACTAAGGACTAAATCCTGCATACAGAAGATCAGAAGAAAGTCTGAATTTTCAGTGAATCAGAGTTATGCTTTGCTAATGTCAAGGAAGAGAAATGATTGCTCTGTTTTAGATATACTCAGAGAAGATGATAGTTTCAGAATTGCTGTCTCCAGCTGTCTCCCATTTATAATCTTTTTTGTTCTTTATTATCTGTATGTTCTGAGTGTTTTTCTCACTTGCTTTCAATTTCAAACATGGTGCAGACAGCTTACAGCACAGTGTTGGATGTGGAGCTTTAAACTGACAAACTTGTTCTTTTTATATCCTCTCCAACCCTTTCATAGTATTTCATGCTTTACCTTTGCAAATATTTGTGAAGATCATAAAGAAATCAGGGAGAGAAATGTTCCAGGCAAATGAGACCAGTAATTCTTCTTCGATGTATGATTTGTTCTTGGTGTAATCACTGTGTATTTTACAAAAAGCTGGGAAGCTTGGACGTTGTGGAGCTGATGCAGAAACTGTGATATATAATATTAGGAAACTTCATGATGATAACTGGCTCATATCACTACCTTTTATTATGGAAAAAAAATATAATAAGCAAATGTCTAAAATTACAAGTCTCAAGATGTCTCTAAACAAAGACACACAGTTTTTAAAAAAGGAGTGAAGAGACAAATATATGTAAAGTAAAAAAGGATGGATGCAAGTTATGTTTTTTGTATTCCTGTATGTTTTTCACACAAATTTCATGGGACTGCTAGCATTTTAATTGTTTGCTCTACAGCAAATGTCCATGTTTATGAACTGTTTAAATAGAAATATTTCTCAGCTTAAGCTTCTCTTAATTACAAACAGGTAGCAGCTCATTCCTTTCAGGAAAACGCACTTAGGTGGAAAAGGTGTTTAAGTCATGTTATGTTGTGTTTGTACATGTATGCCTTTGTTTCAAAGAAGCTGAAACTTGATTATTTTGAGAAGGACCACCTTTGGAACAAAAAATGTGAGCTTATTTTCTAAACTGTTTAGCTTTTTGTGACAAAAGTACAGTGGCTCTTTTTTTTTTTCCCCTGTGTAAATGTGGCTTTTAGGGAAGCATGGCTCCAGTCAGACACCATGAATATCTGTGGGCAGAAAATAGGACCAGCTGGTGCCATTGCCTGGTACTTTTTACATTTTCTTTAGGGTGCTGGTTGGAGGGGGGGTTGGCAGAGAGGTATGCATAGAAGACGAGAAGCAGAAGTCGTGACTGGAAAAAGACTCGGAATTGGCGACAACAGAACTCCACCAGCTGCCATTACAATGTGTATTGTGTACATTTGCACGGTGTAGAATCTAATTCAGTTTTACAGTCAGAAAAGAATAGCACGCAATCACCAAGCATCCATCACCAAGCAGCATGATAAATAAGCTGTTACTTGGATCATGTATTTAACCCAGTCAAGGGATTCAGACTGGAAAAAAGAGTGGGTAGAAAAGACATGATAAAAAAAAAGAGACAAAGAAGTATCTCTCCTGCTTCTTGGGGCCACGAACACTGACAACTATATGGAAGTAATATATGATTATTTTTTACAAGTTTAATCTGATACTTAAAAGTACAGTAGTGTGAAGTAAAAGAAAAAAAAACGCTTGTTTTCTGAGGGTACTTTGACGTGTTTCCAGAAAAGTTTTTCATTTTTGGAATAGTGAAATTTTTGTTATTTGGCAATACTTAGAAAATCACCCTATGTGTAAGCAAAGATATGTTGAAAGAATGTTGAAAGAGAATGAGTCTTTTTTCAAAAGAAACTTCTGCAGTTACAGCAAATTTTGGGTGACACTTAGTCCTTGATAGATTCAGAGAGTGTTGCATGTTTGAAAATCATCTGTAAAGCTAGCTCCTAAAGGATATAAGGTGCTTAGGCACTATTTTTGTTGTGTATCTTCATTTGCAGACATACAAAGGAGGCTTTACTAATCTAGTCCTATATGTGTGTAACAGTCAAACTGGTTTTTCAGGTGGCTAAATATTGCACTCTAATATAACCTTATGGAATTTTCAGATAATCTATTTGCTCTTATGGAACACCAATGCCTTTTAATATCTTGTACTGTATAGTCTAGCTCACAGTTTTTTCCCAAGTCCAATAAAATAAAAAAAAATCGCACTGTGTGATTTTAGGCACAGGATTACACATTCTCTTAGCACATTTTAAGTAAGAAACATTATATTTATACTGTTATTTAAGTTAGCACACATTACCTGTGCTGTGAGCTAGGAAAAAAAGTCCAAACAAAGCACATATGATCAACTGTAATTCATCTGTTGCATAATAATATCAGAGCCCTAAGGCTGCTGATAGGACTCACTGGCCCTGATCAGCCTCACACACCTCCCCTGCCCGTGGTCCCAGAAACCCTGATGAAGCTCAGCCTCTGTTCTGGGAACATTGGTGACCAGCCCTGCCTCCTGCATAATCCCTGGACCCATACTGCAGGTATCTTCTCTCCTGTGTGCATCTCTCAGATAACAATATAGCTTGCCTCTGTCTTTCTCTCCTTTTCTTCCTGCCCGGGCTGTGCAAAAGGACCTTGCTGTGGCAGGGGCTGCTGCTGGACCCTGTTTCCAGCCGGTGGCTCTGCCCTTATCCCCCGTGCGACTGTGCTCACTGAGCCTGGGTCGCTCCTGTGCCCTGGCAGGTAACTTATGAGGGATAGTGTAGAATTTGGCACAACACCATTTCAGAAAAAAGTAACTTTTTAAAAATAGCATAACTACAATTTGAAAGGACTGCTCTGAAAGAAAAAAACCTGTCAGAACAGAAATATTCTGGGATTTACATACATGTGGTTTTGGACTGAAGTAGTTCCCCAATCTCAACTTTACAATGATCTTGCTTCTTAAGCTGCGCTCTTCAACAAGCCTGCAACGTTTACTGTCACTTGTAGCTGTCTCCCTGAGTGTGGTTAGAATGCATTCTTGGAACTTAAAAAAGAAACCACAAAGTACTAAGAGATTATTTTCTATTATCTTCAGTCTGAAATGTAGTAAATGTATCAGATGCCTTCAGCCTGGTGTTTTTTTATAAGCCATTATAATCAGGTCATGCTGATGGTGAATGTGGCCTTGAGGTTTACAATGAAGGTTGTGTATCATAATCCACCTCTCAAAGTTCCTGAGGTTCAATGTCTTGGAGGATTGACTTCAGGAATTTATTTCTGGCTATCCTGTTACAGATTCCTTTCCTATCCTACCTGTCCCCTGTTACATACTCGTTTTCATCCTCATTCCAGTACCTTCCCACACAAATTTTCCCATCTCGGGCTTCCATCTCACCAGCCCACTTGAGAGCTCTTAAAGCTCCCTGTGCGCTTCAGCACTTCCTTCCCGTATTTTTGTCCTCTGTTTCCTCCCTCTCTAATCATATCCTTTCTCAGTCTACAGTTTCCACACCTGCTGCAGTTATTTGCTTCCTCCTGTTCTCGCTGACTGCACAGAGCTGTTATTCCTTCAGCCTTTTGCATGGGCACTTCTTCCTGTGCCTATAGCAGCCAGCCAAATTGTCCATTTTGCTTGGGGAAAATATTTATCAGATGTGGATCTATGAAGGTTTTAAAGCCAATGAGTTGAGGTTTATGTTTTAGCAATAATTTGTAAACAAGATAGAAGTTCAAGTTTTTAATGAGAAATTATTTTTAATTACAAAGACACTTTTTTTTTTGTAGCCAGTTTGCTGCTCTAACAAGTACTAATGCTGTCAAGTATGTTCAGTTGAATAGATTTATTAAATCAAAAATTAAGATTCATAGGAACATGACAACTTTGGATAGAAAATATTCTGAAGTGTTTCTCAATCTAGGTCTACCTATCAGTTGTTAGCGATGTGACAGACAGGCTGGAGCTATCTCAGCCTTGCTGGCTGATACTTGTTCTCATGCCTAATTACAGTATGTGCTCAGCAAAAAACTATGAATATACTCTGGACAGTAAGGATAAGACCAGAAAAATACCTCATTTCCCCAAATGTTCTGCTACAGCGTGGAGCATTTTAAAAGGACTCAGGAAACTAGATTGTATTAAATTACATGGTATTACCTTGTATTTCTAGCCTTTTAGGAATACAGCACATGATGTTCATGTCCTTCTCCCCCACACTGAAATGCATATCGACATGGTCAAATATGTACATAGAGTTGAAGCTGATGCAGCTGCAGTGTGGGTGTCAGGGGGACACCTGCTGGCTGCTGGGCCAGGGACACTCTGGAGTGCTGTCTCAGGCACAGGAGTTTTCTGAAGGAGTAATTAAACTGAGATGAAATGTACAGTCAGCCAAGTAAAATGTACATGTACCTATCTTTCAAAGATAGGTGTTAAACCCACAGGAAAAGACATAAGCATCTGCCAGAAATGGAAGCAAAGGGGCGAAAAAACCTACTTAGTTCAGAATTGTTCTTAAGAATTACAAATAGCGTAAAAGTAGAATGAGCTTTCTCTGAGAAACTGTTTTCCATTTTCTTGAAAGTTTGATATTTTGATATTTCTCCAGACTTAAATTCTGAAGAGGAAAAAAAAATATCTGAAATCACAAAAGCATTTCACTTCAGGAACTGAAATATTGAAAAATGTGCTAAATATACAAGTACTAAATGCTTTATTAAATGCACAGTAAAAATAAAGTTATTGATAGTGAAAAAATTAACTACAAAGGGTATACTTGGCCTCCAGTTCCAGATATTTTGATTTGTTTTGGTTTGTTATGTATAAGCTTATTCGTGGAATTGTTTGGAAACACCTATTTATGAGCTACAATACTTAAATCCTAATAAGAAGTAAAAAGTGCAGTGCTATGTGATTTTTGGGTCTACCGAATACCTATCTGGCTGCACTCCAGACATGATAAACTTGTCTATATGGAAGTCACCAGTACATTAGAAATGCCACAGGCACTAATAAGGCTGATCAAATAATGACTAGTTCACCTGACAGTGGATTTTTGTACTCTGATTCAACTGGCTGTGCAGCTGATTCAGTCATGTTTCACCAATACCTTACTTCACTGAGGATGTTACTCATGGATAGTATATTTGCATTATGGTTTGGGGGGTTTTCTGGGTAGCAACTTGTTATTTTCCAATTGTAAATACATTGCTAGAAAAAGCGAAGTATCAATCATGGACTTACAGTATGGATGCTTCTCTGTATTGAAGGGTAGTTATGCTGCCTGAGTATCTACATTAATAGGTGTTAGGAGGACAGTGTCTTTACAGTCCTAATGGAGTAGACTTCATCTCTGAAGTTTTTATATTCTGTCTGTTACCTTCCCAACACTTAAACACTGATTTCTTGCTATTTTTATAGTGAAAGCTCCAGCTCATCCTCAAAGAATATATGGTTACACAAATACAGATATCAGGCTTTATGTTTTGAGGACAATATAGTCCTTTTGTTCTACGTGTATTCTTTGGATTTCATTTATTGACAGATGTTGTACCACAGAACCTGATTCAGCACAAATGGAAGCAACCCCATTTCTCTTGACTACTAACACTGTGGGATCAAATAACGGCTACTCTTCGACCTATAGAGGATGGCTTGCAGTTGGTTTCCCTCTGCTTACTTGTTCGATCCTCAAAGTCACAGAGCAACTTGCTTTTAGATGTGTGGAGAAACACATTTCTCTATCCTGAGTTATAATCTCTAACCTTGGTGCCAACTTTTATGAAGAAAATGTCAGTCTGAATGTTACTGAGATTGCCAAGTCAGATAAATTAATACCAAATACTAATAGCCATCATCAGTACTTATGCAAAGTAGCCCTACACTGAAATTTCTCTGAAGCAACCTAATGAACTATTTCAGTGAGGAAATACTAGGTAATGTTTTAATAAGATTCAAAAATAATTTTTTCGAATGTTAACATATAATTGAGAAACAAAGAAAATAGGAAGGCTATTTGGAAACAGATTTTCATAAATCTTTGTTACTGTGTTTTTCTCAAAGTTGTATTGACATTTATTGTCTGTCAAATTGATTAGTACATGAATATATTTAGCTGAAGTGCCTTTGTAGCAATAGTGGACCATACCCTCATAGTTTTTGCGAATCTTTATCTGTGGATCTTGAGCGATATCAATTTGAGATTTATGGCAAACTGGGAGCTTGAAATACTCAGGAAAATTGCAATGCAGTGATGAACTGAATGCTGAAGGAATAACTGAGTGTATGAAGGCATCTTGCACAGAAAAAAAAAAGCAAGTATACTGAGGTGCACAAAATCCTTCTTGGTAGAAAGTTACTAGCCAGAAGACCTGAACCATTTCTGAGTAATTTCCATTTATTTCTCTACTTTGACATCTATAATGTAGATCCCTTCTCTTTGTTGAAGGGAAGACCTACAACATGCTGGTTTTTGGTGAGTTCTTACCTACGCAGTAGATGGACTGGCAGTGGTTTGATGACCTTTTAAATGCAAAGACAGCTGAAGGGCAGAGCTGTCTCTTGTACACAGCACCACTCCCAAAATTTCATCCTTTGAGTTGCCATCCAATCACCATTAAAAAGTTATCTGTGTAGTTGTTTGAGTTTTGCCACTGAGTGTCTGAAGTTTTGGTCTGAACAATACCTTCATTCTGATTGACCTAATCAACTTGCCACTTGGCTTATTTTACCATTCACAAGGGCAGCTTCTCCTACCTAAATAAAAAAAAAAAAAGTTCTTTTCCTTGCAATTAGCACTTCCGGGAGCCGGAATGTAATCAAGTTGCTATATCCATGGTAGCTGACACAAGCTAAGTTGTAAGATTCTGAAGGTTATGTCTATTATTTAGCTGCATAGATAGTAAACATTAAGAAAAATTAACTAGTACTGCAGCCACTGAGAAATGAGTCAGACTTTTAAGAACACACTTACTTGAGAATTTTTATACTTCAAGCCTAGAGTTTTTATACATTCTGTGTGGTAAGCATAGGCAACTAACACCAATGTAGACTAATCTGACAAGGCACAAGCAAACTTAAGTCTGAACACATAAAGACACCAACTAATGAACCTTTTGGCATTTGCTAAAGTACTGCATGTTCTGGACTACTCACTCCCATGTATTCAGAGTTCTTGATAGAGTAGTATGTGTTCCTGACTGATGAGAGATTCATCAGAGAATGAGTACTCAAATTTGAAGACTGATATTGGCATCTGAAGTACTGAAAAATGTACTGAATTCTTTCAGAGTCGGTTTGTATTTGTATAAAATTATTTTTTTCTGTAACAGGGTGTAAATAGTATAATGCATACTCACTCTTCCTAGTCCTCTAAAATGATAACCTGAATACTATGAGATCAAGAAAACTTAGCAAGGAGACCTAAAAAACCCCACATTGTTAGAAAAGACCAATATACTCTCATACTCTTGTATTTAACAGATGTAGAAAGTGAGATGGAGATGGAAGCACTTTTTCTAAGTGCAAATATTGATGCGTCCAAGGAGGCTGGTGGAGGGAAATCAACAAGATTCTAAACATGGGGTGGGAAAATAACAGGATGGATCCCTTTGGAAGAAGAATTGTAGTACATCTTTAAGAAATGACACAAACAAGAAAAAAAAACTAATCAAAAAGCAAACCAGAGGTCAATATTCACTAAACCATTAAAGTACTACAGATTTAGTTCAGATTGCAATGTTGTGCCCTGTGGGAGAGGGGAATAGCATTGGGGCCTTCCAACTTATTTTCTAAGATACTGAGAACTGTGGAAAGTCAGAGGAAAATTTTGCTACACTATTACCGTATTAAAGGTGACTTCAGCTAGGTGTAAGTGGACTAGGACAGTGTTAGGAAATAATATAATGCACAGGCTACTACTTTCATGCATCAGAAACTTCATGTTAGGAGCAACTAGTAAGTGAATTCAAAAACAGGAAAGCATTTTTTATTGAAGATTTGGATGAAAATGTACTAATCGAAAGTGACACTAATCATGGTTGTCAAGTATTTCAACTCTACATTTCTGTAGAAGCCAAATAGTCCACCTAATCACGATTCCAAGTAAAAATGTCAGCTACATCAAAATAAGGGTATTTATGAATAGAAAATGAAAGTATCAGCTAAAGAAATAATTTTTGCAGATGTCATGCAGACTGTCCAGGGGGATGCAGCAAGCAAATTACTGAGGAGATATTCTGTACAAACAAAAAGCAGGTAATTAAGTTGTCGTTGGCAAAGAACACTGCAGTCACTAAAAATATAAACAGCTTCAAAATGTACCTAGTCAAAATTAATGGGAAAACATGCTAATCAAGGGCTGTTAAACAGTCATCTGGTATAGCATCTGTGTCAAAAAAAAAATCAGAATCATTTTTTTTTTCAGCAATATCAGCAGAAACTTTAGAAACCAATAATTGATGAGTTCCAAATTGCTGGACCTGAGTGGTGTTCACACAAGTTCTACAGCTGATGTTATATTCTGAAGAAAGCACATTTCTTTCTTGGTGATACAAGGTCCTCTTTCATTACAGAACTGTTTGTGTAGCAGTGTGTGTGGTTAAAGGGTGTTAAGGTCAAACCTGGTTCCTGCAGGCTTAGGAATATGCCTAGAAAATAAATTTAGCAATGTATTTGTCTCCATTTAGCATCTGGGGACAAGATGCTTATGCTTTTTTCCCACCACCACCTCCACACGCACTGTTAGTCAAATGGTTCCATTGTAGAAAAATCAGTAAAAATTAACACTGCTTAAATTGAGCTAGGCTGAAGGCATTAGAACAGACCAGAGGTGTTATGTATTCCTTCTTGCATGCCATCTTAACAATAAGATTTAGCAGTACGTGAAGCTTTTATGAAACTACTTTGCTGATCAGTATTTCTCAGAATCAGTAAGTTTGTTACATATACGTAACTGTGTTAAACCTCTTTCAACATGCTTAAATATTTTTGTTTCTGAATATGTTTTAATGTGTCATGTAAATTACATAGTGAATATTTATCATCAGTAATTAGTCTTTATACTTTAGCTAAAACACTTTTTTGACCTGCTAATAAGACTAAGCGAAGAGACAGATGAGCTCTCCTTTCACCAGTCAGGAACTTCTGTAATGCTTCGTTAATTAACTTATACTCATTTTTTTCCTTCAAATGTTAGTTATTAAGAGCCAATGTCTTATAAAAAAAGCATACAGCATTGACTACAGAAGCCCAAGAGAGGCATGACTGCTGGAAGCCCAAATAAAGAGGATGATGACATGAAAACACATTTCCTTAGTTCTCTCTGTCCCCTCAAATTATCCAGGTGTGCTGGAGATATCATTTCTCAAACTTCAAAAAAAGTTGTACTGTTTCCTCCCTAAAAACCATTAATAACATAATATTAAATCCTCAATATGATAGCTGTGTCAAATCCCCTGAATTTATTTCTTCTTTGTTTTAAGCTATCTTATTTTTGAAGAATTGTAATGTCTTAGTTTAATTTGGCGATGCACTGAAGGAGTTTGATCATGAATGGTTTGAAATGGGGAGGGAAGGAATAATAAAGTAGAGAAAAATTCTTTTATGTGTTGAAAGGCGTGTTTATCAATAAAAGGTCTGTCCTTATATGTTAGGAGATGTAATAGCTTTATGACAAAATTACTTCAGGAGGCTATATAAAACAGTTTCAAGATATTCTAGTCTTACTAAATTTTGTTCAGTATCAAGGCAGGAGTTTCTAAAATACTTAATGTATGCATAACATGCAGATTAAGTTCTGCTGATTACAGGTATTTGGGAAGTTTTAGAGGTACACAGGTCTGCATCAACTCCTAATGAATTTTCATGCAATTTAATTTGTGGCTGCCCCCTCCCTGGAGTGTTCAAGGCCAAGCTGGACAGAACTCTGAGTAGCCTGATCGAGTTGAGAGGCGTCCCTGCCCATGGCAGTGAGGTTGGATTAGATGATCTCTAAGGTCCCTTCCAACCTAGGCCATTCTATGGTTAACATGCAATAGGTCTCTAAATTAAGGATTTTAAAGATTAACAGATATACTTTATAAAGTATCTGTTCTCATTTTGGGACTTTGCTACGTTTTAGGCAGTTAAAGAGCTCTGGAAATGTTGCCAAAGCTTTTTATGTCTTGTCAGTGCTGTGTGGCTGTTAATCTGAGTCTTGGAAGTTCCCCTTTTCTACGAGAACTCCTTGATTTTTTTTAAGCACAAAGATAAATACACTGTTTGTTAATGAAATACAATCCATATTACTCTTCTCTGTATGGAAATCTTATTCTTTGTTACTACAAAGTTTTTATTGTTGATACATGTGTCCTGCTGCCTAAGTATAAATTCCAATTTGGGGCCAAATAGTTCAAGGAGCATGAGTTGAACTTTAATCATCTCCTAGTTTTCACTCTGCTACAGTACACAAATGTTAGATGTTTCAGCATTAATAAAGATAATTAAATAGGAAGGTTATACTTGATGCTTGACCTACTTTCACATAACCTTGATAAAATGAATTTATCAGACTGTGACAACAAATCCCACATTTTAGATTTGTTTTTCCCATGGATTAATTTAAAAAAGAAAACATTTCAAATAAAGAAAAGAGTTGGGGCTTTCGTTCCTTCAATGCTAGGCATAAAACCTGAACCAGTTCTTTTGTATGGATTTCCCTTGTAACTCTTAACACTGTATTAAAAGTGTTCTTCAATTACAGCCTTCATCATACTGCCAGAACTGATGTTGACAACTGGATAGCTTTGCATTGGTATCACAAAATGTATGTCACTAAGTAATAGGCTTTAGAAATAAATTGCCAGTCATCCTGCAAAATGAACAGGCACCATTGAGGGCTTCTATACTATGTTCTGTAGAAACTTATTTATTGTAGGCATTATACTATAGAAGCACATGAAGTAAGACAAAAAGAATAGCTGTGTGGATATCTAGAAGGAGTAGTTCCCAGGAATAAGGCTAAAATATAACAACCACTATTTTTTGATAGGTGTAAGCAGATACTTATCTGAGTCAGAAGAGAGGAAATCTAATTAATAGAAATCCAAAATGAAGCAAATCTGAAAGGTTATTAGCTACATGAGTTAGGAGAAAAGTAACATTTAAGTATAAAAAATTTATTATTCCCATTTTTCTAATCCTTCTGACTGCAAAATAGATTTCCCATGGGAATTTTTCCATGTTTACAAGAATTTTATTTTTTTTTTTCAGATTTCCAGCACTACAAAGATTGTGGCAAAAGGGCAAAATTGTTATAATATTTCTGCCCTGACAGGTATTCTGTGACCATTAATTGTATGCTTTTGAAGCAAGTTCCAGCCTGATAGGTCCATCTGAAGAGTTAAGTGTGCAAATGCAGGACATAATTTTTGTTGTTCTTTTTTCGGTTACAAAAATGCCGGAACTGGCTTAGAGGAAAACCATTAGTCTAACTAGGAACAGGAAATGAGAATCGTGCTATACAAACATTACCTTTTCTTGTAGCGTTTTCTGTAAACATCATGTGAGAAAATTCTTTGTCCTGAAACAGGAGAAAGTCTCACCTGAGTACATTGACAATATATACCTGCATTGCAACTCATTTGTACAGAAAGTTCTAGTTATAGAAATGGTAAGAAAACTTCAAACCAGTTTTATTCTAATCAGAAAGCTTATATTCACTTTCAATAACTTTATCATTTTATGCCACTGAAGAAGCTAAGTTTTTCACATGCTATACTAGGAATTAGATTATTTATTACAGACATGAGTAAGTTCAGGATCTAAAATTTTGAATCAGTTCACAAATAAATTATAAGATCCTGCACAGGTTCAGAAGTAAAATATAAACAGCATTCATATTCCTGCTTGGGGCAGCTTTTAGAAAAACAGCATATTCAGTTAGTACAAGATAACCATCTATAATGTTTCATTAAACCAAAGATACCATTGTTACCTACCTTGAATAAGGGTGTCCATACAGCGTTGTACTGAGACTGGAAAGAGCACATTGCCTTTTACAGAAGCTATTGTTTGCATACATGGCCATTTTTCTTAGGAAAAAACCCTGCAGAAATAACAAATTTAGTCACTTTTGTGTGAGATGGAGAATGTGGCAGGAACATTAATAGATTTCTTTTCCTGAAAAGGAAAAAAGTCAGTATTGGAATTCACATAATATAATCAAGTGGTGTTGTTCTCAGCATGTGCAAACTGGTATCATACTATATCATACTACATTCTAGACTAACCCATTGCTTAAGATCTTTATCAGAAAGATCATATCAGTATGTATTTTCTTTTTTTTTTTTCCTATTATTCTCTAAGTCTGTCCTGACTTGAGCTCTTAATTCTTTCTGTATGCCCTTTATTCAGATGCTGGTTGCTAAAGGGCACAAGAGCATTAATTAAATAAGTTTCGCCCACAAGATTTTAATGTTGTTGGTTGTCTTTTGCCTTTTGAGGGCCATGCTGTAAGATTGCTATCAGAACGGCCTCATTTTTTCTGCTAGAAAATGCCAGTTTGAAGCAGACATTTCCCAGGAGGACACTTATGGCAGCAAGGATTTGTTTATGAAATCAAGACCACAGTAACCCATGGGACTGTGACCCTCTTCTTCCTTGGGGAGCCGTACTATTAAGTGCGAATAATTGCCTATGTGACTCCATTGGCTGCGCAACCATAGTGCTGCTTATTGGAGAAAAAAAATGGGAAAAACTACTTTTTTAGAGCTTAAAGCAAAGGGCTGCGTACTTTCAGGCTTGGAAGTGTAGTTTCCTTAGAATTTCAAGGGGCTGTTTCTATGTCGCCACCTTTTCCACAGTAAATGTGAGCGATGTGTCTTCCTCTTCCCGCTGTTTTCGGGGTGCGAGGGAACCGCGATAGGCAAGGGCACCGCTGGCTGACGGAGAGCAAAGAAAACCAATGCTTCAGGTTTTCCTGCCTTCTTTTTTTTTTCATTCTTTTATTGATTTTTAAACTATGTTCTCCGTTTGACTGCCAAATCAGGACAATGTGCTAAGATATCGGGTAAAGTAGCACTTTACTCTGTCTGTCAGGTCCAGCAAGGCCACGCTGTGAGGGGCAATGAGGCAGGGACACGTGAGGGTGAGGGAGCACTGGAACAGGCCATTTATAAACATGTCAAGGTTTTAATGTTTATAAATATGTCAAGGGGGAGTGTCAGGAGGACAGAGCCAGACTCTTTTCAGTGATGTCCAATGACAGGACAAGGAGCAATGGATACAAGCTGGAACACAGGAGGTTCCACAAAAAATTAGAAAAAGCTTTTTCACCTTCTGTGAGGGTGACAGAACACTGGAACAGGCTGCCCAGGGAGGGTGTGGAGTCTCCTTCTTTGGAAACGTTTCTGTGTGGCTGCCCTAGAGGATTCTGCTCTGGCATGTAGCTGGACTAGATCTTTCGGGGTCCCTTCTAACCCCCAACTTTCTGTGATTCTATGATTCTGGGCCAACCCCAGTGCAGCCCACTGCCCCACAGTTCTCGCACTCAGTGAGCAGTGATGGAGTCTGGTTATGTGGCCCACCTTGGACCCTGGGGCTGTCAGGGTGTTGGGCTCCTGCCAGGGGATCCAGGCTGGTGAAAATAGGAGCGAGGTGTCCAGGTGAGGTTGGGCACCACTGCGGCCTTGTGGTGCCTGCAGAGCCCTCAGCTGCCTTTCCATATGTGTCATCATTCAGTAGGGAAAAGCAGACAAGCAGGCTTGTTACAGCAGAAAAACCAAATGGTGAAAGAGGCATTTTGTCTTACAGTGTTTCATGAAGTCACTGCCCAGCGCTGGGTTCCGGTGCTCATCATCCCTGTGCTGCTGTTTAAGCTGCCGTGCGGACATTTGTCTGCTCCAAAACAGTTGTGTTAATTTGTACCACCAAGCAGGCATTTATCAACCAGCTAGACAATGTGGCCTAATCAAACTTCCAAGGTAACATGGAAAAGTCAAAGTGAGATTTAATTATTCTAAGCACTACACATGATATGGGTGTTCTTCCTGAAATAATGGAAGTGATTTTTCTTCAGGGAATGAAAAGACACTGGATTCCTTCAGACTTCAGCAGCGGATTGAAATAGTGAGCATGGGTTTTAGCGATAAACAGAGAATTAAAGACCTCTTTCTATCCACTGCCTGAACAGAGAACTAACTATATATCTTCCCAATGCCAAAATAGAGAGAAACTAAGGAATGTAGCAAGACTGTGAAGACACTTTACAGTCTCTTTAGTGATAATCTGTAAGCAAGTCACTTGTCTTTACAGCTGTGAATATTTATGCACACAGTTTCTTGAAAAAGGCTCAAATGCTTTTTTTCACCTTTCCATTCTGGTTCACACTTGTAGACTTAGCAGATAATTTCATGTTCACTCAAGGAGGTTTTACTAGGAAGTATTATTTTTGCTAAGTTGATGAAACATTGAAAAATAGAAGTTTCAGTGATGCAGTTGGTAAGCAAGTTTATACAAGGCAAAATTATGCCAAGCAAACTTCTAGGGAAGTTGCATCAAATCTTTAAAAAAAAAAAAGGAAGACCTTAAATGAATAAAATTGTTAAACTAATGTATTTTTTTGAAAGAAAACCAAATCCCAAAAGCCTATCAAGATATCAAATAATGTGGGCCAAATCACAATTCAATTTAAAAAAAAATCACTTAAGAAAACCAAAATTAGTTTCATTAGTTAAAATCTTACTTTTTAACATTTCAGGAGGCTAAATTTCTTTGCATCTGTTCATCTGCATCATAGTAATAACATGGCATACTTAAGATTACAGAGAATGCCCATGTTTTTTATTTTTTTAAGGAAAAATTAGGTTTCATGCATTGTGGTAAGAAGATACAGTGATTACTAAATAATCGAGGTTGTCTTGATAATTGAGATCTGTGATTTCTGTGACTATTTTCATTACTATACCCCACACCAAAAGTATACAAGCTCTTGCATACTGGGCAACTAATGTGGGGCTTTAATGTTTATGTACATAACATTCATTCTTTCTGGCATTTTACATAAATAAGGGGAAGAATGTACAGGAAGGTTCAGGCTGCCATTCTAGCTTTCAAACAAAACATTATTCACATAAAAAAATATTTTGGCTATGGCCATGAAATAAAAAAATACAAGGTAATAGAGCATCTTCAAGAAGAATTGCCCTCGAGCCCATGTGTGAGACTGAGATAACTCCAGAATTTCTAGCACCTGAAGGTGCAGATTAGCTTTGCTTTCTGCTTACCCTTTTAGCCAATATTTTATACTGCCTAATGGTCACATGAAGATAGCTTATGTTTATGTCTGGAATTACAGAAGACATGCTATTTAGAATGAAACTGTATGACAGCTTATTTAAGTAACAAAATTTACTATGCTGAAAAGTTAAATATCTCATAGAAATGTGTGTTTCTGCTGCCTCAGAGTATTGCTGGAGTCAAGCATTTTGTAATGTATCTGCTTTTAACAGGCTTTCTCTTTGAGTTTGACAAAGTCAGAAATTTTTTTACCACGTGGTTGCCAGCAACTTTAAAACTGCTTCAATCATACGTCCACATCTCAGGTTTTTTTATGTTATTTCAGGGAGTGATACATGAGACCAAGCTGAGAGGGAGGATTACTGCCTGTCAACTTCATAATCTGATCTAGTTATTTAGAAGACATCTTTATTCTATTGGACAGAATAAGTGTCATGCTAGCAATCTATGTCACCAGCTCAGGACAGGCTCAAAAAAACTTGGCTGTGCTGGTTTATTTGTAGCTTTCACTACAAATCTGTGCTGTTTCAGATAAAGCAATTGTTGGACTGCCTAGTCCAGCAGCTCCCACGAGTGTCATGATTGCTGATGTAGGAAGACAGTATGAGGTAAAGTCTTAATCAGCGGGCTTCCCTCTTGCTTAGGGACAAGAAATATTTAATTTCACAGACTGCAAGGAGTTTTGCTTGATATTGTGTGTCTTTTGTAGAGCCCTCAGCAAGGTTTTTCATTAGCTGTCTTGTGTCTTGCCATAAACACAAGTATTATGTGCTCCTTTCAAAAGCAATTCTCAGGCCAGTGCCTATCAACCTGTTCCAAGAGAAGTCTCCTGTGATATTTCTGGCTCACTCAGCATGAGCACTACTGTGGACCCAAACGTAGATATATAATTCCCTGTCTCTACCTCTCTGCATATGAATGACCGCCTTGTTTTTTCTCACTGTTAAAGACACGTGCCACTGGTGGCTTCTGCCTACCAGAAGCGATTGGCTGCTTAAAAGAGTGAGGGGAAGCTCAGTGCATGGTTTGCTCAGTGCAGCGATACCTTTAACCACTTGTATATGGTCCAGTAAATTCATTTCAGGAAATGCGTGTCGCAAATGTAAGACTTTTGCTCTGTCTTCCTCTACTTTTCTGGAACAGCTAAGTTTGGGAAACTTGAGTTAAGACACTTTTCTTCCACTTAAAATATGTTTTCATAACTGTTAACAGATCTGTCAAACTGGGTTCATTTATAATGTTGAAACTTGATGCAGGATGTTAACCATGTTTTTAATCCCAGGATGCCGTTAAGATCATTATCATAAGTGAGAAAAGGAAATCCAAAACAAGCTGCTTGTGTATTCTGGCACAAGCAAAATATCTTTGCATTTTGTGAGTATGAATAGGTTGTGGCTTGACTTGCTAAAAGTGTCAGCAGAGTATAAACAGACAGTCTTGCATTTTGGGAAATATTTTTGTGCTAAGTGGAGTGTGAAATTAGAATAACAGAGGATTTACGACATTTTGAGGGGGCTGTAAGAAAAAAAAAAATTAAGTCAAACAATTGTTGTGGTAATTGTGTAATGTAGGAAAGGGAATGTAGAGATGACAGAAGAGCCAAATAAAATACCTAATATGGGGAACATATCTTTTGTATGCAGTATATGCCTGATTTGAAGATACTTAGCAATTTACAGAAGACGTCTCCTCTCAGCAGCATAGATAACTTAGAAACCAAGCAAGACTTTGGCTCAACAAAGATAGTATCATGCATGTTTCAGGAAGACAATTAAACAATGTGTTATCTGAGGGGTTAATAATGGATTCAGTACTTGGCATATATGATTGACTGCATATCTGATAGATTCTGCCACTATTTAAAAGTATGTCCTAAACTGCAAATGGTGATTTAAAATGCCTTTCATTTCGGTAAGACACATCATCAAGGTACCAGGAGACTGTGAGGTATAGTATATGGGTAGGAATAAACTTAAATGCCAGAACAAGTCTAGTCTTGAGCTTTTAAAGGTTTTGGAGGGTAAGATAACATCCTCGGAAGGGTTTTTTTCTTCTGTGCATCGGGAAGTGTCTCGAGATACAGGTCTATACTGCAGACTATGTGCTGTAGGATAGGACTGCTCCCCAAAGGCTAATTCTTGCAAATGCTGCATCGTGAATCAAGAGAAACTTTAGCTTAGAGAAATTTAGAGAAACTGCAAGAACAGATCACATAAAACCAGTTCTAAAATTCCATATTAATAGCATTGTGTGACTTTCAAAAGTGAACAAAATTAAGCATCTATAGAGACTTTTTTTGTGATATGTATCGCAAGAGGGTTTACTTGTCAACAGCGTTCAGAATGTGGCTAGGAATAATTGATTTCTACACCTGCAGTGAACTACACACTGTCTGTATACAACCTACCATATTAATATATATTGATATCAAATGTTGAAGTAGAGCAAGAAAGTCCGACAAGCATACAGAACACGTGTTATGGGATTTATTCCCTTGTCTAACATTTTCTCATTTCTATCATGAGATGTTCAAGATATAAAACCATTATATGTATGATTAATAGCACACTATTTGCCTTCCACACAGAGATTATTAAAAAATATGTATAAAACAAAGAACCATATATCTTAACCAATGTTAGAAAAATCACCCTCTGGCACTAAATACTTAGAGAGACATTTAGGGAAAAAACCATTAGAACTTTGCTCAGTCATCAAAACAATATTTTTATGGCACCATTCAAATAATGGCCAAAGTTAGGCAGGGTTACATTACAAGGTACTTGTGAACAAAGAGCTTTCTGGTTTCATGCCTGACTGTCTTTTTGGGCTGTTTGCCTAATTCTGACTTTATAAGGAAAATCCTTTCTCTTACTCTGTGTCTTACAGAAAAAACCCTCAGAGTAAGAACACTGGGAAATCCACATGCTCAGAATCTGTGATTTTAGGAAAGTCAAGGCTGGATGTTCAGATTCACTCCGTGAAGAATGTCTTTTTTTTGTGGGGAAAATGGTTGAAAGCTCCAGTGCTTCTCTGACTTATTTCCTGAAATGGCTAAAAGCGAAGCCTTAAATACCAAAATTCTGGGAGAAAAAACACACCTTCTACGTAAATTTTATAACACTATGCATGCTAATGAAGAAAAGGCCTCAATAACTGGAGTGTTCTATGTGATTGAACCTTAAGTTATAAGTATCACATTCATTTAAGTATTCCTTTAATTAGTCTGTTTACTTTTTTTCTTAGGGTCTCATTTTATTTGTAAACTAGAAAGAGAAGCATGGTTCAAGTGTATGAGTAAAAAGACAGGATACTTCAGGACGGTTTCAATTAGATATTTAAATGTTTAGTATTGTGTGTTTAGATGTATGTGTAGTTCATCCTTATCTGCAGACAGATCATACTCCATGTGCATGCACTGTGGTTTTGGTGTGTAGCCAGTTAAACCAGGGAAATGAAGTGTCTGCCTCTGGTCACCATGATGAAAAAAAGGCCCTCTGAGTTTTGACTCTATATCACTACATCTCTTGTGAGGTCAATGGCAAATCCTTTCTCGCCTTTTCTATTTCAGAATAAATATAGTAGTGATTTTACTATGAATTTTTAAGTTGTTTTTTTCATCTATGTTGTGACTCAATAAACAGCAGGCAGTGAGTTCAAAATCTTAGCTGTCATGTGTCAAAGGGGCTGACCTGGAGCCCTTTAAGTCACTAGTGGTCCCACCTTGGCACTACACCTGGACAGAGCAAGCCTGTCACAGCAGTGAGGCTACAGCCTGGGACACTACCGGACCATGGGGCTGTTTTGGGGTGTGCTGCAGGCCCAGCGACGGCCCTCACCTTTAGGCTGGGCCCAGAGTCTGGTCCTGGGCCCCCAACTGCATGGTGGGTGTGCAGGTGGGCTGCCCAACATCATGGTCCTGCCCTATGGTGGACTACGTAGCCTTGGCCACTTCCCCAGTACTGCAGGACCCTGTCATTCCTCACCACGCCTGGGTAAGTAAATACCTCGTGGAGGTACCCTTACTGCTAATGGTTGATGACCTGCCATCACTATCTGTGCACCAATTATAATTTTAGTTAAAAAGCTCATAAACTGCAATTGCAGTGGTTGCGCACAAGCATGGAGGCACGAGTCGATGCCATTTCTGTTGTGCTAATGAGTTTTATTGGGTCTGTTATGTGTTTGAAACTGCATGGTGGGATCTCAAAAAAGCTCAACTTTCACAATTTGCTGTGCCATTTTCAATCCTTCATGGCAGTGTCAGCAATTTTTAGTGGCCTCATCCTGCAGCAGTGGAGCAGTGCCAGAGCTGAGCGATTTCTGTGTATTAAAATTAAAGTGGAATTCTAGCATGATAAGAAAAACATTGCCATTACACTGTGCCTTCCATTTTGTTCAAAAAACTCTTTAGACCAAAGTTTTCCGGAGTCTGCTCTTTAAGCAAGTGGTTTTTTTGGGACACATATTGAAGACTTATTTCAAGTTACAAATCTGGCCTGAATTTCTGCTATACCTAGAGGAGTTATAGAAGAGAGAACAAAGGATAAGAAGATGATCCTTCAGGAGTAAAGCTTGTTATCTTGCAGGCATCATAGAGTCAAAGACTGGCCAAAGAGATGATGCTTTTGTCTACCAGTACTCCATGTTTCAAAACTCTTTGGTGCTTGGGGGCCTTAAGCAGTGAAAACATGGAGTGCTTTTTGGCCTGAGGCACCACATTCCGCAGCTTTGAGGTCTTAAAGCTATACCCAGAAGTTTACTGCAAAATTTCACCTATTTTTTTTTCCTTCTTTTTTTACCAGAAGCTTTCAATAGCCATGACGCGTCAATAGGAAACTTGTCTTTGTTCTAACCGAACCATGACAAATATAGATGTGCATTTACTGGGGATACTGAGTTTAAACAGTCTCCAAGAAAAGCAGTTATACTACACAAAGTAAAAACTAATACTTTAACTTGGTTGTCTTACAGCTGTCAGTGATTTAATAGCAATAAGAAAAAAAAAAAGTTGCATTTACTTTGCAACACAAATCTTCCTTTGCATGCAAATGGAGCATTTTTTTCAAGTCATATTGTCAAATTCACAGTGAAAGCAAATTCAGGCTCCTGGCTCTTGCTGCTAGGCTGAGAGCTGTAGGAGTTAACTCTGTTGATGATAATGAGACTGAGCAGGCAGCAGATGCTCACGTGCCTTTACAATCCAAATCTACCAAAAAATTCCTCTCACAGAAAATTTAAGGAATGTCTGGCACCCTGGAGATAGTGACAGACTCAGTATTAGCCATATGCCACCTGCTAGAGCCATTGTTAAACAAACCTCAGAATTTTACAGCTCTATACAGAGTTGCTTACCCACAACGAGACTTTGTCCTATTCCAAATTTTACCATCTTCCTTTACAACAACTTTTTCCATGACAAGTTGTGCTAAGCTGCAAAAGTAATGAATTTATCACATAAATAGTAGAGAAATTAGTCTGAGAATACTTTATAAGATGTGCTGTTTACAACTATCCATGTACAGGAACATAGTTTTTGCTGGGTTTTTTTCTGTGATTTTTTTTTCTGTAGTTTTTTCTGTTCTTTTTCCTGTAAAATCTCAAATATGATAAACCTACTGATTCACATTTACAGTTTGAACATCTGTTTGCTTAAAGCTTTTGCAAGGGTCTGTTGCTGTTTTGTGCATTAGCTTATTTGCTATGATTCTGAGCCAAAAATCTATCCTGTAAAATGTGCAAATTTCTTCATCTACCGAATCTGCAAAAGAATGGTAGAAGAGGAACGTTTCTGACAATTGCAGAATGTATCAGGCCTATCTGTGTTTGTCTGGATGGGGGGGGAGGTGAAGGTGGAGGGGAAAGCCTATAGTTCTGGAATAAGTTGGATAAGGAAAAAATAAAATAAAAGCACTGTCCAGAATGCTCAGAAATAGCCAATCCTTTCAGAAAACAGTTGTCTTCAATTATGAGCTTTGAACCTCATATCTCAGATACTAAGTCTTTGAAAAATTAGCCAGAAATACTTTTGAACAATTGGGTGTATGTGTGTTTGTTTAAAAATATAACAGAAAAAAAACATTAGGTGAAGTAAATAAAGACCATTCATATAGAGAAGAAAATATATCTTTTTACATGCAAGACTGTTATTTCCTATGACAGAAGCTAAGAAGCCCTTTTCGTTTCTATTGGACAAGTGTAAAGATCTTCAAATACACATTCTAATCACCTTTTAGGAAAGTATCTAGAGAGAATCCAAGAATGATATGGAGAATAAAAAAGTTAAGATAGAACTTAACAGGTTGCAATAACGAAGCTCCAGATATCCAACATCCCAATTAGATTCAGAGGTACATAAAGTTTAAATCTGAGAACAAACAAAACCATCATGAGAGTCTGGGACAGTGAAAATCGGGATTTGCTTCTAAAGGGCTAAAAGTTCCTAATAGCCTAACCTGTTCAATATTCCTCTCACTCAGAAGCTGAGTTTGCTCTTATGTCTTTGGTTAGTCTTTGTTTTACTGTCTTGTAATGTTGAGAACTGTGAATCACTAAAAAAAAAAATAGAACAAGTAAAACCAAAATACTCAACTGAAGTTGAAGCTCAGAATGTCTCTGATATAAATATGGGAAGGCAGGTTAAGGTTTAGTACTACGGGCACTGTAGCATTAGTGGAGGATTTATAAGGTCTTTTGAAGGACTAAACTACATATAGCTGTTAATTCACAATTTAAAGCTTCAGCCACATCTGAGATACCTTAATGAAAAGAATAAACAAAATACTTTGCGATGCAACCACTGTGATATTTGCTTAAAGAATGTTGAAACTCAGATGTAGCACTTGGTAAATACAGGCGTTTTATCTCTTGTGAGTTCCTTTACTTACTTTGCTGTATTAATCTCCCCTTCTATAGCTGACATGCTGAAGTTTATTGGAATATATTTTGCGTGATTTTTGGCCCTGGAGTAAATAATTCAGATGCAGTAGGAGAAGACTGAGTTTTAGCTCCACCATGAAAAACAACTTGTTTGTTGTATAGATACGTTCCAATCTCCGGGGTTTATTTGGTGATGAGCAGAGAGAAAATTGCAATCAATAAAAATTAGAGGAAAAATAAAAAGAGAGTGAATCCAGAGATACCCAAGTACATTTTAGTACTTTATCAACTTAGGTTCCAAACATTCTAAGAAGCTTCAGCCTATGCAAGAAGGCAATCTTAGACTCTGCATTTATTTATTTATTTTTAATAAATTGTTGCGGTTTTGCCATTGCAGAAGTTTATTTTGAAAAACACGGAAGTACAGACTGTATTTCTGAAACATATTTATGACTATTACCAATTCAATCTACTGTTGCACAGTTCAGCAAAATGACAACAAAGAAGAGAGACTGCCTCCCTGTAAATATACCGTGGGGCTTACGGCCAGGAAGCACGACGCTGCCAGAAAAACGTGGATATTTTTTGAACATATTTAGGCTGGCAATTACAGGATACTTTAATAATAATAATCCTAACCATCGATACAACCAGGTACAATGCAGTCTTTCAGTAGAGAAGTTAGGGGAAAAATTCCACTTAGTTTTAAGAAAGCACTGGTGTGTTTTTCAAAAGGTTTACATGGTGCGTTACCTGAGATAACAAGGTACTGTTCATAAAGAGACAGAAAGCTCCTGCTAATCCTGTATTTCTAAATACACTTGTATTTCTTTGTACTCATTCTCTGATTATGCTAAATAGCAACTACAAAGAATGTATTTTGCCTTTCCATTAATGAAGTAGCTGCTGCTCCAGAAGCTTGTCATATTCATTTCAGTACCTGCCAAGTGATCTACATAGCACAGGTCTGCAAACCCTCTATGTCCCTGATCTGGAAAGCAGCGAGTGCTGCTGTCATTAAAAAAAAAAAATCATCTCGAGACCCGTTTTCCTAGCAGCAGTTTTGTGCTGATGCCAGCTCTCTAGCTGTACTCTAAAGGGGATATTCCATTCTCCAAAGCATCATTACTGCTTCCATTATATCTCTTCACGTTCTACCTGCTCTGCAGGGTGTT
Source organism: Trogon surrucura (assembly GCA_020746105.1). Classification (NCBI taxonomy): domain Eukaryota; kingdom Metazoa; phylum Chordata; class Aves; order Trogoniformes; family Trogonidae; genus Trogon; species Trogon surrucura. Next base: position 10,622,371 of record CM036620.1, on the reverse strand, counting down.
TTATTGAGGAGAATTGAACTATTGCATGAGCAGAACTATTTTTCACTTTTTACCTTTGTGTCTGGTCATTCACTCTAACACTTACACAAAAGGATGTAGAGTTAAGGGTACAACTTACCTCCAGGATTCAGTACTGATCTGGGTTTGTGTTTTATTCTGAAGGCTCATTCCACTATGCAGCAGAGTATTTCTGACCTCATCTGAGAACGCTGAGATTCAGCACATGGGTTCTTGTCTTGGAAACTGCAACAAGCCCCTCTGGTTTCTTCAGGGAGAAGAGAAATCCTGGGTTAGCGGGTCAGCCTCATAAATTATTTTCCTCCCGTTTTCTTTTCTCTCTCACACTTTGACAAGATCTTCCCACATTGTTGTTCTAACGCATTCTCTCTTTTTCCCAGCTATGGTATCTAGACCCTTTGTTTCTGCAACCACAAGCAGTTCCAGGTCCGCATGAGACTAAGAAAGATAAATATAGTTAAGCGGGAAAAATAACACAAGAATTTGGTTTTCTACTCAAGATGTTTGTTATACACGGTCTTTTAAATAGGAATTTCCAAAATTTTTTGAATTAGGTTTGTAAGATCCACTCACTAAACTTTCATTTGCCTGTGATGAATTTATCCACCTTATCTTTAAGAGTATGTGAACTGCATTAAAATGCTAAATATTGAATGTGGTATTTCTTTATAGTATTCTAAAAGAGTTCATACAATAAGTAAAAACATAGAAGATGGTTATTAAAATGTCCCAACTTTGGGGTATGGTTTCAGTAATTTCTCCTTGATTTATATCTTATTTCAATATGCTTTCATTCTGAGTTATTCACTCCTTCAGAGGCTGACAATGAAAGTAATATCAATATTTTTTCTTTCACTTTAAGTGATAACAGTATGAAAACTGTTTAAATCAATTGTACTTTTTGACTTTTTCTTTCATTTGCAATTATGACACTAACAGATATTTCTTTTTTTAAGCAAGGGTATTGTGAGGGGACATTTACCACAGCATTAGAAGCTTTGAGTGATATAATAGAATTGTATTATCTTCGAAACATCTCTTCAGATGGTTATTCATTCTCTTTTTTTATTTTCTTGATCTTTACAAATTTTCATTGAGAATACTGGATTGATAACGTTGCCTTAGGTTGTTAAGAAAGCAGAATGGAGAGGTGCAGGTTTCAAACCCTGTCCCCTCATTTTTCACACCAGCTTTTCTTGTTTGCATTTTGGACTGCAGGATCAGGAACTGGAAAGTGCCAGAAAAAAAAGTAATACTCATAGCATAGAGTGTGTATATATAGAGAGATATCTGTAGATATAGATATTTCAGTTCTTTATTTTTAACCAGGTGACATTTTAACTAACTAGGGGGCTCTGCTATCTTCCAGGGCTGTCTCTATTTCTGCCTTGTAATTGAATTCTGGTTTGACTTATTAAAAAGCGTATTGATAAATTCTATTTCTTTTGAAGCAAGGAGACCAATGAATTTAATTCTGTACAACAGCCCTTAACTGCTTGGTAGTCCGAGGTTCAAGAACGGGCAGCTGACTTGAGCTACTCAACACGCTGCTTGTGGCTGTCATAACCCATTGCACGAGTGACTGATACATCACACGAGTTTGCTGCCTTCCTGCTTGTTGGCAAGACGGTCTGTGGAGGAACTGGGAAAACAATGAGGCAGAGAAAGCTGGCTGCTAGATTCCTTAGGACATCCTGCTGCAAATAACAACAGTCAAATTCTACTCTGCTTTAAAGAAACCTTTAGAACGTTACCTGAGAAGACATAAATCTCTGTGTGTCTGTACATGAGTAGGGGAGAGTGATGACACTGCTGAAATAGAAATTACATGTTCCAACACACCTAAGGTGATGTCATTGAAATTATATAAAAATAGTTTCTAATTTTGTATTAATGAATTAATGTGTCTGTCCAAAACTATAAAATTAAGAAAAAACAACCCAAACTGATCATAGTTAGCTAAATTGGTTTTGCAGCTTCTTATTTTTTTTTCAAGTTGAAAATCTCTTTTTTTTTTTTTTCTGTGGAATCAATTTTTTCTCATAGTTATAAATATATGCTATTCAGTAGTTAGAATAATGAGCTGAGTCACTTCTGAGTTATAAGTAGCTGTTTTGGCTATTTCAGATAGACTTGGTCTATCATCTACAGAACACCCTGGCTGTTCTCTTTACTGCAGATCTAGGCTTTCATAAAATTTGCAGTACAAGTACGTTGAAAATGGATGAATACTTATTTTCAAAGATAATGGATTTTTATTGATCCCAAAATACTATATTCAGTAAAAGGAATTCAAGACCGGTGTTCTTACTGATAAAGATAAGAAGAAACTCAGATGGTTTAGTTTGCATATTGCACTCATTAAATCTTGCAACATCATTTTCTTTCTTTTAGAACAAATCATGAGATGATGAAGAGGAAATATTTTTTTCTGTCATCGTTGTGCTCTCAGGATCATATTTTTAGGTTTAAAATTGCTATGCTACATTTTAAACCTACTTACCCTGTTTATTTAAAGCATAAAGTATAATTTTGTTTCTCAGTAATGTTAGCCCAAGCAGAATGACTACAGTGATAAGAGGAAGATTGACAGGAAAAAAGTCTTACAGATTGTATATACTTGATAATTGAGGGGGAAAAGGAGTTGAAAGAAGCACAAAGAAAGGTTAAGGTAACACGACTCCTCTGCAATTTAAAAAAAAAAAAAATTATTTTTATTTCAAATTTTATTTTAGGAAGCATGGAAAGTAGGCAAATAGTAGAAAAATTGCATAAGGAGTTGCTATTCACGTTCAGGCAGAGCGAGACAAATCATTTTAGTTTGAGGTTTAAAGACAAAGTTTGAAGTTCTTGTTAGTGCATGAAGTCAAAGGCACATAAAATCTTTCATACATTATGATCCCACACAGCTGTTGTCAACTCCCTTGAAACCTTTTTGCAGGTTTCTACCATCATTACAGCACTGTTCAGTTAATAAATGAACGGTATTTGGCTTCAGAAGTGCATTTCCATTGGATAAACTGGGGCAGAGCAGTGAAGCTCAGGTCCTTGGGGTTAATTCTAATCACCAACAAACTAGAATTTGGTGTCAGAACATATGCTATGGTTCCTTTTACTATGGAGGTAAATCTAGAAAACAATATCTCCAGTAAAACATTTTTTTAGAAACTGAGAGTTCCGTCCTTCGTGTATCCTTCTGAAAAGATACTTTGAAACATACTTTGTACAAACATATTTTGACTTGATTTTAAGCTGCTTAGGTATTCCAAGGACTATACTGTTCTTTCCCCTATCCCTTTTATGTGAACACAAACAAACATGTATCTCAAGAAACTTCCACACTGTTTGAAAGAAGCACTGAGGACCATAACTGGGCAGAGACAGCCACACAGCTTCTTCTGCCACAGGGGCATAGTGCTGGTTCCTGTTCTCTTGATACATCAGCCTTGGATTAAATGCTTATTTGTTCCTTGTTCTGGCTGGTATGGTTCTGCATAAAATACAGAAAGGGGAAAGAGAGTTCATGCTGATTGAGCAGAGGTGTAAGTGATTACTGGGGAAAGCAGCATTGCTAAAACAGGTTTGCATGGGCATTTAAAGAGAGTTTTTAGAGCTGATGGTGAAATGGAGGTTGCCAGGGGACCTTGTAAGCTGGGAGAACTTTTAGGGGACGCTGCTAACAAGTTAGGGTCATGGGATTCTTTGATTTAGCCTCTTCCTGCTCACTAGAAGATTACACGGTGTTCTCTGGATCAGTTTTCATTTCTGACTTGTCCTCCTGTTCATCGTTCCTCTATCAAATATGACCCATAAAAGACAGGTCTAGATTTCACAAAGGGCACCAAACTTAGAAGTTGGCTTCACATGTAAAGGAAAGTTACGTTTTTGAGTTTGCATAGGTCACTGACTTCCTTCGGTATATAATACACACCACGGTCACCACTGAAAGTCGAAAGAGGAATTGGATTGTAAAATCAGAAACTAGAAAGTTGGGAGATGCCAGATCTGATTTAAAATCTCCAGTCACTGCACATCTGATTTATTTTCTTTACTACAGGACACTATACAAGTGTCTTTGAAGTTATCGCACCATGTGGGTGCTCTTTTTACTGCTGAAGGTCTGAGCTCCAGCTGCTGAAGCAGTAACCAGCCTTATGATCCTCTCAGCAATAGTTCTGACAGGGGATACAATTTTACTAAAAATCATGAACAACAAAAGGAGTACAACAAATTTCAAGCTCAGGAAATGCTGGTTAGAAAACGTGTCTCTGTAGCCTGAAGGCATTTCCAGCTGCCAGCGCTTGCTACAGTGGAGTTCTTAAAGATTTTCAGGGAATGCGGGTAATATTTTCTAAAGGAAAGTAGTGGGTAGATTACATCAAGGGATTGCAGCCCAGGCGCCAGCTATGTTTTGGAATGTTACGTAGTGGAATCAGCAAGTGAAGTTGTTAAAAAATGCGTATCAACATTAAGAGGATGTGATTTCAGATCACAGGAGGCCTGGATTAAAACTGTCCTATCAGATATCGTATCAGGTGTCCAATTTTTGCCAGTCATGGCAAAAGCATCACCCAAAACATGAAGTAAAACTTCATTAACATTTCTGCTTGTTCATATCTGTGCCTTAATGAATATCTCAAGGCCTTTCTTTTCAAAGTGATTTAACAGCAATATTCTTGGAAATAATGCATACAACATTTGTTTATTGAGCAAACGTGAAATGATATAACAGTATGGCATAACAAATAAGTGCCTTGTTATGTTACCATACAACATGTTTCGTAGGAATTTGTGTTATAGTGAGTACACAGTAAAAGCTGAGAATTTCAACATGTGAGGTCAAAATACCACAGTAGGTTATTAATCCCACTTAGGGTTGATGAACTATTCATGAGTCTGAAACTAGAAAACAACTAGGGAGGGAGTAGTTTCTTTGTATGGAGAAATAACCATATCTGTGGAGAAAAGTCTTACCCAATAAGGACATGATCAATAAAAGCAAGGAAGCCTATTTCTTTGTTTATTGTTATGGCCCCAATTAGCCACTGTTTCTCTCCTTGTGTTCCTTATTTGTGTGTCTGGGCAAGCACATACTTTGTGTGCTTCACAGCTATGCAAATATTGACTCGCTAGTCCGTTCAAGCATGCAGAAATTAAAAGTAAGACCACTTTAGAATACATTTTTGTGTTTGTCTGCCAAATTACAGTTTTTACATTTAATGAGCATACATTCTGCTCTCCTGCAAATTAACCTTGTAAAAGGGCAGACTCCCTGAGCTGCTGAATTGTGCTGTTGTCTTTTCCTTTTCTTTTTTTTTTTTAACCTTTTCGTTTCCTGAAGGTCAAGAATAAAATGCCACAGGCTTTTCAGATCACTTAGATTACAGCTAATCAGTGAGACCTGAGAATGCTGAGTGGCTTTAAAGAGGCCTTTTCAGTTGGTATCCCCCCTTTTTACTTTGTGTTTGGAAGATCAGCCAGCAACTTCACTCAGGAGAGCTTAAAAAAGAACATCAGAAAATAATGCTCCGTGGCATCAGGTTGTCATACGTACTTCAATTTTCTTATGTTTTTGTATGCTGTAATAATCAAGCCTATGTTTATTATTTTTTTTGCTGGTTGAACTTTGAAACTGTAGAAAGATATATTAAATGCCATTTCAGATGAAACATCGTAGGTAAATGTGCTTTTAGCTAGCGGACTCTCTTTTCTGTGGCTGAACTTTCTACTCGGGCAGTTTGTATTTCTCACAGCTTTGTGATTTGCTCATTGATCTATATGCATTGTTTACTAGGGCTGCTTTCCAGAACGGCTTGTTGTGTGTAGTAACTTGTTGATGATTGAGTATTACGTAACCAGGTATAAGGTTTATCTTTTCAGCACTCTTTGATTTAGTCCCTTTATTTTAAGGGTTGGTTTTCATTCAGACAGGCTCATTTCTTTTATTTGAGCTTTTATAACTCTGACTTACTTAAAAAGCAACTAGGATATTTCAATAGTTGAATGTTTAGATGCTTCTCTGACAACATCATTTACTTAACTGGTAAAGAGACTGCTTTGAAGTATTTGGCTAGCTCTATTTTGGCAACTGAACTATATATTTAAGCTTAAGACTTCTTAGTAGTTCTATAGTCAAGCATCTAAGAAAACAATTTATGAATCAGAACTCAAGTATTTCTTGGGTGAAACTTCTTTTGTACAGTGGTGCATTCTGTCTGGTCCCATGGGCTTATGTGTTTTATATTACCTCTCCTGTTTCCTGATAGGATACAACATCCCTAGAACACAATTACTGTGCTCTAAGGGGCTGAGCTTTCACGCCTGTGGCAAATTTTTTGGTCTGAATAGGTGATAGCACCTTAGTAGTCCTTTAGTTTTTAGAAGAACTATATGGTCAATTTATATTAGATACATGTTGAACAATGTTTTGTAAAGACATCATTTATGTCAGTGAACGTGGGCATGTAATGTGATAATAGGGTTAAGTTTGGAATGAAATTTATCGGTATAGGGTATGTCACAATTGCTTTCTGCATCTTTTACTGAGTGATGAACCGGCAGTAGTTTTAAAGTCAGTGGAAATGTCAGGTATTAAAAGTGTTACAGGCTATGCTGTGGAAATCGTTTTCAAATCTTTGTCTGTTTATTATTTGTTAAAGCTGGTGCTACTCAGTTCCAGATAAATTCTTATGCTCTAGGAATATTTTAAGATCTACATGTTCACTGATTTCACATATTGGGGATATAATTGTATACAGATAACTTCATGAATATTTTGTCTTCTTCCGAGACAAATGCTCTGTCTGAGCCTTCTTTCTGCGGTTATGTAGTTATGGTCGTGTGTAGTTATATACTATAACTACAATGGACATGGTGTGGTGTTGTGGTAGGCTTATGGAAAGCTGTTTTTATGAAAAGTCTAACTGGAGAATTATGAAATAGGACTGAACCTTGTGTACAGTGGCTGGGAGGTAACTGAGATGTAGAGCACACCAACAAGTGGGACAGAACAGCCATGCCAAACAGTGTGCAGGAAGACGAGCTGTGGGGAGATTAGTCTGATATAAGACTGATTCTTAGCTACTTGGTTTGCAATGTCTTCATCTTATAATTGCAGGACTTTTTAGGAGTTTAAATATTTTTGATTTCGACCTTCTGGAAAGCCTTCAGTACAATCACAAAATGCTCTCTGTTATCGTTATAAAATCTGTGTAAATATATATACAGATTTGTTTAGCAATTATACAATATTATTTCAGTGTGACTATGTGAACTACAGGAAATTCCTATCTAAAAGCTCTGCTAAATATTTAAGCATACCACAAATTAGGTTTATGTTGGTGCATGTAGCTTTTATGATTACAGAAGCTACGGAGTTGAAGAATGCAGAGCAGTCATGCTTCTTTAAAACCAGAAAGCTTACATACACTCTAAATTACCTTTTGTTTAATATTTTTGACATTTTGTCCTTATATTGGACACTGTTTGCAGAATCCTGTGCATTTAGATTTGGGACAAAAAAAAAGGAATCTGATCCCCTTCATTCTTCTAGTTTGTTATCAAATCTACAGAATGCATACGTGAATTATTTCTTCAGCAGAGATTTCTGATTTATTTTGGTAGGATGTTTCAGGATGTCAGAGGGAAACATAGGGGACTGATACACAGCAATTGTGTTTTTTAATGTAATGTGCCAGGATATGTAGAGATAGGGCAAATAAATACTGAAATAGTAGCATAATCACAAGGGGAGTATTGCAAATGCGGAATACGACATTCAGCTGCAGAGTGAATGATAGTATCTGGTATCTTGATAGTAAAGATGCAATAACTCAGCTTTGGCTGCACTGTGCTTACTGATAACATTTCAAATCAGATACTGTGTGGCATTTAAGTATCTACTGGAAGGGACTTTCCATCAAGGAATGAAGACAAGCAGAAAAAAAAAAAATCCATCAAAGCCTTGCACTGATATAATGGATCTATTCAGCGCAAAGTTCTATAGATTTTTCTATTAAAAAAGCATTTATATTCTATTTTTCCCTATATTTATATTTTAAATGTATTTCACGTTTTCAGAGTAAACCATGAGTTTAAATATCTGAAACACGTTTGCCTATACTACTTGAAGCATACAGGACTTTTATATATGCAGCCTCTTGGAATCATCATTGAGACTGGGGAAAAAGAAGAATATATGATGATTTCCATTCAATTGCAGATGTCAGCAACACCTTTTCAGACTTCACTGCTACTTACTGGACTCCTGTTGTACGTAGTTCAAGGTGCTTAGTATAAACATGTCCGTTTCTAGTCAATGAAATATTAAGTAAATAATAAACACAATACTAAAATATTAGAGATCTCAAATGCCACACTCCCTGTCAAAGGTCCATTGTGACAGGGTTAAGTACATATTTACAGGAGAGGAGCTTGGGGGTTAGTTGCCGTATTAGTGCCAGCTGGGTTGATTCATACTACCCGTTAAATCACACACAAGGGTAAATTTTCTGAAGCACCTGGCTTTTGCAAGATGTCTGTCATTGTCACAGGTAAGAGATGTACAGAGTACATCAAGACTGTTGTAGACGAGTAAAGACAACCTTGTCGCTGATTTATTATCTCTAATAATATACAAATGTAGAATGTTGCAAAACATGTTTTCTCAAAAGTAAAATATGTTCTACCTGTACTTCAGTCTTCCAGATGTTTAAGCCTCATGTTCTCCTTCAGGCAAATAATTTCTCGTCTCATTCATGCCAAGTGAATTAGAAGAACAGCTCATTTATTGATTATTAAAACTGTCATCGAGTCCAGACTGGGGAACCTGCAAGGTCTGTGCAAAAGACACAAATGACTTGAGGCTGGCAATCAGAATGGAATGAAGGGGACATCTGAGGAAGGGAAATTGAAAAGAATTGGGGAGAGAGAGGAAAAGCCAGAACATGTACTTTCATTTATGTAAATGCATCTACCTTACAGGTACATTCAAGTCTGGTCATTTTCACTAAAATGATTTCTTAACCTTCCAGCTTTAAGTGATGTGTAAAAATACTGTGGAAATTTGAGTTACTTTTCCCTTTAGAGAATTCTTTGTCAGGGGCGTTAAGTGTTTTCATGGAAAGCCTTCAGTCTGTAGAGTTCTTGTCTCATGAAGTTATGTTGTCTTCCATCCACACTTACTTACAGTTAAGTATCTGTATGAGAAGTAATCTGTATGTAAATTTTCTGGACTTTAACTGTGCTGCTGGAATCGGTAGATACAAGTCTTTGTTGTTAAGGGTGGGGTTTCTTATGTTTTTAACAGTGTGAGAAGAAGGAATAGAAAGCTTAGAACCACAGAAAAAAAATGTTATGCATGTTATCTTTTTTATTTTTTTAAGATTTTCTACTTTTCAAAACATAATTGGTATTATAGAATTGAGAATGCAGAAAGCCACAGAAAGGAGTTTAGTAAATTTGTTAATGTTTCGGGTCAAAGAAAAATCCTGGTGGCAGGTTGATTTGAGAAAGTTGTCCTTCAGTGCTGAACATAATGTTTTTATCAGTCCATTACTTCATCTCTTCTGGTGTGCACGCTTATGCCCGAGGCTCATCTCCTTTTTATCTCATCCCTGACAGAACTGTCAACACTGATCAACTTCCCCAGACACGCGTGAAAATTGACTTGTTCTCAACTCCACCGCTATCGCTTTCCGATACTCACGTATTGTCTCTTCACGCAGTTACAAGTGCTCCGTCTTTGCAGCAGTTTTTGTAAATCTGAGCTGAGCGTGCCAGACTTGCAAGGTAGCAAAGGATATCATCATTCACTCGGGCTTGTCTGGTCACTTGTGAGAGGCCATCTGCACAAACTGTGGAGCTTAACTCTCCGTCATCCCATGTCACGCCCTCCAGCTCATCTCTCCTTGAGTCCAGCTTCAGAGCATGACGGAAACTGACACTGATTCTGTGTCCCTTTGTGTTCCACCAAACCTTGGCTTGAACCAGCTGCTTGATTTTCAAGCCTCAATGTGGTGCGGAAAGATTCTTCCTGCGTAGCTTTTACAATTGTGACCGAGGTAAATTGTCAACCTCCTGCCCCCCTGCATCTCCCCCGCCTCGGTACGTAAGATGCATTAAGTATATTCTCCTATTCTATTCAGGTTCTTGATCTATTCCTTTACCATAGAATCCAAACACCTAAGCCACTTAATACTATAATACCTTCAAATCGAGTCTTTCTAAGGGTTTTTCTGCTAACACTTACGTAACAACAGTGATTCTTATGCTCCAGGGAAAATAACTGTGGTGTATGTGCAGGGAAGGGGGTAGACGGTATCAGTCAGCTTGAGAAGCAACATATGAGATGGGCTTGGAGCTCTGTGGTTCTGTGTAATATGGCAATAACTTTCTTCAGCTGCCTAAGAAAATTCTTAACAGGCACAGCAGTGTGAATTTTTTCAAATGCAAAATTATTTTATGGAAAGAAAATGAGAAGCAGTGTAGTAAGAGTTTCTTTTGCTAAGGGCTACAAAGTACAACTGCATTACATGCTGTATCTATATTTGGTATTTAAAAGAACTCAAAGATCCCCCTTAAAGCTTTTTTTCTGACTAGATTTTCATTAAAACCCAGTTCTTGTTATTAAGCACATTATTACATAATTAAAACTAAATAAGCCTTGGGGGAAAGTAATAATTTGACAAAAAACTACCCTTGATTAAATTTCTTTTTTTGCTTTGAATGGGTTTGTTCAAAAGAGATTCATTCTGAGAAGTAACATTATAAGTTAAGCATGTTTTCATTATCCTACTTTTTTTAAAATTTATGTACTCGGAGGTATCACAGGGATGTAGTAGTTTGAAAAATCTTTACATTATTAAAGAAACTATTTGCCCAAAGCTTGTGTGCCTTCATACAAGCACAGTGTGTTGTCATGTACTATTCAAGGAATAGATTATAGCAATTGGTCTTTACCTTGCTAACATTGCTGTCGTTGACAGTTATATACTTTTTTTAAAAATAGCAGACATTAAGATTTAATTAACATTTTTTAAATGTCTCTGAATACCAGATACTGTTAGAAAACCAGGTACGTTGTACTATAAAGTTATTTTTTCACCACACACAGCTCTAAAACGCCTCAAGGAGGAAAGATGGCAACCGAGTATATATAAGTCTACTTCAGGGTGTCAGACACCCCCCGAAGACCATGTGTTCAGGGCTACATGCGAGATGAAAAGGATCTTCATGATATGGTTTTCACTGTCTTTAATGCCATCCCATCTTGAAACAGCTGAAAGTTACGTGGGCTGCCTGCGGTGGGCAAAGATATTATAAAAGGGTTCTTCATGCCCAACAGAGCTGGCTGCTTTGGAAACTACTAACAGAAATAGTTGGTAGCTGTGCCCTCTCCCGTGGCACAGGGAAGAAGGGTGACCTCAGTGCAGTTCGGCGTGTGATGGGCAGTAGCACCACGTGCCATCACCCCGAGTCTCTAGTTCATCAAGTTCTTCCGAGAAGGTTTGCCTGACGGGTGAGAACCTGATGGTTCTTTCAAAAGTCCTCACCTCAAAACAGTAGTTGTGACTGCTCTGTGAGCCGATATTTCCATCAGTGATTTATTGAAAGCAAATTTGTCAGTCTAAACAGCTTTTTCGTTATTGTGCTACAAAGCTAACAAAATTTAAAAATCCATAAGTTTTTCTAGATCTTATAAGAAATTATTGAATATTCTTTTCTCTAGCTTGAAAAACTTGGAAGCATTCTCTGATCGAACGGGGGAAAAAGGAAAAGAAAATTAAAAAGAGAAATAACATTATAACTTAAAATCTTTATGAGGTGGTGAATGAAAAAATTTGTTTATCAGTAATATGTTGGTATATTTTTGGAGTGATGTTTCAGTTGGTTTTCTTCTTGGTTTGGATTTGTTTGGGTGTTATCTAGAAAAACATGAGAAAAACTAGAAGCAAGCTTTTTTTCCTGAAGTACAATGTGACGTATGAAGAAATATGCTTTCAAGGTAGCTTTTAGACATAATTCTACACCTGAAATGGTAGTTGTCCTTGTACTTTTATAAAGTAGCCTTCATTTATAAGGTACATCCCTCTAAAGGCTCTCAAAAGACCTCTCAAAGATAAATCAGGCTGTGTCTGGTGTGAGGTTATACATTCAAAAACCATACAGCACTTTGTAAATCAATGCTTACCTTAATTACTTCTTGGGAAGTTTATGAAAGGTCAAATGTGTGTACACAACTTTACTCATTAGGATTACATAGGGGTTTTGTTTGCTTTCCAAACAATTGGTCTACAGTTTTTTTTAGTCTTTCTTAGTTCTTTCTTTTCTTTCCTAGTCTTTCTTGCTACCTGTCTTGAAAACCAGAGGAAACATTGTGATAATTTTTGTGAAGTAAAACAAAAATTCACAGTCTGAATAAATCCAAGGATTAGACTGCAAATACAATCTTTTTGGGGGAGAGATTATAATTCTGACTGTGAACTTTTCAGATAGGTAGATGAGTATGTAATGACTTTCTATCCACATGTCTTTATTCGTTATCAGACAAAACAGAAAATGCACTTTATCTTACACATAGAGCAATAACCATTAGAAGTTATTAATGTTGTACTGCACTGCCATTCTGGTGAAAAATAATGGAACTTTGTTTCAGAAAACTCCTGTGCCAGATGACAGTCCTGATCTGTGGTAGATCACTTGCCTAACTCAAATTTTCATTCGTACTATTGGTTGTCTGTTAATCTACATGATTGGAACAAAGCCCCTTTCCCTATCTTGACTAAAAGTTTATGTAGAGTCAAAAAAAACCCCAAGTAACAATAGGTGTAGCTCAAGTGATCAAGATACTATGTGGAGGTACCAGGTCATTCATACAAGTCATGGAGAGTAGTCACTGATCACATGGGAGCAAAGTTTTTCCCTTTTTTGTCTGTGTTTTACAAATGTTGTTGACAGTTCTTCGCTTTCAAAGAAAAGATTGGAATGTAGCACTGCACTGAGCAGTGAGTTCTGCTGTAGAAACCACAAAAAGATCTTGGTCTTTATCCTGAAAATTCTTACAATTTTCAAAAATCTTTTGAAGTGTCTTTATTTTCCAAGTGCCATATAAACAAAATAGCAGAACAGGAAAGTTGAGTTGATAAATACCACATAAAATATGTGGTGTAAGAGAGCTCAAACCCAACTACTTTTTCTGCTTTGCATCACACTTTCTGTGGCAGGTGTGCAGGATGCAGACTCACCTGTGGAATTTACTGATCCATACTCTAAATATCATCGTATAATAACAAGCCTTTTCTCCTAGTTATGATTAGTATGTGGCAATCAAGTATATATATACTTTAGTAACATTTTCTGCCAAGATGCTGTTATGTCAATGAGGCTGTGACATTTACAAATATAAATTAGAGAAAAACATGCTTGTTTTGCAGGCAAAGTCACTTTTCCTGAAGACTCTACAGCAATTTCATAATTTTCTCCTGTTTGACAAGGGAAATTTAATTCGAGATGGATAGAAATAGAATTGTTCATAGTCAAGTATCAGACCAACCTGAAAGGTTCTGTTGAAAATTAGTAATATTTTGCATACTACCTATCTAAGTTAAAACTCAGATCTGGTTAGAGACCGGTGTAATTAGCTTTTTGTATCATCTTTATAGATTAGCAATTGTATAAAAGATGTACTGAACACATCAACATGATTATCATAGCTGAGAACTACAGGAAGCTCCTGAGATATGTGAGATCCGAAAGGAATCGGGAGTAATAGAAGTAAATGAGCACAAGATTTTCCCATATTGGTCTCGATCTCAGGGAGAGGAAATCAATGGATGAAATTTATTATCAAGGCAACTTGTAGCTCTGGTAAACTGTGCAGTGTTTCACACAGCTGCAGTGAAAGTGGTGTGAAGGAAAGTTCACAGCACCAAGCGTGCACATTGCTAACAGGCTTTAAAGCATTCCTGACCAGCAACAGTGGAAATGAACTGTTTGGGCTCTTATATTTTTCCTGACAAGAGCTTACAACCCCTTCACTTCATCCACGATGAACAAATGTCTCCAAAGTATCTGGTTACTTTATCTGTAAAAGGGTCTTCCTCGCAGTTGAAGTATATGACAACAAATTCTTATTACAATAACTATTGTAATAAGTATTCTATTAACAAAATGCAATGCTAAAATTATAAAATGTTTGGGTAGCATTTTACAACAGTGGGAAAATTGCCTAAAAGAATGGGATTAGCTGTTTTCTGCCTTGTCATATTTCCAGGGGCCAGCTTTCACAGAATCACAGAATGTCAGGGGTTGGAAGGGACCTCAAAAGATCACCTAGTCCAGCCCTCAACTCTTTCACTTGGAAGAGTTTTTCTGTGCTTTAGCTTTGACAAATGTCTTACTTCTGTGTTGTAGTCTAACTGTATTATTCTGTTTACAGCATTTATAAATATGTTGATATTTAATATTCAGTCAACAAAGTATAGTTTATCATGCAAAAACTATTTATGCTGTTATCTGCTTAAATATGCAGCGTTGGGCAGTGTGTAACAAGATGCATGTCCCTATTTAGAATCATTCTGTGGCTTCTGGCCACACTGACATTAATTTGAACTTTTAAAACCATCGAGGAAAGAAAAAAACGAACCACAATTTAACGTTTGCATCACAGTAATTTTATTATTTTACTGTATTGGAGAGAGGGAAAAAAAGGAGTTGGTACAATTTTGCTAACAAAAGAACTTGGGAAATGCTACTTCTCCAATTTAATTTGAAACATCATAAGGTTAGTTTCATTCCATCTAAAATTCCTTTCCAACTACTGCAATTCTGCAAAATGGTTTGTGTTACAGTAGGGCTCTGGATTGGAGATGGACTTTTGAGCTTGTACGTCTGGAAAATCTGTCACTTGCAGAAACTGAAGAGCTCTAGTGAAGCCTGTCTAGTGGGACTCAGAGGTCAGCAGCTCTGCAGCAAACCAGGCATGTCACGCTGCAGTTCCAAAATAAATCCTTCTCTTGGAACCCTTTGTAACCCTACTTCTCACTAGCTTTGCTGTAATGATCTTTGGAAGATCAAGTGAAGCTGGAGCCATGCTTCCTCGTGTTTCTAGGTGGATGGACTCTGACCTAAGGGCTTGACTTGTGAGACAGGCTTCTAGGAACCGGGCCAAAGGGTGTTCCACGTGATAGCTCTGAGAGATTCAGGAAGCTTCCTGGAAAACATGACTGATAGTGTGCAATAGCCATATCTTTCTTAGGCATAATCGTGGCTAAATACACTTTGCATTTAAGTGAATTGTGCATGTGACATTTAGTTGGAAAAACTTAAAATGCATAGTATCCTAGAATGTGTTGGGCTGGAAGGGACTTTTAAAGGTCACCTAGTCCAACCTCCCTGCAGTGAGCAGAGACATCTTCAACTAAATCAGCTCACTGGAACACATTATGAAATAATTTCACAATCCTTCAAATGCTTCTTCATCCTTCAGCTGATAAACTGTGCCACATATATGTGATCTTGAAGGACAAAGAAATCATAGCACTATGTTGAATGCAACTGAGTCGGCAGTATTTTAGTGAAGTTTGAAGCAGAGTGCAAGTGCCCCTTAGAGCAAGTGAAGACCCTATTAGGTTAACGTTAATTATATTAGGGTACATAACACTACTTGACAATCCAGTGACAGCTTCTATTTTGCTACAAAACTACAGAATCGATAATGGTTTCAATAACCTCTCAATCTCTAAATTTTTTAGAAGGGTTAAACAAAAACCCCTCAGCTCAGTTCTCATCAGTGCAGATTTTAGGAAGGTAAAGATCTATGGCAATCTGATATCTTTATTAAGTACTGTTACTTTTCTGTTGTTGTTATGCATTTTTGGTGAGTCTCTGGCTACAAAGGTGCAGGCATAGACACGCAGCCACAGAGTGCACACAGACAAGAACTGAAGCAAGAGGCATTCAGACAGGGCAAAAAGAACACCTTTCTCACCTTGTGTTCAGCCACACATTGTAGAAGATTGCCCAGAGAGCTTGTGCAGTCTCTAGCCTTTGGGATTGTCAAGAAAAAGACAGGATGAAGATCCAAGCAACCTGGTCTGACCTAAAAAAGTAATCCTGCTGTGCGAGATTTTAGCCGAGGTAATCCCAGTCTGAGTCTTCTGAGACTTTGTAAAGTTGTCGTAATGATAACTTGGTGACATGGGAAATAATATATAAATTAAGGTAATTCAGACTGTTCTGGAATTATGATACAGCAATAGCATGGCTACTATAATAGGCATATGACGCAAAGTTGCTTTGGGACAAGGGTAAGGAAGGGTAAATACCTCATAGTAGTTTCCCACACTTTTGTGCCTTTTCAATATGCCCATAAACCTTACAGAGTCTTTAGGTTTCCTTTTTTCTCTGTATGTAAGCACAAGCTATAATCTAACCTTCCATGAACGGAAAGCACTTCAAAAAAATAAAAAAAGGCTGTAGAAGTCATACACAATTATTTTGAGTTATAGAGGATAACTATTTACAAGCTGGAATAAAATGGGCTTAATTTAGTTTTCCTTTCTGGTTCTGACTAGTGTTTAACTCAACAATTTCATTATATTTAGAGCAAAGCCTTGGTGGGTTTTTATGTTATTTTCTGATTTTCTTGGCATTCTTTACCTGTGTGTTGGTTAGTGAAGTTCACTCTAAAACAAAAAAAATTAAAGAAAACACTTCTGAATGTTGGATATGGGCAGTGTGGGTCCTCAGTTGATCTTGTGACAGTTCAGAACCTCCTATTTTATTTGAAGGTACAGACAGTCCTGTTGTGTTTGTCTCTGGATAACCATATAAAATCTTGGTTCATACACCATCTTGGTGCACAAGTAAAACAACATTTAAAAAAATCAAAATACAACAGAAAAAAAAAAACACCCTACCTGTACTCTTTCTAACTGTAGTTAAATAAAGTGGTGAAACAGAATGTGGTTTTATTGTAAACCTTTTAAAAATGTTTAACTGGAGTTTACCATATACTTTTTATGTCTGTCTTAAAAAAAATAAAAAGCATGTGACAGCTTTATTAAGTGAACTTATTGCTCATTATAAAAACTTGAAATAAGCACCAAATGTAGCTTGCTCTAAGCCTAAAGCATGTTTTCTAACAGATCAAAATATGGGTTGCGAGATTGTGTCATAAGGAATGGGCCATTATCTTTTAGAATTTGTCTTTATTATGATAGTGGAGACTGCTGCAGCGTTCGGGTATACAATTCAACTGCTGCAGTGCTGAAAAAGTTGACTTCTTCAAACCAGACTTACGAATTTCTGAACAAGTGCTGTTGGCTCCCTCCGATGGTAGGAGGTTACTATTGCTGAGGCCATGACTTTTCTAGAGAAAAAACCTGTTGAAGATGGAAACAGCTATCCTAAAGTATCAACTGCTTTATAACTCTGGGAAATGTTTCACTAGTTCCCTTATTATGTACTACTTAAAAGAAAAAAAAAAATCTTGTGGGATTAGACTTGAACAGTAAAAAAAAGTTATGAAATGGAGATTTTTTTTCTGTTGTAAATGAAATCTATTTGAACGTGAGAAATACATTTCATTATTGTACCTTTCCACTGATGAAATGTATTTTTCCATCATCAGGCATGAAGAATTTAGAGAATATTTAGATGGTGAAGCTTGAGATTGTGTCTGTTCTACAGTAGATTGGTGCTACAAAGATAATTTCTTAATGTATTTTGGCTTATCACTTAAGATAGAACAGTTACTTGCCACCTGTGTCAGAAAACTTGTAGAGGAACTTATCAGATTATTAAGTAGTAAGCAGAGTGTACAAAGCTCATGTTCTTTGTTACTGTTGAGACAAATTTTGCAATGCAATTTGTTCTAGACAAGATAGCATTTTCCTCATCTCTACATTTTGCCTCTGGTCGAAGACTGAGATTATCAAGCAGCTTAATGCTATTGTAAAATGTATGAACTAAAAACTGTGTATAATTTTCAAAGAAGAACCTCTTTGCTGGCAAGACGGGACAGCACTTTACAAAACTGAATGTAACTGATGCTGCTAAGAAAATACCAGGTAACACGAGAAAAACATCACAAACTCGATCAGATAAATGAAGAACCATTTTAGGTAAAAATTATTTTGTCTCTCCTCGGGAGAGACTTGCACTGCTTCGAATGCACTGATCTTTAAAACTAAACATACTGTAAGTAACTTACCAACTCCTGAGTCGTGTTGTGATGCAAATTCCTAGTGAGTAGCTAAAATCCAAGTTTTTCTATTTCTCTGTTTACATGAAGTTCTGTAGAACAAAAGACTACTGAACTGAGAGTATACCTGATTTCTACTTACCAATATGTACAAATAGTCATATACTCAACTTCTTAATCCAAAGGCTCTTACTACCAACTACTTTTTTTTTTCCCCTCTAAATATGATTTTATTTATTGTCATATGAGTGCTAGTATTTGAGTTATATGGACCACAGTGCTTCTCACTTCCAGACTATCTTAATCTCCTGGCCTCCAAAGGATAGCTATTGACAGGTATTTTGTGGGATTCTCAAAAGAACGGACTTTATAATAATGCTGAAGTTTATTTGATTTCTAAGTACCTCATTGTAACATTGCTTGATTCCTCTGACCCTTCAACATTTCTTTTAGAAGTCAGAGTTGTGATGCATTTTTGCATTTTTCATCTTTTTTTTAAAAACAAACAAACAAAAAAACTTGCTCTGTTACCCACTAAAACGTGTCAGCTATTGTACTGCAAGCTCATCCAAATGAACAGACTGACTAAAGTCCTTCTTGCCCCTTGTTTCATATCCCCTTATGCCCAACAAATAGTTTCTGGCTAGCAGGTTAGGTTAGGGGTGTGGTTTTTTTCTTTTCCATTGCACAAATATGTTAATCAATTAACTTTGTATGTATTGAGTCTCACATCTGCTCATCAGGTCTCCAGCTCAGACTACACAAGAGCCTTTATTTTCCCTTACTAAGCCACATCTTTCTTAAGACCTTTAGGTGGTTGGGTTTTTTTTTCCTGCTAGTCTTTAATGCTTGAATATTCTTTCTCTTTTTTTCTACTGGGAGAGCAATAATTTAACTAGGGAAGAAATCTACTGTCATTACTGATGGGCTTATTGACATCCTTTTCTTGACTGGCATTTCATGTTTACTGAGGGGAGGAATATACAGGATTTACATGGGTATGATTTAGGGAACAAAAATAGTTAACTATTCAGAGAATCCCTCTGGGAAATAATGTTCTTTCCAAAAGTTGGACAGGGCGTAAGATTGATAGCCTTGGACCTCTTGAATTACTTCCTCAGCCAAATAGCAAAGCTCATAATCCAAATGCTGCTCAGGACCTGTGTACCACATATTCAAATTTCCATCAGTAAGAGCAGGCTCATCTAATTTTTCCATATCTCTGTAATGGTTATGGTAGCCTACATGAAAAATAATTACAAAAATGCTGCCTTCTGTTCTTATCTTTGCAGAAGCTGTTTCTGCAACCAAGTTAGTTTTGCTATTCTCTGTTACTCCTTGAATTTTGCTGCCTTAGCAACCAGTTGCGCTTCCAAGTTACTTGTGCCCATAATGTCTGAAAAAAGGTCTTGAGAATCAGAAATACCTTTGACTAGTTGCATATATTTTGTTTCATTGGTTGTTGTTATTAGTCCACAGGCAAAGACTTGATCCTGAACGTACAGTTGGTGTCAAGTGCTAAGGAGGCTGTAAGATCCTTTCAGATAAAGGAAGCAATTAATTCCTTTAAAGCCTTTTTTTATCAGTATTTTCAGAATCTCTTCTGTATATATATAAGGTATTTTTGATATGTTCAATATATCACAGGTATAAATGATAGTACAGACTCACTCAGGAAAGGCATCCTCAACAGCTAGAAAGCAGCTTCTAGGCAAGAGATGAAAACAAATGTGCAGGTGGAAAGCAGATGTGACCTACCCAGGAACTGCATCTACATTCAAATTATTGTAAAAAAAATTGTTCTACAGTTAGCTAAATCATCATTATTTGAATTAGGAATCATTTTATTGAGGAAAAAAATATCAATCATGAAAGAAAAAAAAAAGCCAACTCAGGTGTGGCCAATGTCAGAATATAGAAGGTAATATTTCTGGCAGCTGGGGTTAGCAGCCATCCTTATACGTGACCAAGTTGAATCATTTCTAACTGAATGTTAAGAGCTGTGATCATCTGAATGCTAAGGACAAAATGCAAAATGTTCTTTCTTGTGCAGTACTGGTGTTTGCTAATGCCACAGTATAAATCCCTCTTCCTACCTTTGGCTTCTGTAAATTACCAGGAGAGCTCAATTCTCATGGAAGCACTGCCAGAGTCGGTCCTGGTGCCTGCAGATCTTTCTCATGCAGTTCCTCAGCCTCACCTTCAAAAGGCAACTCCTGCAGAGAGGTCGCTGAGCTAAAATGTGATATGCAGAGACCTCTAGAGACTGGAAAGCTAAACTACACCTAATGACATGCAAGTATAGTTCAGTGGTGTGTAGTAATGAAATCATTTAGGGAGCTATAAAGCAGGCTATAAAGAGAACAAGGTAACATTCAGAGTGTTTTAATCTGTGTGGTAGAAGTCGTGGTTTTGAAAGTGATACAGGTTATTTTCTTCAAAGGTCGGCAGCGAAGGTAAAACATATCTCATTTTTGTGATTTAAGAACGCCCCAAACCCTAAAGGCATTAGATGCTTTCCTTGTGTAAAAATGCAGTGTTAAATAACAGAATCTTCAAAATAACTGTGACTTCAATATCTATGGTGCAAGCTCGTGGAATCTGGAATGCTTCTGCAAACCCATCGCTACAGCAGACTGTGCTTGTCGTTCCTTTGCCTGAGGTGTGTTTACAGGCTGCAGCTCTTGGCGTTGTCAGAGATGCCACAAGGTTCCGGTTGAGTTCAGAGCTAATTACAGCTCTGAAAGAGACCTTTGCAGGGTTGTCATTAGTCGTGCTTATAATTCAGACCAAGGTGTTGCCTCATTTATTTTCCCAGCGAGCAGCTCTTGATATGTTTGACCACGGAAAAATGTGTTCACCTTGAAGTACACTGAAGCTTGCAACTGTAACTACAGCTTTAGCCTCTCTGTTGCTGCCTCTCTGCTTTACAGTGCTATTCCATTTCTCCAAGTCCTCGCCTACACGCTGTATAGAAGTCATCACTTCAGCGGGTCCTTTTTCTTGCCTGTTTGAACAGGGAATTCGACAGAGGACATGTCTCTGGCAATAATCTTTGATCTTTCATACAGTTGTGACAAAGTATCCTCTATTTTTTTCTCTTAGGCCTTGATTGTGGGTGTACCACCAATACCAAGTATTGGGTGATAGTTCTGATCCTGTAGAGACAGGAAATAGAAAATTGTGGGTTTGTTGGTTGTTCCAAGACCATCGTACAGATCCAAAGCCGAATTCTAATTATTTCAACACACAGTGTTGCAGCATTCATTTTTTTGAAGTCCTTGCCTGAAAGTGGGGATGCTAAGCCAAATTACAAACTCTCTACACAGAATTCAGAAGAGCAGAGTTAATTCTAAAATTAAATGATAGCCAGATGCAGGTAGGCATCTGTGTCTGGCTTTCAAGCTTGTAAAGCCAGACACAGATGCTTGATAAGCTTACGTTTCGCTAACGTTACTTCATGGAGCTATCCCTGGCTCAAGCAGTTTTGATTGCTAGCATTGAAAACTGGTGACTGCATCTACATAAACAAAGATAACTTGACCATATGAAAACAGGTAAAGTAGCATAAGCCTAACTTCCAACTCTTGAAATAAGTTTTCGTTTGGCATCTGCAATGTTTTCTTTATCACAGCTACTTTTACTGGCATTTTCACCATAGGCATTAAAGCTACCATGTGCATGACTCATGTCTGTGATTATATTATACTTACCATGAAACTTTCAAAGTTTATTCCTTGAAACTCTTTGTCCTTCAGGCTATTACATGGGGTTTTTAAGCCAAGCATTCTACATTCGCTTAAGAAGTCAATGTGAATGTCTAATGAAAGCCCGAGAGAGCTTGGGAAATTAAAGGTCTTGCTCTTAAAATTGTATAACAAAAGCAAGATTTCACCTTTCAACACTTAGCACTTTGAGAATTACCATTTTTCTTTTTGTCTACAAGAAATAGAAGAAATAAGAAGCAGACCTATTAACGTGCCCTGAAAATTCCCTTATGAGCAGAATTTCTAGAACTTCTCTCTAAGAAACTTACCTAGAAAATGAACTTGCCAAATAAATGTTGTTCCTAAAACACAATGTACGGGAGGGAAGCTGATCTACTGAACCGTGTCTGAAATAGTTCGTCAGAGTTCGGTGGACCTTTTTTCTCCCAGCAGATTGAAGCCTTGCTGAAGACAGGCTGGAAGGTACTTTGTGTAGGTGGTCTGTCTTGAGATATGTGTACGCAGATGCTGGAAAGGCAGAGGTAATTTTCACAGGCTTTCAAAATGTATTTTAAAAAATCGTGTGTGTACTGACATCCAGACTTTCAGTGTCGGTTCTCTGAGAACACTCTTTTCGTGCTACCAGTCTTCAGGAGCAGCAGCAGCACTGTCCTTCAAGAGAGAAACTAGTGCTTTAGAGACATGCTTGTAGTGATTAATTGTAAGGTGCGTTGACTTGAGTTTTTCTTGGAGCAGCCAACTAGAGGTACTGAAAAATGTGCTCATTATTTTGCACATTTTCATCGAAGTACTGATCTGGTGATTTGTGCGTCACTACCTGTCAGTTCTCATGTTCATCTATGATTTCACCTGTAATGAACTTTAATCAGATGCACTGGGGCTTAAACGACTTTTTTTTTATATATATATCTAACCGCATGGCCCAATGTTTCTTACTTTTCCCATTAAGTTGGCAAAAGATGCACTTGTGGGAATAAGAGGAATTGATTTCCACCCTCGTTCCTTAACCACCATCAAACCATCTTTTTTGGGATCTTCATTTCTGTAAGTTAAAAACAGGCAAGAGTTCAGACTTCAGAGTAGGAAAGGAAGATATCTGCTGAATTGATACTTTTATATCCTGGAGCGAGCTTTTATGAAATCTGCAGGTCTCTGGTTTAAAAATAAAAAATCTAGTAACTCTGAAATACAGTTATTAAATGGCTTTTCTTAAAGCAAGGAAAAAAAAAAAGATTGTGAAGTTCTTTCTGTTTTGTTTCAGTGAATTCTTCAGAGTTAATAATTGTCAGGAATAGATACCATGTTAAAAAAAAAACCAAACAGACAAGTTTAAAAAATTTAACTAGGAAGGAAAAAAAAATGTCTAAATCCTCATGATCCTGAAAAACAAAATAAAAGTCAATAAATTAACTCAATGAATTTTTGGCAGACGTTAGTTCAGGATCAGTTACCGTCTGTCAAGTCTTTACAATAGTTACACTGGGGATATCCTGCTGGGTGCTCTGAACATCTCATCTCACAGATGAGAATGTCCCAAGCAGATAAAAATTTTGCAACCAAAAATAAGAAAAAAAGAAATGGAGCTCATCTGTCCCATTTTCTCCAGGTTTCCAGGTCACCGCTTTCAAGTATTTTAAGACAATACCTTTTCTTCGTTCTTCTTGAAAATACCGCACTGAAGTTGAAAGTCCTGGCTGGACTTTTTGTGAAGGTACTGAAGTTTCTACCACACTTCTGATACTTTGTGAAGTAAGTCTGTGTAGGTTACAAAGAACTGAGTAGGAGGTTCTCTTCCTTGTTTAATCTTAATCTTATACTTTATGCGGTTATTTGAGTAAGACCCAAACTGTAAATAATGTCTAGTTCTGGAGATTGCTATTTAACCAAATCACTCTCTGCTTCTCTAGGTGGTTTGGACATGCTCTTGCATATGCATATGCAAGCCAAATTCCTGGTTTACTCTTTACAATTTGCACATTAGACAGACAATGGATAAAATATGACAAAAAAAAACTAATAGAAGTGGTGACGAGAAGCGAATCTTATTCCTTATGGTAGTATTTTGTCCCTAATTGTGACTCAGCAAGCTTGTGCAGCTTGCACTTTTTCTAGTCCAAAGTCTACTATATGAAAGGCAAATATTTCTACTGCCACTACAACTGATCATCTGTCTTGGTGCAGGGAGGCCACAGCATTCTTTTTTGCTATTCTATCTCTTCACTCCTCTATGTAGCTTACAATGCACCGCACAGATTTTACTTAATTGAGAACTTAACTAAAAGATCTTATATTATTGAAGTAAGAACGAAAAAACTAACACTATCACTGAGCAGCAGCAAGTTGTTCACTAAAAAGCTGTAAAGAGAAAATATTATTTGAACTTTTATAGATTAATGCCTTAAACGCATGAAGTCCATTGAGCTTTGGAACTTCATAGGAACAAAATTGTCTCATTATTTGTATTGGTTGTCCAAATTTTGAGAGTGATGAAATTCAGTTAATGAGCTAAGGATGACCACTGGTGGATTTCAAGCAGACTTTTTGAAAGTTGCTGAAAATAAATAAAGGCATAGGTTATTTGGCTTAGTATGTCTAATGAAGGAACAGGTTTAAAATGAAGAGTTCTTGATACATCCAAAATAACGTATTACATGTTTGGTTACAGTTCTGCTGGCATAACCAAAGTCTAATATCGCAGTAATAATGCACTAAGGTGATCATAAGCCCAATTCTGAGTCTATGGCTAAATGTCACATGAGGAGGATTTTAAGTTGGACACTGTGTAAGCCTCTTAACACCTATGTCCAAAATTAAAATAATAGTTAATACACTGACTATGAAATTGTCACCTCTTTGTTTCACACTTTTCAATTTATATACTTCAGAGGAACTGATTTCCTTCTTAATGAGTCAATTGCAATCAATACGTGCAATGAATTGCAGACACGTTCCTCAGCATTGCTCCACAGGGAGATCTGCAGCACACACAGCAGTCTGTTGAGCACCTAGGTTGTTTGCAGCAGATTACAGAGCACTGTGAATGTTATTTTAGTTGATTTTGTTCCAGAATAATACTTTCAGCATACAGAACTACATTACTCCCCTGGCAGTTAGATTTGATGCCATTTTAAAAACAAGCAAGGAAAGAAATCATAGAAATTCAAGGTAATTGTGTGCACTAGTTCCCCACATAACATTACAGAGCTGTGGACTTGGTGTTTTACAAGTCCATTCCTCATGACCAAAAACAGAGTTGATGAAAGTTATTCAGTCTTGTGTATAACTAATGAAAAGCTGCAAAATGGTGCATTTCCATGCACGGTTCTTCAATGTTCTGCATTAATAACCCGGAAATGTTTAATAGTCACAAGGGAGAGATTAACTGAAGTGGAGAAAATACTGATTGGCATATTAATTGTGAGGTTGTAAGTAACTGCATGAATCAGGCATAGCAACTGGTTGTGTTGAAAGGGGAGCATATCAGGCTGCAGGCATTTTACCGGAATAAATCTTAAATCATTTAATTAGTTATCTTGGCACACAAGAAGGATGGCATAAATGAAATTTACTAATGACACAAAGCTGGAAGGCCCTGCCTTGAGAGAACAGAATGAAAATGTCAAATAAAAAACCTAGAGGAACTGAGCAAGAAAAGTAGGATGAAGTTAAATCCTATAAATATGGATTATATTTGTGTTACAGGTGAGTATCATTCATTTTGCCATGAAAGTGATCAATTTAAATTGATTGGAAGAAATAAAACCTAAGTCTAAAATTTCAGACTTATTGCATAGGATGGATGTCCAAAATCCTTTCCAGGCATTCATTTCCTTGGAATTCTTTCCAAATGCTTTTCTGTGCCCCTTAGGAAAGGGCTTCCTAAGGGTAAAGAGTTGTCTGGCAGGTGGCTGTTGGGCAGCTTTGGAGACATCAGAGGTTTTTAAAAACTTGTAAAGACCAATTCTTTCTGCCTACCCAAACCAAATCTGGTTTTGCATTACTGTATGTTGTCCCATCCGCTCACCCCATCTATTCAGTGTTTTCCACTCACAAGAATTTTGCAGTCAGTCCGGTCCCATGGGGACCAAAACTGGATGTCCACTAGCAGGTTTAAAAAAACAGAGAATGGGTTCTTTCCATTTCCTTGTGAAGATGACTATGCCTTAGGATCACGGCTAGATCTAAATGAACAACTTCTGTGCAGCCCTCCAGATGACTGCTGGCAGAACCAACATAGGTTAATTAATTGAACTGGAGGCTAATTAATTCAATTGGAGAAAACACTGATAAGCATGTCAATTATAAGATGGTGAGGAACAGAATTAATTTTTTTAAAGGAAATCATAGCAAAAAGACTCCAAACTTAACCTGAAAAGGTCCCCCCCCTTTTTCCCAAAAAGCAAGCTTTCATTAAAATTACATGTACAAGAAAACAATATTTTGAATTTTATAGTTTAATTATGTATTTTACCTTCAAGAGCTTTGGTTCTTTATCATGAATATATGTAAAATGAAGAGTTACCACATAGAAACATAAAGACAGTATGTAGAATCAAGGTTCTCAAAACACGGAAGTGGAACATTTCAGAAATTATATAGGAACTATGTCTTGAATACAAAAAGTCCATGTTATTTCTTGCTAGAAATTTCTTTCTCCCCTTCTCCATTTTACAATCATTCCAAATAATAGCTTACAATTAAGTGAAGGGTGTTGTAGTGATATTTCACTTCCATTACATTTTACGTTTACATGGAATATGGAGTGGGGAATTGCTGAATGGTTGAATTTAATCATCACAAATATTCCTCAAGTGTTGCATTTCATGTTGTGCGTAAAAACCAGAATGAGAAATATTTACTGCTGGAGGTTGATGAGAATTTTGGAAGGAGAGATGCATTCATAACACTGTAAATATGTTGAAATAGTACTACAGAGTACGCAGTATATTAATCCATTTTACTGAAAAGGAATGCAGAACGTGTAGTAAAGGGACAGATGCCAGCAGTAGAGGAATCGTGGGCATTAATAAAAAGCGTGTCTTCCTAGTGCAAAGAGTTTTAGTTTCATTCTTTAGAATATGTTATGAAAAGTGCTCCACGAATACCCAGATGTTATCTCCAGTTGCTTGTTTCACAATTTTCAATTTATATACTTCAGAGGAATTGATTTCCTTCTTAATGAGTCAATTGCAATCAATACGTGCAATGAATTGCAGCCACGTTCCTCAGCATCGCTCCACAGGGAGATCTTACAGGACACACAACAGTCTGTTGAGCACCCAGGTTGTCTGCAAGATTGCCGAGCACTGTGAACCTTTTCCTGGGGGCTTTAGGTCAAACAGTTACAAACGTAAGCTTCACTAAGGACTGGAAAGTGACTTTTAGACAACCGCTCACTGCACAAACCCACTATCGTAAGTGACACAACGGCAGTTGTTTCGAGGTTGGAGAATTGACTGTGAGCTTGTAATCCTCCCAGCCTGCAAGTTTCAAATGCCTCTGTTCAGTAGCAGGACTTCAATGTAGCCACAAAAAAAGAAACCCAAACAAAAAAAAAGCCACCCCAAAAAAGCCCCCACGCAAAACCGAAGTCAGGACTGTACTGACACTGACGTCACTCAATCCATTCTTTAATACTCTTAGGTCACGCTTTTAGTTACTGTAAAATAAACTAACTTCTTTTCTGTCATTTATTTACCTGTTTTGTCAGGGTTCTATTGGAATGGAAATAATGAGACCTTTTCTCTACTTGCTAATGAGAATTATCTTTTCATACGAACCCAGTCGCTTTCAGCATGCTTATCAACAATTACCTTTGCGTAAGGGCATCTTTCCATTATGGCCTTTCCTTATTTGTCATCCCAATTAGACTTTTCTTTTCAGAAGGCTTCTAAGAGATGAAAGAATGACATTGACATAATTATCAGTTTGTCTCTTTTTAAGGAGCTGCCTACCCACCAGGTAAATTCAGGATACCGTACCTATTAGCTGTTGCACACGGAAGCATTAAGAGTCCTAGTTTTATTTCAGCAAATTGATTCAGAAATAATTGGTATTGCGCAATTAAATCTCATCATTAAACTTTCCTAAGTCTTTATCTGACAAGTGGAATATATATAGGCTAGTTACTGGCTGATTTTTTTCCAAAATTGACTCCAGATAGCATACACTGTTTCAGAAGTAGGACATCTCAATCTCTTCCTGTATCAGAACCATACTATGAGTTAGCAAAGCAATCTCAAAATTTAAATAAGTGGCTTGTTCAGAGAGCAGCATACAGGATGAAGATAGATGAAGAAGCAGAAAACAATGAAAAGTGCGTGCTGAGATTTTGTTTCTCCAAATCAAGTAGTAGCAGCCAGTTGTTTGATGCACAGGTCTGTGGAACTGAGGGGAGAACGGAAATGCTGGTGAATCCAGTTGCTGGCTAAAGGCCTGGCTTGGTGTTTTCTTTTGCAAAATAACAAATCCAGAGACTCGTCTGGGATTGTCATCGAGCATTCTATTTTTCTTCATCTCCTGTTCCATTGGAATGAAACATCCAGATTGATTTCCCACACAGAGACAAGACTTTTAAAAAGACCCTCAAGAATTTAATAATGTTTTATTCTTGGCAGCATTGCTTTTACTCCCCAAACTTCGCAGATTAAATTCTTCTAAGTGTTAGGCACGTTATTTCAGCAATAACTTCACATACCTGCTGCATAACCTCTAAAATGCCACAGACTTGTCAAGTCATTACTTAAATATTTTGTACTCTCATCTTTCCAGCGCCCCACGGCGTGCTACCTCTTTTCTCTTCCACACACTGTTTCCAAAATCCAAAGCACCTCAGCAGCCAGAGCTGTCAATATCCATGGATTTCCTCTGCTTCTCTGAGGACTTCCAGCCACCCTATGGTTCTGTTTCATTCTTCTACCTTGATAAAAGAGTTACAAATGTAAGAAAACATAGAAGTAAAAAAAATTCCAGTGAATCATATATTATTAATTTAATGGTAACAAGCTTTCATTAGAAGCAGTTTTCTTTTTTTTTTTCTTATCCTTTTAATTATTAATAAGAGCACTTACAGAAATTACTTGGAAAATTATCTAATATTGATTTGTTTCCATAGTCTGCAGAATGTGAATTTGAACTCTGATGATTTATGAATTTGGAATAAAAAAATTTTCCTAATTTTCTTCACAGCCAACATTAGTACTAAAATAATCCATAACTGTATTTTCTCTTACATGAACAACTGTAAATACTCGTACATTGGAGTGTGCCAATGTCCTGTGAGGTCACACAGGAGACCCACATGAAAAGACATATATTTGTATGTGTGTATATATATGTCTCTAGTCAGACTCAGTATGAACCAATCAGACTGTGATTATTCAGGATACAATATTTGCTGCCATCATCAAACAATTGAAAGCATTGAAAGCATCGAGAATATGTGTAATTTTGGCAGGGATTTCGGGGTGTTTAAATGCATATTAGCAGACTGTCCTCAGTTCTTCCTGCTCTCCACAAGCTATTTTACTCTTTCTCACAGACAACATTCTGCACATACCCATCAAACTCCATGCTATCCTCTTCATTTCCAAGAAAGGTGGACAAAATTTAAACCAGCTTGAACCTGATCCTAGCTCTTGATTGAATCCAAGACACCTTAACTCCACAGAGTATTTCCACACTTTTTGGTGCCTGAGTGTAGCTAGCTGTTAAGTTAAAAGGGAGATCAGAAATCATATCTTCCTAAGTTAGACATCCTCAACAAAAGCACATATATTCCAAAGTGTAAATGCAGAAAAAGGTGTCTACATTTTACATGAAACAGTTCTTTCTCTTCTGAAGATTAACAACTCCACTAGCTTTCTAAGTTTTGAGAAGCGCTATTCACAACATTAGTTGAATTTGCAGGTATCGAATACAAATGATAAGTAGTTGAAGATTAAGAACACACCGATCATGTTTGACTTGTCTTTCTGTCTGGGGACAGAGTTTATTATAATAAAAGTGTCAGGGTTTTGGGCTTTTTTTAAAAAAAAAAGAAATCAAGTTATTCTGTAATGTTTTGGGACACTTTGATTATTTATCCTGGCAATTTTTTCAACAGGAAAATTATCCACTTCATAATACTTCATCTCTCAAATTATAGCATAACATACACAGAATATGATGTACAATTTATGCTGTATGAAGGATGAAGCTATAAAAGTTTAATATTTAATCTTAGTTTGATAAGTAAAAGTAACGTATGTTCATTATATTTATTTATATGTGGTCATAAAATGTTTAATGTTGTCTGACTGCTCATAACTTAGATGTAGCTCCTAAATGACAAAGAAATGGGCAAGTATACTATGAAACTAATCAGCAGATCAAAACTGAGGCTCTGCTGCCATAACTGTTCTATAAATGTAGTTTGCCACCTTTTTAAGGAAAATAAGCTCCACACAATGAGGCTTGTATCTATGCACTGTGCTTTTATCAGCACCCAACTCGCCCTGGCACAATATTTCAACTGTATTGGCAGAGCCATAAACAAATTTGTTAGACCAACATATTTCCAGTAGAACCTTTGAAGCATATAAGCCTGTCCCATGCTTAAGTTTTGTGGGTTTTTTACCCATGTTTACGTGTTTATGTCAGCTCTCCATTACAAGCCCAGCTATACAAACATCAGTAATAGAACATTTAAGGACAAGAAAGCAAATGCAGCAGCAGTAGCTGAGAATATCAAAGCCCTCTTTTTATTTTGATTAACAGATAGATGAGATATTAGCTATTGCTAGAGAAGGAGAGAAGCCTTTCTATGCATTATCTGGGTAAATTCAAAAGAAAGCACATACACCGAAGATTTAAGGATTTAAGGAATTTTATGAGAGTTATGAGTTGAAGCCAGTCTCAAGTAAAATACTCAGAGTAGAAAGCAGATGTCAACTGAAGCACACGGAGAAAACACCGATTCTCCCAAACTCAGCAATCTGATGATCCCATACATTTATCAACTTATGTATCATTTTGATTAAAAAAAAAAAAATCTACAAGAAGCTACCTGTGCGGTTGTTCCAAATTTCCACCTTAAAATGGATTTTTGGTGATGAGATATGATTATCTATTATTAATGACAGTGTATTTACTACAATTATTTTGTTTAAATTACTTTTCACACTCTAGAAAGAGTGCTGGGAGACATCTGCTTCCTGCTGACCCAGGCTGATATTAATTATGATTTGGTGGGAGATTAATATAAAATTTTGCATCCTTCTAAAAGTAGGAAAATTATAATTTTTCCAAAGCAATTCAAACACAGGATTTATTATTGACTTATTAGGGTTGTAAAGTCAATATTACTTTTCAATGAGTGAAATACAGGTATATATCTACTGCAAGTGTGTGCATGTACTTTTTAGTAAGAGTTAAAAACTATTCAATCCTGTAAGAGTGATTTCAAAAAAACCAACCAAACAAACAAACCCCTCAATACACAGAGTTTTCATTTCAGATATGAAACTGAAAGAGGATTAGCAGGATGAAGACTGTGACAGAAGGTATAAATGGGTCACTTTGTACTAAATTATGTTCCTGCACAGGAGTGAAAATGCGATTTATCAACACCTTTGCATTTGAGGCCTCCACTGGTGACAATTATAGGAAGCTCCACGATGAACAAAGGGAGTTTTGTCCTTTGAGCAGCAGATCACATATTTCTGGTATTCCCTGCCAACGTAGCTGTATACGCAAGAAGTGTATACAACTTTGGGAGGAGAATGGGCGGTCACTTAGAAAACGGTTTCTAAATGGAAAAATAAAACAGGATCATCAGATTCCTGGAGATTACGATGATTAGGGATTAGGAGAATATCACAGGGGAGAGATATCATATATTCTTACCGGCTTCTTACTCTTTCCTAGCTATATTCTTTGGGGTAATATTTGGGAAGGATATAGTAACAGACCTTGGTCTGAATTAGTGGATGTGTTCTCATATTTTTATGATGCAAAACCCATAGTTAGAATTCATGTACCTTGTGCCACGCCTAAAATCTGCCCTACTCCATGTGTGTAAATTGATCAAGCCTGTGTTTAGCAGAAAACAGTCTTGCTTCTTTGATTAGATATTATCCAAGTTAGTATTCAGTACAGCTTGGAACATGAATAGATCTTGTCTTACAGAGTAGCCCAGGTTTGAGGGGACTTTGAGAGATCATCTGGTCCAACTTCTCATGCAAAAGACAGCCTTGATGAGATTACCTAGCACCCTGTCCACTCCCATCTTGAAAGCCTCTGATGACGGGGACCCCAGTGATGTCCTTGGAGATGTTGTTCCAGTGAATAATTGCTCTCACAGTGAAGAACGTCTTTCTTACATCAAGACAAAACCTTTCCTGGTGCAACTTGTACCTGTTGCCACTGCTCTTCTGCAGGAACCTCTTTGCGAAGACGTAATCTCTGCCCTCTTTGTAGCTGGCCTTGAAGTACTGAAATACTGTGATGAGGTCTCCCCTGAACCTCTTTGCCTCCAGGGACACAAGACTTCACTCCTTTAATCTTTTCGTAGGGTAGGTTCTCTAGCCGGTTAGTCATCTCACACATAGTAACCTAGAACTACTGCAAAAGGTTTAAATTTTAATTATCCCAAAGCAGGACTAAGTAAAACTAAGTTTGGCAAAACTATGTCTTTGAATTCTTTCACATTACTTTCATTATGATCAACAAAATACCTTTTATTCTTTCTGTCCCTCTGACACAATCAGAGTCTATTTTTATCGTATTAAAATACCCCTTTCAAGTTTCATGAATTTGAAACTGGAATTTGTTATGCAAGGTAAATATGGAAAAAAAGTACTCAAATATCACTGTATTTGTGAGAAAAGGAAGACCGTTTATGGAAATATCATATGTCATTGTGCAGACACTGTCTCGCAGCATTTCTGTGACTGATTCATAGATGCATATTTGACTAGTAAGACAGAAAGAAGAACATTCGATCGGCCAATATTAACAGTGTATCTTGCGCTTACAATGCTGCATTGCTCCCTGCAAATGAAATAATTCCTGTTGTAGTTTTGTGTGGTTCTTGTGACAAAAGGTCTTACTGCTCAGTATGCAGAGGTAACTGGGATAGGCAGACGGTTCAGGTAGAGATCAGCCTATTTCTGTTGTTCCCCAATATATTCTTCCTCTCATTTACGTGTTATTGTCTCCTACTGCCCCAATCTAACAGAGGGGGAAATTGTGCACAGCAGGAACGCAGAAACCCTGCACTTTGAGTCAGTATTTCCTTTTTGTTTGGGAGGATAAAAGGAGAATTTCACTGATTCATGTTTCGTATGAAAATGATAGGTAGTTCCTGCCAAAAAGTGAACTATTTATTTGATAACAATGTGCCATCTGATAATAACTCAGCAGGGAGGTGAACTAAGCAGCATATTCATCAGCAAAGGGGATTCCCAACAAAGTGACTCTCTGCCTTCCAAATTTTACATTGAAAGGAGACTGCTGTGAATCACGGCAGTAGCTATCGTTACTTGCAGTCTTTGTAGACAGCAATCCCTGGGCACCATGAATATTTATTGCCATAATGAGAGACCAAATCATCTCATAATCTCAGTTCTAGCACTAGATAGCCAGCATGAAACAACCTGTAGAATCATTATTTTGTCTCTCCCTTGCTGGTTTTGGGGTTTTTTTTTATGAAGTTTGGCGGGGGGAATAGTGATGGTGGTGGTGTTTTTAATTCATGGAACTGATCTCAGTTATTCAAAGGCAGCAATGCAATCTATTTTACATCGCTGAGCCAAGTACCATTTGATCATGTTCCTTTCCATTTGTATTCTGTTGAAGTAGAGCTCACGCCATGCAGCTAAATATGAACCGTGTGATAGATAGTCCATCCTTGTAAAGCATTGTGTGTTGGTGGGAATATGAAATTCTTTTTTTTTTAGTGAAAAATATAACTTTCTGTATTTTTATGTGGCAACACACAACAAATTTAAAGCATGGTATCAGCTGTACTTGATAAAATTATTACAGAATTATATTGGGCACAGTTGAACAGTAAACTATAGCCCTGATTCTTCAAAGGCTGCCACCTAAGGGTGACATTTGCACTGATCTCTCCATCAGCATCACTGCTACTGCTGGAATTTACAACTGCAACAACAAAATACAATAAGCAGCTTTAAAAACACTGAAGTTTTCAAAACTGCAGAAAAAAATGTAGATGTGAAAAATAACTAAGAAAAGCTAGGTTCACACACGCTGAGCTATGGTGTTTCATAGCTGAAACACAGGACATACACAGGTCACCAAGAATACGTGAGAAATTGTTTTCAATTTGTGAAGT
This sequence comes from Trogon surrucura, assembly GCA_020746105.1. Taxonomy (NCBI): domain Eukaryota; kingdom Metazoa; phylum Chordata; class Aves; order Trogoniformes; family Trogonidae; genus Trogon; species Trogon surrucura. The sequence continues at coordinate 10,588,080 of CM036620.1, read as the reverse complement.
AAAAACTTTATACCCACCAAAATGAACAAGATTTTCCCTCTCTACTCATTTGCCCCCCACCCTCAACTTTTATTCTTGATAAGAAGAGGGACAGATAGAAGTTTGGCACGTACAGACACCCACACAATGGCTGAACTCAACTCTATGCCAATTTGCTTTCTCTTTTTTTTCCACTTAATATTAAACAGCAAATAAATTTTTCAACCACTGAATTAGCTTGACGATAATTTGGCTAGTTTTCCTCTCAAACAAGAAGGTCAGGTTGTTTCAAGATGATTGCATATGACTGATTTGGTTTGCTTCAAAAACACACCTGTGAGTACACACAGCTAAAACCGATTGAAGTTTAAATAAAACTCTTTCCATGCAGCATTAAGTTAATGTTAAGAAATGAAGCTGTATTTTTTTTTTTAATTTGAGACTATTCTCTTCTGAATTTCAAAATATGACTGCGTATATTTTCGGTTTAGTGTAATATTTGTTTTTCCACACAGTAGGACAGGCAGGAGGATATGGTGATGACTTCTTTTTTAATAACGAAGTAGCCTGCCTCTGACTGTCATGAGAAAAGCCTTCCTTAGAACCAGTGCTGCATGTGGCAGCGCTTCTTTGTGTGCTGCATTACAGAACGGTAGGATTTGTCTGTGCTTACACGGGGCTTGGGTTTGACAAAGTTATATGTTCAATTAACTTAAGTAAACTTGTCAGTCAAAAGTTTGAAACTGATTGATTAAGTGAATAAATAATCTGTGTTGTTTTCATTAGTATCGCATTTTCCTTGCATACTAAATTGCAAAAGATAAACTCGGGAGCACTCTAATGAATTGCTAGGTAGTTATCTAATGGTACCTTTCTTTTGGAATGTAATTTATCTTCTTCAGTTTAATTGACTTGTTTAGTCAAATATCACACTACCAAGCAGAGCTTTTGAAACAGACATTTCAACAGTTTGCTAAACTGAGAACTCATACATATCTAATGAGACTTCAAAGCAAAGCACAGGGCATGCGTGTGGGTTTAATACGAACTGCTCCAAACAGAAGAAACTGTTAGTCAAGGGTAAAAGACACTATCCAGTTTTGAAGTTTTCTTGTTATTCAACAATTTATATTCCTAGCGGCCTTTGAAAAGAAGACCATAAAAAAGAAAAGCTGCAAAGAAATTTTAATTCCTTACCGTCAAGAAAGTCAGACACCCTCTTCTGTCCCCCAAAAATTCTTCTAATACATATTTTAAAAAAAAAAATAGTGGAAGTTAAAAGAAGAACATTTCCATTAATTATTTTTTCATAAGCACGGAAGTGTAATGAAGATTTTTGGCTGACGTTAACAAATATTTTAATTGTTGTTTTTACATATAAAAAGCCACATCTTGATTATAAAGGAAAATTTTATGTTAATGAGACAGCTAATGATTTTTTTTTTTTATCAGAAGAGATAAACCACTTCAAAATGAAAAGCTGAAGGAAACATTGCTTCAACTATAAAATATTCATTGGGTTTTGTTTGTTTTAACTCTATGAACTTTAGTTCCTGAGCACTTCTGAGGAAAAAAAGTTCATCTTTATTTGTAGGGGCAAAAAGCTTAAATCTCAAGATGCTAGATTGTACATTCGCAAGCAAAACTAAGAAAGACTTCATTTGACTTTCCTGGAATAGACATGACTAGACAACTGTGCAATTAATTTTTTAGAAGATGGGTTTTGCTTTGTGTCTCATGGTTGGGTTACCTTCTATCTAGTAAGAGAGGAAATCTGTTCGGTGAGATATTCCTAATCTCTCTCTACCATGTGTAGTTCTAATAATATACCTGATCCCATACTGCATACAGGGAACCTGTGGGTAATACAGGAAAATGTGTGAGTAACACGCTGCAAATTTTCCTCGGTGGAAGTACTAACCCGTTTCCATCTCCCAAGTAAAGAGGGAATTCTCCAACTGACTGAAAAGTTATTGGGTAGAGAGAGAGTATTTGCATAAAACTTGTTTCCTTAAAAATCACAGATGAAAACTCTCCATACAAATGTAATGGCTTTTATAAGGATTCAGTCAGATACAATATTTGGTGAGGCAATGCTATCACCTGTAGCACAGATCTCCACCACTATCAGAACTTTGCATCTTCACATACTTCCTACAAGGTTTTTGACCCCCAAGTTAAAAGGTTCTCCTGTATTCTACACCTGGGTCTCAAACTTTTGCATCACATTCTCTTCAGAGCAACAGACACAAGATATTGCTTGTAACAATTTTACGTATGATTAAATCCCTTTCCACTACAGGATAATCTTATGGCCTCTTGCTATTCCAATTTCATTTTATATATTTGCTTTTCATATTCCGATTATCTAGTGATGATCTGTGTGGTTGTAGTTCTTCCCACAGAGGTGGAAAACAATCCTGAAGATTTAGAGAAATAAAAAAAAGCTCTACAAGATCTGAATTGTGATAATTTAAAACTTGCTGCATTTTCACTTGGAGAGTCTGGCCTTTGCCATTGCATATCCAACAACAAAATTTAGACAAGATAAGAAAGGTTTTTGATTACAGGATGTTGAGGTGAGGTGTTTTGTTGTTCTTCTTTCATTCCCTCATTTTGACTCTTGAACTTTCTCCCAAGAGAATGAGGCATTATAATGACAGTTGCCTTTGAATTGCAGTGGCATTTAATACAGTGTGCGTAAAGCCAAAGCAATTGACTTTTCAGTCTGAGATATACACAAATCCTACAAGTAGCTGTTGAGATAAATATGCATATTTTATCATTTCTAATATCCATGTAATTTTTATGGTATGGATGGGTGTCACTGTTTATTGTGATCTGAGATTTTTCCTCAAGTCAGGTGTGCTCAGATGGGTTACCAATGCAGTTTTTTAACGGATATAACTTCACCAAAAGTTACACCCATTTCTGATTAGGGAAAAAACCCACCACCTTAATTTACTGTTAATGTTCCATTACACTGCTAATAGCAAACAGGAAAAAAACAGAAAAAAAAAAACAGCGAAAAACTTGTGACAGTGAAAACTCTTCTATACTCTTCTCCTTGTACTGATTAAAATCTTTGCGAACATCCTCACCTACAGAACGCAAGGAAATGTAATGATACAATTTGATCAAAGTCAGATTAAGCCAAAAAACTGCCAGAATGCTAATTTTATCCTTTTGTGCCCAGTAGGTAAAATGCTGAGTGCCAAAACCATGTATCTCTAGCAGCCAGCGGTATTCGTGCTCTGTTCCCGATATCCCCTTGTAAATCTTCTCTGCTTTTTTATAAAATTAGGAATTGTTTTGAGTGAGTTTATGAAGAATATTAAAGTAATTAACAGAACAGAGCAGAAAAGTTGCCTGGACAACTTTGTACTTCCATTAATACCCAAGTAACGGCCTTTCACTATTAAATACAACATAAATACTTGGCCTTACTTAAGTTAACGGAAGTTTTGCCATTAAGTCCTTTGTACACCAAGGACTCCAGGCACAAATTCTATTAGAGTTGTACCTGAGAAGTTATTTCATAGGTTTCTTGATATAAAGTTTACTATGACACAAGCAAGTGGCATGATAGCTGACATGAATTTATACTATAAAATCTGATTTTCCTTTGAAGTCTGTTAATGATTTATTTTTCTGTCCCTCTTGAATCTCCTTTAATGCACTATTATGCATGGCTGATGTTTCAGATGAATTACATCACTCTTTGCAAGACGTAAGCTTTATGTTGGCATCAAGGATTGTCTGGTACAATCCATTTAGCTACTGTATTTCAGTCCCGAAGCTTTTGATGAATCTGGAATCATGACTTAAATATTTACCATTTTCTGTTGAAGTGAGTTACAAGAGAGAGATTACGCATGCAGAAAGTGTACAGGGAGTTTGAAGATAACAAATGATACATCAAGCAGAGCCTAATGTGGTTTTACTGGAGTAGAAACAGTGGTAATAAATTACCTGCCAATGTTGATAATAAAATACTGCATTGGCTTCCATCGGCCACAAGGGAAAGGTTAAATGTTATTTCTCACAATAACCATGTGGTCTTCATTGCTGACATCTTTGATACTAAAATCTGTCATTATTTTCTGAAGAAATGGTGATCTTGATAAAAAAATATTCTGTTAAGTATAAAACCTGATGCTTGCTAACCCCAGTATCCCCAAAAAACCTTCATCTGTTTTATGGTTATTGTACCATATAAATTGTCTGCCACTTGGGGGTAAACACAGCCTGCTCTGTGAAAGTCAGAAGGTCAAGCTTGGAATTCACCATCACCAGCTTTGGTTGACCTCTGATGATTTGTTTCATAGCCACTGGAGTTGTTCTGTGTAGTTTAGTGCTTAAGGCAGTCAAGAACAGGATCGTTAACCTTTATGATGTCACTTATTTATTTGTTTTTCTGACCTATTTTTGTGAGGCGACTCAGATGGTGCTCTGTGCTGCAGCAAGGGAGGGAGTGGGAGAGATGGTGCAGGGTTCCTCATTGATCTCAAGAGGAAAGACTCCTCTCCCCTCCTCCCCCCAAGAAGAAAAAAAAAAACAAAAAAAAACCCGACAAAAACCTGGCTTAATAACTCATCTGATAAGCCAGAATCGGAAGGGTGATACAGACAGTGAGTAAATCTCAGGTCACTTCAGCTGCTGGGCAGCTTGGGTTTTCCCCTGGCAGGATGGGCACAGCAGAGCCCATTTCTGCCTGGGGACAGAAGCTGCCCTGCTTTTGGTCCTTGGAGCTGACAGACAAATTTCCTTACAGGAAAGCAACGCTGCTCCTTAAGGATGTTCTGATGAGAACTTCTTGCTGCAGTTTTAGGCAAAGGCAAGGGCAGGCAGGCCGGGTCATGGCCGGTGCTGCCCGCAGGCTGCTCTGCTGCAAGACGCTGGTCGAGGTTCTCCTGCGGCCAAAGGGCTTGTGCAGCTCCACACGGGCGTGTGTCTGTCTGCTCGGGGTGACCACCCTCTGGACAGCTGACTCCTAAATGTGCAATGTTCTCAGTCAGAATCAATACAGACGGTTTCTGTACAACCTCAACATTATAAGAAAATACACGTATATATACACACACGAGTATTGTGTTCAGTTTTGGGCACCTCAATACAAGACTGATGTCAAGGTGTTGGGGCGAGAAGAGAGGAGGGCAACAAAGGTGGTGAAGGGTCTAGAAGATGAATCTTATGAAGAGCGACTGAAGGAGCTGGCGCTGTTTAGTTTGGAGGAGACTGAGGGGAGACCTCATCTTTCTCTACAACTACTTGAAAGGATGTTGTAGAGAGGTTGGTGCTGGTCTCTTCTCACAGGTAATTGGTAGTAGAACTAGAGGGAATGGCCACAAGCTGCAACGGGGTAGATTTAGGCTGGATGTTAGGAAAAAAATTTTCACAGAAATAGTAATCAGACACTGGAATAGGCTGTCCAGAGAGGTGATTGAGTCACCTTCCCTAGAGGTGTTTAAAGGTCATTTAGATGTAGTGTTGGGGGATATGATTTAGGTGTGGACTCCGTAGAGTAGGGTTATAACTTGGACTTGATGATCCCAAGGGTCTTTTCCAACCTGAATGTTTCTATGATTCTATGATACGTATGTATATATGTATATAAAGGACTAACATGTTACCCACTTAAGCGCAAGCTTACTGTGGATGCTGCAGAAATAGCCCTTAAATTAGCAGATATGTGCTGAGTACCATGTAACTGGTATGATATATAATAAAGGGTCAAGTCCAGTTTATAACAGCTGGTAGGTTTTGGGGACAACAGCCTCACAAGACTTGGGGTAAATTGCCTCTTTGGTTCATGTTCCCACATTTTTACCTTCCTATTTTGGCACTCTGATCTTCTATTTACTACTTGAAATGCTTCTGTTGTAATTGTATACAAGGTTCTCAGCACGTTTTCCATGTGTTCCCATGCTGCTCGTTCCAGGAACCACATCAGGGACAAACGCAAAAAGCTATTAAGTGCAGGGTGTATGCAAGAACTCATCAATCTGTCCTTTGCAGTAGTGTTGTGTTTCAGGTGTACATGTATCAGTCTGATCCAGCTCAACTTCTCACAACACACAAATATTATCCAGCAGCAGCTTTGAGACTTTCTCATTGCACGCAATTTTACTCAACACTCAACAGCATTCCCCCTTAATATCGACATATCATTGATGATCCTGGAACAGTATTTCCTCCAGAGAATTTTTTTTATCTTTTTTTTTTTATCATTTTCATGGCTATGATGTAAAGCTCAGTCTGCTATTTCATCTTAAAATGCTATGAGCTGCTTTAGTAAACTGAGTGAAACATCAAATTTTCAATCTTATCTCCAGCAAAGTTACTGGAATTGGCATGTGCAGAAAATAAACCCTTTTCTTCCAAACCAGATGTGTGGAATCGAACTGCCTTTATACTTAATTTTCCAGTTTGCACTACATTAATCAGTCTACCCATCTCTCTATTAGTTTCTTAGCTAATAAGGTAATTCAAGGTACTTTTATATCCTGATCAGTGTATAAATGATAACTACGTGTATAGGGGTGAGTACAGTTACGTTAGGTGCAACTGTGAACAATAACAGGAGAAAGGTGAGAAGAATGAGATAGAAAGAGGCAGAAGTCTTCTGCAGAGTGAATGAAAATAGAAAAGACAGGATGAGGAATTTGGAACACAACACAGGCTCGAAGTTGTTTAGCTCTTTCCAGAAATTAAATGGAAGACATTGTGTTCATGGAGCTATAGTAAATTAGCACAGTAAATGGACCAAGTCTGTATATGTTTTTAGAAATATTACAATGTAATTCTCATTGTGAGATGCTCAGAGTGCCTGAAAAGGAAAGAACATTCGTAGTTTCCCTCTTCCTTTATGTTTTTGTTTCGTATTATATTGTAATTTTCCTTCGAAAATACATAAAAGAAGACTGTATCTCTTTAATACCACTCCTTGCATTGTCCTTCAAAATCCTTCTCTGAGCTCAGAATTTGAATTAATTCTCTTAATTAAAGGCATCTTTTTTTTTTTTTTTTTTTGAAATGGAGAAAAGTTTAGATTTTTCCCTCAAAAAACTCCCAGCCTAATGGGTTGCTTGCTTAGAAAGCTAGGCTTTTATTTCACCTGCCAGAGCATAAACTTCACAGCATTTATCAAAAAAATGGTCTCCGTGTTACCTATGAAATTCAAATGTAAGAATGTATATTGCCAGAAATTATGGAGAAGGGAAGCAGGAAGTTCTGATTAGAGTTCTCATTAATAAAAAATTTAAAGGCTAAGCTATTTTTCTTTTACCAAGTTGCTTAAAGCACTCTGGCACTGATCATTCCAAATGCAAGTGTGTTAATATTCGTTTCTGCATGAGGGCAAAAAATGATCATTTTAATTTGATGATACTGAAGTCTTTGAAAAATCAGTTTGTAGGGTTTTTTCTTTCCAATTCATCACACAGGGGAGTACAGGACTCCATAGCTGAGAACCGTACGGGAAGGTTTATTGTTTTCAAGTGATTATTTCTGTTTCACTTTCTAAGATAATTTTTCCCTATCTGGATAGATTCCATGTGACTCCTATTAATTGGTAATTTTATTATAGTTAGGGTTCCTTGACATCAGAACAATCCTCAGAGAGCTTCTCCAACCTTAAATCTCACTGGAAGAAGAACAGTCTTGTCATAAAAGATCATTTATACAAATATGCTTCAGAAACTGGATCATGTTACAAGAACCACAGAATGGTTTTGGTCAGACATTTCAAGATCATCTAGTCCAGCCTCCCTGCCATGGGCTGGGACATCTTCCAGTACATCAAGCGCTCAGAGCCCTGTTCAACTTGACTTTCATCAATTCTCTGTATGGAGCATCCACGTCTTCACTGGGCAATGCATTGAACTGTCATGCTGACAAGTCCCATGCTCAAATCTCACTGTTCAGAAATGTTCCCTGGCTACTTTAGTGAAAATAATATATGAAAAATGCAAAATTATTGCATTATTCACTGAGGGAGGAGTTCTCAGTTTGCTCTTTTACAGTGTTTTATTCTCTCGTCTGGGCTACTACATTGTGAATTTTTCTTCCACCTTGGGAATTTATGTGCATAACTGTTTATTACCAGCTATTTTACCCATTGCGGGAAACTTTGCTAGACTTATTTAATTAAATATCACCTGTAGGAATTGGTTCACCAGTACATTGAGTTATTTTGTCCCTAGTTTTTTACCTTGTCATGTTTATGACTGCTTTTCTGTCCTCACTGTCCTTTTTATTCAAGGTTCTGATACTGTTTGAATCTGATATGGAGGACAATCCATGATTGCGATGATATAGAATAGAAGATGAATACAGTGAGATGTAAAGCAGAATAGAGGTCTCAAAATCTTATTTTGTATCCTGAGACAGCAGGTTACAACGTAAGATGGCAGAAGTTTTATCAGAAAGTCAACTGAGGATGAGGAATAGAAGAGCTAAATGAGGGTGGAACAGAGAGAGCACAGAAGGGGTGTAGATGAGAGGCTTCGTCACAAGATCGTGTTGTATCATTTAATTATTTTCAGCTTGTTAGACAAAATATGTTTTACTTACATTATGCAGATGACATTTGTGCCCTACTTAATTAGTCTGTTGGAGTCTGTCACCAGTTTTAATCGGGTTGTCAGAATCTAAATTCTCTAGAGCCATAATGTAAACAATTTACAACAAGCTAGCAAGTACTGTATGAAACATTGAAACATCTCCAGACATCTGTGAAGCCTTCAGTTGTAAAGCTTCCTGATCTTTTTTTTTTTTTTTTTTTTTTATTATTCGAATTTGGAACTCAAATGCTTCTGCAAAATCTGATTGACAGCTCAAACATTGAATAAATATCAGTCTGTTTCCAGGATTTTTACAAGTTCCTAGAAAGAGCTTCTGCTTCACATTGAATCCATGCAAACTGTGATGTTTTCAGCAAAGACTTAATGTAGCCTTTTAAAGTAAGATGAGATTTATTTTATTGTTACTTAGTGCAGTGCCCAAGACTCAACACTAAAAAAATATTTCTTAATCCATGAACCTGCACCAAACTCTTTGTACTTCACACTGTTTACATCCTGAAATAAAGAAAAGCTATATTAGATTTCGCGGTTGTTTCAGAATGTTAGCCACTCTTGTTTCTCTTATTGCCATTATTTATTAATGGAGTCCAGCAGCAACTACTGTCTGGTGGATTAAACACTTCACATTTAGACTTAAATTCAGAACTTTGGAGATTGTGCTAAACCTATAATGACAGGTTTATATTCCTCACAGAAACAAGTTTATGTAATTTTCTACAAGGCATACTTTTAAGAAAAATCCACTAAACTTTTCACTAAAGAATTTGATCCCTTAATATACTACTTGACTTTTTTTTTTTTTTTTTTTTTTGCTTAAAACTTATGCACTGATATGTTTTGGCTCAATATATCTGTGGACATCTTCAGCATATTTTCAGTCAATTCACAAATGGAAAAATACATGTAGTTTATTTAATAGACAATTCACTGCTAGATCCAGAGAATATCAATGATGTTATATGATAGAGCTATAGCATTTTATTTTTTTTATCTCTGAAGCGAGGAAAATTGGAGACTTGCCATTGGCATGTAAAGCTGTACGAGTTAGAGCTGCTTCCAACTGAGATATGAGGGGCCAGAATCAGTGTTGGAATAAGCTGGCATGATTTCATTAAATACAAGTGGAGTTGTGCCCACTTATATCAGCAGCAAAATTGAGAACACATCCATATGGCTTCTACGTTTATAATAATCTCCAGAACCAGTAGACCGGAGATGGCAAGGATTAATTCAAGCACATAATTTTTATTTCACTGATCTGAATTGCATCCCGGGCTGCATCAGAAGAAGTGTGGCCAGCAGATCCAGAAGGGTGACTCTGCCCCTCTGTTCTGCTCTGGTGAGACCTCACCTGGAGTACCACGTCCAGCTCTGGACAAGTAGGACATGGACCTGTTGGAGCAGGTCCAGAGGATGGCTGCAAAAATGATCAGGGGGATGAAGCACCCCCCTGTGAGGCCAGGCAGAGAAAGTTGGGGCTATTCAGCCGCAGAAGAGAAGACTCTGTGTAGACCTTATAGTGGCCACCCAGTACTTAAAGGAGGCCTGCAGGAAAGCTGGAGAGGGAGTCCTTATCTGGGAGCGTAGAGATAGGATGAGGGGCAGGGTAGATTTAGGTTGGTTGTTAGGAAGAAGTTCTTTACAATGAGGGTGGTGAGACATTGTCACAGGTTGCCCATCCCTGGAGACATCCCTGGCACAGGCTTCATCCCTGGAGACATTCAAGGCTAGGCTTGATGGGGCTCTGGCCAACGTCATCTAGTTAATGACCCTGCTCACTGCAGGGTTGGACTAGATGACCTTAAAAGTCTCCTACAACCCAAAATCATTCTGTGATTCTAAGAATAAAGTAGATGTTCTTCCTCAAATGTGTGTGAAAAGTATTCATACATCTTTAGTAACTATTCTTCAGCTTACTTGTCAAGTTGTTAGCTGGACGAGTTCTCCCTGTGTTTTGTGGGGGAAGAGCTTTGCCTCTTCTATCACTAAAATGTGAATGAATGGAATTTGGATAAACTTTAATGCTCTGGAACATAGGAAGTTCCACAAAAATATCAGAAAAAGCTTTTTCACTGTGAGAGTGACAGAGCACTGGAACAGGCTGCCCAGGGAGATTGTGGAGTCTCCTTCTCTGGAGACGTTCAAAACTCGCCTGGACGTGTTCCTGTTCGATCTGCTGTAGGTGATCCTGCTGTGGCAGGGGGCTTGGAATAGATGATCTTTTGAAGTCCCTTCCAACCCTTAACATTCTGTGAATCTATGATTCTATAATGGAAAATTAGCTTGTAATTGCTTTTACTTTTTAGATGTCTTGAAAACATGGCTCGGTTTGCTTTTTTTTTCACTAGCCTACATGTCTTTCTTCAAAACCTTTCTCTTTATACGTTCTCTCAAAAGTTTGTTTGGATTTTTTTTCTTCTCAGTCAAGATATAAGTGATCTAAAAATAATTAATACATGCAGAGGTGCTCGCCATTCTGTTAATTCTAAAACAATGTGTAGCCACGTAGCTTTTATCCAAGTCCATATACACTTAATTTTTTCTTCCTACCTCTTCCCATTGCACACTTTTCCTGTAACTGTATCACATATTATATCTGAAGACAGATATTATAATCCAGAGTTTGCTCATCATCGTTGCAGTGCATACCCCTCAATGTGTTGGCATATAAGCAAAAATAAAAAATAATTTCTTCTTAAAGGATCTTGAACAAATTGGAGTACGATAGGCAAAGTTGTCTCTTAGTTACCTATATTTTTCTTAATTTCTGAGGTGATACTGTTTCCTAATTGGATTATGCTTCTTAAATATTACGGACTTAGCTGAGTTTATCATTCTTTGTTGTGTCATATGAGCAAAGATGGGAGCTTGCTTATGAATCTATTGATGTTAAAGGATTGCTGGATGCTCACTTGAAACCATCCCAGTCCCGTTACGACAGGATTGGTATGTGGATTGCAAGAACTGCCATTACAGCTGACACAGGTTGACAGTTACTTGTTTTCTCAAGAAAAAGGGCAACTGACAAAGTGTGTGGAGATTGAACTATCTTTTTCCCCTGGAGTTTTCCTGACAGGTAAGGCTGAGTCTTGTGGAAATGTCAGGAAGATGCTGATGGCAAGAGGATACATTTCCTATGGTTAAAAAAAGCTCCTGTGTGCCAGTCCCATTCTTTTCACAGTTATAACATTATTTTCAAGACTTCTATTGTTTGGGTTTTTTCTCTAGTAAGGGACAAAAATATTAGTGGAGATCTATGAAGAAATATTGGTAGTTTCTGTCAACTTCCTTCGGAGTAAAAAATCCACTTGTTAACCTGTTCAAATGCTGTATCTCAGGAGCTAAATTTTGGTTTAGTTTTCTCAACCATTATGCGAGCTAAGTTAAGATCCTGCAATATTGTATTCTTACTTCATTCTATGTTTAATTAAATTGTATTTTTTAAATAATGTAATCATGTTTTTTTAGACTGAAAAAAAATTTACTCTTCAGTCTTTCCCCCTCAAAAAATCTCCACCCTTTCTTACTGATGTTAAGCACTAAGCTTTAATGCAAACTTGATTGTGAAAAGTCTACATTAGTTAACATCACACTCGCTTTCCTACTATGTTGTCGAGAAATATCTTTCAAACAACCATGTACACTAGGATAAACAAAGCCACATGTGATTTCTTTCCAGAGATATTTTTAAGTACACTGGAAATAAGTTCCAAAGTAGACATTCTTTGTTACTTTTTATTTCCTCCTTTTTGCCAGGTGAACACTTTCAAGTTTAAATAAACTTGTATAGTAACTTTGATTAGATTCTTTTTGATCCACTGAAGCTGGTTGTTTGGAATTCCTTTTGGACATACTTCTGCTTGCTGGAGAGTTGTGGTGATGTTTCCTTGAGCTCACTGGGATTTTATGAGGGAAATTCAGGTAAATATTGCTCCTGTTTGTAGCAATGGCATGCTTGATTAGGGCACTGGCTTTGACTTCAGTTGATAAGCTACAGGGGCCTGTGTCATCAAAAAAAACTCAGCACGACCCAGGGTGAAAAAAGAAAAAAAAACGAAAAGAAGCATTTTGAACAAATCAGGAGACAAGGACAATGGAAAGAGTCATACAAGGATAAGGACTGAAGCCCTCTGTCAGACAGACCGTGTTGCAGACACGGGAAGTGTATAAAGTTGTTCAAGGACTTCCAGAGATGCGCTCAGCGAGAGACTCAAATCTTGTCAAGAGTCAGGAAATACCGTTGCCAAGGTAGAGAAAACTCAGTGGTTCCTGTCTATTTGGAAATATCAGGTCTCTGGCAGTTTTAAAATTATTTTATTTAGCAGTTCCAGTACTTAGATCTCGGGAGAGATAGCTTCAAGTCTTTCTTCTGTTTTATTCAAAAGGAAAATAGAACTAAGATTTTTACCCTTCCATAATACTGTCTTGTTTATTTCGGTATACAGAGTATCAGTGTGTTTTCCTGTGTCTCCTGCAGAAACTGTTTTACTTAAATGAATATTCATTGATACAGAGAAAATTACTTTGTAGCCGTTGTTTTAGGGCACCTGTGTGAGAGGTGAAACCCTGGGCTCTTTTTCACATTTACTTAGTTAATAACACACTTGATGCAGTACAGAGCTTATGCAGAATGCCTTATAGCCCATTTAGCACTCAGCAGTGAAGTGGCAGACCTCATTGTCTGCTGTGAAGCACGTAAGCAGGCAAACATGAACTTAGGTCACCTTTTGCGAGTTAACTGTCCTGTCCTCTTCTCTGGGAGCGTGTTATTTCACATTTCTCTCTGCTGACATTTAAAGATTTTCAAACCTTGCCTCTCATTTTGAATTAAAATTCTGCAAATCAAGTGTTTAACTCCCATTCTTTCTAGGCGAGAAATGCTGAAAGATGCTACTTCCACGTTAAGCCCAAATTAATTTTTAGTTTTGTTTTAATCAAAGACCAAAGAGGAATAAATCAAGCTGTTCCATAATCTATCGCTCCTACTAAAGTAAGAATACAAGTCATCTTGCAAACTGAAGGGTTTTTTTGCATAAGGAGACTACGCGGGTTGTATGGAATCCAACAGTATCAGACCGTAGGGGTCAGCTGCAAATTCAGCTGTACATACCACTTAAAGGCTGTCCAGCATCTTGAGATTAAAGATTAGAATTTGATAACTGTATGTAATAAGTTAATACACAGATATTTTAAGTAACAAATGGCAGGGCTAGTATAGATGATTACAAGTCTAAAGCAGTGAAGGTTGTTGGCAAAACAAATGAACGCGCTTTCAAATGTTATATAACACAACTGAAAACAACTGGTGTTGTCCAGAAAACAATTAGTGTATTCCAGCAGTATTCAATTTCTTATATATTTGATTAAAATAAGCAAAAATGTTTCAGTTAACTTATAAATAAGATGCAATGTTTTTCATTTTAGAAAGAACTTATAAAGAAAAAAAAGGTGTTTTTTTTCTAAGCAGAAATCTAGGTAGGATATCCTCTAAAAGTAAAAGCAACCTTTTTTTAATCTTTTTTTTTTTTCAAAAGAAGCCCTTCTAGAAAATTCTTTCTGGACGTAAAATGAAGTTGCAATTTTCTTCAAGTATGTTCCTCTAAGCAGGAAAAATATCACCATATATAGTCAGTTATGGCTTAACACTACTTCAAGATAATTATGCATTTATATGCCTTCTTCCAACATCAGAAACATCTCCTAACATTTGAGAATTAAGTGGAGTGGAATCGAAGTCTGAATAGCCTGCTTGAACACCTGAGCCCTCTGAGAAATTAAGTTTTCCCTGGGATGCAGCTGGTTCTCCATGAGCCTGCTGCAATGTTGGGGCACAGGGGAGAGAGACGGGAGCCTGGGGAGCAGCTCTGGGGGTCTGAGCTCAGTGGGCAGAGGCAGATGTAGGGCTGGAGCATCGGTTCTTAGTTGCCCTATTATGGGATATTGCTTCAAAATTTCTCTGGTGTGATGCGGTGTTATATTCCATCTGTCTGTCTGCGCAACGGATTTCCAGGTCTTTTACTTCACTGTCAGTTCATCTAGAGCTATTCTGGTAAAACTGACGAATTTCTGGGACTTCAAAAAAGGGTCCGTGAGGGCTCTTTGATTTGTAGAGTACTGTTCAGTTACTGCCCACTCAACCTCAGTTTCTGTCTGTACAGCGGCCACTCACAGCTCCTCTCTGCCCATTTTCCTTATAGAGTGGAAGTTCTTGCTACCTATGTTCTCAAAACAGAAAAAAAAAAGGAAGCTTGATGGAGAAAAACGAAGGGAAAACTGAATAAGAGCAAGAAATACAAATAAACTATATTAAATCTCTTTTGAGGGAAAAAGGGACTGCACTGGAACAGAAGGCTAGCGAAGGCAGACACAGGTTTTCCTGCTATGATATTAGAAAGAACTGTGAGTTCATATAGCCCCTAGGAGGTTTCCTGTGGGGTGAAATGAGGGATGAGATGCTGTAACCCTTCTCGTATGGGAGGAAGTCTTCGGGGGACAAAACCAAAAAAGGACCAGCAGTTGCCTTGCTTGTTTTGTCTATAGATTATTAGCTGGATTTATTTTTTTGTTTATTGACAGAAGGAAACATGGCATGGAAATATTTAACATATGAAAGACTTTGCTACAGCGTAGGGCTTAAAGCAAATCTGTGGTTTCTACCCTCCACTCAGTGTATCTAGCTCAGATGCTTTGAGTTGGGCCACCTGAACAGGATAATTAGTACATCACGCAGCTCAAATATTTAAGTAGACCCTCAAAGAACTGTGATACGAGCTGTGTTAGTGAGAAAGAAGGCTCTCACATTTGTTTGTCAAGTAGGCAGTCAACAAGAACAAAGAAATTCTAAGTTTACTGGGAAGCATCCTGTAAGGTGGGTCTGATGGCTCAAAAGAGTCAGTAGTGATAAAATTAATGAATTAATTCTGAAGAATAAATAGTAGCAAGAAAAATTGTGATGTTGGTAAAGCACTGAAAAAAAATGAGATTAAGCTGGGAAAAAAAGGTTTATCTATAGAGTTGGGTTTTGTTTTGCTTTGAGAGTTTACTTTTCAGCTTCCAAGCTGGTATTTTTGTATGTGTGTATGCCTTTCCACCTTATAAATGTAGCATCAGGAAGAACTTGAGTGCAAAATTGTTTCATTTCAAAGCAGTTCTCTGAGCTGTACATATTTAAAATGTCACAATGATGGGGATGTGCGGTTATTGCCTGATACAAATAGGCAGTGAACACAAGTATTTTAAAGCTTTGAACCAGTTTTGTAAGTAGGTTAATGATTCGAATAACCCAGCACCCTACAGAAAGAATGAGTGCTTTTATGGGCTTTTCAGAGTTGGTGGTGTTGGGGGGCTTTGGGTTCTTTTGGTTTGTTTTTTGATTGCGGTTTTTTCAGGCCTTGGAAGACGAAGCTTTAGCTAAGGTAGAGGTTTCAGAAGATCTAGAGAAAGGTAGGAAACAGAACCTTACAGAAAGCTTCTTTCTTTTAGCCAAGAAGCTGATGCAGAACTCCTCCAGAGGTAAAAGTTGTACAATGGTAGCGTACTAACTGAGAATACTTGTTTCCGGGAGGTCTAATTGGAAACTGGTACTGTATTGCGTTTTGGCGATGTGTGTACACTCACTGGAGGAAAAAAAAAAAAAAATTGACTAAATGGATAAACATGTCTTGAGTCACTAAGGATGAATGGTGTAGTCCAGTATCTGAATTTGAGATCCTCAAAAATCCAGCAGTTGGCATTGAAGTGGTCAGAACTTAACATCTGGTTGAGCGTTCAAAATGGTCCTTTTGCAAGATTTTGGTAGTATTGATGTGTTTCTGAAGTAATAACAATATTTTTTTGTAATATATAAGGATAATGTACTGCACAGCTTAAATAGGGGAAAAGATATTCCTCTGTTCCTCCACTTAAAAGAATTGGAATGCTATGTTTTTTGCAACCTGCTTTTTTTTCTTTTTTAAAAAAATGTTTTTGTCTGTTGCTCTGCCTAATTTGAAGTTTTCTAGATGATGTATTGTGTCAGGAATCAATGAAGAAGACAGGATAATTGAGTTACTTTCTTCAGGGACAGTTTTTCTTCCACTAGGAATTAAATTTATGCCTTAGCTGAATTTGGTAGCTTTTGATGTGTCTTTATGGTACTCGTACAGAGATGTAACTGTGTAATTTCCTTTATTCCCACATAAAATATTAATTTTGTGCACATCTTTCATCTTTACAGTGGACTGGATTTATGATGAAAATTGAAGTGAAGAATTGGAATGCCATGCTTGTTGCAGTACTACCTGGATCCAAGGTAAATCTCTTTCTCTTGTTGTTCAATACGGCATCATTGATTGATTGTGTCTAATCAACTGTAAACCTATATTTTCAAGTAACTGACAAAAAGTGAAAGAATTAACTGAAGCAGAGAAGCATTGAGGAAGAAAGAAAAAGGAAAACTTTTTTATGAATGATAAATGCCAAAGTTACAAGCTCAGTTCCTTAGCTTACAGTGATACGCAAATATTTTTTTCCTGCAGTGAATAACTACAGGGAGATACTTTCTAAATTGTGTCTGATAGAAGAAGACATTTAGAAACAAACTGATGAATTAATATTGAGTTTGTGAAGCTATTTTCTCTCTCCTTGACATGTACAGCCTTACTAGTTTCTGGTATTTAACTCAAGGTTAAAATTGTGACACTATTTAGAGCTGGAGGGATGTCAGTATTGCCAGAAGAGTTCTGAAAGTAGGCTCTGCACTGTGTCGATGTCACTTAATGTGCATTTAAGAGAAAAATGATCTTTCTCTCCCTCGTGAGTAGCTTGGAATCTTTTTCTCCATCCCTTAATATGACTGTTCGAATGTTAGTATAATTAAAACAGAGAGATTATTTAAACAGTGGCTTTCAAAATGCTTTCAATTAAAAATGAGCCAAGATCATGGTTTATTTTGATTGCCATTGGTTATCACTGCATTTTTCTTATGATAGTCAAATATAAGTAGCAATCTTCTCTTGATGCAAAGATGATGTATAAAATCTCTGGAGTATTTAAAACAAGAGAGCTCCCAGCACGTACTGGTACCGTGGAAACTAATATTTACTCTGATACATCAGGAATAACCTGACGTCTGGATTTATTGGTGGTTTCACATTTTATATAGGGAAACATGCACTCATCATGGCATGACAGTACAACGAGAAAAAAAAATAGAATAAAGTCAAAGAAATCCCACATCATTAGATAGAAGCAGTGAAGAGTTGCTGCTAAACTTGCAGTACATGATATTTAGTAGTATGGCATTTAGTGGAGTTGTGAATGTGTTAGTGCTGGATGAATCCCTGCAGTCAATATCTTCATAGTGTGTGCTGCTCAGGGACCAACAAATGAACCCTCTTCTAAGTTCATTTCTTCTCAAAGCACTGTGGGGAGTGAGCAGTTCTCAGTGACCTGGGTAGAGGAGAGAGGGGTTTGGGTTTGTTGGGGTTTTTCTGCACACTTGAAGTGCTATCAAACTCATGAAGCTACTTGGTTGTCAAAGGTTTACCCCTATGGCTAACCAATTGCCATCTTGATTAATGCATTTCTACAAAGATGGAAAGCACAACTAAAGGTGAGACTGAAGAAGGTGTAATTTACAGAGGAAAGGGGAACTTAGGCCTGTGTCCCTGGAAGAGTCTCTGTATAGATTATTTTTACTGTGTTTTTAATTCAGCTGTAGCTATGTAAATAGTACTCAGACATAGCTACACTTCAGGTACCTACTTAAAAAAATTTCCTGTCACGCCGCATGTGATGACAATGAAACCCAGATTTTGAAAACTGTACCCCTTTCTTTGAGTAGTTTCATCAAGTATTCACTGGAAAGCCATTCTGACTCAGAACAGGTTAAATCACAACTACTTTCACACTGTTGAGTAATTTATTGCAGTTGTGCTACAATAAATGGTGTGTGCAAGTGGTAGTCAATATTTGAATTACAGCTGCAATTATGCACGTTGCTTTTTATTCAAAACAAGAAAACTATAAATGGTTGTGGGTTTTTTGTGCATTTGTTTCTTTCCCATTACTTGCATATATCTCGTTAAAGATGGTGACAGAAGGACATAATAGGTCAATGGTTGTAGCAATTTTCTATTTGTTAATGGAAAAGGGTATGAACAACTTAAATGAGTATTCAGAAAAATTGGCACAACTTAAAAGTGAAATCGGTTGCTCTCAATACATTCAAAAAAATGAGTCTTAGGCTCAAGTAGGCTGAATTGTTCTCAGCCCCAGGTGCTGATTAAGTAAAAAGAAAGTCTTGCTTTTCCATGTAAGGTGTGCACAGTATAATTCATACACGGGAAAGACTGCAAAACTTACTTTAAATGTTTTTTCTCCGTGGAATATTCTGGTGGTTAGCTCACTTGGTATCAAAAGGGAGAGAAGCATCTTGGTAGCTGCTTTCTGATAGCTGTATCAAACCTATGTGCCTTTAAAATTCAGATAATGGAAGTACAATTTGGATGTTAAGACATGCTGATATTGACCAGTGCTATAAAGCTTAGTCCCTCTCTTGTCTCAGTGTATAAGGTAGGAAAGTTCAAATACAAACTGGAAACGTAAACGTTTTCTGAAATTTTACGCAGTTTGCTCCATGTGGTAACTTACAACATCTTCTACACTGTTATCAAACATTTACTGAAGTAATAACAGAGGGATGTGATTTATCTGATGCTTAACTGGAGGGCCCTTTCAAATTAGACACTAAATCAATGATTTTCCATAAAATGATTGACTTTGTTGTAAAACTAGTGGTAGGTTTTCTGAATGATTGATGTTTCAGAGGCTCCTGGTTGTGGGTGGAACTTCTGTCATGTTATGAAATTTCACCTCTTGCTTTTTCATTTGTGGCTGTTTTCTTCTTTGAACTAAATGGATGTTTTTAAATTGCAGAGCTTTTTTATTTCTTGAGTCTGTGAATAATATGAAATTAAAAAAAAAAAAGTGTTGAAGATACCTGTTGAAATAGTAGAGAAAAATCAAGTGACTTGATTTCAATGTGCCTGAAATATGTACATGTTTAGTACAAAATTGTGTTTAAAAGTGACTAAAGCAGTGTTAGTGGCTTTAGCCTAATATGAAAACTAGGAAAGTACTAGTGATTCTTCTATGGGAAGACTAGACGATTGCTCACATGGTGAATATCTTTATCAAAGTGTACTGTATTTAAGAAAAAAAAAAAGTAGAGGGAGAAAGGGGTCAAGGAGGAGGAAAGAACTGTCATGTAGATTATAGCACCCTGAGTTTAGGGTAGTCAGACTGTATTGTCCCTTTGAATTTAGCTGTTTGCAAATTCTTTAAGACAGTCCTTAGCTTTATCTAAAAGAATTTTTCATAACTAAAAAGATAATTATAAACCTTTGTAAATGTCCTCCAGGCTTTGATAATTTTAAGCTTCTCAGCAAGTAAGTATTGGAATATATTATCTAAATGATGAAACAGTTCCAATAAATTAAAATTATATTTGCTGTCTGACCTCGTGGTATTACAACTAAAAGATAACTAGCACAAAACTTCATAGAAATACATAGATTTCAACATTGACAAGCTTTCTTTCACTTTCTTAGGCATTGTATGAAGTGCCATAGCTTTAACATACTCTGCACCTCCAACTCATTAACTCCTGCGTCTAATTAAAAATGTATTTATCAGAATGGCAGCCAACTTGCTGTCTTTTGACATTGCTGAACACGTACGTATGGCTGTCTGGTTTTTAATGTGTATTTGTAAATCCTGCGAAACGTGGGGAAACGAAAAATCACAAGGACTTGAAATGTAGTGAGCCAGCGACAGCCGTTCTTGCTGTCATCGTAAAGCTCTCGCTGCTCCGTGCCTTGTGCACTGTCCAGGATGAGGCGCGGGTCCCAAGCCTTCGGGGCTACCAAGGCAGAGCTCCGACATAAACAAGGGGCCATAACAAAGTAAGCATCAGGATGACAGCTCAATGCAGTAGTTATTGAAAGCCTTTTCCACAGAATGCCAACAAGCCAAACACCTGCACTTGATGACACTTACAGAAATGCCTTGGAGTCAAGTCTGTTGGCCTCAAGTTTTCCCAGGTTTGTTCAGTCACACCCTCCAAACCCTGTTCCATATGAAATGTGTCTCATGGCAGGAATAGGCTGAAGGAGCTGGGTCTCTTTAGCTTGGAGAAGAGGAGGCTGAGGGGTGACCTCATTAATGTTTATAAATATGTCAAGGGGGAATGTCAGGAGGACGGAGCCAGGCTCTTCTCAGCGACGTCCAGTGACAGGACAAGGGGCAATGGGTGGAAGCTGGAACATAGGAGGTTCCATAAAAATATGAGAAAAAACTTTTTCACTGTGAGGGTGACAGAGCACTGGAACAGGCTGCCCAGGGAGGTTGTGGAATCTCCTTCTTTGGAGACATTCAAAACCTGCCTGGATGCGTTCCTGTGCACTCTGCTGTAGGTGGTCCTGCTCTGGCAGGGGGGTTGGGCTAGATGATCTTTGAGGTCCCTTCCAACCCTTAACATTCTGTGATTAATTCACCTGCTGTGCTGCTCTCTGAGTGATGGGAGTTCTTGCTTTACAAGTAAACAGAAGGACTGATACCCTTTTTTCCCCATAAAATGCACAATATTCTGTCATCCCAAGTAGTGTGGGTTTGTTTTGTTGGGGTTTGGCTTTTTCCTGGCATTATTTAATTATATCAGAAAGGTATTTGAAAAAAGCAGACGTACTGGGATTTCTCAGTGATGTAACAAACCATCTGTTCTGAGTGGAACGAAAATCAGAGCGAGTATTGTCACATGACGATAGGTTAGTTGCTTTGTTGGTTTCTTGGTGTTTCTGTCAGCTGAGATGCTGATGTTGGATACAAGGATTTAACCCAAAATCAGATCAAGGGTGACGAATCGTTCTGTGAGTTCCCAGCTTTGGTTAGCTTGCCATTTTGGAAAACAGCACAAACCCCTTCATTTCTTTTTAATTTTTTTTCATTTACCCTTTTCATTTATCCATTACCTATCTTGTTCAGTTTTTTTCAAGTTATACTGCCCAAGCATTGAGAGGGGGATTTTTCAGGATTGTATACAAGTGGTACAGTAATGCAGATCACCTATAAGTATTTAGTGCTGGGAATGCTTGTGTCCTAATTTAATTTGAGAATATTTGAGAAATGTTTTCAAGCTTATCCGACCAATTGCAAAAACCTGCACAGTTTGAATTTCTAATATGAGGGTTATTCATGCTTTTTAATACCAAAACATTGAAATAACAACATTATCACTGAATGGTAATGTATTAGAAAGCAATTATTTTTATGGGCACTTAAAATGTGGCTGAATCAGATGCATAATTTTTTTGCTAAGCTTCAGTCACCACTTCAATTCTCTCTGCCCTTTATTGATTCTTAGTATCTGTGCTTTTCATAGCCTGCAGGTTTGCCTTTAGACTAAATAAGGTCAATGTCTCAAGAAAAAGGATGGTACTTGTGGCTACAAGGGTTTCTTGGCACATTCCCCATGTAGTTAGAATTGCTCCTATCTTTCTTTCTGGTGACTTAATTCTGTGGCAACCATTTAAATCAACTGATTAGTTGTTTGCCAAAGGGGATGATGTTTTGCCAGAGAAAGCTTTTTCTGTATGTGCTAAAATGTGAATGTGTGCATATATGTGTCTGTCTCTTTTCTTAATAGCTTTGATGAAAAAGGGGGAAATAAAATGTGGTGTGACTGATGGTCTGTGTGCAGTCAAAAACATCTGCTCTGGGTTGTGATTCCATTACTTCGAAGAGAGCAAAGTAGAGGAAGGAATAAATATGATGTGTAGTTTCCTATCCTGTCATACAGAACAATTTCTGTGCAAGTATTTAGTTATTTTAGACCCCAGCTCTGCAGAATATGAAAACATGCAACATTCTGAGTGAAAATACACCAAAATCAGCAGTATTACGCTACTGAAATAGGTCTGGTGTAAGTAGGATAAAAGAGTCCTAGTAGTGGTGGGAGGATCCAATTTAAATTACCAAAGCAAACTAAACTTAAAAACACAAAAAAATTTGGGGTATCTTAAGATGCTTATTAAACTTTAAATCACAAAATAGTACTAATTGCAGTCAGGTAAGCTTATCTATTCCTTTTGCCGCTGTCTTCAATATTTAGTCATAGAAAAAAGAAATAGCTTATAAAACATAAAGTAGGTTCATTTGATCTTTGCAACGGGTACTTTAAACAAAATCTAGATACAAGGCCATTTGTTTTGGAGGCTGGACAGGTTTGTACAGCTACTGAGTATACTCAAAAGGTAGGACCACTTCCATCCTTTCTCTAATTCAGTTCAAGGTAGCAAGGTAAAGCAATGCCAACACCGAGTTTTGGGGCTTGGGAGATCGGTAGTTCAGCAGGATCTAGAAAACCAACAGGAGAAAAAAGTACTTCATCGCTGAAGAGAATTCTATTTTAAACTGAGAATGCATTTTCACTTTCTCGCCTGTCACTTAAGCTTTTTATAACTGATTTCCTGTGCTTGATGAACTGAGGACTTTTGAGAAGCTGACTTTTGCAATACTAATAAATGAAAAGAACTTGTTTGGACTCTTCAGACGTATTGGAAGTATTTAGTAACCTGTGCAGGTTCAAAAGTTGACAGAGGACAATTGCTGTTCATGTGAGAATTGTAGCATAGGGCTATAGATACTGTAATAGTGTATGGGCTGGGGGGAGAAAAATAGTCCCATATTACTGATGTAGACATTTTGTATTACATATCCTAATATTGCACAGGTAATCCGTTTTTGAGGAAGAGTAAACTTATTTTGAATTTTCCTTTTTGGTGAGAGACTTGCAATATAGCCACATTTACACAGAAATCATTCTTTTTTTAGCTGTGCTGTTTATTGCTCTGGGCAAGGGGAAGAAAATCAAGATGGCTTTGAAATGCTTTTCTAGCTTAAGTATCACAATACTGTATGAAAAACATCACCAATATTTTAAGTAGAAGGGAAAAGGTAACAGGTAACAACTTTTGACAGGTGAGAATTCAAGTGACTTAACAAACTCCGACTTAAGGTTATTTATTTAAAAGTAAAATTTCCTGACACAACTTAGAGAATCAAATGCCTCTGACCTGCAGTAATTCCTCAGACCTCCAGGCTATGATCTGTCACGTAAGGCTGGTGTCCCAAACATCAGGGTTTCTCCTAGGCAACTCAGTTCTTATAAGTAGATGTTGAGCTGAGGTTCTATAAGAATTCTGTTTTTCTAGGAGTGGTGACTTCTGCAATGGAATTACTTCTTACACAGAGTAAATAGTTTGCTTCAGGATAAAAGAAAAACATAGAGGAGATGTAGCTGGATAAGCAGGTGTTTTGTTGATGTACACATCATGTATAAGAAGCAAGTCCAGTTTCTTAGCTCTGTTATCTGTGGATAGCAAATTCGTGGATATGAAGAATGACCCCACCTTTTGTTACCATTTTTTTACAGTCTAATGGTCTTTTCAAGTTTTGGTTCAAATAACTGTAAATTAAAATTGCCATCTTACACCAGTTTTCCCCTTTCCTTCTCATTCTTTTTGCAGAGTGCATTGGGATTTGTCCATAGAAAGTGTCTCAAAAGCTATGTTAACAGTCATGATATCATAATATGAATCAACAAAACTGAAGTTAATTTTTGAAATAGGAGTCTCTGTATTTCAGAGGAATCTTTCCTAATGTTATTATTTATTGTTTCCTGTTACTCCCTTTTTCATGAACTGTGTGGGAAACTGGGGATATGTTAAGAACCAACAGAAGAAAAAAAGAATAAAAACACAACAAAAACAAACTTGAAAAAAGTTGCCCTAAGAATTGCAAAGAGAAGCCTGGGAAGAAACTAAAATATTTGTCTGCTTACCAACACTGCAAGACTGGTATTTGAAAGATGTCACTGTATCTATCGACTTTTTTTGCATGTTCTTGTTTATTTTGATTTACTTTTCTTTTATGAACTATATCTGCATGCATAATAAAGGCACGCATTGATTGGTCTGTCCCATTAGAATGATGTATAATTGTATTAAGAATGGTGAGTTGGAATGTGATGGTTTATAGCGTGAAGGCTTTTAAACTGTGGTTAAAGACCAGTGTAGGAAATAGGTTTGTGAACACAACCTTTGACATCGACAGGGGACAGAAAAGGCAAGGCAAACGCAACAAAGGCTCCCTCCTGAAGCCAGTATGTGGCACCATCAGCGCACCCAAGTTACATCTGAAATTTTTACGTCTAGTTTTGGATTTTAAAATGAGCTTTGTTTGCAAGTAGTTAGTTAGAAGCTTGACAGCAAAAGTGTAATTCTAAGACACGTCTAGCTTTTTTCGGGGAAAATTCAGAAAATGCTTAGTCACCAAAGCATGGTCAGATTTATCCCAAACCAATAGGAGACTGTAGGGAGAGTGGGTTCCTATTCACAAATTTTCTTCCATCTCCCCCCTCCCAGCTTTTACTCTAATCAGCACTTCTCCTCAGCTATCTTAGTCACTTTGAGATCGTTCATTCTTCTCTGAGCCTGAAGTTCAAAGCTTCTATCTTAACTTAGATTTATCCATATCACAAAATTTATGGATTCGGGAATAGCAGCAGACGAGTAGTGCTTCTGCAGTTGTGCGGGAGAGCTACACAGCTGTCTCAACCAGTCTGCGCCTTTTCCGAACCGAAACTGGCCAGAGCCGCCTGCCCGGCGCCGCTCCGGGCTGCTGCGGGGCTGACCCGGCGCTTTGCGGAGCCCGCTGCCCCCGCCGTGCCCCGGTGGAGGTGTGGAGGCACGCAGGGCTCGGAGCTCCGGCTGCAAAAACAAACAAGTCGAGCCGGGAGAGGGAGGGGTGACCGCCCCACCGTCCCTCAGACCCCTCCCAGGTAGTTTTGCACAAGGCATCAACAGCACGGTGCGGCGGGAACTGGAGGGGATAAAAGCCGCTCACCCCGGGCACTTGGGGCGCTCTCGGGAGTTGCTCCGAAGATCGCTGCGTGTGCCCTGGGCATCGCGGGATCCCGGAGGGGTGAGCTTTCTTTTGCTATCGCTTTCCTTTCTCTTTCTTTCTAGTTCCTACGAAAAAAAGTTCTCTATGGCAAGGCCGGTTCTTTTGCTTCCGCCAATGGCTCTTTATTGTGAGGCGCGCTAATAGCGTTGAGTGGGCAATTGAGACATACCGGTGTTAGTTCTTTGTTGTTGGTAAATAAAACTGGTGTTAGGAGCCTCGGTGTTGATTCACCTTAATCCTGGTCTGGGAATCAGCGAGCCCGAGTCAGGATAGCTCGGGACCACTCAATTTCAAAATGGTCAATTTGTTCACCCCTTCCCCACCACGAGAACATTTTTGAAAGTTTTATTCACCTTTGTTAATAATAATAAACCCCCAAACAACAACAACAAACACGCCTACTACCACACCCCCCACCAAAAAAAAAACCCAACAAAAGAAACAACCCTTCAACTTACAGTGAGTTGCTGGAACCCGGTTTTAAAAAAACCGCAGAAGCTCAAAGGGAGTTTTGCTTTTATAGGTTAAGTGCTGTCCTCATAAACACTTGCTTTTCTCATCTCTGATCCTGAGCTGAACATCAGTCCTCTACTAGGCAGACGTTGTGGTCCATGAAGTTTTAACTTTATCGGTAGGTCATTTCTGACTTGACTCGCTATCCTCAGCGCTTTTAATTACCGACCTGGTTAATGAGGTGTGGTGGTAAACACCATGTCGTTGTTTCAAGGATATGGTGATACTTGTGCTGTCCAGAAAACTTGCGTTTCTGAAACATTCACAGCTTTTAGCACGATAAAGCAAGCTCTGTGGAATACGTCAGACACTTTGTGTTGCGTCCCCCCTACTCTGTCACTTGGGTTGAACCCATAAAGAGTAGGGTGGTACTTTCGGGCCTTCTGCATAGTTAATTCAACTTAATATATTCTCATGTTGATAAAGATATTGGTAAGATAAAGATGTTGATAAATGTTCATTTAGTTTCCACTTTTTTCGATCTTTATGATGTTTATTTGTTGACCGATATTCTGAGGAACAATACGTAGCTGAATTACAGGAAAAAACTTAGAATCCCAGTGTCAATTTCAAATCTTATTCTCTCACCAGCCCTTCTCTATCTCAAAAAATAAAAATAGCCCTCACTTACCTTCTGTCCTGAGAGAGATATGTTTGCTCTCACAGAACACTAAAAATGTTGTTTGGTTTGGAGGGAGAGAAAAAATGAAAATGATTCACAGAAGTAAACTCCTGAGTTGTGTTGCAGACAACATCCAAAATGGTAGCAAGAATGCTATGAAGATCCTTCAACAAAATATACTTCAGGCCCCATGACTTTGTGCAGAGGTTTAATTTAGACAGAAGGTATTTAATGTTGGGTCATTTGCCAAAATACCAGATGTATTGTTTGTTTGGCATTCCTGTTCAATAATGCAGAAAGAAAAAGAAACTGCTCTTGGTGCAGAAGTGTATTTGTGCTAGTAATGAATGTTATGGGGGGGGGGGGGGGGAAGAGTGTAACAGCTGTTTATAGCCTATCAGCTGTAGGTTTTATGAAACCCATCATAGTCCTTTTAAGAATAACTCACATCATGAGGGAAATAAAGGGTAGATTTTATGCAGAGCTATTGACCTGAATTGCTAATTCTACTGTCAAGATAGATTCTCTTTCATACCCTGCAGTAGTGTGGAGATCCTCTAGCTTTCAGGAAGCTATTGGACTAGAAGACTGTAGAGTTGCATTCAAGACCAGTTCCTTTAACACAGTTGGTTTCTGAAGTTAAAGGTACCATTCTTGAACATCTACATTTCCTGGTTTTTTTTTGTTCCTATCTGAAGATTTGCAGCAAAGAAATGGATGGGACTTCTACGCTCTGTGGCTTAAAGATCAGTCCCTTTCATTCTGATGCCGAGTTAGTTTCACCCAAAGAAATGTGTAGTTTGCACCATGTTTGGGTACCACTTCTCCCCCATGGTAGAGAATGTGCCCTTTATTCACCACATCTACATAGAGTGGAAAGTAAAGCATTCTAAGAATTAATCTGATCCTAGGGTTGAATGTTTAAGATGGGCATGAAGGCCTAAATAGAAATAAACCCTAAAAGTTGATGGATTTCTCAGTTCCCTGGTCATTAGATTCTAGGAACTGTCTGGTGTGACCTGAGGAATTTCTTGCCCGTATACCTAGCATGGAGCTTTAGGAAATGAAGATACGAGACAGGGTTGTTACTGCTGAGCTCCAACAGTGGGACTTTCTGTGATATATAGGCAAAGGTGGCATCACTGATGTCTGATGTGGCATTCTGTATCCTGCTTTTTCTACAAAAGCATTCTTCCTGGTGGCTTTTGAGCTATGTTTCTTAAAATAATACTGAAATGTGTTGGTTTTGTTTTTGTATTATTTGCTTTTAAAGACATCTATATAGCATTCTGAATTATCACACGCTTAAATGTTAGGGACTGCATGAAAAACTAAAGACAGGTATTTTCTTTGCCTTGAACTTGATTACTGAAATGCATTCATAAGATTGAGATAGGGAACTGGAGCACAGCGTCAAGAGCACACTAGTCAAGACTTTTTCAGAGGCAGCTCTGGACCCTAGCTCTAACACTAAATAGTGACATAAGCATTTAAAAATCTTTGGAAAATTCTTTTTAAATTTTATATTAACATTAACAATCCTAGGTAAAAACAATCAGCTTTACTGGCATCTCTTGTACCTGAACATTGATGAAATACTATCCAAACGTCCATGTGTGTGTCTCTAGCTCACAAAGATTCTGTTAATATATTTTCCTTTTTACTGAATCCTGATGCAAAATATCAATTCAACATCAGTTTCGAACCAGAAAAGAACTTGTCTGTTAATCAGAGGAGATCAGATCTTCAGCATTCATCCTGTTGAGTACAGCCCCTGAACTGACAGTGTGACTGCCTGTGCATTCTGCTTGTTCCATCAGTGAAAACTGAATGAAACAAGTCCCACAGGACTTGTAGAGTAGGTGTGACTTCCATAGGCTCTCTTTTGGGGGAGAGGAAAGCTCCCTGAAGATTCAGGGAAGGATGGCAATAAACTAAACTTTTGCTTTGCTGAAAATAGTGCCTCCTTGGTGTTTGGTTTTTTTTTGTCTGACACCAGAGTGGAATTAGTTTGCCAATCTCAGGTAAATTAACTTGTTGAGCCATAATGTGTACTGCTCTTATGTCCCAGAAAGAACCAGCTCAGCTTTTTCTTATGCTATGCACAAGGTGCTCATGAAGCCACTGGCTGACAGAGTGATTATTGATGCCACAACTTGGTATTTGCTTTCTCATGATAAGTGTGATATAAATTAGAATACAAAATAGGGAATTATTTTCCTGTGTACTCATTATGCTGTTACAAAAGCATGAAAAACACATTCGTTTCTACTTCCTGAATGTAAGAATTACTTTTAGTATCTTAAATACTGCATTATTTATTAATACTCTTGCTACTTAATCAGCAAAATAACAACTGGAAAGCTATTCTGTGACTAAATAGAAAGTTATGTGTTTGAAATGTATGAAGTTATATTCATCTATTTACTAATTCATTATATGGTTAGTAAATGCATAAGCATTTCCCTACAGCTTTAATACTCAGATTAAAAAATAAGCTTCCTCTGTTGTGTCCAGTACATTCAAACAGATTTGTTGTTAATTCTTTATAGTTTGTTGTCGAAAGCATATTTTAGTGAAACTTTGTAGCTCTCCTCTGCATTAGCATCCTGTAGGTGGTACTTTTTACTAAAAAGAATTACTAGGTTAGGGAGTCCCCTTGGACATACCTCATATTTCATGTGCTAGAAATCTAGGGGAAAAAAAAAATTTCAAAAGGCATACATGAAAGAAATGTGCTTATTATTACTGATTCTGTCTTCACTGCTTAAAATGATTTTTCTGCATTTGTGCACATTTACGGAAAGCTCCAAACTTTGCTATAAAACCTCTGCTCTCTTCTAAGCATGTGTATGGGTCAGAGCACAGTAAGTGGTTCTGAGTGAGGACAAGCACTTAGAATATCTATCTACTTCTATGCATAGCCAGCCATCTGGGGTGGGTTTGGGTTCTGTGTTTGTGTGTGGGCTATAAGAATGCACTGTGCTTTTCCTTACCCAGACGTGCTTCGTGGCATTGTTTTGTTGGGTTTTTTTGTTTGTTTGGGCATTATACATGTTGTTGTTATGGAAGAACAATCTCTTTATAAGCACACACAAACAAGAGTAGATCTAACTCAGAATTACTTGTTAATACAGATTTCTACCGTATTAAAACTGAAAGCTCTTCAGTTTTATGTGTTTCAGTTAACCTTTAAATGACTTGTAAACTGTTCTTCTGAACTGTCATCATGAAGACAGTTGACTGACCAAAACTGTTCAGCCAGGAAGAAGCCCAAGCAAATCAAAACAATGTAACTATATTTCTAACATTAATTCCCAAATCTGGCAAGAATTTGGTTTCGTTTTTATGCTTGCCTCTTGACCTTGTATGAAAATCATCCATTGACTTTTTGGATGAAACTAGTCTCAGCCCTTCTCTATATTTTTTTATATCTTGGTCACTACTCTTAAGACGCTAAATCTTCCTTCTTCCAAAAATGACTTAGAACAGCACATTCTGTTTGTTAACAGCATTTTTGTACAACTCAAGTGTTCTTCAAGAGCATAGAGTCAGTCTTCTCTAGGAAACTGTTATAAATGTCTGACACTTTCCTAATGATTTTTAATTTTTGTTGCAAAAAGCTTGTAAGTTTGTTATAAGACACTTGAGTTAAATACATTCATTGCTTTCTGTTCAAAGTAATCCAAAAATTTGGTAAAAAGAAATTAATCATTTGCTAATTCTCAAAAAAGGGCTTGAGGTATAGTTGTCTTGTTTAGTTTTGTGTAATATAAGTAAATATTCTTCAGATGATACTTGGTGGTTTCTACTTTGGCCATTAGTGTTCCGCACAAGATTTTCTTTGGGTAATCTACTGTAAGCACATCTAAGTATCCCTGTGAAGACTATCTAGTTGCTTAAATAGCTCTTTTGTTCACAGAAAAGCAATCAAGAGATCTGCTTAGCATACGGCTGGGGAGCTGCTCACCCCTTATACCCCTCCCTGGGATGCTCAGGTCTGTAAATAATAAGTTCCACATTGGCACATCTATGAATCAGCTTCAGTGGGCCTTGCTTTGCGCTTGCTCTTGGAGAGAATATAAAGTAAGTTTAACAGGGCTTGTCATCACCCAACGGAGTCCCATTAGGTCACGATGTATGGTAAAATGCAGACTTCTTTCTGGGGAGGAATCAAGGAGAAGTAAGTTTGTTGGGTATTTTAAAGCAATGGATAGAACCGTCTGCTTATTAGGATTTTCAACACTTCAAATAAATTATGCCTTCACACAGGGGATGTGAAAAAGGTCTCTCAGAAAAAGATAAGCAGAACAAGTATTTTCATCCTGCCTGTTGGTGTGTGGTGGTGTTATTCTTTGTTCATGTCCATTTCCAATGTGCGAAGCCACTTGTTTAGAAACTAAGAAATTATATATACTCATCTACTGATCGTTGAATTTCAGCTTATGATACAATGAATTCACACATATTTTTGAATTGCTGGCAAATCTAGCTTTAGGTTGAGCCCAATGTTGTTTCCTATTTTGCAAGCTGTTAGAAAATTACTAAATTTTGTAGGCCAGGCAAAACTGATTCTTATCCAAACTCACTGTTCATCTTGTCAAAAAGCTCCATGCTTTTACTGGAATTAAACTTCACATGTGGAGAAGAGGAAGAATAAAACCTAAACCATGGCTTTTGGAAGAAAAACTGGCTTCAGTTGATACTAAGATCTGTGAAGAACTGGTCTGCAGTGCTACCCTTAGGTGGCCTTACTTTCCAACAAGCTACAACTATAACATATGATATTTTCCTTTTGATTCACAAGGAAAAGGAGATTTCTCTCTTTTTTTTTTTTTTTTAACATAGCAATTCTAGGATTTCCCAGTTTTGTTGTTTTGCTTAGCTTGTAGGTATTGGGTATTTGTTATGGGACTTCTTTTTGGAGAACTATGACATTTCTATAAAAACTTTTAAAAGTAGATCCTTTCTGTATTCTTCCAGACTGTCTAACTGAATTTTTCTCAAGTTTACTTCTTTAGTAAGAAACGATAAATAAAGAAATTAAGTAGTGTTGTGATAAATTTCTGGATGTTATTCAGGTCTCGCCATATTTATAGTGTAGCACAACACAGAATTTCTCTGGAAATGTAAATAACCCTTTTACTTGCAATTATCAAATTACCATAAACTTAGTGTAAAATAGAGAACATTAGAAGTCAGTGCCACTTGACCAATAGTACTAAGAACACAGGCAAGACAAACACAGAAAATGCTCTGTGCTTAGTTACTTGCTCGTCTTTCTCCCATCCTCTCGAAAATACCGTTCAGATACAGAACACTGGCAGTTTGTTCTACTTTGCGTAGTATTTTTACCAGTCAGTGACTGGACCAACATAAAATCTTTGATTAAGCAATGCAGGAAGGGCTTCATAACAGGTTGCTTAAGGGATTTTTTTGAAACTCTAACTGCTACACTTCACAGTTTAAGCTTGGTAACCATGATAAAGGACATAGATAATTTAGTTTTCCCTTATCCTCTGGTCTTGTTCCGTGTATCCTCCTACAAATGTAGGACTGTATGTTGATTCATCTAGGTTTATATCTTGATACCTATTTGGTTAGAAATTGGATTGGAAAAAATAGTAATTGTGACAGCATCGATATCAGCAAAAACCCAAGCAAAATATTTCTGTTTCACTATGAAGTTTAGTTGATGGAAAGAAGAAAGATTAAAATACTCCCATAGTATTGTAATTCCTTGGTAGCCTCAAAATTCTGAGAGGACTAGATCTGTGCCTCATTTAGAAGAGTTGTGTGTTAGTAGTAGCTTTCCTCCTTGTTTCTTACGTTATCATTGACACTTCGCGCATTTATTTTTGTTGTGTATCTTGGGATCCTTTTTGCCTGAATATGATTAAGATCATTGTGATCTTCTGTAATGTAATTTTACAGTATCTTGTACAATTAATATGTACATATATATATGGAAATATATATAAGGAAATACTAGTTTGCTGTCTCAATACTCATATAATCAATGAACTTACGTAGGTCAATAGAATGGCTGGGCAAACATACGCTCCTGATAACTGTGCACATATGTGAATAATGTATGTGGCTACGCTGGTATTCCACTGCACCTAACAATCATAACTGACTCCAGTGTCTAAGAAAAATGTGCATCATTACTAATGTTGATCACAACCTTGTTGCTGCTACTGCAGCTGCTGTTTCAGCCACTCATTATGAGTGGCTAAGAGCACTGGCTACTAGCAAAATCTGTTTAAATTGTTGATTGTAATTCTGATGTGCTCTCCTAAAGGCTTATTACTGACCGTGCTTGAAGATGGTGCCAGGAGTTGCAAAACAGCTGTTTCTCTGAAGTGTCTCAGTTATGTTTCTTTTTCTTCCACTTCTTCATGAGGCAACTGTAGTTTCGTACAGTACCCTCTGAATGTGGACCAAGGGCCAGATTTTCTCATGGTGATTTATAGATGGAATGACAGCTCTTGCACTAGATGTAGAGCTCTAAGAGCATGGCATACTGGACAAATATATGGTATCTTAAGCTATGAAAAGTATCTTATGGGTGGGTGCTAAAAAATTAAAGTATGTTTATAGTTAGAAGCATAGAATCGAATCATTAATGTTGGAAAATACCTCAGAGATCATCATGTCAGGCTGTCAATCCAACACTACCATGATCACTAAACTATGTCTCGAAGTGCCACGTCTACATGTTTTCTGAACACCTCCAGGAATGGTGAGTCTACTATTGCCCTGGGCAGCCTGTTCCAATACTTCATCACTCTTCCAGTAAAGAATTTTTTCCCAATACCAAATCAAACCTCCCTTGGCACAACTTGAGGCCATTTCCTCATGTCCTGTCACTTGTTACTTGGTTGAACAGACAGATCCCCACCTCGCTGCAACCTCCTTTCAGGTAGTTGTAGAGAGCGAGAAGGTCTCCCTTCAGCCTCCTTCTCTCCAGACTACAACCCCTGTTCCCTCAGCCGCTCCTCCCAAGCCATGTGCTCCAAACCCTTCACCAGCTTCGTTGCTCTTCTCTGGACACACCCCAGCACCTCAATGTCCTTCTTGTAGTGAGGGGCCCAAAACCGAACACAGTGCTCAAGATGTGGCCCCACCAGGGATGAGTACAGGGGCATTAGAAAGATTGAGTAAAATTGTAGAACAGGTAGGGGAAAACCATGAAAAGAATAGATCTCTAGAAAGAAGAGGAAGTCACACAGATAGCATGCTTGACATTTTTTTCCAGCAAAATTCCTCTAAACTACTTTTATGTAGTATGCATAAAATGTGCCATCTAGGTTCCAAGGATGAAGGAGAAATATATTTTCATCTCAGAATAACAAACTAGCAGCCTTGAACACTGAACATCATCTAACTGCCCATTTGGGAATGCCTTGTCCTTGTGTTTGGCTGTTCGACCTAGGAATACAGTTGGAGTTTGCTCTTTGAATTTATTTGGCTCTATGAGAATGAGATATATATATTTTTTTTCAGAAACAATTCTTACAGCTAGTTATGTTGATCTACTATTCCTTATGTCTAAGATCACTTCTCTTGTACTTGGCCACTGTTTACTAGCTGTCTGTTTGTCTGTAAAAACAGGAAAATCCTGAAAGGATGCTATGCATAACAACCATTATGTAAATTGTTAAGATTTGTAGCTTTCTGTAGAAATTCTAGGAGTTCTTTTCAATGTTTTCAAACATTTTTTTCCTATTAATAATAAAGTTGTTCTTCTCTTTGTTTCTGGTATGTTTCTACTTCTGCACTGGGATGGAATCCCTTAGAGCACGTTGCCAAAGTCAGGGGCCAGATAACTCTCATGAAGCCAGATTTTTTGTAATCTGATCAAAGTATTTAGATAAACTTGCAAAAATATCTTTTGTGTCTTCCTTACTCCAATCGTAACTTTACACCTTTTAGAGTTCCAGTCAGTGTAGCCCACAAATTTCTTCAGTTGTTGGTTTAAGTTCAAGTGAGGAAGTTTCAAGAGATTATTTAGGTAACAAGGAAATAGACCATCTGAACTGAATGGTGAAAAAGCTGGAATTTCTGTTGTAATAGAGAGACAGAATGAAAAAAGCTACTAATAACTGTTCTAAAGAGTCTATACAGGAAGGGAGAAAGCAACA
Source organism: Trogon surrucura (assembly GCA_020746105.1). Taxonomy (NCBI): domain Eukaryota; kingdom Metazoa; phylum Chordata; class Aves; order Trogoniformes; family Trogonidae; genus Trogon; species Trogon surrucura. Next base: position 10,553,230 of record CM036620.1, on the reverse strand, counting down.
TTTCAATATGAAGAACTATGAAGGATGTTTAAGTAGGTTCTAATTTTGACTTAGAAGGCTGTGTAAGTGTAAGGGTAATACTTTTTGAAATTAATTTAGAGGATGGCTGTTCTTTTTGTACCTTTTTGATAAATAACTAAATTTAGTGGTCAAAAAAGCATGAAATTAGTAGCAAGGGTTTGCAGATCACTCTATTATATTTCAGTGCTGACCTGGAATAACCTGCTTTTCTGTCACTGGTCTCTTGTGACTGGGAAGTGCCAGTGAGACAGAACTGTGCCAAATAACTAGTTTTTGGGTTGGTATCTTCTTTTTTTTTTTTTTTTTCCTGCTGAAAAATATTCACAGAGTACTGCTTTATAATAAGATCTAGTACGTACTGCCACAAGTGGCAAGATGTGCACCTGTTCCTTGTTAGTCAGCCAGTGTTCTTGTTCTGCTTTGTGTTCTGCGCTACCTGAATTAATTACTACTGCTAAGGCACACTTTCTCATTTCATCTTATGATTATTCCTTCATAAGTCTGGTGTCTAATTCAGCTTTTGACATAAATATCATGGCAGAGGTCCAATGTTCAATTAAGATGCATCTCCTGTTAACTAATGGTTGAATTTTCTGTTTTGTAGTCAGGTCTTTACAGGTTTGAGATGCTCTGGCCAAATTCCAGTCACCACAGCTGTTTGCTTCCTTTGTCTTTAAGGCCTTGCTAAGCCTTTCTTAATTACAAGTGCAGTTTTGCCCTCTTGTGTAAAGAGGGGCAGAACATAGCCCATCACTGTCCCTTCTCATGTCTTTTTTCAGTGTCTGTGTGACTGTCTCCATCAGCATCATTTTTCTTAGACTGGTACTTCTTTGTACCAATGAAGTAACTGTGATTTTAACAGTCTCCTTTATAAAGAAGATGAGATCTCTGATGTTGTGGGAAGTGACATCCACTGAGCAGAGCAGTTGAATGATTTGGGGTTACAGTGCTTACAAAACTTGAGTACATTTTACAGAGGTGACTTGTTAGTAACTGCACATAGAGGGAAGGACATGTGCTTTAAGAGAGTGGAGCAAGCTGGCAACTCCTGTTACTGTCTCAAGTTCCTCAGTTATCACTATCGGATCTTATTGATAAAGTAACCTGAGGTGGCTTTTCTATTCTTGTTTGTTGCGAAGATTAAGTCTTGCTGAACTTCAAAGTAATGAGAAGGTGGAGTGAGACTGAATATCTTTGTTCAAATTTTTTTGTTGTTTTTGTTTTCCTGGTTCTACTGAGCATTCAGTCCAGAAGTTGTTCCTGCTCATCCTTGTTTTCTGTAAGACAGGCCTTCAGTTTCCTTAGTGTCCTGTATGGGAACATTTCACTTGTCTGAAGTTTAAGACTTAAGCATGTATAGGTCAAATATTTAATGCCATAGATGTACTGAAGTTTGAGTTCTGATTTACAATAAATCAGTACTGTGGTGTAACATATTACATGTACTACACTACCACTTGGACAGATCCTTGTACTCTAGCACAGATGATAATTAAAGTTCATTAAGTTCCATTCATACCTTCTTTGACAAAGTGCTCTTTTTCAAAAAATTATGTTCACTAAATATTGGGATTTTTTTGTGTGTTTTACCATCAAACTTGCATTCTAATGCAGTGGTGAGAGATCTCACTTTAAGATACCACCTATTCCAAATTGTATGTGAGCATATATACAATGATAAAGTCAGTTTTCCTTAGGGCTGACAACTGTAGGTTCTGCTGTCAGGATTTTTTTGTGATGGCGTTACCCTTAGCTAAAAAACTCCCACACGTATTCTAGGCAAATAATTTTGGAGACTACTTAATTGAAGAAGAATCGGATCAAACTCAAGCAAACGACTGAGTTGGGTTTTAGATATCTGTGCTATCCATAACTACTCGTGTAAAAACTATTATAGTTTAAGAATGCATACTTTCCTGTCTGAAATGCAGAAATCAATAGAGGAAAATAAGTTTTCAATTGCATAAGGAACAATATATTAAAATATATAGATGAGTCTTCTGGATGGATTTTAAATTTCAATTTTGTGAGGATTGTTTTAAGTGGTGTTCTTTATTTCCTTCAAAATTATTTCAGACAAGGTAACTTGTAACATGGGAAATAGATGCCTTTGAAGCTGATGGAAATCATATATCAACACACTCATAAATTTAAGTTTTTTCCATTGCTCCCTGAAACATTCAGGTACATTAGTTGTTAGAGAACGATATTTGTCTCTCTGTTAACATCTTTCCATGCAGAACTATATATGTACTGTGAAGATTTTTAGTGAGGGATGAATGGATCATTTCAATTCTGCTAAGTTTTTGTTGTATGGTTTGGGTTCAAACTTCTTTTCACCTTGCCTTAAAACAGTCTTTCTTGATCAGTTGGACTTCCTGATGAGGAGTACTTCATTTATGAAGTTGAGGTAATATATGGATTTAGATCTATGTGAGAGCCTGAAACTCTGTTTGTCTAATAGTCCTTGTTATTTCTTTGCCAGCCATGATTTGGCACTGGGTGAATGGAAGGAAAGAGGTTTTATTTCCCTCCCTTCCTTAATTCTTTGGATATTGAAGAGACATGTTGCATAGCCCAGCATTTGTGTTCATGTGTTCACATAACTTTCAGTGCTGTGCTCAACTATGCAAAACTAAAATCAGCTTACAAAACACTCCTCTTTCCATAACGTAACTGCTCACAGCATCACACCACACATGCCAAAAAGGCCACGTGTGCTTGCACTAGCACTGAGCCAGTTCTGAGTACATCTGCTCCCTTCAAGTATTCTCTGACTGTGCTATTTTCCAGCAGGTTACTATTTCCAGTCAGGTGGACCACAGACTTTCTTAGGCAGAAAATGCAGGATTCTGATATTACACTTCAATGACTGGATACTCCTGGGTAGAAGAATTATCTAATAAAATGCATTTGTATCTATTGTGGTTTAACATCTATCAGAAACGCTTCTTTGTTTTGCGCTTGTATGTAACTTATACCTATTACGTGCTTTTTTGCCTAAAAGTTACTATGAAACTTCTGAGGATAGTTTTACTTTGATATTTTTTCTTCCTCCTTTAACTTTATTGCTTAGATGTAGGTTTGAAATTTCAAAAACTGCCTAAGCATTCTGAATGCCCAATTTCCATTAATTTTAAATCGCTTAAGCGGCTTTGAAAAAGTTAGCATACAGGCTGAGTCACCCTGGGGTGACATTCCAGCTCTGTTGAAGTTGATGCAAAAATCTACATGGACTTGAGTGTGACTGGGGAGTTTCCCTTATGTGGTGGTAGGGATAAGGCTCAAAACTAGTCAGAAGTCCATTTATTTGACAAAAACACTGAAGCACAATCTTATAAGGGAGAGAGTATCTGCTCATTTTAATGAGGCTAATCTCATGCCTAAAGGTAAATACTGCTCTTACAGAATGAGAGACCACAGTAAGGTCGGGTTTGGTCTCATTATAGTGGGAAAATTCACTGAGATGGTTAAGAGATCTAGTGCTGAAATGGAGTGAAACAAAGAGGACTTGAAATATGTCGTCTTTAAATCCAATTGGGTTTTAGTTCTTTTCTTTGTTCGCAACATAACTGTTGAAAGGAAAGCAGATGTTTCTCAGAAGCAGATGTTTCTCAAGCTAGGTATGTAATGGTTGTGAATGGCATAACCATTTATAATGCAAACTTTCAGAGATAAACCTCTATGAAATTTCAAGCATAGTTTTAACAAGGAATGTCTTTTCAATTGGAATTATTTTGGTTTACACAAATGTACTCACTTTCAAAAAGCCGAGGAGGCTGAAGTCGCTTTTGGAGGGAAGTAGACTATATAAATAAACTCAAATAAATGCCACTTTCTATAAGCTCCAGTATGGCCAGTGTTGTCAAGTAGAAATTTCTGACAAGTATGAATATGCTTTCTTAACATGCCTTCACTAGACCTAAGGGCCACTGAATTTCATTATCTTCTGTAGTATTAGATAGCAAAATCTTTTATTTGATTTCTTCTCTTATTGAGGGACATCTGTTTATTTGAAATGTATGTATGTAATGATAGACTTTTTTTTTTCTTTCTTTTTTTTGTGACTTAACTGCTCAAGATCATTGAAAAGCTGAATAGAAATAATGTTCATCTGTCCTTCGACTTTTATGAGCTTTTCTGGACCTGTTTGCGATGCCTTGATGTTTTTAAGAAATAATAATGAACACAAAGACCAAGCTAATGCAAAACACACCCAGAAGGAACACACATGAAAAATTAAACCTTCTGTCATTAGACTCATTGAAGCATAACTCCATGTTTGTGAAATGAAAGAAAAATAACGTTAAACTATCCATTTTTAATCTGAGGAAAAAATCCTAGAATGACGATGTGACTAATGAAAGTGCTAGTTTAGAAAGATCGTCACCTCAATTAAACTATTTAATTGACAATGTACCTATTTACTCTGTAGATATTACAATATCCTCTAAAAAAAGCAACCCCACCATATTCCATATTCTTCATTTGTGATATATCTTTATCTGTTAGGATATAATATTGACAGTGTTTCCACATATCTGTTTCTTCATATCTGGAACTTTTAGAGCCCAATTTCTCTGCCATGCTGCTTCCATAATTTATAATATTTTTGCATTGAACAGCAACTCAATTTACTAAAGAAAAGCATTTTTACGAATTTCCTTGGGTTTAATGTTCATGCAATTAATAGTAGTGATTAATATTTTTGGTTGGCTTTTTTTGTTTTGTTTGCTTGTTTGTTGTTTTTTTTTCTTCTGTTTTAGCATATTGGCCTGGCTAAAACTTTAAAAGATTCATTGGGAGAAATAGTTTTGTTTCATTCAGAAGTAAATTAAAAGTATTGTTTAATTATTTTTTTTAATCCGATTATCTGTTAAACTCATCTTCAAACCTTAGTTGTTTCTATTGAAGTAGAAGACTGATTAAAATGAGGAAATACTTCAAGTGCTATGGCCTTTCCTGTTTTTAAAATTAAATCGATGAAATCTGAGCGTGTTTTCATGCTTGCATGCTTTCAGCATTTAGCGCCAAAAATGACGTAAGAAAACTATAGAACAACTTTTTTTGTAAGCACCTGCTAGGATGGTTTTAGCTCTAATCTTCTAGATGAAGCTGTCAATATCTATTTTGTTTCTGCTTGCAGCTCAAAGATGAGATTGTTGCTTGAAACTTTTCCCACATAAACGTGAGACATTAAAGCCTAGATGAGCAGTACTGCAGCTGGGAGGAACAATGTTTAAACCGATCAAGTTTCAGGATTTTTCTCCCATTCTGAGGTTTTTCCTTTGTCTCTTTTATTTCAGTTTGTGTTTATGAACTGTTAGTGAAATACATGGAAATGCCCAATTTTTAAGTGGTTGGGATGTGGGAAGGAGTGCGTCTGCCTGCAGAATTTGGTTTCATCTGGATCAGTTTTATGGCTGTCAGATTTATTCCTTTATCTACAACAAAATAGCAACCAGGTGGTGTGTGTAATTACACAGAGACTATCAACTCTGCATGAAAATTCAACTCCACAAACATCAAGTCCCTATACCTCTGACTTCTAGGAGTGTAGATTTCATTTTAATACCTGCCGTAAACTGGATTTTATTTATCTAGTTATTTATTTATTTGGTCCGTAATTCTACACTCAGCTGGTCCATTTGTCACAGAAATTTTCCTTTTTACCTGTGACCTTCTTCCTCAGTGTAGCTTATGAATGAGGATGCTATGGCTGAATAGAAAGAATAAAAACTTTTCTTAAAATTGATGGCTGTCTAAATTTGCATTGTACTCCTTTAGAATTGAAAGCAGTCTAAAAACAACTGAGGTTCCGATGGCTTTTTGAAAGCTGCTGGTTCAAGACTGGAGAATGTATTCCTTCTTGACACTAGCAATGTCATTAGGCTGTCTGCCAAATATGACTTAAATTTCTTACTAATTGTTTTAATAATTGAAGTTGAAATGTAATACAATAGTTACAAATAAGTGTGTGCGGTGACTTCATCATCTTTGTGTTTTAGGATTCAGCAGAGCATTTCATCTTACTTGATTTCTTGCAAATCTATTATTACTTCTGAATGCAATACTGAATCTTTGAACGTGTTCCCTGCTGTGGAATTAAAGTTCAGTCAATGCCTTATAACGAATCTTCTGTCTAACAAGTAATACTTTAAAGATGCAATAACATCTTGAATTTCTTTATTAGAAAATAACTGTGCATTTGATTTTTAGTGAAATTAAATGTATGACCAAGTGGAATATTTACATGTTTCATGCTGATTTAATTAAACATAGTTGTCCCCATGGTTTCACGTGTATTTTGTACTGAATTTTAAGTATTTCAAAATTATGTTAGTGGTGAATTTGAATACTGTTGAAACTATCTCAAATTACTTGCATCAGGGACCTAAAAAGCTTCTGACTGTACTGTGTAAGCTTCTCTTTCTTGGTTATATTGAATTTTAACTATGCCCTTAGAAGAAGCAGTGCTTACCTCTGGCCTCTTTCTGGCGCATATTTTTGGTTTACCTCACGTTTTGTGGCAGAAAACTGAAAAATCAGAAGAACTTCTTGCATGAGAACGCAGATGTTAATCTCAGTTAATGGGAGAAAACTGAACATACTAAATGCATTTGTCCCATTTCAAAAGTGCACTGATAAACGTGCAGAAATTAGAGCAATGGGATACTTTCCCAGTTTATGGAATAGACTGTGTATCCCTACAATAGTCCTTTCTTCTATTTGTTAAACCTTTTAGAAGAGGAGCTGTGCTCTTGAGATACAGTGATTCATATCTCATGAGTAGCCTTCATTCTAAACGTAGCTTCTACTTAAAAATGAGCAACATTTGCAGTGATTTGCCTCTTAAGACCATGAGCTGTCTGGAGAAAAGACCTCACTTCTCCAAATATCTGTCAGTGCTTAAAAGGCCGAGGTTGTAATTTGGCATTGTAATGTCTCCCTAACTGGAGTAAGTGAGCTTATAGGGAAGGACTTGTTGGGTAACGATTCTAGATTTCTTCTGCAATACAAATTTATATTGTGTTAACAAAACTTACCGTCCCACTTAACGTAAAGCAGCATGTTTTGATACAGGTTCTCTTACTGTTCTAGATCCTCCTTCCTAGGACAGCTGGAAATCGCTTTCCAATTTCCAGTCTCGATTTACTGCTTCCCAGTTCCTGCGTGCTTTTCCTACTTACAAGACTTTTCACTTCCTAAATTTTCTTTTTCTAAGGAATTTAGAGGCCAAATATTTCAGTCTTCAGTTTATTGTTTTGAAATCTTCTAGGCTTCTGTTTTAAAATGTCCGTATTTCTTTCATTATCTGATAACCTTTCTGGATAAGTTTCAGACATGGTGTGCTGCTTCATGATGTGCATACTTGGCCCTGTTCCAAGAATTTTGTTAACAAAACTTACTTTTCCATAGTAATTCTCTAGAAGGATAACCTGTCAAGCTAGTTAAAAACAAATTCCCAAAGCTTATCACTTTAGACACGAGACAGAACTTTAAACAGTTCCCCCCCCCCCCCCAGTTCACGATTAGTATGGTTACTCTGAATTCCTTTTGCACTCCTGTTATGATAATTTAATTATCATCTTGCTAAGTATGTGTGTCCGTTTTCAGAAGTGCGTTCTGCCCGTTTCTAGATATACTTTTTATTTTTATTTTTTCTTTATGGTAATTCACGTATTAGGTTATGTTGTATGTGTTGAGTACGTGATGTGCCCAATACCAGCAGATAAAAGAATTTGCTATCCTGAATAGAGATTCTCATCAGGAAATGAAGTTCAGAGTGGGTGTTTATAAGAATACCTATGTTCTTTTGGAAATTTAAGTATTTTTGGACAGAGGCTGGTAGGCTTTTGGGGTGTTTCAATGTGATGGAGATAAGGAGATGCAGGAGAGAAAGAAGGAACAAGGGGCAGTAAATTACACCAAAAAAACCTGATGAAAGACGATAAAGCTAGAGAGAGGGAACTAGGAAATGGAATTTAAGAAATGGGAAGAAAAGCAGATCAAATGCATAGGGCAAAAATTCCTAGAAATGCTCAATGTGAAAGCACAGTCCAGCATTTTTTTTTCTTCTTAACTGAAAATGTTTAGGACTGCTGTTCCTGGTGTAAGATCTAAAAATGTTTTTGTACTTACTCCTTTCTCTTCTCTTCCTTTTTGTTTTTTGTTTTGTTGTCACCTTGTCATGTAGCACAGCTTTTCAGTGCCATTTTTCTTTTTTGTCCTTTTTTTTTTGTGCCTGGGAAAAAATGTTTGTAAGCAACCTAAAATGCCAGTGAAAAATTATGAGGGTTAAAAATAAACAAACAATTAAAAAGAAGGTGCAAAGCATCACTTCTGTGATCTGCAAGTCATTCAGAATCTACACACAAACCCCAAACTTTGGAACAGAAGAATTGGATTTGCTTGTTGGAAATTTAGATCGAAATCAAATTATACCATCCATCAAATGTGTTGAAGGTTATATTCCTCCATTGACGTGTATGAATAGCTCGCTCAATGACAGTGATGTCCTGAACACAGCTGTTTTGTGGAGAATAGCTGCTGTCTAAGGGGGCAGTATTTATTTATTTTTTTACCAGGTAGAGAAATATAGTTCAACATAACCAAAGCTTGCTCTGTGGTTTGCCATTTGGCTTTTCACAATATATAACTGGAAGCGTATGTTCTTTAGACAACAGTCATTGTAGCTTAGAGAATTCAAAATTCATCTTTTCTTTTTATACTCTATCTGGAAGTTAGAAAACAGTTTTGTTCAAGTCTGTAGTGTTTCCTTTTTTATGCTCGTTTTTGTTCTGCATAAGAAATACATTGTCAAGGGACAGTGCTATCACAAACAGGAAAAAAATATATTGCCGAGATGTGTCTCTTTCATTGCTACTTCTTCGTGGCACGGAAATACTTGTACAGGTTCTTTTCCAATTTGTCCACTTTTTTTCAGAGCAGTAAAGGATAACTGCTTTGACAACTAACCCCTTCGTGTGTCTGCAGAACGCTTAGCAGCAAATGTTTTGGAATTCCACGGTGCTGAATTGGGCTGCTGAGTTACAGTATATCTGCAGAAAGGCAGGGATCTACTCCAGGGAGCAACTCCTGCCGTAGCCTCATTGCTGCGTGAAATCGTGGGCATCTAAAAATGAGACTTGGTGTTTTGGTGAATCGCGGTAAGCTCCCAAGGCTGGGGACTCCTTGAGAATTAACCTGTAAATGCACTTCCCTTGTGACTTAGTGTGACAAATCAATTGATAACGTGTGGGAAATGAACGCCTTTGAGCTCGCTGAAATGGGGCAGGCGAGTCAAACCTGTTTTGCCTGCTAATACGGTAGGATCGGGGCACGTTTTCTTGCGTGGAAGATTCAACGCTGTCTGCCCTAAGTGTATCTTCTTGCTCTGTCAGTGGAACACAAGCAGGGGAGTCACGTCCGAGCAGAGCAAGCAGCTGCCGCCGTGTCTCCAGGAGGTGGTAGCATCGCTCTGCGCTTGTTCAGAGCGACTGAATCCTCCGGCAGCTGCACATCCCCCGTGGTACTCACAAGCTTTTGTATTCATATGCACCTAATTCATACTCAGGAGCCATACTTCTGTAGTACATCTTATATTTTAAATATGGAAAAGACTTTTTTTATAAGTTCAGAGTTTGGTGAGTTGGGTTTTCATTTTGTTGGTGGTTTGTTGGGGTTTTTTTTAAAATGCTTTAGAAGTGGATTTTCTTTTCTTCCTTTTTCCTGCTCTATAAGCCAAGGTGCAGGGATTTTGCTTTTAATTCAGTACTGAAACAATTAATGCCACGTGCACACAAATTTAGAAAATGCAGTTCAGCAGTTAAAGTAGTCCTGGAGGTGTTACGCTGTTGTGCAAGTGAAGAACATGTTGCACACGCGCTACACAACGCTGCTTTCAGCTTTGGGAGCTGTGTGTGGGCAACTCCAGAGCTCCGCAAAGTCTGGCAAGGCTGGAATCTTGCTCTGGGATGAGGGAAAAGTATTGTGGGGTCCTTGAGGTTGTGATACTGAGAAGACAGAGCCTGTTGCTCAGCCCTGAAAATTTAAGTTGGTGAGCTGCTTTCTGGCTTGATTCCTACCGTCTGATTCATCGATGGTAGTGGTTGTGCCTGACTGTCCGTCCTGACAGCAACATGTTTTTGAGCAGCAGAAGGGCTTGCCAGTGGGACAAGCTGCAGAAGAGAGAAGTGTATGTTTTCCTTCTGTGTTTACTTAAACCTCACAAATCTGATAATAAACCTGATGGGGAAGGAATAGAAGGAATTTATTTTTTATTGTTATCAAGAAGCCGTACTAAGGTGAACAATATGCATGGAGCCTGTCAATTGATATTGCAAGATAAGAAAAAATAGAAATAAGGTAACCTCTATACCTAAGAATAAGGGAGAAGCAAATTCAAAGCCAGTTACCTTGACTGAGGATTATCTAAGGAAGCAGAGCTCTAAGTGCTGTTTTGAAATGCTGAATTTAGAAACCAAACAGTAAGGAAGGTTCTCAGTTGTTGTTATGAGAGCAACTTAGAGATGAAAAAGCAGCGTGTTTCAGATTCTTGTACACTGTGTACTTGGGGAATATTCATATAAATGATCCTTTTCCTTTAAAGGTCTTTAAGTAGTAAGGTTTCTCCAGATTCAGCTGGGTATGACAAATTGTAGGCCAGGGTGGGGAAAGAGATGACTTCCAGCCTGGAGCTGAAGCAGTGTATTTACCTTGACTTTGCATCTGGTGTAGCTTGGCTTTGTGGAAGCTGTTGTGGGCCGTTGCAGTAATGAGAGAAGAATGACTGAAATTTTAAAAATGGTAGTGCTGGTGTAATGGTGGACTTGAGGGCACTGGGTTTCTGTCGAGAGGAAGCTATAGACTCTGGCTTCTGCTTCCCTGTCAGAAACCCAGCACAACTGGCATTTCATCACAGCACCTGAGAGCAAAGAACTGACTTCTTATATCTGAACAGCCAGAGGGCAACTGTAGTGCAGCACTGCACTGAGCAATGAGTAATGTCAGTCCGGTTGCAAGGCAGGGCTAATAATGTATTAAACAAAAGTCTCTTGACAGCCTGATTTGAAGCAGATATATATATATATATATATGTATGTATATTGCTGTTCAATATTATATGTATATAAAATATCTCAAAATTTAGAGTAGGTCTTTAGTATATGTAGGGTTGCATCTGCATGCACACCTTATCACTCCCAAACAATAAATTATATTATTGATCAGCCTGTACATGCTGTCTTCAATCCTGTGCAACTGCAGTCCTCCAGCCTTTTTGTTTCATTTTCTTCTTCCCATCCAGAAAGGGAGGGAAGTAGGAGTGAGCGAGCAGCCATGTGGTGCTTTGTTGCTGACTGGGTTGACACAAGCCATGAGGACATACACGTTTAGGACCTCCTTAAAATACAAAATAACTTTTTTTTTTTTCCTGGAGTCTTTATTATCCTAAACTATTAATTGATCTGGTACTCTGAAATTAATAAATAATCTGGCAGTTGTTGAAGTATACACCGTATTTTCTTAATGGTTCTTCTCTTCTACCCATTTTATTGCTCCTTTGCAGTCAGAGCTCAATAGAACCAGTCTCTGGGCTTTGATCTCATGGGTCATTCCACCAAAACAGGTGAAAAGCAGATCTCGGCTGCATTGCATTATATTTCTACAAGATGTTTTTCCAAGAAAGTTTCTAGTCTTCACTGTTTGCTGAATTAGTCTTGCCTACTCAGCACCCCCTACTACTTTCCAGAATTAAAGATGAAATGAATTCTATCTAAATCTTGTTTCTCTGTGTAAATAGATGTAATACATTGCAAATATAGAAGGCAGGTGATCTGGACACCCATCCGAAAACAGTAATTGTAGCTTTTTTATTAGTAATGGCTTTAAAGCAGACTTTTTTGTTTAATGTTTCTGTCATCCATCAAAGTTAAAATAGGAAATCGGACCAAAGCAAATTCCTGATGCATACAAATCAATAGGTATCAATTAAACTTAAAAATTTCCATTACAAAAGCGTCTTCAAAGGAACTCAGGCTTTTCTTCTTCCTCTCCTTCCCCAGTGATGCCATCCTCTGAATGCCTCCGAGGAGGAGGCAGTTCTTTCCAGAAGCCCTGCAGCCAATTTTCCTCTAAATGACAGGAGCACTGTAGGCTGCAGGGAAGTCACGGAGTTACTGCTGGTCCCCAAAGTGGTGCTGCCAGTTTAGTTGGTGGGAGAACTTTATATGTAGAGAGTAACTGGGGAGAGAAGTAGGTGCTTATAAGCAGCTTGCATGGAGTACTTACTGCATGACATATCTGCTGCTCTGACACTTTCCTGTATCTCTAAGCTACTCCTAAGCGCAGTTGTTTACCACAGAAGAATATACTGAATGTATCTATTCTGCTTCTCCCTTACGTGTTCACAGGCCATGAAAGACAAAATTCATGCAAAGTCGAAACTGAATCTCTTCTGTAATGTTTGTGTGCTACTTGGTTTCAGGAGCAGGCTCCATCAAGATATTCTAGCGATCAGTGGTGCATTTCTCACGCAGCGAGGGTTGTATGGTGGTGGTGTATCAAGTCACCTCTGCTGCTTGTTTGTTTGATCGTGCAGTAACGATTCCACACAAGCAGGATCAGTACCACTGCCCTGACGCTTTCCCTTTCTTTTTTACCATAATAACCTCTTTTTTCTGTCTTGTGTAGAGAGAATTAACCTGCTGAGATAACCCAGGTTTTGGGTCATGAAAGTGACATTCAAACCTTTTGGCATTCAACACCACTTAAAGGATTTGACCGAGAAACTAGTCTTGTTTATTTTCCCTTCGTGTGAGGTTATTCTCTATATCTAAAATGCTGACAAACGGCATATTCTTTGAGATGCGCTTCAAGTTATCAAAAATGAAGGAAACATATGCTCAATACATAAAATTGGGTGGCTTTGTTCAGGGTGATAAGAACAGTAGCATCCCCATTTTATAACTATGGGTGTCTTGGTTACCATTGAAGGAGGTTTTTTAAAACTTGTGGAGAGAAGTAATAACACTATTTGTAAATAGTGTTCTTGCAGGCTGTGTACCTGAGATGATTATCATTATAGTCTGTTTTGAAAAACAAAAGAGATGAAATGAAGAAATTAAGTAAAGCAATCTGTGGAAGCAGCACAGGAATGTCAGCTACTAATAGGCATGAGAAACTCAAGAGATGATTCAAATGTTACCTGGGAAACCCTGCTTTGATTATGCTTGTGTATTCAGACCAAACTACTAAGTCATTTGTAGTTGGTACTTTACTGTCCTTACTAGAATTAAGTTAATGTTAACTCTACTGATGGTTGGGAGTAATGGTCTGCTTGCTTCTATTTAGCATGAGTTTAGAAGGGGAGTTGTGTGGAAATTGATAAACTCTTTCCTCAGAGATAAATAGTTGAAAAAAATAATTTTTCCCTTTCCTGACACCGGGAAGTCTATAAAGCATAGTAGTACTTAGGTCTGCACAATTTATAGCTCAGCATATTCCTAAAAGCTCTCTTGAAGCCCAGATTTATAGATGTTTCTTGACAAAACAAATTGAAAACTATACTTCCACTTTCAATCTAAACCCCCTCCTGGTATCTTAAACAACAAAATCATGGCTTCATGAAGCTAATTTTCCATGCCAACACAAAAAGAACTATCTGTTGCTTCTGTAATATAATAGTGGTAGAAGCACTGTTACTGAAGCTTTTGTTGCAGTGGCTTGCAAGTGTGGTCTGGTTGGCTAGTGAAAAATATAATTTAAAGAATTGCATTAATACCATTTGATATTGTGAATATATAAAACGAAGGATGATGACGGTGAAGTTTAAGCCCATGTGAAGAAGAAAATTCCAGAACTTTCACATCCATTGTTTGGATAATAGCATTCTCAGTATTTACTCTTTCCTATTTATCAACTACATTAACAAAGGCTTCTTTTTTTAGAAGGTCCTGAATAAAATCTGAAAGTAATCTGAAGACAGTAGAAAAATCATAAAGAAAACTTGCTTTTTTTAGACTTATGATGCATTTTATTTATTTTAAGAGGCTGTCAAAAATACTTTGTTAGACATCTAGAAACCTTGTCTCAAACTCTAAATTATTTGGAGAAAGAGAAATATGCTCTTTTCCCTGTGAAGAACTGATCTGTTTGACCTTAGAAAGGCAATTAAACTGGAAAACTTGCAGAAAATAAGGGCTTACTTGAACTGATTTCCATTTCTGTTATTCAGAACGATTTATCTCTGTAAATATAGTGAATAAATTAGTTGAATACTTAAAGATACTTTAACATTTCATATGTAAATATTAGGGCACTGAAATTCTGGTGTACTGCTATGTTAGATACTCATGAAGTGGCTACACTACCATAATGACTGTGCAAAACTAAGACTTGTAATACTGTTTTACAAAAACATATTCAAGAATGGCTCTGGAGGGGTTTTATTTCTTTCCAGAAATGGAAGAAAGCTTACACAGTCTGTCCACAGAAGCTGTATCAACCCAAAGTTTGTAGTCAGTATAGCTGGAGGAGTGGGCAAGGACTGGAGAAACTTCACTAAGTTTTAACTCAGCTGTTCAATCAAAAGACACAGGGAAGAAAAGCAAAGATGAAATCTGTTTATGTTAATGTAAGAGGATAAAATTAATCAGGAGACTTGCCTTCAGGTGGAAGTGTTTCAAAGGGGTCACTCTGGTTCCATTCAGTGTATCCTCTCAGTAAGCTGTGCATCTTGGAAAACCAAAAAAACAAAGCAAAAAATGAAAGAGGGCTCAAGCATTTAAAATGGAATTAATGGAAAAAATTATAAATTGTTTGGATTATAAATTTGAAGGACAAGCTTGCTTCATGGGTCTTTCAAGTAACTGACTTGTCTTAGACAATGGTTAATAAATCAACTTTTATATGTGCGTTTTGACTTCTAGAAAAGTATTCAATTTAAACAGCATTGGCAGGCTGTGTTTCTGATCTGTTTACAAATGACTCGTCGTAGACAAAGTACCGTACTGATGTTGTAGGCTGTAAACACGTGAAAAGCCATGCAAGTGTGAAGTAGTGACATCTTTGGAAGCCACAAGCTTACATTGTAAAATCAGTGGTAATTTTATTTCTTCAACTGACTACTGTGCAAAGGCGAAGAAGCTCCAAATTAAGTCTGAAAATTGTGCATCCAGACTTCTTCGCAGCTTGCGAAAGAGATAGTATTAGGAATAATAGAAAAATACCTTTCCTGAAGTTTTCAGGAGCCTAGTACTTAACTAAAGCACCCGGGACTATCCTTTCTTGCCTTGCTTATCCCATCAGTAGCTCACTGCCAGCCTGGAGGTGACACGGAGCAGTTCTGTCCTGCTGACACTTCCATTCACTGCACTTACATCTCTGTTAAATGCCAACTGAATGTCAGTGCCGCTCGCCAGCCAAGCCAGCAGGATAAGGGAAAAACTCTGTCCCCAAGACATACAGGAAGGGCAGACAGCTCCTTGGCGAGCTACAGGGCTCTAAAGCACAATGCGATTGACACCTTGTCACCGGTCGTGCTGTGTGTGCCTTTAGTACCACCAGTTACAGGATGCGCTGAATTTACTGCTGATGCACGAAACTGCAGCTCAGTGAGATTGATCAGCCCTTGTGTGACTTTTTGCACGCCTGTGTTTTACAATTTCGCTCAGGCAGAAGTTCCCTTCCCACTTCCTGCTCCATCCTGACTGCCATCCGTCAGACTCTTTAAAGGCTTCAAGCTGCTACGTAAATCTAATTTCTTACGTGGTGTCAGAGGCTTCATTGTACACTAGATAGGGTCGATGCTTGTTTTGTTCTTCTTCCAAGTTGAAGTTATTTTACTGCCCTAAATCAGTTCAACTTGTCACCGAGCAAGGTTGTGGTCAGGTTATGCCATCTTCTTCATTCAAAAGTGCTTTTTCTCCATTTCTTGCTTGGTAAATATCTGTCTGGGTTGCTTTGGGGCTTCCAGTAATGTTCAGGAAGTGATACTTCCCCTGAATTGCTCGTGCTGCTTTACACGAAGTGAGATGTGCTGGAAAAGGCTTGAGACTCTCACACGTCTGAAAGCAAATGACTGAACCCTGGGATGTGTAGTACCCTGGGATATGTAGTACCAGCTGGAGGGACAACACCCAGGTCCCAGACTTGCTCCAGTGTTCAAGGTCTTTGCCAAAAGCAGGACAGTATCAGTAGGAGAGGTGGAACAGCCTCTTCACGTGGCACAAAATCTGCTTATCTTTTGGATGAATAAAACAAATCCCTACACCGTCATTATTAGGTTCTGTTCAATAGACATGGTTGGTGGTACTTGAATAAAAACTACACAAGTACAGTTACCAAGTCCTTCCGTGTCTGTTCTTCTCCATAGTATCTGTTGTTACTGCTGTCACGAAAGAGTCAGGGAATCAGCAGTTGTGGACTTAAAAGGTAATCTTTTTGTGTCCTTCTGGGATATGGTTTCATTCCAAACAAACGTCGAAGCCGTTTTTCTCATTTGTTTGAATTTCACACCCTTCTACTTTTCCAATAATTACAAGGAAAATACTAGGAAAAAATGTTCTGCTTTTTCTTTAGATCTTGGCGTTGGAGGGGTGTGGTGGGATTTTTGTCTGTTTTACTCTGAAGTTCTGATAATGATCAGGTAATTATTTCAATGGGATGTAATAAAATCTAAATATGAAATTAATTTAGATACAAGTTGCAAGGGGAAGTAGCTTAACCAATGCTGCAAAAAACACGCTACAGTAGATATATTGAAAGCTATGATGGGGAAAAGAAGTTCAGTTTAACATTTCAGCTTGCTTTTTTATAGACTTTGTGGTTACTTTCTTCTGGACTTCAGAACTGCGTTAGGTGCCTTAAACAGTTCTCTAAAGCTTCAGAAAATTGCATCTATGTACAAAACTGTGCATTTATAACGAGTGATGCCTTGTCTAATAATCTTACCGAAACAAAATGTGATTCTTGCATTTCTATAACTTTTGAGTATCCTGGTTTTGGTGTCAGGTGAAGGTGCCCATGTTGATCTATGGGAATTGGTTATTGTTAGACTCTTGCAGGCCCGCTTCTTTGTAAACCACATTGGCAACTTTGGGAACTACAGAAATGTTGAATTTTACTGGTTTTGCTACAAAGATGAAGGCAAAATATTTTCAGTAAACTAGTACTGTAATTTCTAATCCATTCAAAGGGTTTAAGATCTTCTGAAGTCTTTGAGAAAGTCCTTGAAGGCAAGGTGGGAATTATATATTTTGAGAGGAATTAATTTCTGAGTTAATTTTTGACTTTGTCTTTGACAAAACCTGTGGCTGAATGCATTTTTTAATGTTATAGGGATGTTTTAATTAAGAATATTGTATAAATTATTCAACATAATCCTGGATTTAAGAAGCCTCCAATTATTAAAAATAAGAGATTTTTAAGTACTTTAGATCTCTTAAAATATGTTAGGTGCACAGTAGCTCCTAGGTTATTGGTCTGGTGACAAATGGCCACCCACCACTGTATGCTGGGTAAAGTTTTGTGATGTTAAAATATCAGGCATGCTCGGAAGAAGTTAAAAATGTAACCACTAAAACGCTATGAAATCCTCTAATAGAGAAACAAACATGTGGGGCTCTAGATTAGTAGTTGCCAGGTTCTTCGTTCTCAGCGAGAGCCGACTGGAAGCCGAGCTATGCCAGAGGTGCGCAGTGAAAAATCAAACAAACTGAACTTTACAATTTGCATTTCAATCGCGAGGGAACTTGGAGGCAGCCTCGCTGAAAATTATCAGTGTGCATATGTGTAATACTATGGTGAAGAATACTGTCAATAGCATGAAGTATGGCATCAAAAGCAGGTAATTTGACTTCCTAATTACCTGCTAAAAGCCTTGTTAAAAATGCTTCATAACAGAAAGCTAACAAAGACTTTGAGTGTATGTCAGAGCTCTTTGGAAAACTCCAAAAATATTCAACCTTTTTTTTGTACTCTATGTACTAGTCCTTTTTTAATAGCTTCCTCTTGCTCTTCCTGTTTA
Organism: Trogon surrucura; assembly: GCA_020746105.1. Lineage (NCBI taxonomy): Eukaryota > Metazoa > Chordata > Aves > Trogoniformes > Trogonidae > Trogon > Trogon surrucura. The sequence continues at coordinate 10,535,181 of CM036620.1, read as the reverse complement.
GTTTGTCTTTTCTTAACAATAGTTTTTGATTTTAAAATAATGCATCTGTTATCAAACACCATGTTATGGACTTTTCTGAATCACCGGCAGTTGACAAAAATAGATTATTTTTAAAATGCTATTGTGAATCCCTTTCATGGTGTGAAATTTGATTTAAGCTGAAGTCTTATACTGCAGATCTCTTAACAAATATTATTTCTATGTGCCACATGCTTTTATTTTTTTCTGTTCACAAAGACAAGTCTCTGACAGAATGGATCAAAATGAAGTTGTCTTCTGTAAATTACATTCTGCAACTTTCTCTTAAGTAAGTGTGTTACGGAATAAATGTTTGACTAAAGCTCGCATGGAAAAAATCATACATGATGAAACTTTGTTGGAATGCTATTTGCATCAGGACTGAGTTTTAGTATTCAGAGTGCTACATCCTTTCATTTGAGTGTGAACACCTTTATCTGAAGTACTCCGCTGCACACAATATTACATTTAAATAGAAAAACAAGATGATTTTAATAAAGAGCTGTTAAAAGTGCTTTCTTTGAAAATGTTGACTTTATGACTGTTGTTATATAAACTAGTACAAATATAATGGAAAATACTTGTGACACAATACTTTGTTTTGACCGTGAAGAACTGTTTGTGGATGTAGGTATCCATATGGACCAAATATTTGCATTTAATGAGAAGCTCGAGGCGGGATGGAGAAAACCCGTCCATACTGTACTGACCTCTAAATAATCACCTTGGATTGAAACTGTCAGAAGTACAAATATGTACTTCACTGTAATGAACTTGTGATTAAATAATCACCTAGAAACTAAAGAGAAAGCTTAGACTTTACTCTAAAAAATAGTACTTTGCTTTTTCAGTGATTTTCTTCCAAGGGGCACATCATAAGGTGGTTAATGTGCCACACTGACAGTTACATTTAAGTGCAATATAAGGTACAAAATAACTAATGATTATGTGCATTAGAACAGTAATCTGCTTTTTTTTTTCCCTCATCCATTAGCATTACTGCAATTAGCTAATACACAAAGAGTAAATGATAGTACCAAATTACTTCAGAGATTAAATTAAGCATATTAGAGTTAGGGCTTGATTGTATTAATAGTGAAATATCTGATCAAGCTATGGCATTTTTGCATGATGGTGGCTTTGAGCTGGAGATCTCTGGGTGGTTTCGGGCTTAGGCATAAGTCCTAATGTCCAGAATGGGCTTGACTACTCCTCATAGCTTTTCTCACGTGAATAGGGATGTAAAGTCAGTTCTGATTCATTCTTTAGACAAGGGTTTTGGTACTAAAATCTGACTTGTTTGCTGACCTGCTGATGGTTTCTCAGCTCTAATCTATTGATGTGTATTGAAACATGCTTACTAAAGCTGGATATGTCCTGAGTATACATGGAATGAGATAAGCATGGAATAGAATTGGAAATGGTGGAAATAAATACCCAAATGATAATCTTTATTAAATAAAAGGAGGTGTGTGGGTAGGAAAAAAAGTTATGTTGTTACTTCAGTGTAGCCGATAGAATTAATATTGCTCATCTTTATCATCTGCTTTGTGGAAAATTCTGGTTTAGTGATCTTTAGTAGTTTTAGTGGTACAACTGTAAAAACAACTTTCAGTATGAAGTTGTCCACATGTTTATTGTTTTTCTTTAGTCTTGCTCATTTATGTTGTCATGGATTAAAAATGGGGATTATTAGACCAGGGCATTACAAATTAAGCTGAAACCTTGATAGGCATAGATAGAAAGGTATCCCTCTTCTTTTATTTTCCAACTTTGAGTGTCATTTGCCTAATCTACATAACTTGATATATTGATGGGCTTTTTCTTCATATGGTGGGAAGTTACTTGGGTCCATTTCACATCTTATATTATTTTGCTTTGTTTAAGTCACTTTTGTATTTGGCTATTAGTTGCATGCTTTGATGTAAAGATCCCTGTAAAATATAAGCTGTAACATAACTTGCAAACTGTTATTTTAGTAACATTTACTAATTCTTAAAAGTAGTATGGGCATATAAAATCAGGTTTAATTTTCTTTCCAAAGACAAAATGTTCCTGAACATATTAGTACTTTATATACAAGAGAAAAAAATCTTCAAAATATTTACTATTTTCTAAGAAATTTTGCAAGATATTTGTAAGCAGGGAACAAATGAGAAAGCATATTTGGTAACACGTTTTTTGTAAGGAAAATATTTATTTAAAGCAGCAGTTCTTTGGCATTAATTATTTTGTCATCTGATGGATAACATCAAAATGTTAAAAAGACTGCTCATCAGATAAAATTGTCTTGCTCTCAGATAGAGTTACATAACGATTTTCAACATTTGAAGGCATTCTTTTTGATATATAGTTAGAAATCTTGATCTATGTAATGGAGAACCTGATCTGGCATACATATATTCCCATAGTGTTCCTTGTTCAAATATTGCCAAATATAAAAGCTTATGTTCTAAACTTTAAGTTTGACTATGATTAGAACTGGCTTAATTTTTGTACAAACGTATATTGTGAAATTATGTTTTTTCTTGTGCAGTCAGGGTGGATTTCTTGTTTAAATTGTTTCTGTTTATATTTTCAGTTTGTAAATAAACAGAAAATAGTTGCTGAAAATAATAATCCACTCCCCCCTCAAAAAAAAAAAAAAATCCCCAAATTTAACAAACAGAACACATTCTTTGATACCTAATGCAGTTTGCTTTGTTTTTTTTCACATCAAAGAGAACACAAAATTAATTTCTTTCTTCCAATTGCCTGGAGACTAGGAAAATCAACACTCTATATGTAGGAGAATACAGGCATTAGGCAAAGTGTATAGGATGCTTTCTCTCTTGTTACCATCCTTCCAGTCTCCAGCTATTTGTTGCTCAGGGGAGTCTTGACAGGTTTCTGTGGTTTTAATAGCCTCAGCCTCATTATTTTTTCTTTAAACATGTTTATATGAGGTTGAAGAGAGACCGGCTTGTTAGCATGGACAAGACAAATTTCTCCTTGGTTGAATTAAGCATTGCACAAACTGGTTTTGGTGTTTCTGTTAGTTTCCTTGATGGTTTGTTTTGGTGCCTTACTTATACTTGAGAAGAGAGTAAATTACTCACGTTTGTTGAGTCTCAGTGGGGCTTGTGACTTTGACAGACATTTTTACATCCCATTGATTCTTCCTCTGTTTCCATATGATACTCAATGCTTCACAACGTGATAACAGTCCTTTCATTTTTCATTCCAGCAGGCAAACAGTGACAGACAAAGGTAGACACCTTTGCAGAGGTAGGGGATGGAGGGAGGGGAAATCCCTTTAGGCTGCTGATGTGTGCATGTATTAGTACTCTGTGTGGAAAAAAAAAAGAAACGTAACCTACTTTATGGCTGTTTTTGTAGAAGTGTAACAGAATTCATGAATATTCAACTTCCTCCAGTTGTAATTTCATGTATTTTGAGATGTTAATAGTTTTCTATAATCAAGTAAAGAAGCAAACATGTTTGTGTGACAGTAATTCTGGGAATAAAATGAGAAGCATTTGAAATCAGGGATACTTGAAGAGCTTAATGTGCAAAATATATATGTTTTAAAGAATCGTTGAAATGGTTGTCACCATCTTTTCAGCATGATCCAGTAATTCTCTTTAAGACTAATAATGCTAATGTCCTAAAATATGCTTAGCAGCAGCAATTCAGTTCTTGATGTGCCTCTCCTCCTTCTGTTTTTCTTGCCTTATGAGCAATGCGTAATAGTAGAGCAGTATTACACTTGACCTGAACTTGTGTTCATTTTGTGCATATGTCCATGCAGTAGCAAAGTAAACTTGACAGCTTAATTCTATGTTAGGGGAACGTTTGCGGGGATAATCCTATTCACTCTGCAGGATAAGGCTGCCCTGCTAGTGGCTTTGGCCTATAAAACCATTAGCTTTAAATTGTGTGCTGGCATCGTGATCTTCTTAGCTTGTAAACCAGCTTTTTCTTAGCAGTTTATTGGTGAGAGTGGTTAATTTTATGATAAATTTTCCTGGCCCATGCCCACTTTTTTTAAGTACAGTTGACAAACACACGGAAAGCAACGAAATCTTCACTTCATACGGATTATCTCATAGGAGACCTTCATATTCTGTTTAAAAGCTGTAAATGGTTTGGATTAAACTGTATCTAATGACAAAAAGATCAACTTGGTGTGGAGGCCAAAAGATAATGTTTCACAGGTCTCCATGAGTAAAGGCAGAGAGAAATAAGTAGACAGAATATACTTCAAGATTTTCTCCTATTTCTTCCTGGTTAACTACCTTACAGTAGGCTAGTATAACTCCTGTATGATTACAGAATTTGCTGCTGTAGTTTAGGAGATGGATCTAGTAAGTGGCTTGTTTTTGGTACACTAACCCAAATACAAAGAAATTCAGTCCTAAGAATCAACATGCACCTGTAATTTATAAGTGGAGGTACAGAAACAGTGCAGCATGACTTTTCCAAATACATTGATACATCAAATAGATGTACCTCTCTTTTTCTTCAGTCTTTATATATCTTTATTTGGAAGAGACTGTCTCCTTTATGTTATCAAATGCTGAAATACATTGCTCACTAAACACCAAGAGTGTAACTCTTACAGAAGTGTATACCTTGTTAATATCTTGCATGCGGTGTGGCTACATCTAATCTTATCTAGAGGTCACTGTTCTAGTTTCCCAGATGTGGTAACAGCAATAAGAAATGCTGACAGACTTCACAGGATGAAGCAGTAGATGGGGAATTATCCTTGCGTCCATTTTCAGTGTTTTAACACTGAGCAACTTAGGTGCTTGCTAAAGAGCAGATGCTGCCTCACTGGGTCTCCAAATGTTGCAGGTGAACACGCTGCACCTATGGCTACATTCTGCCAGAATGGCCAGTCTGGCCCAATTTGCTGTCTCTGACCAAGCAAGACAAAAGATATTAACACATCTTGAGTCTTTTGTGGCATATAGTATACTGGTATATAGTATTTATTAAGCAATCTGTTTTGTACAGCTACGATCCATGTACACAGACTCACTGTAGTTCCTGTTTTTCCCAGTGTGGCTGCCAATTATAATATTGAATTCAATCCAATTTGAGCCTCCCAGTCAACCTGAATTTCATTTAGGTGCTCAGTAGAAAGTGCAAATTAAACCTTTGGCTTCTACCCTGCAGAGACAGTCCAAAGTCCAGGCTTCAGCACTCTGAATCTCACAAGCTCAAACAGGAGATTAAACTCTGTAGAACTTATGTACACATTTGGTATTAAAAGTCAAGGCTTGCATGTCTACTGCATTTCCAAGTGCTTTCCTCATGCTAAGACTGAAATCTTTTTACCCAGACCTGTACTCAAGAGTTAGTCATGTTTATTGGCACTGAAGGTCTGTTGTAGCTTCATGGTTTTGCAAGGTAAAAACACAAGAACCAGTAAGGCATTATTAGTATTTCTTGAGCAGTCTGTAGAAAACCCACTGAACTGTTATCAAAGTTTTGCCTTGGGGTTAGCAATACCATGAGCGGAGGAGACTCCTCTGTTATTTGGGATAGCACAGTATTTTTAAACCTCATGGGTTTATATGGAATTATCACTATTTTGGATAGTTTTGTCAAAGAGCTAATGACAAAACTGATTATTTTTTTTTCAGAAAAAGAATAATACCTGCCTTTTTTAGAATGCATGTACTGAAGTTGTTAAGCCTTAACAGTACAGTCCAAACCCAAAATAACTTGTTTGCCATGTGGTCTGTTTCAGAATAGATTAGTGGACAGGTTTTTGTGATTTATTGTGGATTGCAATACATAGTAATGCTGATTATGGTAAATGACAAACTATAAGCGTGGTACACAAACTTACAGTGAAGTGCTAATTTCAGAAGATTAACTTGCCCTCCTCAGCACCAATTTATTTTTCTAAGGCCACATAAAATTAATGATATTCTGCAGGCATTGCCAGACAATACAATAAGACTAAAAAACCTGAAACTTTTGCAGTTGTGTATTAAAATCATATCACTGCGATTAAACTATAAGAGAATAGCTGAAATCGTACTGATCTAATGGGGTGATGGCCCTTCTATTTTATGTTTTATGAAAAGTGCATGAAAATACGCATGTGAAAAGAGGGGGAGGAACAATGAGACATGCTTAAAGAAAGGAAACAGGTTTTTTGAAATACGAAAATTAAACAAAGACTTTGTTAACATGAAGTTAGCAGTAGCTGAGAGGAAATATAACCTTTTATGCTAAGGATCCAGACTTTCTTTGGGCCTCATGAACATGAAAAAGATCATAAGGAGTTATCTTCCTGTATTGCACAAGATCCATACGTGAGTAAATTAGTACAAGAGAAAGAAGAGTGACAAACCGCATTTTTTGCTTCTTTTGCATGAATTCATACATCTGGTGCATGTCAGAATTTTTTTCCCCCGAATGACTTACCAAAGAGTTGCAGAATCCTTCAAAATATATTTCTAGCCCTCATCGTTTCAAAGTCAAAACCAAATGTCAATTAAGTGCTAACTGAGTGTAAATCAATAGTGTGATGAGTGGTTTGCTGATCGGCGCTCCGTGCAATATGCTAGCCCTAATAGAGTCAGTAGAAGACACAGATAATCTAGTTAAGTGTGTCTGAAGTCAATGCAGAGCCCATAATATTCCTTTCCCTTAATTATTTGTTCGACAGAATGGCAGTGACTAAAAAGTCACCAGTGCCTAGGAATAAAGAACACACTTGGAATGAAAGCCAGCCTGTACCTTGGCCAGCTGTAGCAAAAATAAGCAGGAATAGGGTAGGTTTTCAGAACCCAGAGTTAATGACAAATATATTTGAAAACCTTATAAGCTAGACAAAAATCTTGAACACGAATATGACTTAAAATGTTGCACAAACTCAACGCCTGACATAAAGATGAAGGTGTACAGTGCCTGCTGGGTGATATGGATGCATTCATTTCATACCCCCCTGTTCTCTTTCTGTAGAGGTATCAGAATCAGGAATAACCACAATATTCTATCAGAATCAGGAATAACCACAATAGCTTCTGACAGGCTGACCACAGTTTAGTGACTTTAGAGGTACAATTCTTTTGCTGATGAGACTGTACCTTCAGTTTTGTAATCCCATCTCTGATAAATCAGTCACACTTCTATGGATTTTAGAGTACTTGTGCCCCATTTGTTTTATATGGGAGGAAGTTCTGCAATAATCTCGATAGTACAGAGGTAAATCATCGAAGTATTTTGAAGAAATTTGAATTTTTTCTGCACAACTGATTTTTCTTGTCTACTGTTATGAGCCCTGAAGTGAGATGATTTATACTGCTGATAACTTATACTGTAGATGTGTAACCTTCACCTATTTTTTTCCTTGTTTTGAAAACAAAATAACCTACGCCAACAGCTGTGCTGTTTCAGATTGCAATCCCTGAGGATGAGTTAGGTTTATGTTGATATGCTGGCTTGCTTTCTGCTTTGGCTGGGTGCTCTCACTGTTTACGCAGCGTCAGGTCTGGCCTTCACTGGAGCTTTGTGAGCTGACCCAGCATGGTAACCTGGGAGTGCAGTGAAAGGCACAAACAAGATGTGCCCCTCTCTGGCAGAAGTGACCCGAGTCATTTGAGCAGCAAGTGTCACGCTGATATCGAAGGAGAAAGCAGAACTTTGCAGTTGGGAGTGAAGAAGAGAGAGCAGGAGAAAGATGTCTTGTGGCAGGGATCTGTTGATCACCTCCATGATCCCGGAGGACCTTGCTCCAGAGTATATTTTGTTTGGCAGAGTCTGCTGAGCGTCTGTCTGTTGGTACCCGCCGTGACTGAAATCTCCCTGAAACAAGGGCCGCCTTTTAATTTTGTGTCCTAATTGTACATGGCCTGTATTTCCTTTGGTTTCAATCAAGTCACCGAGGCATTTGAGGCAGTATGTATACAAAGTGAAGGTGAAATGTATTTACTGACCAGAAGGCATATGGTGGAGTGGTCTGACAAAGGTGCTCTTCCCTGTTGCAGCCATCTGTTTGTGCCAATAAAGCTAGCCTCCAGATGCTGACTAGATACTTCAGGGTGTCTTATTGTTTAAAAACAACAATGAAACAAAAGCACACCTGAAAAATCGAGATTTCACCACAAATACGTTTTGATTTTTACTGTCTAGCTGCAGAAAAGGGCCGTTAAGATCTTAGCTGTGTTAACTCTGGCTCCTTTGTGAAGGATTCTGGCATCTCTAATCATAATATGGTAAAGTACCAAAGCCTGCTACTGGCTGCCAGGAACCAGCAACCGTTTGTGGCAATGTATTTTGCAGATTACAAAGCTTTGCTTGTTTTTAAAAAAGAATGTTACGAAGCAGTATGACTGCATCATGATTTTTTCTGTCAGAACTAACTGCAGTGGGTCAGCAGTCAGATTTGTTGTTAGTCCCGAACCCACTGAAAATAGCCTAAGGGGCACGGATATCACTTACTGTAACTCGCGTTGAAGGAAGACTGTAGGCAGAATTTTCACAGCTGCAGATCTAAAATCATACTTGTTACTGAAGTAATCTTGACCCTGCTATCGACCTAGTAGCTCTTAATTCCAGGATACCTGGCTGGCATGAAGGTAACAGTACATGATATATGCCACAGGCGTTGCTCATGACTGAAAAAAATACTGATTTTTGTTTTGCCCCTTTTTTCCCCCCACACATACTGAGGGAGAAAGACGCCGTGTGCTGCAGTACTCCATTAGAAATGAAACAAAGTCAGGAGAACTATGAGATGGCATCATTTGGGGAAGTTTTAGGTTGGCTTAGTAGCCATACCCTCTCCTGTTGGGTTCTTCCGCATGCAGCTTTGGCATTAACCTGGTGCTCGTCAGGTCACCGCGCTGTTCCCTCTTGATCTTAGCTGTGACATCTGGGATCTCAGCTGCCTTTGGCAAGTGTCTCTCTAGTGATGGGGAGTCTTACCCTTCCCCAAAGAGTGGCTAAAAGCATTTTAGTTTGATCGCTTTCTCAAGATTATGTGCCGAGGTTTTTTGTTGGGTTGGTTGTGTATTTCTGTTGCTGGGTTTGGAGTTAAAAAAAATCACAGAAACAGTGCCAGCCAACTTGTCTTTCTGCACTCTCCCCAAAATCCTAAGCCACATGTGGTATAAACAGTACTTTTAGCATATGCAAGTGGTATTTTTTACAAAAAGCCCAGCTTTTTATTTACTGCTGTGGATATTTGTAAATGAACTTTCCAGTAAACACTGGTGTATTTAATGTGTACTCTGTGATATGCTTAAAGATTTTTTAGGATAAAACCACCATTAAGAGGGTATTAGTATCAGTTAGTTTTCCTGTTACTTCACTTGTGCTCACTCTGTTGCTCATGAAACACAACTTTTTCATGACACCTCAATGATATTTAATGAGATTGTTTTTGAAGGCTGTTTTCTCCACTGCATTGTTATTTCTGGTGACTTGGTTTGTAGCATGTTTCTAGACGTAGTTGTATCAGGACAACCTTAGGGGCAGGTGTGACCGGGACAGGGAAGTCTTCAGTCATCTTCACTGCTCAGCAACAACAAAACAATCTTAGGAGTATTATACAGTCCTAGAGCGTTATGTCAAAACAAAAATTAAACATTATGCAGCAAATCTGAATTAAAATCTGAATGTGAAGGAAAACGTTGATACTACGAGGTTGGAAATTATGTCACTTCAAAACATTGCAGAAGAGCTGTGAAATACAGTGCTGAACTAAGCTTCTTAACAGCTCCTAGGTGAGGACTTGGGTAAAGTGTCAGGCAAGATTAAACATTTTCCTAGAGTAGACTGAAATCTGCAGATTTATTTCATAATGCCCGTAATCGGACAGATTTGAGAAACCAAAAAAGAGAGGACTCAGGTGGCTTAACAGCCAGAGTGAAGATATAAAGTGTGAGGGAAGCAAAAATCTGCTTGTCTTGTTTTCTTCAAGTCCTGTGCCATGTGATTTTAAAGGGAATATCTAATCAATATGCAAGAGCATATTTTAAATCTCCCACTTTTTTTAAAGTTACCTGAAGCGGAATTGTTAAGAGGGTGAGGAGGGAAGGCTGGAAGGGAAAAAGAGAAGCGTATTTCGGATTTTTTTGGACACCTACAATAACTGCTTTTTAATGATTAACACTAGCCATCAGATCTTTCCCTTTCTGAAAAAGGATCGTAAAGATCTCCTGCTGTTCTCAGCAGTGGCGTGCTAATTCAGCTCAGTAGCAAAATTAGCAGCAGGAAACAAGCCTTTGAAATTTTCATCGTTTATGAATAGCATTGTTCATTTAGTAAAGGATATGGGCTCCTGCTGTAATTGTTCCTGGGTTAAGAAGGCTGCAAGTTATTTTCTCTCCATCAGTCTTTAAAAAAAAGTAAATCAATAGAAATAAATACACATACAATTAAATAGTGGATTAAGCAGTCAAGTGAGTGACTAAGAATTTCTTTCACTTTTGAACTCTTCTGATTTTTTTTGGTTCTCTCTCAGGGAGGACTATTGTGCTGCCATTTCTTCGTAAACACTCGATAATGCTAAAGTGCTTTGAAGTTGCCATTGGAGGAAACAGCACAACAGATGGAGCATGAATAAACCCACACTGCTGTCTTTTTAATCTGAACAAAAGCAGTTTTTCTTGGCAAAAATAGTTAATATTTAATTCCATTTACTTATAGAAGTTTGATCCCAGATGAGATCGCAAGAACTGTGGCAGAGCTGTATATACAACAGCTCAGTGCATCTATATCCTGGCTTTTTATTAGGAAGATAAAAAACCCTTCATCTAGCATGCATTATAATAGCTGTGATAGATCTTGTTCAATACGGATATGGAGGCCACTGGACCCAAAGGAATCTGTGAATTAGAATTTCAGTAAGATGCCATTTCTTTGTGGTTTCCATGGCGCAAAGCAAAAACTCTGGACCTCTCATTTAGTGTGTCTTTTCTCATGTGTAACTGTTATTAGTGGCTATAAGTGAACTTTCTGTTCCGGTGGTAAAAGTAGTGTTTGAACCTCAAGTGTATTCCCACCATAAATAAAACATCTGTGTTCTTTTATTACCACTTTCTGAGATTCTTTTTATTTTAGTATACAGCTAAAGCTGACATTCTAAGCTGACATTTTAAAGCCTTGGTTTTGGACGTGATCTTTTCCCACAGCAAATCTTCTAACAATCTGTATCTGTGAGGCTAAAACAAGCTGGGTTTTGTTCTTGTGGTTAAGACTTGGGGACACCCATCTCCTCTTCTTCCTCCTAGAGTTTATACAGAGGTGGATATTACAGAGATTTTTTGGGGGATAGAAAATATTACGAAGCAAGCTTTTTATACTTTTTGTACTGTGAACCATACAGAGTTTCCTACTGAAATGGCAGTTGTGTTCTCTCACTCTCGTGAAATCTCTGGTCCTTTTTTCCACTCAGACTTCATGCATCTTCCTTAGAAAACTCGGTGCTGGACTTTTCACTGTGGATTTGCTTCCTCCTCCTGGCGAGAGCTTCATGATGGAGCTGCACAGTGTGATCACTACTGCTCTTAAGAAGTGTGTGGAAGATACGTGATGAATTAAGCCCCAAGAGTTCAGGCAGTATTAGTTTTTCTCAAACTTGCGTAATGCTCAGGATTTGAAGGACTTTCCTTCCTAATTAGCCCTTGCAGTCATAGAGGGCACACTTGACCTGACCTCTTCAAACTTGGTTAGAGGCAAGATGTGGGAAAATCTGCAATCAGTCAGAAGAGGTAAAATACGAACGACGAGTGCAAGCTAAATGAGTTTGGATAGAGACACTGATTTTCATAAACAAAATGCACAGGGCAGCATGAATGAAACTAATTTTTTCTTACACAGGATTTGTTAGACATTCCAGTAGCTAACCAAAAGAGCCACAAAACTCATATCCAAGTCTTTCCTCAATAGTTACAGACTAGCATATGCAGAACACCAGCCCTGTGGAATGAGAGATCACCTGGTTAAGCTTACACAGTGCTACTTTCTGCCTTCACTTAAGCCTCGAGGAGTAGCTACAGAAGCACTGACAGTTTTGGACATGGATTATATTAAGGCAGTTGTTACAAATTTCTTAAGTGTAAACTATGCATGGATTAGTTGCTTGCTCAAACTATCTCCTCAGTCTTTCTTTACTTCTAGAGGGCTTTGGTGACCTGAGTCTTCTCTGCTCTGCCTGCCGAAGCCAAATACTCCTTTATTGCTTTATATTGCTAGGAAAACAAAACAAAACAAAAAAACTCCCCCACCACTCAAACTCTCTCCTATTGGTGTTTTAAATCCATATAAACAATTCAAGTACAACACAGGAGAGGTGCAAGGCCGACCTGACAGACCAGAACACCAGCTGATGTGCTGGCTCAGGAGTTGTCTCCAGTATGGGAATAGGCATCTGGTCCTGGTAGCCCCTACAGGTATGAGACAAATACAGTGAGGCCTTGACACTAGGACGGTGCATTGGCACAGTGGCGGGGGAAACAACCCTTAAGGAGATGATGCATGCCCAAGGTGTTTCAGGTTGCTGCATATACTAAGAGTGCAAGTTCAGAGGTAAAAATAACGCTACTGAATCAAGCCCTCAAAGAAGGAGGAATATTTTAAATATACTGTCACGTGAAGAAATAGGAGACGAAAGTTGTTTCAGGTGGACTTGAATTAGTTGAGCCTTGTAGGTTCCTTCCAACTGAACTGTTCTATTCTGTTTCAGTAGCGAAACAGGAATTCAGTGCACATCTGTTGCTCACACCTTTTTGGTAAGTCTTCAGAATTCAATTAAGTACAGCATAGTCCTGCTGCGCCGAGATAAGAATATCAGAAATTTTAAGAACGTGAAAATGTTATCTACACAGCATGCCTCTTTGTTGTTGTTGTTGCTGATCTCAGTCCATTTTTCAGCTTTCTTACTATTCCTTCAATCATTCCCTCCAGGAATACATCTAGATTGCTCTTGAGGTAATTTATATGCTTTGCACCCACTGCCTTCCTCTATAATTCATTGTTTCTGCAATAAACCATTTTGTTTAGACCAAATATATGACTTAGTCCAGCTTTCTTAAAGCTATTGTTCCCAGGTTAATGTCAAGGATTTTTGTCAACATTTCATCAGCAAGCTAACTTAATTTTACATTTGTTATTGCCTCTTAAAATGAAATGTCTTGATTATGCCAATATTGGCCCCTTTGGAGAAAATTCCTGGTGCTAAGACTTAGATGATGGTAAGATCTTTCCAGATATTTGAAAGATGAACTTAGATTTTGCTAGTTTCTCACTGAAAGGGAACTAGGCATATATCTGCACTGAAGCAACATGGTGAAACTAATCTAAACAGGCATGTTTGCAGGACTGGCCTTATTGACATTCCTTTGGTTTTTATTGTTGTTTTTCTGGTGGTTTTTTCTCTGTTTTTTTTTGCAAGTGCTTACAAGTGACCCTAATGTTAAACATAGAACCAAACCAACATCTTCAAGGAATGTTTATTCTTTATTGGACTCTTTTTTTTTCTCTCTTTTTTCTTTTCTTTTTTTTTCTTTCTTTTTTCTTTCTTTTTTTTTTCTTTTTTTTTTTTCTTCCATGGAAATCAGTATTCTCATCTATTTTTCATTGTTAAAGCACATTTTTAGAGTAAGAATGTTCCCTGAGTGAGAAACTCCCGCAACAAGTAAGGGAGTACGACTGGAAAGGGTCAAACAGAACTTTAACGGTAGCTTCGGTTGTCTCTTTGTTGTAGTGGTATTTATGATGTGCTCATCATTACTGCAAAATACGGCAAATGTTGTTTAATAATACTTGGGTTTTATGAAGACAGTCTTTCTGGTAGTCATAACTGTGGTAAAGAAAACTTTGTCCCATTGTAGGCTCTTTGAGAATCTACCCTAAATCAAGTGCCTTTTAAGGAAGGAAAGAGAAGACCTGATATTTTAGGTTACCTGTGTTATCTGCCTCTTTCGAAGGTTTTTGGTAAGTAAAAGGGCAACATTTAGAATCTTACCCTGAGTGCCAAAACTGTGTGAAAAAAACTTCGGAATCCAAAGTAGTTTAAATTACTTGGAAGATTTTGTTCAATCCCAGTAATACATCTGTAAAGCTCAGATGTGCCCTCATTGTAAAATACTACAGTTTGATGTTAACTTGAAAATTATGAAGTTTGCATTGAAGGCTCAGACCTTAGTGTTTTCCAAAATAACACTTATAATTTATTTTTTGTGGAGTTAAAAACCTGAATAATGTGCTTTCGTACTACTGGCTGCCCTATAAAGGAATATCAATCACCTACATTCTAGTTGCTCTGAAAACCACAAAATGGTAGTTTTATTTTTCTTCCTCTCTGCAGAAGAGAATATTAATTTTTAATGAGAAAAAAATCATAGTTTTCTTTAAAGGCAATAAAGAAATGAGACATCTAAGAATTCTGCAGTTTCTTTTAGTTTAGAATTACTGGAAAGTGATTTTTTTATCAAAGGTGAATGAGAAAGTATCTTTGTGTGCTTATGGATGTATCGGGAAATAAAGTACCAGGCAAGTCCTTTCTATAAAGCAAAGACTGAAAGAATATATTCCTATTAGAGAGTTGTTCATCCTATTGATTCCAAACTGTTTGTACCTTGTCTATTTCACACTGTGACTTTAAATTATGAACTTATGATCATATGCAGGTTACATCAATGAAATAGATTTTCTTCCATCTTTGATAGTAAATATTCCTTTGGGAAATCTTTTTTTTTTTTTTTTTTTTTGCATTGAATGTTGTCTTCTGTAAACTGAGTGTAGATCAGCACTCCAAAGTGTTAAAATTGAGAAAAAGTCTCTAAATGGCAAAAAAAAATTATTTCAAAATTAGGAAGCCACAGCTGGGTAAATTCTGGTAACCCTACAGGTAAATAAGAACAGTTTGCACTTAAATATTAGTTAGGCTAAGTTGAATCATTATTTTGAAGTTATAAGTTGCATAAACAAAATTCAAGAAGATGAATACTGACGTGAAATCTTTATTTCACATCTTCAGTCTTTATATTGCAATTCAGTTTTTATAAGACTAGAGACCTTTAGTATATTAAACGTTCTTACTAGAGCATGGTAGATATAGTTTTCCACTTACGTGCTGCATTACACACGAGCGTAAATTTAGAGAAAATAAATTGGTCTCTTGCCATCACCCATTGGTGAAATAAATAAATGTCATAAATAATGAAGAGAGGCTTTTCTTAGACCAACATCTTTCATGGACTCTGAAACAGAAATTACAAGGGGGCAAACAGAATATTATTTCAAGTTGTTCATAATAATAATAATAATGTTCTTGCTGTTGAATATACTTACAAGAGAAAGCTTCTGAAGTTATGAAACATTTGAGTTTCACTTAATAGCCCTTAAAAGCCATTTATTTTTTCTTGTGCTCTTAACTCTCTGAATTACTCTTCAAATACTGTTACGAAATTTTTTAAATCTCCTTTATTCTAAGACATTATACAACTTTAAAAAACCAGTGAGTTATTGAAAACATATTTATCTGAGCACATGCAGGTGAGCCACTAATAGGCAGTCTGGTTGCTACAGGATTGTAATCTGACTGTTATTTCTTTTTCAGTCAAATTGAAGAAAAGAAAAAGAAAAAAGGGAAAAGGGGAAGAACCTGAGGAAAAGGAGTAACTCAGAAGTGGAAGATGCAGGGATAAGGAGGATTTTTTCCTTAAAAAATCAACCCCCCCCAAACCAACCAAAAAACAAAAGGACAAAAAAAGCTCAAAAGAAAAAAAAACGGAAAAAATTCCTTTCCTTCCCTTTCTCATATCTTGCTGAAAACCTATGAAAGAGTAAATAACAACAAAATTTATCTTGTGCTTTAAGATTCAGTTTATGTTCCTCAGATAATTTCTTAAGGATAGTTTCCTAGTGATGAGTAATGGCTTTTTCTCATGAGAAAGAAGGAAGAAAAACCCTCTGGCTATAATGTTTTTGCGGTAGAAATTACTTATTTCCACCTGTGTTTTTTAGAAACCGCAAGCCTTCAACCCTTTGATGGAAAAAAGGTCAGCATGTTAAGAAA
This sequence comes from Trogon surrucura, assembly GCA_020746105.1. Lineage (NCBI taxonomy): Eukaryota > Metazoa > Chordata > Aves > Trogoniformes > Trogonidae > Trogon > Trogon surrucura. Next base: position 10,519,133 of record CM036620.1, on the reverse strand, counting down.
AGCGTGGGGATTTGTTAGATTGGTGTGCGAGAGAAGTGTATTGGATAAATATGGGACATTTCTGTTTCAACTGTATTCCTATTGCCCTTCTTTAGAGTTAAATCACCTGTGGGATAAACAATCTTACATAGCTTTGTAATGAAATTTAATTTATTACAAAGTACAATATGCCTCATTTCAATATGGAAGTGTAGTTATCCGTTGTTGGCCATTTTAATTGCCTTTCATGCTTAAGCTTTACGTTGAATCCTAAATCATGATGTGAATGTGAAGTTCAGCTGTCAGTGTTAAGCTTGCCTTCCAATAAATGGCCGAAGAAGGTCATAGGTTCCCAGATACCAATCCACAGAAACTTTTATACTGTGAAAGTGAAGTTGTGGATGAGGCCATGGAATATATATATATATTTTTTTTTTCAGTAGGTCATTGCAGTACTCTCAAATTGGATAGCATCTCAGATTACCCTTGAGTTTACTTGAAAACAGATTTTGATACTAAACAGAGCACAGCTGCAGAAAATAATTTATGGAGGGATTTGAGTTTGTTTTCCTCCTACATTTTGTCCTAATTAAAAATAATTTTACTATCATTAAAACCCCCCACATTAATCTTATGTATCATTCTTGTAACCTACGTAGTATCTCAAACCAAGAGTTTTATTGCATTGATTTTTCATTTTGATTTTGTTGATGAACCTGCCTAGGAAGAACTACATCCTGAATATATGCGTATCTCAAATCAGAATTTTTTTTGCTCCGTTTTTTGATGTGCGCTATTCTAAAACATACATGGTACCTTGGAATGTATAGCTTTGAAACAACTCTTCACATTGATAAAGTGTGATACTATGGATCCTCTGAAGCCGAGCACTGCTGAAGTCGGTCATCTGTTTAAATTTGCCCTTCAGAAGGGGTAAACTTCCAGTATTTAACAGCTAGGAACTATATATTCATGATTAAGGAACCAGAAAATTTCCATTAACTTAGAGTGTCAGGGAGTGGTATTTGTGCCCTTTTTGGCTCTTCAGTGGTACCTGTGAGTGCTTCCAGAGCCACCCAGCGCTTTCCTCTTGCAGGGAACGGAGGTGACCTCAAGAGCCTTGGCTTTTGGATATTAGGAGAAACTTCTTCACTGAAAGGATGGTGAAGCATTGGAATGGGTTGCCAAGGGAGGTGGTGGAGTCACCATCCCTGGACATGTTTAAAAAACGTTTAGATGTGGCACTTTAGGAGATGGTTTAGTGTTAGGGTGGTGTAGGGCTGTAGGTTGGACTTGATGATCTTAAAGGTCCTTTCTAACCTTTATTATTCTATGATTCCTCCAAACTGTGGGAGAGTGGGGCTAAGCCGGTTGCTTTCCAAACACTTTTCTTTCTTCAGCCCCACTGCTACTTCCTGGGGCTTACTTCATGGGTGGATGTGTGGGGCTGATGCTCGGCCACTTTTCAGAGCGACGTGGAATAGAAGAAAGTTCTTAAGAGTCAGCCTCCTTTGTGGTTTCCCTGTGGCGGGACGGGTGGCGTTTCTCAAGCTGGCTCTGGCTCGCTTCTCTTCACAAGGTTAGTGCAATGTTACGGTTCTCTTCACTGATGCTTAGTAAATCTGGAACGAGGGCTGTGTATGAGTGAAACAGTTTTGTCTCTTGCAGTATTCATGCTCAAGGGCTTGCAAATAGATTTAGATGTATTGTAGGACTTGCCTCTTTGTACAAATTGCAGCCCATTTTTTATTTACCTGTGTCTAAATCGTGTGAAAAAATATATCAGTGGATAACAAAATCACATTTCAAATTTCAGTAGCTTAATAGAAAATGTTTTAAAACCCACATAGGAGGTGTTTATTTCTTGTTTGATTTTTAAAAATATTTTTAGTTGGGTATTAACTAGAAAAACAAAAGCATTTTATGTTTAAAAAGAGAAAAATATTTTTAGCTGGGTATTAACTAGAAAAACAAAAGCATTTTATGTTTAAAAAAAGAAAAAAATTTAAACATGCTAATAATGATTTGATATCTGTGTTTTATCTCTGCATATAACTGTATAATAATCACTCATTTCTCCTTAAGCTACAAAGTGGCTTTAATTGTGAATGTTAAGGAAAAACAAACTGAAAAGTGAATGTGCATATTTGACTGAATGAAATGTATTTGCACGTCAACCATTTCCACAAAGAAGAATCAGATAATTTTCCCTGTAACATCATCTAGAGTTTTCTGTTAGTGTTTTTCTTGCAGTACTCGCTCTAGAAAGAGTCAGCACTTTTGCTGCAACATAAATTCTAAAAGTAGGATCAATTGTGTTTGGAATGACACTCTTTTTTTTTTTCATTTCTTTGGCTGTAGTGAACAAATATTTACAGAGTGGTATCACTATTAAGTACAGTCACATTGTCACATCGCTGAAATGTGTGTTCAGTCACTATGAAAATCTTGTATACTTTGGATTCACAGGTTTTTATTTGCTTTTCACATAAGAATGAGCACTCTCTGCTGGTTCAGTGACTTTTTGTTTCCTTTTTTTTTTAACAGTCAGTTAAAATGATGTTTTATTCCTGTGTGGTCTAAATATGTAGTCAATTACATGATTTCATTTTGTATTGATACTTTTTGTGGCTAGCAGCTGGAATTACTACAAGTGTGTAGTAAATGTTAAAATGTGAAGCCAAAATAAAGCACAACCATGGAGATAACGATACTGTTAGATAACTTCTAAAGACATCTAATCTGTCTAAATTTGGCAAATTCTGTAGCTATAAAAAAATGGTTAAAGAGACCAAGTGTTCTACATCACTGAAGCCCAGCCTTTGCAATGAGGGAGAAGAGAGTAATAGGGATAGCTGTGTTGTTTTATCAGCTGTTATCTTCAAACAAAAAATGAGCCCAAGAGAAGAGAGGCAAAAACTGAGCGTAATTAAAGACTGAGCCACAAGGCATTTGGAAGCCAAGAAATGGCTGAGTAGGCAAGTGGAAAGCTCAGGTTTAAAATTTCTCTGGAAGTTTTTACTACTCTAATTATCTTTTCCTCTCCAGACCTCTGTTTCTGTCCTATTGCAAGACTGCCGTTCTGATACCCTGGCGTTCAAAGAGAGAGATATAAAACTTAATCAGAGTGTTACATATCTTTAAGGCAACAGATTTAGGGATTCAAGGGTAGAAGTCTGAGGCTGTGGTTTTTCAATGTCAAATGGCGTTCAAATATGGATTTTAAAAAAGGTTTCAAAGGTAGGCTTTAGTTCACTGCTTGTACCAAAAAGGTGCTATGGTTACTTTACATAACATTCACTTTTAAAATCTGACATAATACATTCACCTCAAAAGCTGAGACTTCCATTTCAGCTGCAACTTAACTTCCTGCAGTACCTAAAGGAATATCAAAAACTTTAGCCTCCTTCAGAGTGTCGCCCAGTAGTGATAACTAATGATGTAAAATGTGTCTTCAAACCAAATGAACAGGCTATCAGTAGCGTCAAAGTTCCACGGGAGTAAATCTGCTGTTTTCAATTCTTATTTGCTAAAATACAGAGTGATACAGCAGTTCTCACTGCTTGAGAACTGACTGATTATTTTTTCTAGTTATTGTTTTTTTTTTAATTCCAGTTGTATAACTACATCTCATTGTTCCTATACCTATGTTTTTCTAGTCAGAGGCATTGGAATAGTCTTATAATTGCCAAATAAATTCTGACATCTATAGAAAGATTTCTGTCTGGTACCTCTAAGTTCAGATTCCTTCTTTTAAATACTGAGCATGACATAATGTTTTAATTTGTCTGCCAGTTTAGAGTAGGAAGCACAATTTACTCCTACCTATTGTTTATAAATAATGCGTTTATTGCATTGCTTTCTGGTTAGTTTTATAGATTTTGGATATGAATGCTTGCCAACAATTTTTAAGAATTTCTAAAAGTAATCACTCACATGCTGCACACAAACAAGGAATGACAGAGGAAAAAAATGAGCCCTCCTGAATATCTTTCATAAGCAAAAAAAACTTTTAATGCAAAACTGAATAAACCTGACTAACCTTTCAGTCATTGCCTTCTGATGTTCTGGTACGTATTTACAAATTGCTTTCATACAAGATAAGTGATAATAGTGGTTGCTTGTGCAGCAATGGCGTATGTGTCAAATGGCAGTCAAGTGTGGCATCTTTAAGTGAAGTTTTGCATTGGAATTGATTAAGATACGTTAAAATAGTTTCCCAGTTGATGTTATAATGCCTTTTTCTTGTCTTCTTCAGTTTCTGTTAGGGACTGTTACAGAGGGGCAGAAGTGTCGTGCTGTGGACGTGCAGTAGATGTGCCATGTCTGGTAAGCTACTTTGTAAATAATTTCTTAGTTGAAACACACGGAGTCATCGAGATCATAGTTTACAGTAATTATTTCCAAAGGAAAAAATATACTGTGAAACCTTCTTAGATAAATAATGAAAAGAAGAAAGGGTGAAAAAGGAAAAGTAGAGTTCAGGCTTGGCAAGGAATAGCAAGTACCTAGCTGGTGCAGTAAACGACCTGAAGTGGTATTTAGTTATACTCCACACAAATTACCTCATTTCCATTCTCCTGCCTCTAATGGAAATTCAAGGGTAGAAATATATTCATATGTTGAGGTTTCTGATGAGGAAACAATGGCTTCTGTTTTGCTGAAAAAATTGAAAGAGGTCAAAGCCATTAATTTTTGTTAAACGTTTTATACTTTTGGGTTTGTTTTTTTTCCTTAACTGGAGCTGCAGGCATTAGACTATTGTCTGTAAAATGTCCACAAGTTTTTCTTCTTTGATTTTTAATGTTACTGTGGAATGCTTTAGTGGGACTAAGCATGAAAAGATTAACAATTCTTTTGTTAATAAGAGACTTGAAAGTTTGGTTATAATTTGACAGTTTTCACCTTGTATTAAAAATGCACTGATTTGATGCACTTAAAAACCCAACAACACATTCAGAACACCCAACAAAGTAAAATAACCAGCATACAGTGTGTTTTTATGCCTCTGGGTTATGCATTTTAAGACATAAGAAATGTTTTTCCCCATCAGCAGCTTTTTAATTAGCCTCAGAAAGTTCTGTAAAATCAAGTGGAAAAGATGTGTGTTTTCTCTGAAATAATCCTAATGGCTTATTTGCAAAACATAATTGTATCCCCAAAGACCTAAAACTTTCTGTGGCCTCCCACATAATGTGATATTGTTGACGTTAATTAACAATGTTTTTCTTGCCTTGATTTGAATGATGGGAAAAGATTACTAGTGATGGCTGATGTTTTTGTACTCTACAGTAATTTCTTTGAGTGGGTTTGCTTCAAGATTTTTGTATTAAATCCAAATTTTTTATCTATGCAGCTTACATGTATGTAGCGAGTGTTGAGCATCTTAAGTTTTGAACTCTTAGATCTGTTAGCAAATTCCATTAAGCATTTTATAATTGTTTTTCACCTACATAAATCATTGACTCCTAGTATAACACAGCAATAATTTCAGCTGCAGGAGAAAAACACGTATGTGAGAGAAATCTTGTGTTGTGATCTTATGAGAGTTACAGAAAAGGAAAAAAGAAAAGGCATTGGACTACTTAATCTGTAAGCATGACATGTTTTGAAATTTTGCTGCTGGTAGCTTTTGTGATTTTTTTTTTTTTAATTATTATTTTATCTTATTTTTATTCACCTGAACCTCCTCAATCTGCAATGCTTTCCCCCCCTTACCCTTCAGTTTTGCTTTGGAAAAGTTATCTGGCAGTGTAATTAGTTGCTCAAGACAAATAACATACGTTTACGCTTGCTGCTTCAAACTATTTAAAAAACAAACAAACAAACCGAAAGCTTTCTTGATGCATAGGAGAGATTTCAGAAGACATTGATTGTTTCATGGAGTCAATAAACATTGCTGCAATCCCTTTTGTTAACAAGCTCCAGGTTTGGCATGAAAATGACAGACTCCCTTTTAGATTCCACTATTTTTCTCCTGTTTTGTGTGAGATATTGGAAACTTCCTGGGAAGGGAACGGTGCTATGAGCCTGCCTTGAAATTCTTCCTGACGATGATGCTTAGAGGTCCTGCTATTTCAGATAAAGCACTTCTTTTCACGGAAGTTTGCTGCTGTTTGTGATGCTTCAGAACTTTTTTGCTTGCTGTCATTGACAGAAGTATTGTTCTGCAAAGCCCAGATAATAAACATTTAAAAATATGTTACCTCCTGATGTTAGCAGTTGTAGATGGATTATGCTTGCAAGGTATCAGTTCAAATGCTTGTATGAAAAATGGGCTTTATCCTTGGGACCAGTGATTACGCTTTCCGGTTTTAATCTATAGTCAGGAAATGCTTAAAAACAAAACAAACAGCTCTCCCACTCAACCCTCAAAAAATGCAGCCAGTACGTGTGCGTGAGGGAAGGAAGCTAGGTCATGGCTTTCGAAGGGAGGCATTTTGTTATAAACTGGTGTAAAACAGATTGTGGGTTCATTCCCATTTTCTTTTGTACAGAGGAATGCTTCAAACTGCTACCTGCCCTTTGAAAAACAGCTTCACAATCTTACACTATTTCCGTCTTAGAAAAACAGCTTGTTACCCTGTGGCCCTTGCTGTGAAAACAAATGTACAATGTAAAAATGAGGAACTCTTAACTTTTTGCCAATTTAAATGCCAGGATAGCATTTATATGTCAAATGTTGAAGAGAGTTTCATCTTGGGATGTAAAGCTTTTCGTGTGAGCTTTTTGTTGGTGTTTTTACTTCTTTTTTTTTTTATTTTTCCTTTTGTTTTGTGTTTTACCATCTCTTCGGTATGCAACTGCCGTTGCCTACGTTCTTGGAAGAACTACTAATTCTGCTCAGAATGCCCCGAGTCTGTGCTATTAGGCTGTCTGACACTACTCTCATGTCAGCTTCTCTCTTGTCATTTCACATCGATGATAGATGTGGGAGAGGATTGATTTTTCACTGTCCCAAAGCGTGCTGCAAGATATGGAAATTGTTGTCAGTTAGGTGAAGCAATTTTTCCTAAAACTTTCAGGATTAGGTTCTTTAAGAATGAACTCCTTTGCTCAGTCAGGAAAAAGCAATGTTTGTTACTGATGGTAGAAACTTCCTTGGGACCTTTTATGAAAGTGCGTAAAACCAGGTGTTGTCAGACCGCTGTTGGGACATGAAGGTGAGCTGCCCGTTGTGCCACATTTTCAAGCCTTAACCAGTCTGCTAAGCCTGAATATCAGTGGTGATGACTCTGTTTTTATGATGTAACTGCTTCTTGCCGAGGTAGGAATTTGTGAAATTCCTTCTTGTCCTCAAACTTCATCCCTCGTGAGTTGGACTTTTTGAAACTGGTTATTAGGAGAGGAAGGTTATCGGTCACTTGACAGATTTCAGACTTTGAGATGGGATTGTCTTCGGTTAGAGGGAGTGATGAGGTTTGCATAAGGTCAAAGGGTGTAGAGGAAAAGGTAGTTTGGTAGGTCTCTCTTTGCTTGTGAAACAACTTTAAAAGATGTAATTATAACATAAAGAAAGAAATCTTGAACGTTTTAGCAAGTCAGATTCCCGGCTGCACCCAGCTTTATTAGCTGAAGGTTAGATTTCGTGGGATTTCCAGTTTTGACATAGATATTTTGCTGTTCTCTCCTAGGTGGTCGTACGAAAAGCTGCTGTTTTTGCTTTCAGTACTGTTCACACCGGCTTATTCAGGATCACTGGATCTTCATTTTCCCAATATATGTTTGAATATCTTTTTCAGAAACTGTTAGCAGAGCTAATTAGATATTTGTCAATGAATCATTTGAGAACGTTTGTGTGTCTAAAAACAAACGTCCACGTATTTTCTTATTCAAAATAAATTCAGAAATTGTCTGCTCATGAAGGCAAGATCTGTAGTCAGAGCTGCTCAGTAAAACTTTAATTACTTACATTGGCTGAAGACATATATTTCTGCTAGCCCATTTCTGAATCATTTAATTTCATATTAAACTGTGAACAGTTCACTCATCTAATTTAAATTTTCACTCTGGGTATACCAAGATTAAACAAACAAATGAACAAAACCACACCAATCAAACAAACAAAAACCCAAACCTAACACCCCCCATCACCAATCTTCTATGATAGATACTAATTTAATCAAGACTTTATATATTGCTGCTAACAGCCTGTTAAAAGCCACCTTCACTTGAAAGTAGTACTGACAATATTTTCTAATCTTATTTAGAATATTTCTTCAAGATAACATATGCCATAATTTAATTTCTATGAGTCTGAAGGGTTTTTTTCTGCAAGTTGTTACAGTTCTTCTGAAATGTGTTGTATAAAGTCACTTCACATCCAGAAGAGATGGCTGCATTAATAATTGTGACCCCTACTCTCAGGAGTCTCGTGGTGGACAGAGTTCTTCCACAACCATTTCAGTAGTACTTACCCGTTGGAGAAACCGTAGAAGTGAATATATTAATATTCAAAACCAGTACTGAGCCTGGTATATGCTTATAAGACTATCACTGGATAAAGGGCATGAAAAGGAAAAGCTGGACAGAAAAACTTAAAACTGCAGCTAAGGTCTTAAATTTCTTGCTTTTTTTTGTAGTGGTGGGAGTTAGGGGGAAGGAACTAAAAACTGACAGCTTTGGTGGGGTAGTATGCCTACATTAAGGACTACAGTTTTATATGAATTTAATCGGAGCTTAATTTTTGTCAAAGGTATATGCCTGCGGGTCTTTAAAGAGCAGATTGGGTTATCTAGTGTATCGTACATTTCACCTGACCACTGAAGTATTAAAGTCTGTGCGTATTTTGTATATCAGTTCAAGCTATGAAAATACTTTTTTGCTTTCCTAGGGTATCATTTAGGTGTAGGCAAAACTCAGAGCCGTCTGAAACCTGCAGGAAAAGTAATACTCATTTTTAGCCAGATAAAAATCGTCCATTTGTCCCAGCTTCAGCTTAATAAAAATTTCTTACCTTTTTGTACTGAAACAGAATAGCAAGCAGGATCGCAACTCTGGACTTCAGAAGGGCCAACTTTGGCCTCTTCAAGCAATTACTGGGGGATACCCCTTGGGACAGGGAGCTGAAAGGTAAAGGGGCCCAAGACAGTTGGTTGGCATTCAAAGACCACTTCTTTGAAGCTCAGGATCAGTGCATCCCATCAGGTAGGAAATCAAGAAAGAGATCCAGGAGACCTGCTTGGTTAACCAGGGATCTGCTGGGCAGACTCAGGTGGAAGGGGAGGGTGTTTAAATTGTGGAAGGAAGGGCTGACCACTTGGGTGGAGTACAGGGCAGCTGTCAGGGAGTGCAGGGAGGCAATCAGAAAAGCTAAGGCCTCCTTGGAGTTAAAACTTGCAAGGGAGGTCAAAGACAACAGAAAGGGCTTCTTCAAATACATTGCTGACAAAACTAACACTAGAGGCAATGTAGGCCCTCTGTTGAATGAGGTGGGTGCCCTGGAGACAGAGAACAGAGAGAAGGCAGAGTTGCTGAATGCCTTCTTTGCCTCTGTCTACACTGTTGGAGACCATCCTCAGGAGCCTCAGTCCCCTAAGGCCCCAGAGGAAGTCATGACAAAGGAGGAGTCTGCCCTGATTGATGAGGAGTGGGTTAAGGATCAGTTTGAACACTTGGACATTCATAAATCCATGGGCCCTGATGGGATGCACCCACGGGTGCTGAGGGAGCTGGCGGGAGTCATTGCTAGGCCACTCTCCATCATCTTTGGTAAGTCGTGGGTAACAGGTGAGGTGCCTGAAGACTGGAGGAAAGCGAATGTCACTCCAGTCTATAAGAAGGGCAGGAAGGATGACCCGAGTAACTACAGACCGGTCAGCCTCACCTCCATCCCTGGAAAGGTGATGGAACATCTTATCCTTGACACTGTCTCTAGGCATATCAAGGATAAGAAGGTTATTAGGGGCAGTCAGCATGGCTTTGCCAAGGGGAAGTCATGTTTGACCAACCTGATAGCCTTTTACGAAGACATAACCAGGTGGATGGATGGTGGCCATGCAGTGGACGTGGTCTACCTGGACATCAGCAAGGCCTTTGACACCGTCTCCCACAGCATCCTCATAGGTAAACTGAGGAAGTGTGGTCTGGATGACCAAGTAGTGAGGTGGGTCGAGAACTGGTTGAAGGGAAGAAGCCAGAGGGTTGTGGTCAATGGGGCCGAGTCTGGCTGGATGCCTGTGTCTAGTGGGGTCCCTCAGGGGTCAGTGCTTGGGCCGGTGCTGTTTAATATATTCATCAATGATCTGGATGAGGGATTAGAGAATGTTGTCAGCAAGTTTGCTGATGATACGAAGTTGGGGGGAGTGGTTGACACACCAGAAGGCTGTGCAGCCATTCAGAGAGACCTGGACAGGCTGGAGGGCTGGGCGGGGAGAAATCTGATGAAGTTTAATAAGGGCAAGTGTAGAGTTTTGCACTTGGGGAAAAATAACCCCATGTGCCAATATAGGTTGGGGACTGCCCTGCTGGAGAGCAGTGCAGGGGAAAGGGACCTGGGGGTTCTAGTGGACAGCAGGATGACCATGAGCCAGCAGTGTGCCCTCGTGGCCAAGAAGGCCAATGGCATCCTGGGGTGTATTAGAAGGGGAGTAGCAAGTAGGTCAAGAGAGGTCCTCCTGCCCCTCTACTCTGCCCTGGTGAGGCCGCATCTGGAATATTGTGTCCAGTTCTGGGCCCCTCAGTTCAAGAAGGACAGGGAGCTGCTTGAGAGAGTCCAGTGTAGAGCCACAAAGATGGTGAAGGGAGTGGAGCATCTCCCTTATGAGGAAAGGCTGAAGGAGCTGGATCTCTTTAGCTTGGAGAAGAGGAGGCTGAGGGGTGACCTCATCAATGTTTATAAATATGTCAAGGGGGAATGTCAGGAGGATGGAGCCAGGCTCTTTTCAGCGGCGTCCACTGACAGGACAAGGGGCAATGGGTGGAAGCTGGAACACAGGAGGTTCCAGAAAAATATGAGGAAAAACTTTTTCACTGTGAGGGTGACTGAGCACTGGAACAGGCTGCCTAGGGAGGTTGTGGAATCTCCTTCTCTTGAGACATTCAAAACCCGCCTGGACGCGTTCCTGTGCGCTCTAGTGTAGGTGATCCTGCTCTGGCAGGGGGGTTGGACTAGATGATCTTTGAGGTCCCTTCCAACCTTTAACATTCTGTGATTCTGTGAAATACTATTTCCTACAGTACCTGTATAGGACCACTCCTGAAAATGAACGAAGAAATTTTTTTGAAACAAAGGCAAAGATAATGTCACCTGTACCATAGTATCCCTAGTACATGTGCATAAACACTACAATACAGTTATTAATTACATGGCATAGTGTTATTTCCATGGGATCTTTGCCTCATTTAGCATGCAGATTGAACTGCACACAGTTAATGATGCAGCTGTTCAATATTTATTTTTATTTTCACTGTTTAATGAGTGAATACCTCCCTCATTCATTTGCTGCAGTCTCAAAGATCATGGTGAATAGGCAAGGGAAACTCTGGTTCCTTGTCTCATTCACTGCTTATGCTCTTCTGTCTGTTGGAGCTGAAATGAGCAATGCTAGACTGATGTAAATGTAGATTTCTTATGTTTACAAATAAGAAATCAAAGGTGGTTATTTCCTTAAACACAATTTTGCCCAGAGTAAAAGCAGATCAAAAGAGCCCATGTTACTTTTATATCCATGTTCTGTTACTCACTGTGCACCACTGAGTTTGATTTTGCAAGCTGCTGAGCTCTCTGAAACCAGTCTCACAAGACAGTTCCAAGTATTGAAATAATCACGATGCTATCCTTAATTTTAAGCCAGTGATTATTCCTCCTGGAATAAACAGCAAGAAAAAAATCCATGCTGCTCTAATTTGCAGGGCTGCTCGTAAGGGCTGACTATTAACAAGCTTGAGAAACTTCCGTTAGAGTGAATCTTAGCCTCATGGAAATTGGTAGAAACACTCCTGTTACAAATGGTTGTGAAGGTTCATTCTGTAAGACCATATTTGGAAATGAGGACAATTAATAACTTTCATTTCTGATAAAAGTAAAGTAGGTTCTTTCTGAAGCTTACACGTGCATATCTGGAACAGAAAAGCGTAAGAAAAAGTCTCCAGGCAGAATATTCATCTGATTTTGTGGATTAATGGAAATGGTCTTAATGCTTGCACACCAAAATTATCTGAAATTATACCATTTTATAATTTATTATTAAAAAAAAATTTTATTCTGTTTCTCTTCCTCCCTAACAAATGCTGGAATTTCTTATATGATGAAATTTCAGAATTGGTTCTTATGGCATGCCCTTCAGCGTAGTGCTTGAAGAGTTTTTAAGAATATTTTTTTCATCTTACAAAGTTGATTCTGTTGATATTGTATTATTCAGATTTCCAGTGTTCACATATACAGAAGCAGGAAATGCGGTTACCTTGCCTTCATTTCATTGATTATGTGCCTGTGAATGTTCTTTGCCAAAAGTAAGAGGAAATGTTCTATAGTTCAAAGATGTGGTATAGTTTGGGGACTGCAGAATCTGAATTAAATCTCCTTTTTTTGTTACGAACTCTGTATTAACTCCAGATAGTGATGCCTATCATGAATATACTTTTTGATTAAAGCTCACGTTTCTTCTTGTGTTGACTTTACACCTGCATCATTTATGCACTAGTCTGTTTGTATTTTGTGTGATTACTGAAAAGAACAAAGAGAAGGAAAACTAATTTTAATTTATCGACAGGCACACACGTGTTTTCTTCAAATGTGGGCATTTTTCTGTATCTTGATTGTTATCTCAGCTGTCACCAGGTAGCTGTATCAATATCACCCTCAAAGTTTACTTTTTCACTAAGAGTTTTATATTAGACGTGACACTCTTATTTGGGTTAATTTCCCATGTGTAGCTATTGATTCTGCCAACAGTGAAGTTTCTTCAAATCCTATGAATTACTTTTGACATTTTTACACAGGCATAAAATTGTGTTACATTTCTTAAATGTTAAACATCAATTAGTTCCATGTACTCAATCCCACTGAAGTAATTATACTTGTGTAAGAGAAACTTGCAGAACAGCCAAGGGCTGTGCGTACTGTAATGTACAATCTAGAGAATAATTGTCTTGCATGGTGGTGTCAGGAAATGTTAAGTGATTCCAAGCTGAATGTGCTTGCTGATGTCACTCATGGTTTTTTAAGTATTTCTTTAGAGGGTAAGGAAAAGCAGAAGGCTGATATACACAGAGAGGAAAAGAATCTCGGCAGTTCCTATCTCGGTAGTTAAAAATAAATAAATAAATGCTCAACAAATATTATCCTCCATCAACAAATATTATCCTCCAAAACTCAAGCTTACTTTTTTTTTTTCAGATACTGATGTATACTGGTAGTATAGATTTAAGGCTGCCACTACTAGAGAAGACACGTGTTGATGTACAGAGTTGTGTGTAAAGAGCACTGACAGACTCAACCTAGGTAACTCCAGGTTTTGATGTTTCACTCTTTGCAACAAGGTGTGAGAAGAGTTCATGAGTTTTCAATTATTTTCTTTATGATTTTAGTCTGTAAGTTGCACATGCGCTGCCATAAAATATATTGATATGGGTTTTTTTTTGCGTGTGTCTTAATGTGCAGGTTAGGCAGTTTTTTATTGCCAGCCTAGCACCTGAATTTTGTGTAACATCACAATGATATTAGAGGTTGCCTGATACATTCTTTTCAATAATAATAAATCTATTGTGAATAATTGTCATACTCCAGCCTGATATGATATGGCTTTTCTCATAATTCAACAGACCAAAGAAATAATATTGGATTAACATGGATGTTTGAAGAAATTTAGTGCCATATGTCAGACTGGAATATTATTCTTCCAGTAATTTTAATAATGATATGCAGGTGCTTCAGACTTCCTTTATTATTAATGTTCGCTAAAGGCTTGTAGATGCACTGCTGCTTGATTTCTGTGAGAACATTCATTTTACCTTTGGCAGTAACAGCCAAAAGATCCTTCCTTCAGAGCAAGACAAGTTAAGAAATAATGCCTTGGAAAACCTGATCTCTCTCAGGGCCGTCTCTGCCTCATCAGGTGTGCAGTGGGACTAAGATAACACTCTAACCTGACAAAAGATGGCCACTGCCTTCCCTAGTCATCAGAGCTGAAGGGAGTAAATGGTATGTAAATATGTAGAATACTGAAAAAAAAATATTTTTTCGAACTAATTTAGTCCCATAGGCTTTCTTTGACTGCTAGAGAGTCAAAGATACTCATTGACACAGCCAGCCTGCTGTGCTTCTGCATCTCCAGGTACAGTCTAGAGAAGAGCTGTATTTCTAGCATGTGTCTTAGCTGGTGGGCGCAAGCACATCCGCAGCTTGACAAGTCATCGCAGCCTTTCCTGACAGCCCCGTAAAAACAGTAACAGCAGGTGAACAGCACATCCCAGTCCTGCTCCTTCTCTCCACCTGATGAGCACTGCAGCTCACTAGGAGGTGCGCACATACGCATGCACACCCCTCTCTGACAGCTACTCTCCTTTTCTCTGCAACCTCTTGGACTTTCAGGCTCTCCAGAATCCATAGGTAGAGGCTGTCCCTGCTTGCTCAGATTCCAGCGCAAACCGCGGGACTTTCCAGGTGCTGATTTGTTTCTGGTTGTCCGGTTAAAGCCTGCTCTAGGGAATCACACATGTCCCTGCACACACAGAGAACAGAGGGTGTTGCTCACAGAAGTTGGCTGGGATTAAAGCTTAAGAGGTGGTATAGACTGAGTCGGTCAGGTGCAGGGCTTGCCCAGGTAAGCATGCTGACCAGCAGCTGCTTTAGGTATAACGTTTGCTCTATTATCTTCCTTCTCTGCATTTTCTCATGCTCATTGCTTATTCATTTACGCTCATTTCTCCTTTCTCAGTCTCTGACCTTTCTCCTAAACACCCCATAGTAAATTGTATACATTCCCACAATCACCTTGAAGCATCCCATAATGTTTTACATGCTCCTGCAAACTCGAACACCCTCTAAGTTTGTTCTTTTCCATGAGATAGATAATAATATTTTGTTCCCCACTTCTAGTTACAAAGCTCTCCAAACAACCATCAGCAGTGGTCTTGGCTACAGTCTTCATTATCTATCTCGTTTGGGGGATTTGTCTATCTGTTTGTTATTTATTACTTGTCCTGTCTCTTGCCTTAGGTTTCTGTTCTCGTAAATGAGATATCCTTATGCTTCAGATATACGTGTACCCTTGCATTCCCCATATCCTTACAATTAAAATATATGGACATGTCAGTGAGTGGTCAGTAAAGGAAAGTCCACAGTGTGAAGTAAAATACAGTGGGAGTTGCAAAAGAGAGAATAAAGATGAAGTCTGGATTACTTCAATAGAGTTCCAACTTCTGAGCTGTCCTTAATGGTGTTATTCCTTTCCCAGTACTAATATATGATAAAACTTCATACTTTTTCTGGATTGTGGTCTGAATTTCTATATCTTAACAGTCTCAGAAAGCCCAAGGATTAACTTTTTAAATTACAATTTATGAAACCAATTAAAATGATGCGGTAATGTATTCTACCTTCCCTGACCCTTAATACTATATTAACAGTGCTTGTTATTTCCCTATCTTACCTATTGCATAGATTCATCTAGTCATCCATTAAGAAGTGACATGTACGCTTCCTTCAGCTGTCATAATACCACCTATGGTACCAGGTGCTATTATTTCATTACTGATTATAATATTGGACTTCCAATATTGTATGGCTTTTCATTTTCAGCATTTCAGTGAGGATTATTAGGCACTATTGTAATCTTATCTTTTAACTTCCTAGAAAAAGTAATAAGTTTCAGAAGAGAGTTGGGGAAACTTGGGTACAATCATCACTTTATTACAGTATAAATCTAGAAGCCACTCAACTAGCTCGCTATTACTGGCACCTTAGCTTTTTCACAGCAGACTTGTTCACTTATTTGAATAACAAGAACACAGAGTTATAATATTAAACAAGAATTATAAAGAAAACAATATGTATGGATTTTTAGAAGGGATATAACTCTTTTTTCTTTTGGGCCACTAAACAGTGTCTATTGAAAGCTGGAATAAAACATTCCCTGGGGACAAGTTATCTCATAACTGCCTATTGCTTTGTCTTCACCTGATATTGCTGCATACTTCTGAAGTGGTGAGCCCAGAGCACCTGATATATGCTAATATCTCTAGATTGTTGCCTGAGGCAGCCTCGAGACTCTCTCACATTATCGCTGTGTCACAAAAGACAGCCACTGATCAGGCTCTGCTATGATTATGGAAATGGCCAGCGCAATAAGTAGAAGTTAAGTGTAAAATAAGCCAATACCTCTTTTCTTTAAGGAGGAATTATGAGGACTGCTTTAGGGAAAATAACTAATGAAGGTCTAGATCAGCTGCTGAAGTTGAAGCACTGCCTGAGGAAGCAGACAACTCATTAATTCCTCCTCCTCTGAAAATGGAGAGGGGAGCAGCTAGGCACAGGGTCCATCTTTGTTATGGAGAGCATTTAGATAACTTTGTGTTCTAAAATGCACGTTGCTCTTAATCTTTATTTTTCGTGCAATCATAAACTGCTTGTCCTATCAAATGCATTGAATTAAGCATATATTTCTTCGCATTGTTTTGTAGCATTAAGCCTCTAGATTTTGTTGTATAGAGTTAATCCTCTGCAAATTGGATTTTTTGATCGTTGCTCCCAGTATGGAGTTTTTTTGTCTCCTGGGGAATTGTGTGTTTGCAGGTAAATACATTGCAAAAGGACCTTTTGTCATTGAGGGCTTTTCATCGATGATCTTACCTCCTAAGAGGGTGTGCTTCTCTATGGTTTTAATTTGGATACTCTTACAGGTAGAAGGTATCTTTTACTCACTGTCATTTCATGATATTTTGAGTAAGAAATAGTTATTAAAAATTATTAGCTGTCAAATCTTGATACAATATGATTCCTTTTTACTTTTTTTTTTGTTCAATTAGGGAACTACAGGCCCCTATCAGTCTCACCTCTCTGCCTGGTAAGATCATGGAGCAAATTCTCCTGGAAACTATGCCAGGGCACATGGAGAATAAGAAGGTGATTGGTCACAGCCAATATGGCTTTACCAAGGCCATATCGTGCTTTACAAATGTGGTGGCCTTCTGTGATGGGGCTATAGCATTGGTGGATAAAGAAAGAGCAGCTGACATCTGAACTTGTGTGCAAAGCATTTCACACTGTCCACGTGACATCCTTGTCTCTAAACTGGAGAGACATGGATTTGATGGATGGACCACTCAGTGGATGATGAATTGGCTGGATGCTCTCATTCAAGAAGTTGCAGTCAAATGGCTCTAGGTCCCAAGTGGCAAGTGGTGCTCCTCAGGGGTCAATATTGGGACCAGTGCTGTTTAACATCTTTGTTGATGATCAATAGAAGTAGATCGTGTGAGAATGCTTTTTTTATTATTATTTTTTTATAAATTATCTCTGCCGTATCATCATTTCTGTGACCTCTGAGTGCATGATGGGTGCCCCATTGCCTCACCACAAAAACAAAAATTCATTTTTTTTTAATACTTTATGAACTTTGTGGTTTCAGTAGTTATATGTATTAGCAATATCATACTGTTTTGGAGTAGTCAACCAAGTGATACAGAAAGGAATTCAGAAAGATGGATGGCGTTGGAAAGACTGAGAGATTAAATATGGTGCAAAAGCATTGTTAGCTAATTTATTAGTTGATTAAAAAATCACAAATAATAAATTACTTACTTTGTTATAGTGAGAATATTAGTAGAGCTAATGAGAGAATTATCTGGACTTTAAACATGTTAATGTGCTTGAAAGGTATTCAGCTCAATTTTACAACACATGAAATAGAAAGTTAGAACATATTTTTGAAGATTAATTACACTGTAAGTCCATCTGACTGTGTAGTAATTGGTCTTTTCAAATTGCTATTACGTGTGATGGAGCCCTGTTTTCCTGGCCATGACCAAACGCCTACCTGCTGATGGAAGGGGGTGAAAGAATTCTTTGTCTTGCTTTGCTCACATGAGGCTTTTGCTTTACCTTTTAAAGTGTCTTTATCTCAACTCCCAAGTTTTCTTACCTTTACTCTCCTGATTCTCTTCCCCATCCCACCAGGGAGGAGCAAGAGAGCGGCTGCATGGGATGGAGTTGCTGGCTGGGCTCGAACCAGGACGTGTTCTTAGCACCAGTCCATAGTTTTTACTCTAGTGAAGGTCGTAGTGTTGCACTGGAAACAAGATGAGTGACTTGGTCAGGGGCAAGGTGTGCAGTGAAACACAAGGCACTGCCTGAAGAGCTGCTGCCTCTCGGGCCTTCTTGAAAAGGAAATCTTGGTTTTGCTTTTAAAAAAGAAAATATATAATTGTTTGTTAGATGTATACCTATTAGAATTTGAAAATTTGAGAACTTGGCAAGAAATCAAATTATTTGTGTGTCACACATATTTGAAGATGGCTAATCTAGGGATCAAAAGGAAAAGAATAGTGGAGTTAAGGTCCAGCTATGTCCTTTCTGTTTAAAAAAGCTTTACTTCTGTAAATCCACAGACAGAAAATTAGGCCCTTTTTGTGAAAGGAATAAATGAAGAGTGTACTGAAAACTGTTTTTTTTTTTGAAGGCTTTCTTAACATCTTCCTGTATCACATAGTAACCTTTTAAGAAAAATACATCAGCAAGAAGTACATTTGATTTATTTTTATCTATACACATACACAGATTATTAGTATATGTTATAAATTATAACAAATGGAAAAAAATTAAAACTTTTGTCATCTATCTTTTATAAAAAGAACATTTGCACAAAAGTAAACTTCTTTCATTACTGCTGTTTTTCTGCCTCTAAAATCCTCAAATCCTTTATTTGGAATACAGAGGGACTTTCAGATCAATCAGGTGGTACAGAAATGCATAAAATATTTTTCGCTTGGAAATGCCGACAAACTCGAAAGAAACTGGGCAGTTTTCATCTGAAATTCTTTTTTTCATACTCTGGTAAGAGTAAGCTATACAACAGCATCTTTTCTAAGGAAAGTGTCAATTTAAGTGCATTCCCAAAGGTGTAGGCATAGCGTGAAACTTAGACACTAAAGATCCATTGATTCTTTTCATTAAAATCCTTTCATAAGTCTGTAAATTATGTCCTAAGTGTTCTTCTCCTGCTCATTACTTGCTCTTGGTGTTATGAAAAGCCTCTGTGATGGGATAAACCTAGCTTCTGCAGTGCTGTAGAGACATGTTTGTCCTGCTTTAGAAAAGTAGAAAAATACATACAAATTCCTCTATTAGGTTCTGTAAGGCTACAATAGTTCTACTGGTAACGTGGCTAATTTTACTTCCAGGGCCTGTTCTATGTGCCATGCAACACAAGAAGTGAAAGACTGTAGCAAAAGTATTGGTTGTTTAATACCTGTTTATATCCTCATCCTGCAGTCTTTTGTGTTTAGATGTGTATTTGCTATGATTGTATTTCAGTTATTATTTATGCATATTCAATCTGAAGACTCATATAAACAATTACATGTGTGAATGATTGTTTTTTATCACGTTCCTATTTTTTTTCCTCGTAATCTGTAGAAGGATCTTGCAATTCAATGGAAAAACTGCATCCAAAGATATCTAGATTAAATCCTTACTTTTCCTTACAGCTTCAAACCACTCACTTCTGAGTGTAGCCAGGTGTGCCTGGCTGGGCAGAGGTTTTGTCTGGTTGCAGAGAGTCAAGTCTCTGCTTTGTAAAGTTTGTGGGGAAGCTTTGGGCTGATGGAAGTTCACACTGGCTTTCATCAAAAGGCCTTGTACGACCTTGTCTGAAGGATAATTTCATGTGCATTAGCAAAATATTGGAGATAAACAGGAATGGTTTTGTATGTTTTAGAGAGAATGTAGGAGGCCTTTGTAAGGTATGACATCCAATAATAGTTACCTGCAGTGACTGCAGTTTGTTGAAATGATTACATCAATAATAGTCTGATCGCTGATCGCAGAGATATCTGTGTTTTTGAGAATAGAAAGCTGTTCCAAGTGTTATTGTTAGCAGTGCAACACTGAAAGTTTTCTAGGACTCGGTAATAAAGTTAATCTTGAAGTGTCATGTAGACAGCCAAAAGGGAAATGGGTAAGACTGCTGTTGTAGGTACCGAAAATGCAACCCTGCTGAAAAGGGTGCTGGCAGCACAGAGCAAATGAGGGAGAAAAGGAGAGGAACTGGAAAAGGGAAGGAAACTATTTGGTTTGTAGTGCTGAAATAGCAATAAAATGTGTGAATGAAACTGTGAAATGGAGTTTGACAGCATATGGCTTGAGGAATGTAGGTTTGTTTCAGAAATGATGATACGTTACTGAAGACATAGAATAAGTTCTGTTAGAATAGGAGGATAGATGTAAAAAATACTGTCAGTCTGCGAGGGTATTTTTAGGAAGAAGGAAAGTTGTTCAACAGAGGACGCTGAATAAGTAAGAAAACTATACTGAAATGATTGAAGTTGTATTTCAGAAAAATGTTGGTTGACTAAATACATGCAGATTCACCAGCTTGTCATTTGAAAATGTGTGAGGAAACAAAGAAGTTGATGTGGGGTAGATGGGAAGAGAAATGCTGCGCCCCTCCTGCCATCGCCTTCCTTAAAGGGCACATTTTTTACTTCCAGGTTTCTGGCAGTCTGTTACTCACCAAGCTCCCTCAAGTTTTGTCGTACCTTTGGAACTGGGGTATCCGAGATGAGAAATGACCCTGCTCTTCTGAAGGGAAGGCGAGTTGTATTTTGGGGGTGGGTTTTTTTTGGAGATATACAATTTATCTTGTGGCATATTGGTTATAACAGTAGTAGTTCTACATAAGCTGCTGATGTTGCTTAATTAAGAAGAAAGGCCATTTAAGATGTCCTTTTGGTGAAGTGCCCATTGAGCAAGGGAACCTTTTTAAAAATAATTCATTTAATAAGTATAATCCATTCCGAGTTTTAAATAAACCTTATAGTATTACTTCCTGAAACCAAAGAAATCTTAAGGTAACAAGAGCTTTTGAAAGTTTAAAAAAAACCCCCCAAAACCAAAAACCAAACAGCCCCAAACAAATAAGAAAGAGACCCCAAACCAACTAAAATCTAAATAAATCCCACTTTGCTAGAGACACCTGCATTTTCTAAACAAAGCAAAAAACATTTGTAAATAAATGTCTCTTCTCTAGAGGCAAATGAACTTTTAGCTGTTAATATTGTGTTCTCTCTTTTCGTATTATTCTACTTTCTATGATTATAATTGTGTTATTTTAATTCAAATTTGTGAACATTTGCAGAAGTGGCTCAAAGATTTCAATACAATTGCATAGCCATGGCAAACTAAATTCTTTTGCTTAATTAACAGATAGTATGCTGATGGGAACCTCTCCCCTCCCTCCTCAAGATAAAATGTTAATTACATTCTAACTTCCATCACGCTTTTCCACAAATAAAGACTTGCCTTCATTTTACTCTCTGTGATTCTGCTAACTGTGGGTATCTGGACATCTGAGTGGCTTCCTATTGAGTGTTAAAGGCTCGAAAAGATTTTGTCTACAAAACCTACTAAGCATAGCTCTTGCTTCTTCTCTTCGCCATTTTTGGGAATCTGTTTTGTGAGGCTACTAAGTTTTGTTTTCTTACGTGTAAGCAGTTAAGTCTTCATTTCAGATGCAGTAAGATGGTCCAAAGGGTAAGGCTTTGCCGTTGCGAGAACTGTGTATATTTGATTTCCGTAGTGAAGAGCTGTGCCACTAGTCTGAGTCATTAGGTGGCATTTCACACCTTTCAGCCCCAGTTTATGATACAATAGAGGTAACTAATTCAAGAGTTTTTACATAACAAAGGAGAAGAATGAAAGGAAAAATCAAGTGTAATGGTTTAATTAAAGAGAGATAGCTTCAGTTAGAGGCAAAGGGTTGACTGTAGTGTGAGTTTACCTGCAGTTTGTTGGGCTGTTGTATGAAGCCTTAAAAAAATCTATTTACTTCCCTTCTATTGTTTCAGATGTCTCAAAACCAGTTGCCAGCTTCCTACTCTGCCCTGAGTACAGAACAGTGAGCCTGCACTTGCCAGACGAGGAGGAAAGGGCAGCAGAGAGTTGTGCTCTGTGCCTTACCACAGGCTTGCAGGGAAGCAGTGAGAAAAACTTCTTTTGTGCCTTTGTGTAAGCTGCTCTTCCTCATTTTATCAAGCTTAGAAAAAAAAAACCCTCTTGTCTACTTTCAATTTTCCTTTTTCCACTCCGGTGCCTTTTTTCTTTCTTACCTTCCATTCACCTTTACAGCAGATACAAATGAAAGAAAGGGAATGGAAATGTGAGAGAATGGCAAGTGTCATGTTTGAATTCAGAGGAAGTGATAGACCTGCGAAATACTCTTCTCATGTAGGTGTTTTCCGTTTGTGTCAATGCCCTTGTTAACAGCAACTTAGGAAGGGTTTTTTTGTTGTTGTTGTTTTGTTTATTTTTCTACTTTTCTTGGAGTACAGTTGAAGATGGATATTCTGTGAAGATGCCTGTAACAGAGATTCTTTATCTAATACCGTATTAAGTGATAAAGATGTCTTAATTTTTACTTACGCAAATAGAATTTTCTATTTTTTGAACGTGACATTAACACAAGAAGTCAGAGCTCCTTTAAGCAATACAGTAGGTTTATTTCCTTCTGTGTCAGAATTTAAAATATATTTTTGGTTGTATTTTTAAAAATACTCTTTTAGGCAATACATGAATTTGTGCATCCTTAAATCATCGGTATCTGAGCAGTTAGGGTATTCAGAGGTATATAAGGACTATCATGTTAAAGTGTCTTTGGTTCAGTTCCTTAACATGGAAGGTTAACTCCTGGTCTTATTCTCTGTCTAGAACTACTCTATTGGTAATAACACAAGACACTTTAGGACAGGGAGTGGGACTGCTTTATGAAATGAAATTTTCTTATGGGTGTATTCAATACCTTTCTTTTTCTCTTTGCTTGCTTGTTTGGGTTTTGTTTTAGTAAAAGTAACTCCAATTCACAATAATTCTCTGTTTTGGCATCCCTTTCAGAATTTAGGTTATTTACTGAAACCTTGAAGTCTGTCTGCCTGAAATTCCACAGCTGGATGTCTGACCTGCCAGGAGATAAAGGGCTTTTACAGGAGCTCTGACCATTTGAACTCTTTTTGATTGGTTCCCACCTTAGCTTTTGGGCTAAAATATATTTTCATGCTTTATACAACTGTTCAATAATCCATTCCACCGGACAACAAAATAATGCTTTAAAATTTTCAAAATTAATAAAGATTGGGTTTGGACATTTGCTTAGTTTACTGATAAGGACAATTAAGGTTGTAACCAAATGAGCAGTTACTGTCCTTCACCTCTCAGAGTCAAAAGACATTCAGCAAACTCAGAGTAAATTTTCAGAGCTTACTTATATCTTTTTAAAGCATATGCAGCTATAAAGGTCTCCCATAGGTTTTAATTTCCATCAAGCGTGATAGAAAACCAACCTTTGTTACTTATTTTCAATAACAACTTACAGAAAAGTCATTTTTAATAAGCTTTCAATTGGCATGCTTGGAGCAATGTGGATCGATGGAAGGAAAGAGAAAGATCCAATTCATAAACAGGTACAACACAGAAAACATTACCTTGAATAAAAATTCTAAATAAATCCTTAACTGTAGTTTGTTAGGTTTTTTTGAATTATTATCATGTCAAGAAATGTTAAATTAGTGCATTGGTATGATGTGAAGGGGTTTACTCTGTTAAAAGGGGGGTAGTTTTTTCCTATTCTGAATGCAGCCCACACACCAACAGCTGCCACCTTTGTTTTAATTCATGTTGCTGTGTGCTCTGTTTCCAGCTGCCTGGTGTTCCCCTGATTTTTGTTTTGTAGTGCTGCATGTGTGATCATTGTCAAAACTGCAAGGGATTTTTTAGAACTTTAAGGAAGATTTGAGCGGCATCTAGATGGTGTTAAACAGACATGACATCATTGAAAAGTACACGAAATATCCTATGCTACTACATGTAAAGCCTTTAGTCCATATTCATAGAGATGTCCATTAAAATAACAGTTACTGCATTTTATGCTTGGCTGTAATCTCTAGAGACCGTGGTATATGATCACAGCAGTTGTCATCTTTTTAAATATTCCTGAAATGGACTTCTTAGCTCAGCACTTTATTGGACAAAAAAAAATTGTACAAATTACCTAGGAAACATAGTTGGACTCTAGGTATCACACTGACTTTATCTAAAAATATAAAATGTGGATATAAACAGTATAAATGCATATTGTACATTCAAAGATATATTAATAGCTTCATCTTAAGATGCAGGGATGGACTTGGCGCTTGCCATGGTTACAGGAGCATGCTAATTCTAGTTCATTGGAGGAAAAATTGTTATCCTGAACATTATATTCTGCTAAGAAAGCTATCTTAAGAATTCTAAGGGATGATTTTCTTTCACAGAAATCATATCATCTTTCTTAACATTAATGAGGATCTTGGCCATCTATATTAGTGGAAGAGCATATTCCTAAAACAGGTAATTTGTGTGTGCTTTCTGTTTTCTTTCTTATGTTGAATTTCAAGGCAAATCAGCATGAACCATAATTTTAAAAAAAAAAATGTTTGATAGAATTCCTCACAGTAATACCAGAGAAGTAGAAGTACAGAGTAGATTCTTACTTTTAAGTAATTCAAGTAAAATTCAACTTTGGATGTGGTCTTCATTGCTAGTATCACTGCTGTATGACCTTCATCTTTGCTTGAATTGGCACTATTTTCATATACGCACACAAAAAATAATTTAAAATCTGGCTTTGACTTTGTGCTGGTCCAAGCATCAAAAATTAGACTGTGAAAGATAGAGGAAAATGGAGTACTGAAAGAATGAAAAAAATGGAGAAGATGGGCATATCAGGAGTGGGAGGTGGAGGAGAGTGAGACTGCTGTTCAGACAGTCTAGGCAAGCTCAATTATAATACACTTCTCAATGACAATAGATGGCTTTGTGGACGTTACTTGCTCTAGAATTTTTGCAACTACTTCTTTGCAACCAGCCTTAAAATTAGCAATATTTATGGATTTTAATGCTAACATGCTTCAGGTTTAACTCTTCTTTAGAATATGTGTTATAGGTTGCAGTAGTCAGAGACCATAAATACGTTTCTAGAAATGCATTCTCGGGCAAAAAGGAAGCATTCCTTTTAAAAAGCCTTGAGAAGGGATTGAGCTCAAAACCATGTAGAGAATATGAAATGTAACTAGAATTAAATCAACACAATCAAAAAAAGTATGGGGGGTGTGTTACGTGGTTTAGTTGAAATCAATGTATTTTTGGGTAGAACACTCTTGTTCCGTCTTCGTGTCTTAGACATATGTAGCGTTATTTTGTACATTTGTAAAACACGAACATAAGTCAAAATGTTTTTGAAAACTGCCTAAAAGAATCCTGCTTAATTGTTCTAGGCTGAATCTCGTATCAGGTCAAAAGATGAACCCTGGAATACACAGACATATGCAACAATCCTATTTTGCTACGACAGGAAAGTGGGTCTCCTGAGCACTTGACGTGTTTAAAAGCAGATAGCATGCCTTTCCTCCTTATGGGCTAGGTTGTTCAAGCCTCCTGTTTTTCCTTTTCAGTGTTATTTTTCCTGTAGTGAAAATCTCCACCTCCCAAGAAAACCAATACCAAGTGGAGGCAGAGTGCGTTAGAATGAATCCCGTTAAATATAACCTCAGGTTGTGCACTTCAAACAAGATGGATTTTCTAACCCATCATTAAGGCACCCTATGACTTAGATCAACATAATGAGTAGCAGTGCCGGAGGCTGTGTCTATCCCAGTACAGCAGTCTTGGTCTAAATATTTTCGTGGTGTACTCATTGAAGCTGGCAACTAAAGGAGTATAAATAAGTAGCAATAGAAATTATCCATTAATTCTCCTTCTTTAATGCAAGATAAAGCTAGGTGGGTGATGATTCAAATTAAGTCAATTTGTTTAGGGAAAATGTATAATTGTTTACCTGTGCGAGTGTGCTTTTTAATTCCAGCAATGCTTCGTTTTGGAATTAGCCATGATGTATTATGAGAATTGCTTGGGGCCTCATTATATAAAAATGGTTTCTGTTAAATAGGAGTATGAGTATGCATGCACACGTGTGTGCACATGCATACACTCATTCTACAGATGCTTGAAAAATAATCTAGGATTTGATGCAGAACTACAGCTTAGTTCCTCAGTCCAGTTCAGGGCTTACATTGTTTGGGAGAAGTGGAGGGCAAATAATTCCATTATAACATTCCTGGTAAATTATTTGAGTGCAGTATAACTGACACTGTTTAAGCTATTTTTAAGATCAGTGTGATAAAATAGGTAATTTAATCATGAGCTGAGGTAACGTGAGGTATGAATATGGAGCCTACAAGAAGCCCTTGGTCTGTCTAAATTAATTTTTGTTTTTTTTTTCCCATAGAGCAATGAAAAGCGAGTTGTCCCTTTGCTGAACTGCGGAAACTAATAGAAAATAAAAAAGCAGCCCACTATCCTGACTTTCTGTAAATGTTAACATACTTTATGTCGTTTCTATTGCATTTGTATCTGTTCAGTCAGGGTGAAAGTTGCTTGGTTTGTAACCTTTGCTTTTGAAGATTTTGAGTTAAGAAAAAAACCCTCTAAGCTTTTCAGCAGATGGGTTCTGTTATTGTCTAGTTTGTTCAGATGTTGCCATACCTTGAACAAGTATATCTCGGTAAACAATTGCATTTCCTGAAACTGCCTTTCTCTGAGGATCTGGCTTCTCCAGGTCTCAGTGGCAGCCTAACTCACAAACAATAGGTATTCAGATTCTTAAACTCACTTGCTTACTCAAGTATTTAATTGCTTTTTATATTAAGAGAAATATAAATACAGGTTTTCATTGTGTTTTCCTTTCTTATATCAGATAAATCAAATTGCACTATAATTGCTTAGAAGTAAAATTAGAAGACCCTTAACAGATGGGTTCTCATAATATTATTTCTTTATGTCATTTACTCAAGAGAATTGTGAAACATGTAAACATATATATGTGTGTGTTTCTCTATATGTCTACACTTTATATGCACAAGGAGGGGCATGTGAGGTATAGTTCAAGGTAGGATTTGTAGGAAATACTTTAAGAAAGGATTATTTTCTTTTACTTATTAAAGGACTAAAACCATATGGTTTAGCTACTAGTACCCAGCAAGTGAAACTGTAACTTCCTGGACTAAATTGTATCCACTATAGATGTTGTATTGAAAGAAAATGTGATTGTGCGTTTTGCTTTATGAGAAGAAATTGAAATTTTGGTAAGACTCACATGAGATGCAATAGCACCTGAAGAATTGCATCAATGTGTGTTTTCGTGTTGAGAACACCGTTTTAATCTGCATATGAAGAAATTAGGGTAGTGCCAAAACTGATATGATGCATGATGAATAATGAAGTTATTAAACTTACGTACTGTTTATCTGATATTAAATGATACTGCAATTATAGTACCAATTTATTTTCAGGAAATGAGAGAAATGTAGTAAGAATCAGAAAAAAATCTTAAGTTACAAGTAAATATATCAATGAAAAGTTATCTAAGATATGACGATTCTTTGATGAAGTTAGGGATGAGGAAAAGCCTACCTGGGTATTTATCTTGAAAAAAATATGTTACTGAGATTTAATAAGAAGATGTATTCATTTCAAGTCTAATAATTGTCAACAATACAGGTGGGTAGCAAGGTTTCAGGCACACTTAGGTGTTGGAATTGCTACCTCTTTTTGTTTGCTTCCTTCAGTTGTTCTGTAGAGGATCATATCTGATGCAGTCCTGCTGCGATGAACAGTTAAACTGCTGATTTGATTTGATTTGATATGGTTGGTCTGTTTCATCTGGAACGTTACTGTTTTGATTGGTTAGGTTTACTATTTCTACATCTTGAACATGGATTTACTCCTGTAGTAGAATCTCCCTAGAAGCTTTGGGAAATATTTCTTTCTTCTCTTTTACACTGTCTGCTTAATGTATACTTTCTATTATTTATTTCTATTCCTTTGTGTTTATACCAAATTAAGAAAGGATGCCTTAACAAAACTCTTAAAGCCTCTAGCAATCAATTTAAGTACCAATCTTGTGCCAAGACAGCTGGCAGAACTTCCATTGTTTTTTCCTGGGTTGGAGTGATTTTTCACCTTCTGTTCACGAACAGCTGTGCAAACCCTATACGTGCTCAGCTATACATGAGAAAACAGTCACTTTAAAAATTCTATTAAGGTCTTGAGATTTTTCTTTAAGATCTTGGAATTTCATGGGGTTTTGTTTGGAAAATTGAGTGAGAATGGGCTGGATATTCTGTCACATCTTCTTTTCCTACATTTTTATTGGAAGTGTACCAATTCATTCTTTCTCTTTGCAGGTTGAGGTCTACCATAAATTCTGAATGTCCCACTTAACTAGTAGGTAAGTTTATACAGCAGCTCCTTTTGGAGGCTTTATTAATCTCCTGCATTCCAAGTACTAACTGACATGATCCATGCTTCTGTGAACATCTTTGCTGTTCCGTAGGCCTAATCAGATTCGTTATTTTATTTCACTTCACCATTTTTGAGAACAAGTGATACTTTAGTGGGATATATGTTTAGTTGTTGTCTTAGATGTCTTGCTAAAGGAAGAGAAACAAATTTGCTTAGAGAGATAATCTTTTATCATGCCTTCATGATAGTATTCAAAATGTATCTGTCAAGGTTCCCTTTAGAGCATTTTTTCGTTCCAGTGCAACACCACGTACTTCAGATTGTAGATCATTCTGCCACTGGAGTAAAGCCATTGTCTGCAGTTCTTGCCTTTGTCAGACCACCTGGTAGTTAATATATTGGTCAGATTCTAACACTAACTGCAATTGGCATCTCTGTTTTTACAGTTGCCTGACATAAGTCAGTGTTGACTTGGTAGGGAAGGTATGTATGGTGTATTATTAGAGTTGTATTCCATGAAATCCTGAGACGAAATATGACAATGCGTCTACAATTGCTGTTTCATTTCTAGTGGTCTGTTTCCTTGTTTCTCAACATTCTTTAATTTTTATTCCCAACCTCAGCAGATATTCCCATATATGTTCTAATGGAACTGTTTTCTTATCAGTCTTTCTGGTGCTTTGTTACATGATGCACTTTCTCTCAAACTGCAATATGGAACTTGAGTGACCCACGATTGCCGTATAGTTCCAAGGAGAACATTTTAAATGCTTTTTGTGGTTTGCTGTTGTCTTATTGCCCTGATACAAAGCTTGAGAACACATTTACTGCCCCATGTTCTCATGAGATATCAAAAAATTTGTCCTTGATTTTATATGAGAGCTCCTAAATAAATTAGGATAGTATTTTAGTTGGGAAATTAAAAAATGTTACAACAGTTCTTCTGGAACTCCTGTCTTCAGAGGTTGAAAAAGCACTTTATTGCAGCTTGAACAAGGCTTGGAAACAGTTTGGCTAACTAATTGAAAAATTCTAGGAATTATTCCAGTATGCTTTCTACTGTAGACATTTATGTTGTAGCTTGCATTTTTGATGCATTTGGCACCATGCCATCTTCAGTGATTGCACAGCCAACACAGTCTAGTTTAATTTGCAGCTTGTTTATTGAATTTAAATAATTTCTTCTGATATTTCTACAATCTACCAGATTTTTTAGCAAGGTAATACCATGTATTAGCCAAGTAATACCATCTCTCAGTAGTTAAATTCTCTCAATATATTGTATTGTACTTGCATGTCTTAAATCCTTTTTGTGGTTCTTGGCATCTTGCTTATTGCACCATAGAGCGTGATTGGACTATGTTGTATCCGTGAGTTGCCTTCTTTATACTATTGCTGTTGTAATACTTTTCATGGTTGATGCCGCTTATAAAAGCAAAATGTTTTCCTGAGAAGTCATTTACCATCGATGCTTTTCCATTTTGAGATAGATCAGACCTCCGAGAACCACAGCATCTTACTAAGTGATGCGGGGTCTTATTACTGGGTTTTGCCAGATTCTTAAAGCAGGCAATATAAAAGGACAAAAAAAGTTATGCAGAGAAAATGAGCAATGAGAACAAAAATCACGTACTTAGGAAAGAAAAAAATAAGTCACAAATGTCAGTAATATCACTGCTGGTTTCCATAGAAACTAATCTTAAGCAGAGACCTCATTGATAATGACAAGCCATGACTGATGCTGGTGAAAATAGACCTGATTGCTTCTACAAATAGCCTTCGATCTGACTTAAGCATGATGTGAAGAAGGCAAACTATAAGAAAGAAGATGTAATGAAAATAGTAATTTAGAATTAATCTTGCTATACAGTTTCAAAATATATTGTTTATTAAATTCTTAACACATAAATACATAAATTCAGCCACAAACAGTAACTAACGTGAAAACGTTTCCTTCTGTTGTTCTTGTCGTTTTTCAGACGTTTGGTTTGTGGTTTGAGTGACACTAGTTCAGAAGTACTTTTAGCAGCACATTAATTTTTTCCAGATTTAACATATATATGATATATTACATGACAAAAGCACTAAGTGATTTTAAAATGGGGGAAACAAACTAAAAGCTTTTCCATAGATAAACTGTGGCATATGCTCTATGTATTTCCAGCTCAGGGCAGAAAGGAATTTTGCAATATTTTATTCAAACTGGAAAGCTAATCCTCTCTGAAATAGTGATACTCACAATTGTCATGGTTTTATTGCCATCAATATTTGAACTGTTTTCACATGCACCTGTCATCTGTTTTTGTATCCATAAACAAAATTATATTCTTCACTGGGAGAGGAAATAATTTTTCTTTCAGACTGATTTTTTTTAATTTCAATTTTTATTGCGTTTTTTTTTAATCTTAGAAATACAATTTTAATTGACAGTGAAATAGAAATTAACTGGAATAGCTGGTAGCTCAGTCAGAGAATAAGCCTTACTCTATCCCAAACAATTAAGTAGCCTCATGATAATGGTATCTGCTTGCAGCATATGGGATGTTTTTTGCTTCCATCCATTAAATTTGATTATTTTGTGTAGTACGTGGGAGCCAGACCTGCTAATCTATTCTGGTCTTCCTGTACTGGCTGAGTAGTATCCTTTCTGTTTCAGAACTTCTATTCTTTTTGAAAAATTTATCCAGATTTTTTTTTCTACCAAAATATTTTGTTGAAAACCATTTCCCTATGTAGCACTTCATAACTTAAAAGAAACTGAAATCTCTCCAGTAGCAAATCTCAAAATAATCATAAAAATAATATTTTTTTAAAAAAAAAGTATGTTCATATTATTCAGTTTTATGAAAGAAAATTTTAAGCTCAGTTAAGTACTATATATTATTAGCCCTAGAGGATCAATTCTGAATAGTCTTTTCATCCCAATGTATAGTATACAAATTTCAATATATTGCCATCTTTATATTTCATGTTAATTTGACATTTAATGTTAGCTGCCTATCATACTAGTAATAATCCATCTGAACCACCATGCAGGAATACCAATAATGGAAATTATTTGAGCTTGTCACCGAATCTCTTTCTTTCTGCTGTCTGGCAGACACACATCACAAAATAGGAAATATCAGAAATATCAGACTTTGAGAGACTCAAATACTTGTGTATGCCCTCGCTAAATAAAAGAAAAAAAAAACCAACTTGTTTGTAATTAAACCATTATTAACCAAAATTAAACCATTAAATAGTTTCTAAGAATAATTAAACTCATTTGTAGGAAAAAAATGGTGAATAAAAAAAAATGCCTAATATAAGTAACTCTAGTCTGTTCTTCAGTTTCGTATCTCCTTACCTCTACTGTTTTGCTTGATTGCAAAACCTTTCTCATTCGTATTAAATTTTTAATGCTGTTTCCAAGTTTCAAGTTCCATCGTGTTGACACATGCAGACATATAATTTATGTTAGTTTAAATACGAGTGTTGAAAAGTCAACTTTCCCTTGTAACACTGCAGTTAGCACTCGGGAAAGTTTGCAGGCTTTTTGTAGAAGTAATTTTTGACCTGCTGGGATCTGATTATGTGAAAGAGCAAGAAATGCTTTCAGCTATTGAATTAGGAGAGCTTAGAGTCTGGCCCATGCAGCCTTAAATGTACAAAGGAAAGAAAGGCAGATACGGATTGCTGTAGCATAGGTTTGCTTTAACAGCACATTATCACAAAGGATTGTGTAAATTATTCTTCCTCCTGTAGGAAGTTCAAATAGAAAGGATGAAAGAGGAACAGATTACTTTGCAGTCTTACCAGCTAACTAAGGTGCCTTTAGGAATGCTTATTACTGTGGCAAATGCATATTGTCTGCAGCAAGCTCTGTACTTCGTGTTACTTGTAATTATTTATAAAGGAATAACCTATTAGACACCCAAGGAAGAAAAAAGTATTTCCCCTATTGATATGTTACGCACCCTCTTCTCATTTTACACCATTAGTAAACGTTATGGCCATTAATTATCTATCCAAGGAACAGGAAAGATATGAAAAGATCACCTCTGGGTTGCTCCAGAAGTACCTCTTTAGTCCTTTCCCTGGGCATTATATTTCTGTGGAACTTGGTTTGACATTAATTGCGTTCTTCCTGTATTTACCACAGTAGAATTTAGTTTGCGTTGGTTTGGTTTTCTGTTTATGTTTTGAGGGTTTTTGTGGGTTGATTTTGGGGTTTTTTTCCTCCTATATAAAAAAAAAGCTAAAGCTAGGAATTGGCAAATCTGCTTTTTAGGAACTTCTACTCCTGTAAATGCAAGGCATAAATGATACCAGATAAAGACATCCAAGTCTCGCTTCTCACTAGTTTTCCTGCTGTTCCCAACTTTTAAAGACATAGCTTTTAAAAGACACTGTTTGGCTCAGCCAGAAAAAGAAGAAGAATTTATAGCAGGACGTTAGAAAATATCCTTTATATTTACAAGAATGGAACTTTTCTGGCTGCTTTCCAGCTACACAAGTCTGAACTTCCGCAAGTCAACTTAATTTGAAGTAGACAAACACTAGAATATTTGGCTAAATGTTAAGAAGTTGCTGATGCTTTTCTTCCAAAGGGTCTAGTGTATTTTATGTTGGCCACTTTATCGTACTAAAACATAAAAATAAGGCACAAGAAAACCCATTTGTCATGAGAACCAAATTGCTTTACAGAAACAAGAAGATAATGTCAGCTGAAGTAGTAGAGATAGAATTGATGGGGAAAAAAAAGCAGAGTCACGTGTGCATGGCCTGTTAATAAACTGTTTCCTGCATTACAGTGACTTTTGGGTGGTGGCTGCTTTGTTTTCTCTTCCAAAACAGGACACTCTTG
Organism: Trogon surrucura; assembly: GCA_020746105.1. Lineage (NCBI taxonomy): Eukaryota > Metazoa > Chordata > Aves > Trogoniformes > Trogonidae > Trogon > Trogon surrucura. The sequence goes on along the minus strand of CM036620.1, from coordinate 10,485,816 downwards.
TTCTTCTCTGGGATTGTGTGGGAGAGGGTGAGAGTTCACACTGGTGATTGTCTCTGCTGAGTTTTTTACTGCTTTCCTTTGTCTAAAAGTCTGCGTGGAATTTTTGTTAGTGTTTTGTGGTAGCTCTGGGCCTTAGCGTAAAGGCTAAAGGTCATCACTTGACTTACTCAGGGCAGAATCAGTATTGATTAACCTTTATCCTTTTTGTTTTATGTAAAAAAACAAAACAACCTTTTACGATTTTTTTCCAAGAGGAATGTTTCCATTCTTCTAAGTAAGCAGTAGTTCTTTGAACATCTCTGATAACTAAAGCCTCCAGACAGATCACACTTGAGAACAGACAACGGAGAGCAATCTTTCAGCCCTTTCTGAATACCTTGTTACTGTGTCTCAGTCTTAATATGGAGGCTTTTTTAAAAAAAAATAGTTTTTATTTAATTATTGATTTTTTTTTAATCTTCCTTGTCTGTTCTTAGTGAGATGGTCATGTTCTCATTCTTTACAGTATGACTAAATTTTGTTCTTTCAAATATTGCTCATTTATGAAATACGTTGGTCTCAGAACTAAAGATGGGTTGGAGGATGAATGAAATATATTTAATTGCCATTAATCTATATTGCCCTGTAGCAAATCAGCCTTACAAAGAGTCCTTCCTCTACTCTGAGGTCCGTCCTTCTAAGACCTGCACGTTACACAGTTTGTTGATTTCTCATGCTTGGCTAAAATCTCTTTCCAGTATCTGAAACAATACTGTTTACTTTGAAGTAGTTTTATTCTGAATTTTAACATCGCTATTCTTCTTTCATTTTGTGGAGGGCAGGTATCATCTGAAAGTCAGCTTTGCACATGGGAGTTGAAGCACAGTTAAACTATTTGAATTAGCTGTGATCACAGGTCGTAGTGGAGCAAGGATTTATATCCAAGATGTTTGAAACACCTGGCTAGGGCTGATACTGGCAGATCATTTATTCCCAATGTTGTACTCTTATGACTAGGTCTAAAGAGATGAGAGTACTTTAGCTTAAAGTATTTGCTTTAAGGATACAGTTTTGTGTAGTATCAAGAATATCAACATGGAATGACTGAAGTTTGGGTTACACTTGTTTATGAGCTATTGTGGAAAGTTACAGTTTTCAAAGAGATTTAGGAGTTTTAGTTTTAAGTATTGAAATTGAAAATCATTATTCTGTTCTTAGTAACTGGAGTGTATGTTGTAGCATTGTAGGTCATCTCTTACCTTGACTGTCAGAATAGAGCTAATATTGCTTATATTTGTGATTATTTTCCAGAAATTATTAGGATTATCTGTTATTCATGCATTTATATGCTTTCAAAACGTTATTAGGAATTACTGTGTCTTTAACTTGTCTATAATATAAAGCTATTTTTCCAAGCCGAATACTCCCACTTCTTCAGATATATGCATGCCTATCCATATGCTTCTGATTAGCTTCAGTAAGGTCAGTGAATTCATAAATTAAAAATCAGTTTATATGTTTGCAGAATCAGAATCCTGTTATTTCAGGGCATCCTACAGGTACTTTGATAGTTAAATGTATGTGTGCAGAGGAGATGAAGTGTCCTTGTTCCACAGTGTGTGTGAGCAAATGCTCCGGTCTGAATGAATTCTACATCATGATTTCTGTCTGCTTAGTATAACTAATAATTATTAGTCATGATAAAAGAAAATACTGTGTATGACTAGTTGCTAATGACAACTGAATGTCACAAATGACATTCACTTTGTTAGCAAGGCAGGCAGGATGAGGTGGAGAAATAAGATGGTGTTATGCAAAGTCTTAAAAATCTGGACTGCTTAAGAAAACCTTAAGTGGTTTATGATTACATCTGTGTAGGGGGTTTTTTGTTGGTTTTTTTTTTCTTCCCCCTCACTTAAGTCTCTGAGCATTGTGATGCTTACACGGGATGCTAACCTGTAGCAGTAGGCTATTTTGCAGTGCTACTTGTAGTAAAGGCTTTTTCCTCAGCTTTTATGATGACTGGTACACTTGGAAAAAAATGTCTGCAGAATTAGCAAGACTCAACAAATATTTTAGGTTTTCCATTTTGACTTATTTCCCATTAGTAAAGGATACTCCTTTTGCCTTCAAATTAAATGATCTTTCAAGGACAAAGTTTCTGTACTTACATGACTGAGATTTGACCCATAGAGTCTACTTCTCTAAAGCAAAATTAGCTCCTCTTAGTGTTTAATCTTGAGAATAGATTCTTGAAAGTGAAGAAAAAAATGTGGATATTAATATGACAAAAGCAGATGATGCTAATGAAAAAAACTCCATTTTGCACAAATATGCATGAAGAAAGCATGAGTAAGAAACATTTTAAAAATTATTGATAAAAGAGTGGGTTTTAAAAATTTTGTATTATTTTATTGTTTTGATGTGGGAGAAGTTTGTTAATTGCTAGAACAATATTTTATTTGTCTATCCAATTCTATGAGTGTTTATTGAAAATTATGTTTCTGCAACAGATGTCAGTTGATTCAGAACTATAAACTAATTTTGAGTAACTGTTTCCAAATATGTAAATTTATGGCAGGTCGATTGGTATTTCTTATTTAATGAACTGTAGCCTGGGCTTTGAGTTAAAGGACCTCTGACCAAACAATCTGATACTGTTAATGAGATGCTGAATTTCACAGCACTTTGTTCATCCTTATGCTCCTGGGATCACTGCTAACAGTGACTCCACCCTTATAATGGAGCACAGAGAATGCAAGTTGGGGAAAATGATGCATTCTTTAGGTTACCAGACTTCTTATTTAGTGGATTGCAGATCTGTTTGCTTTCACTAGAACTCTGCAACAGCTGTTGTGAAATTCTACTGCTAACTATTGAATCAGTAGAGCTCTTTAAGGGCAGATGTGCCTTCTTTGAGTTTACTGACTTTGAAATATTCAGGAATAATAGCGTATATAAGAATGACATGTAGTGCTGACAGGAAGGTCTTCTGTGGGAGGAAGATATTTCTTGAGCTTCCTTTAATCTTATTGAAATGTTATTATATGGTAAGTGTTCAGAGTCATGAGGCTTGGGTCAGTAGCAAAATGCATATTGATACCTAAAAGTGCTTAAGATAAAAGAGTTAATGGTAATCATAGTATCAAATTATAAAAAGAAACTTAAAGCCAATCAGTTTTCAAAGTTCCTGATAACGACTGTAGAGCCAAAGTTTTGTAACAAAATTTAAAGGGTACTTCTATGTTAATTTATTTTATAATATACAAATCCAAATTCGTTTGTAGTCTGAAGGGTGTCAATATATACAAAACCAGCAAAGCTGATGGGGTGAAACTGCCTCTCAAAGATAATATAAAAAGAGGGGATAAACAGTTTACTTACAGCTTTTCTGGGAGATGAGTGTCATTTTTTGATGCTAAAATGGCACCTGTAAAAGCAGTCTTCCAGCTGATAGACTGAAACAAGAGAGCAAAAGGAGAATTGCCGTGTGTAGTCTTTTGCTACAGCTGTTAAAAAGTGAAAAAAAATACAACAAATTAATAGCTCGTTCTTTTATTAAGTGCCAAGCGTTTGAGATATTGAGGCACGCTGAGTCACTATATTGTGACCATAAAGTATAAAGTTAGAAAAGAATGGAATAAATCCCAGGGAACATCCTTTGTTTCTCATTGTTACACGTTCATTGTTGCTCACAAGAGTTTCTGACTTTAACTGCCCCTTGAGCACTGACCTGCTCCCAGGAGCAGGTCTGATTGATGACAGAAAAATCTCACTTAATCTCTTGTGATCAGTGTCACACTGGCTCGAGGCAGCCAAGCATCCCTGGGTGTGCTCCCGTGTGTCCAGGAGATCTTGTGCAGAGGCTCTCACAGAGACCCTCCTTTTGGGTAAGTAGCAAGTTACTTTTTTATCTCTTTTTGATGTAGACACATGTCATATGAGGAATGGCTGGGCGATCTGGGGCTGTTTAGCCTGGAGAAGTGGAGACTGACAGGACACCTTATCACTCTCGAGAATTACCTGAAAGCAGGTTGTAGAGTCGGAGGTTAGTCTGTTCTCCCTAGTGGCGAGTGATAGGACAAGGGGAAATGGCCTTAAGTTGCACCAGGGGAGGTTCAGGTTGGATATTATGAAGAATTTCTTTACTGAAAGGGTTGTCAGGCACTGGAACAGACTGCCCGGGGAGGTGGTGGAGTCGGCATCCCTGGAGGTGTTTAAGAGACGGGTAGATGTTGTGCTGAGGGTCATGGTTTATTGGTGCTGGTAGGGCTAGGACAAAGGTTGGACTCGATGATCTTCAAGGTCTCTTCCAAACAAAACTATTCTATGATTCTATGATAAGTGGATGCAGGACATTAAATTGTTCCTGACCCCTCTTTTCCTGGGAGGTCAGTTCGTTATAAGGTTTTCTTTGTTCTGCACCAATCAGGGTTTCTTTGTCCCACTAACTACTTCCCATCAAGAAAGTTTGGGCTGACCTTGTCAGGGATGTCTCTGTCAATATGTTTACTGGAGACTCTGACAGAAGCCAAGACTAGATGTTCATCTAAAGAGTAAAATAATTCAAGTAAGGCTCTGGGTCTGCATCTGGCAATGATCACTCTCCTTTTGTTGACTTTGAGTGTCTGTCCAGATGACAGCTGAGTCTAAGAGAAGCTGTAATGTATTTAGGTTGTTATCTCAATTTGAGTTTGCAAGTGAAAAGTCAGTGCTTGGTGCTAAAAAGAAAAGGAGAGAAGGGACTGGACTTGATGATCTCTTGAGGTCTTTTCCAGCCTCAACAATTCTGTGATTCTGTGAAACCCCCACATGAAACAAACACACAGTAAGAAGAGTCTGCCGGCATGAGAGAACTGCAGTCACGGGGTGCAACCCAAGCATTTAAGTAATTGTAGAGTTCAGAGAAAGGCCTGGACCTGGATGCAAGATGGGTTTGAGAAGAAGTACTACTATGTCCTGCAGTTTTAGTCAAGTCCTGCAAATATGACACCTGAAGTAAGATCAAGTAATCTTAGGGTTGAATTTTTATTTAGAGCTGAATTTTTGGGAAGCTATATTGAAGTAAAGTTAGTTCTTCATTCAGAGAAGTTGCTGACAATTGATTAGTTTACCTGTGTCTGCTAAGGGTTACCAGGCTAGACTTAGTAAGAGTCCAAATTGAAAGCAAGGGTTAGTTTACAGCTAGATTTAGAAGGGAAGTTTTAGTCAGATTTTAAGACTTGATGCTACCGGTGGTGTCCAAAGCACCTTTAGGAGAAGGAATAGTCACCAAGCTAAAACTGGCTTCTGGATGTGTGGAGCAGAGGCTTCACTTTGGCAGAGGAAACAAAATCCACGCTTGGGCATGGAGGGAATTATTTGCATTGGGATTAAAAGATGTAATGAGTTGGCATCGCTTTGCTCATTTCTGTGTTCTGTGACCTGTAGGAGCTGCTGCTGAATTTATCCAGTTGAGGTAAGGCACAAAATTAAAAATAATTTTACTTTCTACAGTATGAGTAGTGTAAGCTTTCTAGCCTTACAAAAATTTTAAAGAATAGCTGTGACACAAATTTCTCTGCCTAAAATAAGTTAACTGACATTTTCTATACTAAAGTTTTGTGATGACTTTTTTGTATTATAAAAAGAAATTATTTTCTCTGGATGACAATGTCTTTCATACTCAACTCTTTAGCAGGCTTAAAATATGCAAGCTGAATTTCTTTAAAGATTTTCTTTGCATAATTTGTTATTCTACAGCAAATGTTTCTTTCAAGAAAAAAAGGACTTATGGAGAGTATGTTTAGAAATTATGACTAAGTCTAACAAATTTAAATATAGATGTGACCAAATGTGCTCTCAAACTTCAGGAGCTTCTGAATGTGAAACGGTTTAAATTGCTGGCACGTTTTCATACCCATTGAACTACTGCATAACTGTGTAAATCTTGGATTTCTTTTGGGGGGAGGAGGGGAAAGGCTCTTGTAGTGAAAGATTGCTTTTGCAACTTCAAGTGGAGCCTGAAATGAAACGATTTCTTGCTCTGTGTAGAAAAGCTCATATTTTGTCTGAATTGTTTTACCTTCCTTTCATGATATTTATGTTCTTTAAAACTCCTTTACTCAGTGCTTTCCAGTATTTTTATATTGTACTAGAAATGTACTCTTTTCCAAAAATTTCCCCACCTCTAGTGACCTACCCTTCCCTTCACAATTCTCTAAAGAAGTCTTTTTATTTTTACACCGCTTTTAGTCTTAAACCTTTTAAGATCCTAAAATGGGATATTGTGCTCCTCGAGAGTCTCAAGTGGAATAGCAGCTAGCAAGCTCCTGACTTAGCCTGTGAAAGCATGCATATCTTATTTTTCTTTGTTTACTAAAGTGTCCACTTCTGCAAACACAAAACAAATCATGAAATGGGGTGGATTTTACCAAATCGTATTAGCCAAAACAATAATAATAAAAGCATTCTTGAAAAGTTAAAAACAATTACTTTCATCTTGTAAAATGGGTCATTCTAGCCAGAAATTAACTATTTCAGCATTTCCTTATCTGACCATGGACACTGGGGTGTATCTCCCTTCTGCCCCTGACAGCCAGACTTTCTTAATTTGGTTCTTTCATAACTTTATTGATTTCTTTTTTTGTGAATTGGTTTAACTTGTATCAGTGTGCTGTGAAATTACACTATAATGTTATATTAGAAACAAACCAAATTTTGCTTTGCTATTGAAAATAAGACAAGCATGGAGGAAGCTGAGAAGGCTCAAACTCAAGGTCGATTTTTCTGTGTAATATCCCTACTGTCAGAGTTCGTATGTACCCCAAATCTGTGTAGAAATATATAGAAACTAATTTTGCAAATAAATTCTGTCCAAGTACCAGTGAATTCTCATCTTTTTTTTTCAGGTATGTCGTAGTATGTTCTTGGGTTTCATTTATAGCTGGGTTGGTAAGGCAGACCAGGAAAGCCTCTAATTCATAATATATGAAGTAATGGAGTTATGTTCTACTCCTGAGACTTACTCAAAAGGAGGGTAGGAAATTAATAACTAGTGTTTGTGTTGGAAGATTTTTGTAGTGTGGTTTAGGACAGGTGGCCAATGCATCTGTTGTCAATAGAAGAAAGTTCGTAGATAAACATTAAGAAAGTCAAAATTCTCGCCTGTTTGTATTTTTCATTTCTTGCAACTCTGTACAGCACGTACCACATTAAGTAACAGCTTAACTGTTGAAGAAGCTAAGCATTTTCCAGTGACTTCTTATGTCAAAAATTTAATGTTTAATTTAAATGGAAACCTGATAATAATAACCATAAATTAATAACACTTCAGTACCTTTTATATTTTCCTGTACATGAGTCTTACACTGTACTGAATACTCTGCTTAATTATATAATGTGTTTTTTAATAGATCAAGTACGTAGTGGTAAATGTGATTTAGTATTATTCTACTCTGCTGGCTCAGTGATGTAAGTTTTCAGAACCTGAGAGCATTTTATTCATCTGCCTCATGCTTGTTCCTAAATAGATGCTCTCACACTTGAGTCTACTCTATTTTTTGGTGTGAATTTCAGCTTATGTTATCAGAAAATGTCTTGAAAACTGTGGGCTGTTGGGTGAAAAAAAAAAAAAAGGAACTTTTGCTATTTATAGTTTGTCCTTATCAAAGATCTTTTCAACAGAATCAGATGCCTCTGGGTTTCATGATCTATTTACATGCATTTTGGTCTTGTTTAGTATGAAACAATTCCCTGTAGGCCTCGGGAAACTAGAATTTTACTGAATTCAAAAAGACTAAAGGATTTTGTAATGGTATAATTATTATACATGTGTATATACATATGTAAATAATATGAAAATTAAAGTTTGTGTTACTTGGAAAATACGTAGTATTTTACATACGTGTTAAGTAGGTGTTTAACACACCTACAAGTCAGATTCTAACAAATGCTATTTATATTTCTTTTCTTACAACTGGATAGCTCTTTTAAGGATCTTTAAAGCTTCAAAATAGGAAATAGAATAGTTACAAAAATGAGAACTTAGTAAATAATACCTGCCTGTCAGAAAGTAGAAAAATCCTTCTTTTTAGTTTGGGTTTGTAAATTGATTCTAGTTTGATTGTCAAGCTGTTTTCTTCTAAGAGACAACTTGGGTTTTGGTGGGTTTTTGTTCGTGTTTTTAATTTGCTTTGGTTTTGGTAGTTGTTGGGGATTTTTTTTGGTGGTTTGGTGTTTTTTTAAATAAAAAACTCAACTAAATTAAGGCTTTCTTGGTAAATTCTGTGCTGCCTTGAAGTACTTGCTGGAGAGACATGAATGAATGCAATGATTGGCCGTGAAATCACAAGTAAGTTATAAATTCACTTGATGCAGAAAGAGGACAATAATCCATTTTATCTACCCAATCTCATAAGCATCTTGAATCTACCTCCAATCTGCCAAAGGGAACAAAGCCAAAACAGACAACGAGGTCTACAGATCAGTTTTCAAAGTTGCTGTTAAAAGCAGAAAAAGTTTGAGAAGTTAAAGTTGTTAAATGGCTCCCTAATCCACAGTATCCTTACCTTGTCTATAATTCTTCCTGTTTCAAAGAATTGTTCTTCTCATCATTTTTTCTGAAGATCAGGTACCAACCTACATCCAGTTCATAATACGAAGATGGTGTTAGATGAGAGTAAAGGCATATGGTTCGCTGCTGAGAGCTGCTTGTTGTTTATTTGGGTTTTTTTTTTCCTTTTCTATTGTATGCCGTTCCTCAAGTTGTTTTTTTTAAGGAGTTTTAACAAAATGGCGAACAATAGGAAAGTAGAAAGAGACATCTGGCTTTGCACTTCCTTCTGTAACACTGCTTTTATAGAGGAAAACCAAATGTTGAGGTGATAGCAATGTCAATTTTGAGGCCAGACAGTAAAAAAAATAAAATATCAGTGCAGGGCATTATTGCCTCTTGCGCTACTACGAGCAGGAAAAGCTCTGTAGTTGCCTTTATGAATTTGAATAAACTGTGGATTTGCATATGGAAATATTTTTTTATGCTGAAAGAAAAAACACATTAACTAATCTTTACAGCCTCTGACAGAAAAATGAGGACCTCAAAGCTTTCATGGATATCATGTGGACATATGGAACAAGTGAGTAGTTGGTAATGCAAATGAAGCTAGCAGTGGCTTTGTAGTGTTCAGCTAGAGGCAATATGTATCATTAGCTCCTTTCATTAAAGTTTGAAGCATCTGTATCTGTTTGAAAATACAAAGTAATTTTCTGGATGAAATATATTTTGGAAGGACATGCCCCCCAAAAAGGAGCAGTAGAAAAACATATTACATGCTCTGCCTTGTCCACTCTTCCAGGTAAGAGGTGTTATCTAAGTTAATTTTAACATTGCCTTTCTGCTTTTATCTAGTGCTTGCTCGCACTCTCATCCAGTGTCCTGGGCATTGGAGACTTGCCACCGCTGCTCTCCATTTTCCTGACAGAAGTCCTTGTGTTTAACAAGGTTAGATTGCTCTTGTAATACTTTGTTGTTGTTGTTGGTCTTGCTGACAAATTTTGAGCAATCTGTACTTTGTGTGACATTATTGCCAAGTATATCTGTTCATTATTTTCACAGATTGCATGTTGTGCAAATTGGATTGCACTGATTTTGGTCACTCAAATTAAATGATGTCCAATTGCCAGCCAGGTAAACTCACTTTGTAGCCTTGTATTCATTCTCCTGGGTTTTTTAATAGCCTCTATCTTTACAAAATTGCTTTCATCAGATGCTAAGGCGCATCAGTCTTTCAAATATACGTTATTACTCAAGTTTATAATACATATGTGAGGTATTGTGAATGCTAAACAAAAGCTTTCAGATCCTTGATGTGTGGGCTGGAGGTCATTATTACAATAAAATGTCTCTGATTTACAAAGTAATATCGGCAGCCTAGAGATGAAAAATTCTGGAAAAACTGAGTGAAGCACTTTGTGGCAGAAGTCTCACTGCCTTTAGCTTTATGAAGCTACAGATTAAATGACTACTACATGGAATGTGACAGGGAGTGACCCTTCTGGTCTGTGCTTGTAGTCCAAAGCCATCAGTACAGAGGATAAATGTGAAGTTCATGCCAGTAATACTCAAACCCGCAAGAGAGATGCAGGCATACTGGGGAGAGCCTAGCGAAGGGGCTACTAAGGTGATTAAGAGACTGAGGCATCTCTTGTACGAGAAGAGGCTGAGAGAGCTGGGACGGTTGAGCCTGGAGAAGAGAAGGCTCAAGGGGTTTCTTGTCAATGTGTACAAATCCCCAAAGGGAGGCTGCAAAGAGGATGGAACTGGGCTCTTTTCAAGAGGTAATGGTCACAAACTGAGACACAGCAGGTTCCTTCCAACATCAGGAAAGACCTTTTCACTGTGGGGAGTGACTGGCTGCTGGCACAGGTTGCCCAGAGAGGTTGTGGCGTCTCCTTCCCTGGAGATACTCAAAAGCAGTCTGGATGTGGTCCTGTTCAGAGGTAATCCCATCAGAGCAGGGAGGGTTGGACCAGGTACCCGCCTTTCAACCTCAACCATTTTGTGATCCTCTATGAATGTCCTAAAATGACCAGCCTGGGTCCAGTCCTCGGGGCAAAAGTCAAATTTATTTCATTCTTTGGATTACTTAGGGACAGTTTCTGCCATGTTATATTACACTGTGTTGTATGTGATGTGATTTAAGATCACACAAGTAACCCAGAGTGGAAACTGGAAATTAAAGGATTTTTTTTTTCACTCTCCCTACAGCAATATTTTAAATTGCAAATTCCCAGCTTATTTTTGTACTGCCTTAATTTGCTGAGAGAAGCTATGAAATCACCTTGGCTTGGAGTGCTGCTTTAGCTAACCATCTAGTTAGTGTATTAAGCTTATAGATAATTGAACTGAATGGAATGGAGAGAAGTAGGGAACCATCTCTCCGTGACAGTTCAGTGGTATAAGTGACACAGAGTACAACTTAAGCAGGCATACTTTACCATAAAGTAAGGAACTACAATTCCTCTGTTTTTATTGTAGTTCTCTATAGAGATATTGCATAGCTGGAAAAAAAATGCCACCTTTGCAATTTGGATTCGTCCATGCTTGTGTAATGTAATGTCTCGTAGTCTCAGAAGTAGATCACCTACCCTGACACCTGTTGCTGTTAGCCATAAACTTCACCAAAATATCCATGCATGGCTCAGAAGACATTTAATCTGAAGTAATTATCAGTCTGAAGAACAGATTAAGATGCTTCTTATTTAATTTACATTTCTAGCTTTAATTGTGTCATTTCTCCCCCTGGAAAAAAAAGAAGAAGAAAAAAAATTAAAGACCTAGTGAGTAATCATCTTAAAACTGGCAAATGTTTATGTTTAATCTTGTGGCTGCTCTGAACAAAAAACTGCAATTCTTTATTTAAACTTTTTTTTCCAGTCAGTAGGATTTATTCCTTGACTAAGGGTGCTGGAATAATTAAGAATATTAACATTATAAAATTCAGTAACAAGAGATTAAAATGAAATTAGCTCAGAACATAAAGTAAAACTATCTAAATGTAGTGTGTGTGAGAATATATATACACATGTATACACAACTTAAAATTTGTGCCTATTGGGAATAAAGCTATTCACACTTTTCTGTGAGCTATTTTCATTGATTCTTCTAGTAATGGGTGGATTGAGATTCAGTACTTAGCCCAGTAATTCAGTCCCAAAATGATGATGGCTCGAAGCTTTATATCGTACAAAAAAAATTAAATTCAATTAAACAAACTCTGGCTCCTGTAGGTTCTCTGCCTGAAATGAAAATGAGCCTTTACTGATCAGATTTATATCCTTAATGCAAAGAATAAGGCATCATTAAATACATCTTTCTTTTAATAGTTAGGAATCATTGTGCAAGTTTGCATGATTGTATAGCTAATACAGGCAATTATGTTTGCCAGTGAAATATTTGCTTTGTTTTTGAAGCAAAAGTAAAGGAAAATTTAGGAGCAATGATGAATATTATTTTTAAAATGCTGTTAAAATAAAGCCTGAGTTTTACTCCTTGAGTCCCTGTGTAACAAATAGGTTTACATGTTTCAGACAAGACTATAATAGTACAGAGCTGATTTCTCAACAGTGTATATCAAAGATTTTTGTGTCTTTGTTTACTATTTCTTTTTGGTTAAAGGAGGAAACTTAAATATTTTGTTGGCTCATGTGTCTGTCTGTGTGAAGGAAACTCTCAGGAGAAAGAAATAGTAAAAAACAAAGATTTACTGATAATGTACTGCAGCACAGGTTTTCAAGGCATTAAAATAGAAGAACTAGAAAAGACAACAAAACTGAAGCTTTTTTTTTTTTTACATTAGATCCCCTATTCAATCCTGTTTCATATTTTAAGAGAAAATAAATGCTGTGATCCTAAACTAAATACAAAGGAAGAGTTATCAGCTCACTGAACAGAAATACGCACCTCATTGGCTCTTACCTTCTCATTAGTTGCCAAGTTTGGAGGCAGCATTTAATTAAAGAGAAGTAACTGTAGAAGTTTGGGAATGTAGCACTAGTTACCATTCTAGTCAAGAAGGTATTTCTGATTGTTTTGCGAGTACTTGTAAGAAATACTCATTTCCTGGTGAATTCACTATTTGAGTCTGAAAAGTATCATCTTTATCCACATATTATTGTTTTGCAAGAGTGTGAGTGCACAGTGCAAAATGACCCAAAGTTAGATTCCTGGAAGCTTTGTGGTTACGTGTCCAGATATTTTAATCCTGTATTTTATCATTTCCAAATGTTACAGAAAGTTTACACTGAAGTACTTGGTAAGTAACAGTTAACTTATGCTATGCCAGAGTGATTATAATGCATGTAGGTATTGCTTTTGGTGTGAAAATTAGAGTTGGAAAAGTTGGACTCTAGATTACTTATCCCTCCAGTAGTTGCAGAACATGATATAATACACCTTTCAAGGACACAATTTTCAGAGTTCAGGCTATTGTGTAATGACAAGGTGTATGAGAACTTAATTCTGCTAACATTTATTCCTGAGAGATGAGTAACATCAAAAATATGCATTTATAAGAGCTTAATTGCAGACAGGGGCTCGCTCAATATGCAAAATCCAGTTCCATCCTACTGTAAAATTAAAAACGAATGATGTAATTTCTCACCAAATTTAAAGGAAAAAGGCCAAGCCCTATGTCTTTTACTTGTGCTAAATGATACGCTATCTCTCATGCAAATATACAAGAAACTGGCAAACCTCCCTAGGACCATTACTGAATGTAGTGGCAAGGAACAGAGGAATAAATTCCCCAAACTTGATTCGTTATTTAGTGGTACTTTTTGACAGCGTGGATCTTTGTTTCCTTGGTGTATATTTCTTTGGGAAGGGTTCCTTCAGTTCCTGTTCCTCTGAATTTATTTCTGGCCTGCTTATTTTGCTTCTTTATATGAAATACAAAGCTCAGAGAAGAAATACCAGTTTCCATTCTTTAACTGAAACAGCTCCAATTTCTTTCTTTGTATTTTCCGGAATGTGCTGTCTCTGATAACTTTTTTCAGATCTGTTTTTTTTGCAGGGCATCAGCTTCTAATGCAAGAGCCTCTTCCTTGTCCTGGATATCTGCCAGCTGATAAACTACAATTAATAAAGGTATGGCTGTTTTCTTAGCTGTGATGGGGAAGCTGAAGAAATGAGATCAACTGCTATCCAGCCTGTCTCAGAGGGAAACCTTTCAGGTATTCTGAACCACCCAAGACACAAAGCGAGTGAAAAATACTGCAGTGCTGTGCAGATGTTAGCCAGTTTACCTGCGGTAGCACCAAAGCATTGCACGAAGAAGACAGGGCACCACTCAAAGACCCTGTTCTCATCTTTAAGAGCAACCTCAATTGGGAAACCACAGTTTTGACTTGCCACTGCTGACTAAGACCAGCAGGACAAGATTTCTGTTAGGGCATAAGAAGCCATAAGCAGTCTTTCCGATATTGATTTATTTGAATTTCCATAATTCATGGTGTTTTAGCAGTGAAAATGAAAGCAGGAACTACCAATTATTTCTGAAAATTATTTCTGGGAAATCAAGTATGAATGACAAAGAATTACATAGGAATAGGATGTTTCTTTGCTACTTGATATTTTATTTTTAGGATTGGGATGGGCCGTTTGCTTTACAGAAGCCACTGGTCCAGTTGTCACAGCACCATATGCAGAGATATAATGATCTATTAAGTCCTTCATTTCTCACAGCATGTCATTTATAGGTAATCTGATCTGCTCATTGTTCAAAATAACCAGAAGCCACATGACCACAACTGTTCAAAAGTGAGCTAACAATGTGTGCTACAAAACAGGGCTGATAACTTTGTTTTAGAGCCATGACAGTGCAGTCACACAGCTCCCTATTATCTATCAGCATGGCACGTGCTTTTAGGCTGTGAGTGGGGAAAGTGGATTTTCTAACTTGTTCCAGGAGAAGGTTATGATGAAGTGTTTAATTTTTATTTCTGATTTAGATTCTGAGATCAGAAAATCTAGTCTTTTTGTGTCTGGATAATACCACTAACTGCGCCACATCATTTCAGTTATGACTCATAATTATTCATTTAATTATTCATCTCCGAAAGTAACTTGAGCCCACAACTAGAGTGACTTTACGCTTATCTTCATGTAGTGGTAGAAAGTTATTTTGGGATATATAAAATATACTGAATATGTCCAAAATATAGAATATCCAGTCCTGTATTGCATTTTTATGGACGGTAAACCAAAACTAATCCTCTATATTTCTTGATCTGTTAGGAATTGAAGTCCGTATCCTCCCAAACAATTTTTTTCAAGTATCAGAATTGACCTGACTAAAATATCTGCTTTTCCTCACATTTTCAGCATAGTTTTACAACTATGATGTAACATAACAACAGCTTCTTTTTACTTTTTCTCCAGCATTTTTAAAAATTGTATGAATAGCCTTAAACATAATTGTACCTCTACATCATAGAATCATAGAATGTCTTAGGTTAGACGAGACCTTAGAGATCATCTAAAGCCTTATTTCTTCATCTAGCAAACTCAGTTACTGAGCTGGTGCGCAGTGGTACCCCAGACTGTGACCTGTCCCCTGTTGCTGTCAGCTTCTGCTGATGGACATTTGGTTTTCCAACAGTGTCTTTGGGTGCAGCGAGCACCCGTGAGGCACTGGCATGGCCCCAGGATGGGTCTGGTCCAGATGTGGAAGGCAAAGTAAAGGCAGATGCTTCTGCAGCACCAGCTGCTGAGGGATGTGTTGTGCTGCGGAGGGACAGCCAGTCCTCAGTTCTTTGGACCCACTTCACCGTAGCCCTTAAGCATTTGAACAGCCTTGAAGAATTAGTACAAATGAATTGATTCAGATTCAGACTATTGAAACTCATGACAAAAAGAATTTCCATTATTGCTTTCCTGTTGAATATCTCCACTCTGAAATGCTGCAGTGCGCTTCACTCAGCATTTCATCTGAGGTCCTTGGAGACAAACATGTCTAGCAAGTGGTACGCTCCACCACGGTCCACATTACTTTGGTGCAGTTTTACCGAAATCCCTGAAGGATGTGTTCTCTGGGAGGTCTGATCTCCAGTGGAGATCTTTGAGCTTATAGACTGTAAGATGAGCAGTTTTCAAACGGTTTTCTTTCCTCTTCAGTCGATTGTGTCAGTGTTACTGCCAAAACACGTTCACCTTTCTTAGGGAAGGCTAGAAATTATTCTACTGCGAACCAACATCTTTGTTATTATTCTATTGTATAGGTTTTCCTGTTCATGAAAGGTGGCATATTCTGCTAAACCGTGCAAATGTTCAATGACAGCGCGGGTAAGAGCATTTTTTATTCATTGGTTTATATACTTCTAAATATCTTATGATTAATAGCATAAAAAAATTCTTCACCAGAGGAAACATTTATTTTAAGTCATTACTCAATGACAGAGGAACTGTTAAATCTGTCACTAACCTAAAAGGATAAGCTAGTTTTTCGATAGTCTTCCTTGAGACTAGGTTGTTAACAGAAAACAACTAGGATAAATATTTGCTCTGGTATAAATTGAAACATTTTTAGATTGCTATAGGTTTTAATACTTGTGTCATTTACCAGTTATTTCTAAGTAATTTGCCATTTGGTCTGTGCTGGAGCAGTCGAAAATGCTGTTCCCATTGAAATGAGTTATGTACTCATGAGCTCTTGAAAAGTGAACTAAACAGAACCTCATTTGAAAGCTTAAACAAGTTAAACAAATTCTTTGAATTTCATTGCTATCTTTATGAGAGGATGTAGATATTTACAGTACAGAAAATTAGCTACTATTTAGCAACTTTATACCAACAGAAAATGTATTTCTGAAGAAATGTATGGCTGTCAAGTAGAGAAAAATAGGACTGTTCTTCAGAATTCCAGAAAACTTAATCTGCTCTGTACCTGCCTAAATCTTATTTTCTTTCAGACTTTGAAGTTCATGATGTTTCTACTACAGGTTTGTGCTTGCATAAGTCTTTTTATCCAAGTATATCAATCTTCTCTGGGGGATGTTGAGGGGATCGGTGGCATTTTTCTTTTTATTTGGAGGATTTTTTTTTCCCTATAAACCTTACAAAGCCCTGGGAGATAGGAAAGCTTCTACACTTGTGGGTGGATAAATTAAGGCAAAGAAATCATGCATCTTCCTTAAGATTTTAGATACATACATGTGTGTGTGTGTATATATGTAAATCAGTTGCAGTTATACTTTCTGATTTGCAATACATGGGCATGTGTTAGGCTTGTATTTCAAGTGTGAAATTTTCTCAATTTCTAAGTGATCTCCAAGGACAGGCATCCATCACATTTGTATCTCAGGATTTAATCTGACTGTCATGGATTGATTCCTGAAAAGTAACACAATAATATCTTTTTTTAATGAAGTGTTGCTTTTGCTTTTTTAAAAAAGAAATTGAGCACAGGTGATTCAAAGCAGGGCTAAGTTCCTGTACAAAAGAGCAATGGATTTTAAAACAGGGATTGCTGGAGACTTCATTTATCAAATATACTGTGGAGTTTGTATAATCTCAAAGATTGTATTGGCTCAGGTCTGTCATTCCAACAAACAGACATTTAAAGAATGTAACTTTTTGAAAGATGGGAAAAATATGTAGCTGGCTGAAAATCAGTTAAATTGCTTTTGTTGGAAACAGGTGCAATACAACAATATTTTTTCCTGATTTCTGTTTAAAATTAGTATTAATTGAATATATTGTGGTTCTTTTTGGTATTTTATAGGTATTTTTTATCAACTTGGCCTAACTTTCCAAAGAGATTTTTTTTATGTTTTGTCAAGTATCTCAACAAGTTCTTCAGAAACCTTTTAATAATACAATTAATGAGAAACTTCAGTATAGCTTTCTAGTATATTCAGAGAATGAGGGAGTATTTAATCTTAAATGGGTAAAAAAGATATGGCATGGAATGATAGACAGAGCTTTGATCCTTTAATATTGTTCAGATATGCACATTAAAAGAAACCCTGGAAATCTTTTCTGTGCTCTAATTTTATTCTATTTATATGCCCACAGCTAACTCTAAGCTTTTAGTGTGTCCTTTCCACACCATTTCAGTCAGAAAGATCTGAGATTTAAAATTAAAAATAAAAAAAGAAAAGTTGGTAAGCTAATTTGAGGCAGTTGACTGACAAAACTAATTAACTACTCAAAGGCAATCTTCTAGGATGAAGGCTGTAAAACTTTGGAGAAAGAAAACGAGAGAGAGAGTTCCTCTGAGTCCTAGCACTGTCACAAGACCACTAGTATTTGTCAGACATAAATTCTGAATAATATTTTCTGTTTAAAATTGTACTTTCATTAGAATTTAATTGGGAAAGCAATACATATAAATAGCCTTTCATACAAATGTGATATTTAGAACACACAAAGCTTTAATGAGTTGTCTGTCTCCTAAGATCTAATTAGCAGCTGGACAAAACGTACTGTCTCTAAATCCATTAAGAAGTGAGAAGTCTATTTTGCTTGCTCAGATCACATCAACGACTAATGAGATTAATATTTCACTAATTTTTTGAAGATACTCATCAACTACAGGTTTCTATAGTATGTAATTTTTGTTTCTAAGAGGATAAAGATACCTAATTTCATGGTTTGTAAAATCATCTGTGACAAAAAGTACATAGGCTTGTAGTCCTGCAAGTGAGACCAAGACCATAGTACTAGACTGGTTGTGGTTAGTGTTAAATGACATCCATGTATGGTTTCTGTAGTCCATACTTCTACAATATTACAAAATAATAACATTTAGTAAGTGGAGAAACAGATGTACTCAGCAAGTGACCTGGTAAAACCAGGCATAGGATGTCAGTCACCTGTCGCAGGTATCCCTGCCACTGTTGTCTCTTAAGTTAGCAGCCAGTGAAATAATATATTTCAGTCTGTGTATGTTAACATCCACAAAATGGAAAACACAAGAGTCATAAACTGAGTTTCATCTTCAACAGTTATTTGAAACAGTCTGCTTTGCTTTGCACTGATGTAACTGAACACTATAGCAGACCAAGGATGTCTTTTAGCTGTAGGATTCTTAACAACAGCATTTCTCTAGATGTTTCCTTTTCAAAAGCAACCAAAACATTCCTCCCCCCCCCCTTAAATGTACCATAACTGATTCTGGAAGAATTACAGTAGTGTAATGCAACAAATATTAACCGTTTTTTTTGTTTAAAATTATTTCTGTGCAAATAATGATTAGCTAGACATCAGAATAAGGCCAGTAGGAAGTATTTAAATTAATCCCAGAATGAAGAAAAGAAAACCACAAAGTCTCATTCAGTGAGTTGTTGACATTCACATTTCAGAGTCGCAAGACCTGTCGGTAATTATCTATCCACAAATAAATGCATCCTGAGGTACATTCATTTCTTTGTTCATGAAGAGAGTTTATATTTTGAGATGGTTGGACTTGATGGTCTTAAGGGTCCTTTCCAGCCTAAATGATTCTATGTAAAGGTTAAACAAAATAGATGTAATTTGGCAAAAAGAATATCACAAGTGTAACTGATCATAAGACTACTGTAAAATGATGTCGTTTAAAATATTAAACGTGTGATGTGGTAAAACTGCTGGTCAGATTAGGAATGCTGTTCTTACTCTAGAAAATAGTCAAGGAGTACATTGCGCAATCTTACGTACAGTACTTTGGTTCTGTGCCACATTGGCACTGGATGCTTCAGCTGTGGGAGGTGTCCAGGATGGGATGAGTAATTTAGTTTTGCAACAATTACTATATAAAAATAATTTTTAAAAAATCAAGTGTGAATGAAATAACTCCATCTAATTATTCACGATGTGTCAAAAGTTTGGGAACAATAGAAACTAAATTTTCTTCAAAGATGACAAACATACATGTCATTGAGATACTGTGCAAAGAAGTCAGATTTCACATTTGTTAAACTGTGATGGGCAATATAACCACTTAAAGTGGGAGAGCTCAAATCAGGTTTTCATTGCTTTATTGGAAGAGCTTGGAGAAAACAAATCAAATACTCAATAGGCCTATTATATAGATGTATATCTACTTTATTTATAATACGTATGCACAGATATTTGTACACTTAGCCACAATGGGGTCTGATAGATGCTGTAAAAAGAGCCATAGGTCTAAGTACATTTCAGAATGTGCGTACACAGAAAAATGTGCATGTGTTTTCACACCATCCCTTTAGAAAACAGTTGGAAGACTGTTTTGGCATGGGACTGTAAGAAAGTAATGGGCATGTAAACTGATGGCTAATGCTAAATAGGAGGGAATTTTAGCATCTAACCTCCACCTGGTTTGTGGTTTCAAAAATCACGGTGTCCACAGCAACCAGGTAGGTGGCTAATACATTGTAGTAGTTTTTAGTATAGAATATTCAGTTTATTCTCTTATTTTCAAGAAGATTAAACAACATCAGCTATGTAACATAAAAGCTCAATGCCCTATCAGTCCTATTTATTTACACAGTAAAATACAAACAAGTTTATTAGGAATGAAATCACTTAATAGTTGCATTTACAACTACCATTTTCCATAAATGAAAATGGCTACTACTGATTTAGCTCAGCCATTTATTTTACATTATGATGCTTTCTGAACAGGGAGTGGTTACTTCAAGCCCGCTGGCATACCAGGTGAAAACAGGGGCAGGAAAAATAAGGACAAATCATATTAGTTGTGAATATTACTGTTTTACTCTGCATGACCATGTTTTTAAGTAACTCAGTGGTACAGAAGCATTTAAAGAAGACTAAAGCTACAGGACAGCCAATTAATATTAGCAAGTTGTACTGATTAGTTTGAAAATAGTTTCAAGTTGATGAATTATAAGTAATGGCAGAAGGACAGGGTCTATCTTAATGAGACTATTAAGGCAGGCTTTGTGGATCAAAAAGAGATGTTCAGATGTTGCAGAGTGACAGGGCTTGCTTGTTTAGGTGTTTTTCCTCCTTTCAGGGGGATTTTCTTGTGTCCTTTCCAGCAGCTGTGAGGAAGGGATTCCTCAGAGCTTTGGAGTCCGTGCGGCTCTGGGCAGATCTTTGTGCCTCTGCAGCCACTCTGAAGTGTTGGCAGCTCATTTTTTTTCCAATAACAAATTGGCAAATGGGTGTAGCTGGACTTCACAGCCAGTAAGAGGCCTGTTTTCTCATTTTCCCCTTCCTCTCTGTGTGCAGATTGCCAGTCAGCTTCAGTGTGTGCAGGTAAAAGGATTTCTGCATTTAGAAAAGCTGCCTTACACTTTTTTATAAAAACATTTGGATTAGCCTATCATAAAAAGTGTTTTTCAGAGCCAAATCTGAATAACATTAATCTACATAAATCTATTGATGTTCTGTCTTAATAGAATGGATTAAGCAATTCTTTTTGGTTTTGTTGGTAATTCCCAACAGTTTTGGTTAACATACAGCCTTGAGGATTCCACCATATTCAGGAGCCCTTTGTGCTGTTGGAGAAAATCTTTTAAGTGATGGCAAGCCCCTAGAGAGGATGAGATTTCATTTTCAGTAAAAATACTGTGTCGTATTATGCTTGCCAGTAGTCATCTCATTTCTTTTAGACTACTGATTAATTTTCTGAGATATCCAAATGATCAGCAACCTCGGATAGCCTTTTTCCCTATAGAAGAGAGGGGACTCCTGAAAGCAGGGAGGAAAAAAGATGATTTAACTGCCCTGGAGGATTAGAAAACTAAGATTAGCATAGTTATATAGGAGGGTGGAAATCCACAGATGCCTTTGCAGAAGAAAGGTGCTGAAGGACTCAGTGTTCTTTAACTGAGAATCTAGCCCTGAGGCAGTGGCTACATGTTTGTCTATACATTTCATTGTCTCACTTGGAACTGTCAATTGATGCCTCTTGCTGATGAGATATCTCTGTGTTCAGTCATTTTTTTTTCAGCTTGCTTCCATATTGTATTCACCCATAAACCTACAATATGAAAATGGGTATCTGGTATCCGCGGTGCACCTGATGCTGTTGTAGGGATCTTCTACATGTCAAGGATGATCTTTCATGAATACATATTGTTGTTCATTTTCTGCAAGAAGAATCTTGGTGTTGGTGGGAGAAAGGAAGAGTTTTTTAAAAAACAAAACCAAGCCGTTCCCTCTTTGTCATGGGAACTGATTAGCTGTGCAATTACCCCCAGCCCAGTTCAGGAACCAGAGGAAGGGATACAGTGGAGGGGCAAATAAGCTTAGGCTGGTTGTAAGCAGTACAGCAGTAACACTGATGCTGAATAATTTTGATATTGGATATATTTAAGGTTATAATATGTTACTGGCGTATCACCTGTCAATGAGTCAGGGCCTTGTTTTTTCTTAATATTCCTGTTAATAAATGCAGGGAAATTATAAAGACCAGCTCTTGTTATTCATGGATTCTATATTTCTAGTATATATTCACACCAGAAGAGGATTTAAGTCATCCTTGTTTATGTAGAGTTTTTTTGTCAACTCTTGAGTAGTTGAACTAGATGGTAATCAGTAATAAAACAGCTTGAATGAAGCATTCAGGTGTAAGTTCTTGAAAAATGTAAATTCCCTGTATTATTGAAGTTGTGCATGCCTGTTCTGTAATGACGATACAGTGAAGTGCAAACTATGCAAACTTCAATGTTAATGGGAGAGATCCTAATAGTACTAAGATATACAAAGCTTACTACTTTAATAAGTGTTTTATAAAGCTTATTTGGATGAAAATTTAGGATTTTATTTTATATTGACTTGATTGCTTGGATCCTCCTGTTTAGAAATATGTTCAGTAACTTCTATGAAATTTTTTTCCAAGATTTTTTTTCTTTACTTGAGAATACTGTTTTCCTTCTGAAGCTGACCCGAGAAAATCTTGGCAGACTCTTGGTTTTGAAATCAACAAAGCTTAACTTTCTCTCCCAGGTGAGCCTGGGAGCAAACATGAAATAATTCGAGTTTTATGTGTATGAAATATATATGTTTGAGGAAGTTAAAATATTTCAAGCAATAATAACTGAGTTGGAAACACTTCCTTGTTTTTACACTTGCTTCAACAATAAGTTGAAGGAGAGCTGAACAAGTCATTATTTTCTCTGGAGCCTGTTTTAACAATAATCCTTAGTATTTTTTAGTTTCCTTCTTATTGTATAAAGACAACAGGTATTTAATTTCCATTGGAGTTTAGTTTGATAATTTCCCATTCTAGACGTGTTTATGAGTGCGCATATTGTTTTCTAGTTTATTTCTTGTATTTTTTCAGGCTTTCTATACGTATCCATAAATAATAAATATCTAAATGTATCTCTACACTTATCTGAGAAATCTTTTCTGTTCAGAAAGTTATCCTTCCAGCTGAACGTGGCTGCTTTAAAATGAACGGTAGAATTTTATTATTGAAGTAAGGATAAGTATCTCTAAGCCTTTCTTGGGATGCTACCAGTGAGTTAAAGATCTTTATTCTAAGATGATAACTTAGCACATTCCATTTTGAAATGGGCATTTGTACTGTTATTCCTAGCAATTTAAAGTTCTTTCCTGTAATCACACTGACCTAAGCCATTATTTTGACAGCTTTCTATTACTTCTGATTTTTGTACTCTAGTTGTTGTTAGTGTGTACAAGTACTGACAGGAATCTCATTTTTCTAGGCCTTTGTGAGATGTGTCGGATTATCTACTATTTGAAATATGCTTTTTTCATTATTTTCTCTAATTCTTCTTAGAGTTTACTTTTCTTACATTTGCCTGGCTTCGTAAAACAGTAACTTAGTTAAGAGTGAAAATGAAGTAGAGGATAATTGGACTGACAGACCGTATTGTGGAAATGCTTACATGCACTGCCACAACTTGGAGAATTCGGGGAGCAAAAGGTAAGGTTGTCTCAATGGGAAAAGTGAGTCAAGACAGGTAAATATTCTCCAAAGGCTTTGTCTGCCAGAGCAGGGAAAAACAGATTGCCAGAGCTCTCTTTGCTCTTTTTCTCTCCAGTTCTGTCCTTTTGGTTAACGGTGTCGGCCACACCTGCAATCTGATTTGGATGGATTTTCATGTTCACTGCCGTCAATTAGTGAGTTGAAAAAGAAGACAGCTATGATCAGGAGATAGAGAGGAGCTTCAGTGACAGAAGAAACCGGGATTAAAGAGAATCCATCTGCCAGAAATCTCATGAGCCCTCACTGAAGTCGGTGGAAATGTCTGCATAACTGGAAATACATTTTCCTTTCAAAGGAAGAGGGAGTAATTTTTTTTATAAATTGCTCCATTTTGTCCATAATTTTCGTATTTTTAGTAAGATGAAAGGAGAGCAGGATGGGTCTACTAGGCTGTTGTAACTATTAGGAACAGAGGAACATAAACACAAATTTATACTACTTTTATCAATGAATAAAAGAGATAAAAGGGAAGAGGAGATGGATATCTTCCATTCTCGTAAAATGCTAATGAAAGATTTAATTAGCAGTAGCAGTATTGTTGTATAATAAATCAATTAATCTCCCCTGCTCTTTCCCTTGTGAACCTTTAAAAAAACATAATTAATTGAAACCTTTTGTCACTTAATCATTGCCCTACAACCCCAAATTATCCTGTGATGTAAAAGAGTAGAAAGTCTTATTTTTCATACACATGGGATGACCCTTCTAGCTTGAATTAATTTACACTGATTCTACAGAATAATTTAGAACAGACTCTGTTTGAAAGGACCTTCTCACTGATATGCTTGTTGATGAAGATGATCTATCTATATAAAAATACATGTAATTTACATATATTAAAACATCTATAATGTATACAGTTGTATAAGAAGAATAGTAAAGTAACATATAATATACCATACATGCCTTTTTTTTTTTGTTTTGTTTTTTCCTGTTCGTCTTGCAGCATATGTCCTTTGTACCTCAGTACTGCTACTCAGGTCGCAGAGGGAGAAACATCGTGTGCTGGAAGTGGTCATATGAAGGGGGCAAGACTGACTCAGGGCAATTCCTTAATTTTGGAATGAGGTAAGAGCTTAGCCATCTTTTACCTCATATTTCTCACATATCAAGCCACTTATAAGTGTTTGAAGTGGAAGACAAGTGGAGGACTTGTCTTAATGCTGCATATTCAGAACATAATCTGCTTAAGGAATGAGGCAGGGAGTAAGGAGATGAATATTTGACTCCAGCATACTACGGGGTCCTAGGTGTCCTTGAGCTCAGCCTTTGCTTGTTCACTCACTATATCTATAAAAATAGGTTAATAAATCATCAAAGATAATTAGGACGTGTTAGGTATCTTCAGAGAAGATGTTATTAATAGCTATCTTTTTATATCTTATCTTCTATTCTTATTTATGGGTTCAGATACTAAGCATGTAATTTCATATGATACTTGTGGTGCTTTCTGCGATTACCATAGCCCTGTCTGAAATCCTGACAGGAGAGAGCTGCAGCCAGCCTCTCCCCAAAAGGTCAGCGGATGTTCGAATTACTTTTTTGCCATTAAGGTGACAGTGATTGTACTCTTTCTGCTTCTGGTTGTGTGTCGGTGTAGGGTTAAAATACATTCAAATATCAAATAAAAATTCATAAATGAGTAATACATATTTATAAGAAATCCATATCATCGGCAAAGTTTGTTTTGCTGACACTTTGTAAAAGCACAGGTGTGTGATAAAAACACTTGGGTTGAAAGAAATATGCTCCTTAGTTTTGATTGGCTGTTCTTTTCTCTTCTGCCTTGTATGAAGCACGTTCCATCTTTAACAAGCTATCTACTGAAAATTAATCAAGATGCTCTCAAGTATTCAAGTCAAAGAAAGCAATCCAAAGACTTTCTGCTTGTCTTGGTTGTGGCTGTCACCTTAAAAGCACCAGACAAATTTTTCCCTTCAATGTAGTAAATGCACATTGATTAATATTGTGTGCTGCATTTTTACATGTAGATTTCAGATTGTGTTCTGAAATCTGCAGTAAAAAGATGCTGTTTGGAAGGTCTTAGAGAGAAAAATAAAAAAAAAAGGGGGATGAAAAATTTTGCTAGCAGAGAACTAAACCAACAGGTGCCACACAGACACAAGCAAGCACCTGAACTCTCTGTTGCCAGTTCCAAAGAGCATCCTCCTCTTCTTGTCCAACTTGCTTGTTCTTGAGGGGAATGCTGTAATAGAGAGCAGTGGAAAATCTGTTTGACAGAGGTCATTTGACCAATCTTAGAAAGGCTTGTCCTTCTGCCCCTTGTCTAAACTGCAGTCATACCTTCACCAAAAGGATTTATGCCTTTCCACGTCCAGAGTGCTTCTTCTGAACTAATGACTGCTTGGGAAGGAATTTCTCTTGCAGGACAGATGTTGAGTGGGACTGGATAAATGAGCATCAGGGTTCCTGAAGTAATTGGGTGAAAGAGCTCCAGCAGTGCTCTTGACCTGGAGTAGCTGGCAGGTATCGCCAGACTCTCTGAGCTCGCGTGTGAAAGACAAATTTTGAACCTAATTCACCGGATTGTAACAAATCTGTTTTCTCCTGGCTGTCAGTGAATCAGAATGATGCAGAGCATCTGCGAGTACTGTATGAGAGATTTCCTAGGACTGTGATGCTAGAATTTACTTGAAAGAGAATGTGCCCAAAGCTTGATTTCTGTTAATCAAACTATGCACCAGCCTTTTCAATAACTTATGATAAAAATGTAAATGTTTTCGTGGAAGTTGATCTTCTGTTTTGCGGATGGTTTTATGCCTTAAAACCAGCATGTTCAAATAGAGAATACTTCTCCAGCTAGCTATACTTATTATACTAATATGGGCATTACCCAATGATGAGAACAAGGCAATAAAAATGAAAGTAGATGATTTTAAAATAGAATGGCTTTCAGACTAATTGACTGGCACAAAAGCAATGCATTAATAAAAATGCGAAATGACAGCTCAGTTATTGAGAAATTACATATATGTAAATATGGATAAATAAAGACTTGGTTCAAAAAGGTGACACCAATGCTTGCTTTAAATGTTAGGTTCCTTTTTTCTTTTTTTCTCCACAAGAAGGCAACATTAGAATATTAAATATGGAATTGCAAGTTACCACATTGAAGTCAACGATCTTTAAGCAATATATTAAATTTTCATAATGTTATTTTCTAGAAAACTTAAGCATCCTGCTGGGCATTATCCTTGACTTAGTAAAAGGAAATGCAAAGGATTATTCTGGGGATAACCAAGTCAGAGCAATCTGGGATATCCTTGAGAGCTAAGAATAAATATGAAGCAACTGAACCATTAAGGAATCGGTATTAACCAGAGTAAGTTTTATTTATTTTATTTTATTTTTTTACAGCAAGCTTGTGAGCCTGCTGTTTTCTATTCTTTGTGGGGTTTGTCTTTAATTAGCTCTATGTTACAATCACTAAAGATACTAAAATAAAAACGTTGCCAAGCAGATGTTGTACTACAAAATGGGTCCAGTTCATTAAATGTACTTGTCTCATTTAAATGATTTACTGTCGTTTTTAAAAAAAGCTCTTTTAGTTAGAAAAAACTGTGCACTACTAGAGACATGTGAGTTTATTCCTCCTAAAAGCAAAGATATTTCACTTAGTAAAATTTAAAGCTAAGATCCTGACAGTTGATAAATGAAAAACTCCGTATTCTTTATGTACACAAAACCAATCCATCTATATGAAATTTCATTGGGTTTTACGGACACTGGGTTATATATGAAGTTATACGAAGGTGGGAAATGGAAGTCCTGAACTGCAAGGACTTGCTGTCTTGCCTCATCTATTTGCAGTACCTTCAGGTCAAATGGACCTTTTTCAAATTTGTTTTGAGGCAACTTCTGCCACCTTTGGAAATCCTTGTTTTCTCTGTCTTATATGTCTGAAACTAAGGGTCTATTTTTCCACTGGCTTCTTAACATTTCGATTTTATCTCTTATTTGTTAACATTTGTCGTATTGCTTTGAACTATTTTCAGGGCATTCTTAAAGACAAGTCTGATGTGATGGTCTGTGCTTTGATACGACAACACTGAACAAAACTATGGGATGGTGTCCCATGGACTTAACCGAGAGGCACAGACAAAATCTGTAGCTTTCACTATACTGCCTTTATGTCATAACACTCACCTCCTGCTGGAAGTAGTCAGCATGAATTTACCAAGTGCAAATTGTGCTTGATCAGCCTGATGGACTTCTGTGATGAGATGGCTTGCTCAGTGGATAAAGGGGCACAGTAGATACTGTTAACTTTGATCAATGTACCTGCTCATCACATAAGTCTCCCATGGAAATTTTATGTTGTCTTGATATTCAAACTGACGTTCTCGGAAATTATTGCATTGAAAGCCTAAGGAATATTTTTAACACTTTAAGTAATTATCCTCTTAGCTTTTTTTTTTTTTTGTGATGCAAAACCTGGATTGTGAATATTCATACCATTCTTCTTGAATTTTAAGAGCAAATTTTTGTTATTATGTGAAGGATGCCTCTTGAAATTAATCTTTAATGAAGTTTCCTGCAAGGGCTTTTCTCAGTGGTAAATACTAATGCCTTAAAAATAGCTCGTCGTCGTTTGTATGCCATAGATCATGAGCTAAGGTAGACCTCATCGGATAACTAGGCAGGCTTGTGTAGATCTGAAGGCAGAGGGCACTTTTCAGTTTGACAGTGTGAGAGAGCAGGAGAATGTTTGTATATTCTTGTTTCCTTTTCATTATTTTTTTTTAATGCCAGCTTGCTTTATGCAATAGTTCATTAAACATCTGCATCTAAATTACAAACATGCTTCTCTTCACAGCATGTGAGTACAGAAATATTCCGTTGTAATACGCTAGGAGAGACTTGCTTCTGTGTACAACCAGCTTTCTTGGTCTTATTGCCGAGAAGTTCAATCTTCTTATAAAGTATCTTAGTGAAAATGCAGTCAGCTGGGATACAAATGCCTATTTCCATAGGAATGGGAGCAAGAGTTTTGAAATAATTTACCTCGACCTCTCTTTTATATTTAACCTGATCTTCAGGAGTCTGTCTCCACAGCTGTCTCATAGTCATTCCAATACCACAGTCTTTCACCTCCACCTCCTCGGTATAAGCTACCACGACACTAAAGGATATTAACTCTCACATTTGTTTTGTCCTTCACTCTTGACCATTTTTATCAGTCTCTGGCCTAGAAATCACCCCGTTGCACATACTGTAAGGCAGTTTTTTTTGAACCTTGCTCATGATACAGGGCAGCTCACCTAAAAGTTAACCAGAAGTGGTTATCAGCAATTGATAACTAGAAATAAAAATAGCTGGACAGATTGTAGATAAACCATTGATGTTACGGTTATGGGAAATTAACAATGATTAATTACTTGGTGTTCTCTCTTGAATTAAATGGTATTGGAGCAGGGGGAACCTAGAAGAGGATATCTGTTCCAACCAGTCTTTCCAAGTATTGCTGTCATAAAGCAAAATATGTGTTCAGAATATATCTGTGTTTCTTCCTTTTGCATGTTGTGCCCTATTAAAAAGAAAAACAAAACAATTACTGTTTTCACAGTGATTTGAAGACTCTGGTGGTCTTTGTTATAGGCAGATAGATACAGATTTTTATGAATGGATAGGACAACTGTAACATCTTCCTCTGAATAATCCAGGTGCTTAGAGGGGGAGCAATTCAAGCTGTTTTCAGAGGTATTTTGTCATACGTTCTTCATTTATGTGGGAACTAAGGTCTTCAGAAGTAATTCATGTAATTATTATTATAGTAATTATATTTTTGGATGGAAAGTTACTGTACTACATAGTAGCCTAGAGCTAGCTATCAGATCCCAAGCTTCTTGCACTAGATCTGTATTGCCCCAAACAGGGAATAAATACCTGACTTTCTTTTACCTTTCCCCACCCCAGCCCCCTCCACCTCCACAGTATGTGTATGTAGACCCTTAGAAAAAATCTTTTTAGCTGGTTGCATTTGCTCTTTACTATGCAAGACAAATTATGTGTTATTATTAAAGGGAGTGGCATCCACTCCAGTTGCTGCTGTTCAGTTTGACAGTGATCGTCAATCAAAACCATCACAATTCAGGCTGGTATATTAAGTGAAATCAGTTGCAATTTACCTTAGTACATCAGGCTTTGAGTGGCAGCAGCTAAAGTCGTCAAATTGTCTTTTTTCTAGTGAGTTTCTTTGCCTTTTGCCAGTAACCTCTGGCTGCAAATCTTTAAATCCAGCCTAGATTACATTACTGGGGTTTGCAAGAGCCATCCTGATCTGCCTTTCCCAAGGGGAGAAGATTAATTCATTTTTAGTAATAGCAATAAGAATAATAGAAAGCTGGTCTGGGGCTACCATGGGACACATGGCATGGTTCAGAATACTTTTCAAATAAGAGAGCTGTTTCTGTAAAATCTGGAGGGCAGATGGTTCCTAATGGAAACTAACAAGTTGATTATTAATCCGTCTTTCCTAATAATAAGACCAGCTGAAGCTTGTGTGATAGTAACTATAATGGGCATAAGATGCCACACCAGAAATCAGTTTAGAGTTTGACACTGAGCACAGGTAAGGGAAGCAGTAGTTTTTGTGTATGCATTCAGCTTTCTAAATGTGGAAGGGATGTAATTTGGCATAAATAATATGTCATTGCATTAAAAATATATGTCTGTGTTCCTTTTCATTGCTTCTGTAATATCCCCTCTTGATTTTTTTTTTTAGTTTCCTAATAGTGCATTTGTGAAATAAGTATTCCTTGCTGAATTAGCTATTTCCCTATCTCAATGTTCAAGCACTCAATCCAGTTTTAATGACATGTATATAATAGA
Source organism: Trogon surrucura (assembly GCA_020746105.1). NCBI lineage: Eukaryota > Metazoa > Chordata > Aves > Trogoniformes > Trogonidae > Trogon > Trogon surrucura. The sequence goes on along the minus strand of CM036620.1, from coordinate 10,455,556 downwards.
TAAGCATCATGCCACATTCTAACAACTCGTATTGATTCTATCAATTTTGTCATCAGTGGAGGCAGATGAAAAGGCCCAATGTTAAAACAAATTTTAACACTGCATATTTTCAATGACGCTTACTGAAAACTGTCACAGCTCTAAGCAAACTACATAAATATGAAACTAGTTAGACTGTTAGCAGAATTTATTTATTTTACATTAAAAATTTATGCAGTTTATCGTTGGATGTATTTGAAATGCGGTGAAATAATTAGAAGCAGGGATTTCTCATTTTTTTAACTTCTAGTTTGTGTTCAAAGTTTATTGTTTATTTGCGTATGTGTGAATTTGGGATTTTGTCTACTTTTGACATCTCAAATATTTTTTCTCAAGAGTTCCAAGGTCTGTTTTGAAATTTGGGACTATTTGTCCATATGCAAAGAATAATCGTATATTTATAAACACATACAGTATTTGTATTCATTTAGCTTAAAACAAATTCAAAAGATAGAAAGTAAGTATATTCCTTATGAAAAATCAACGTATTGTGATTTCACTTTAGCATTAAAAACCTCATTCTGGAAAACAACCCACAACAAACATTATTGTTGTTTCTGTAAAAAATTGATTCACTTTAGGTTTTAATTTTTAAAACACCTTCTCCACACACACCTGCCCTGGATAAAATTTGTCCTGATTCCTTCTTGGATACCTTCCCGAAGCCGTATTTCAGTTCAGATTCCATTTAACAGTCTTTGCATTTCTCTTAGAGGGCTTTCCATACTTTTCCTCCATTCCCAGGAGCAACCTTGTTTGGTTTATGTGCTGGCTTTGATTCAGTTGATTTTCGAGCAGTTCTTGTTCATATTTATTTTGTATGTATCCATACATCTGCAATCTGCAGATTGCAATCTAAAGCCTTGAAATTTAATTTACAGAAGAAATCTGTGCTGCCTGTCTAGGAGTAACAGTCAGTTTTCCTTACTAGTCAGTCTTATAACAATTATTTTACATTGCAGTATGTAGGTAACATATTAAATGCCTGTTTTCTAAGTAGCTTACTCAATGCTTCACATTCTTTTTGTGAATACAATAACTCAAATATTCTGTTCATAAAATCCTTTAATGCATCTTTTGCATAGTCTGGGGTTTTTTATCATTTACCTGTGTGATAATCCCGATTTGTTGCTTTGCTGCATACTGTAGACTAGGATGGGAGCAATCACTTTAGCTACACTGGAGTGTCCAGAAGGATTGGAAAACCTTAGGGAATGGAGTGAACCTTTGTGAGTGGAGTAAATTACAGTAATTTACATTTTATTTATTAAATATTAGTACACAAAATATATGTCCAATTAAGTGTACTCTGAACCTAATTGCATCATGTGGCTAAATATTGATTGGACTCTTGTTAGTGACTAGCAGAACGTACCCATTAGTTACTAAGTTGTTGGGGTTTTTTTTCTTTTTTTTTTTTTTTTGCTTCGGGGAGACTTTATGCTGAAGTCATGATTAAACACAGCTTCCATCAGTTCTAGCTGAACATAATTATGTCCGCCCAGAACCAGAGTTGCTGCGAATGGCTGCACTTCTTCACATAAGCACAGACTCCAACCCAATGCATTTGCTCTTACTGTGGCATTCCCTACATTTTTTTACAGTCATAACCCTCACTGAGAAGAAGTTGTCTGGAATCGTAAAAGTTACAAATCACTTTCCTGTTTAGTCCTACTTCTCTGCCAGATTAACAAGAAACAAATAATATTCTTTCTCCCTGGTCTATCTGAATTTCTTCTCAGAGCATTGTGGTGTGACAATTTGGAAAGATGTGCATAACTGCTCATGAAACATGCCCTGAACGATTTAAAAACCTGCATCCTTCCATGTTTTGCAAGTGACAGCACATCTGTGAGCTTTACTTTATTTGGTTTTCAGTCTTTGAATCGAACTGTTTCCGATGCCAGTGCCTTTAATACCTGACAGATGAAAACAAATTCTAGATTGTATTAGGTCAGGTGAAGTTTGATACCTCCAGGAAGTTCCACATCACGTCGTTGTGCAGGATGACAACTCAGGCTACCTTGGGGCATGTCGGGCTGTCGTGTTTTGTGACACCTTTGGCCCAAAGATTGAATAACACTATTAGCTTCCTTATTCCGATTTTTTTGTGAAATGAAATGATTTTGCACTCTAGCACATTGCCTTGATCAGCATTTTAGCTGCGGTGACTGTTTCATTTCATTTAAAAGTGGCAGTCAAAGACTTTAATTTTTAAGGAACAAGATGCATCCTTCACAAAAAAAGCCATAAATGGAACAGTCTGTTGTTCAGTGTAAGCAGAGAGTAACCAACTGTTGACTTCATCCCTGTTAGATCCCGTTTTGTTTTATGTTATTTTATATACTGTGTAATTATTGTGACTATGTAATTATTGTGATACTCAAATATTTCACCTATTTTATTAAACTTATGCTTTTATATCTCTTAATGTCTCCAAAATATTTTTCCCCTCTGCTTTGCTACACTCTAAGAAATTGATTCTCTATCGTTCCTTTCCAGTCTATTAAAAAAGACAAACACGCTCTAATTCTCACTGGGTGATGCAAAAAGTTGCAGTTGTGAGTAAATTCTCTGTCCTTTTTCTCATTGCTGTAACTTTGAGTCTGGCATCTCACACCTACAAGAGTCAGTTTTTCACATTTTTGAAGGGGATGGTCGAAGTCCGAAGTCTTTGCATTTATAATGTCCTGAGGTAAAATTAACTTGAAATAAAAGATATCAGCAAGGAAGAGTAATTCACAAGTGAGGCGCTGTCAGCCTGCTAAATTGGTTAAGACTGAATGAAGAAAAATAAAAACCCCATGTGTTTTGTTTTGATTTGGAAACTGTGTAAGTTGCTACTTTTTGTTTAAAATAACAGAGGGATCATGCACCAGACATAAATGTTGTAAGAGCAGTCAACGTCTGTATTGAAACTCCCACAAGTTATGTAGAAATCTGTTACTGTCAGTCAGTTTTGCTCATTCAAGTTTCTAAACAAAGCATAACATTTCTTGAAGCAACAAATGAGATTAACTCACCCTTCTTTTGTTGAGTCAGGGAAGGGTAATAAGTTTTGAGGACAGTGGAAACTGAGGGGGAAGCAGGGCACGTAACTTTCAGTGAGAAATAAAAATAGAGGAAGGCAGGCACCAAACATAGAAACTGAGGGGAGGTGGGGTGTGTTATTCCCAGAGTGTTTTAATCTTCATATTAATTTGTAGGAAATTGCATATTAGATCAAATAAGTGACCTAGTTTGCCTGGTACTCTTCCTTTGACAGTTTTCAGTTTAGATAACTCCTACAGAGAAGCCCGGAAACTAAATCAATTAGAAGTTGATGGATGCACTGTGTCTTTACATCCATTAATTAAAACTGCACTTGCAATTATCAATTTAGAGTTTATGTAGATATATTTTATTTTTATGTGTGTATGTATATAAATATGTGTATACACGTATATCTATAAATATCTGCGTGTATGTATGTCTATAGGGAGATGGGTGTGTGGAGAGAGAGAGAGAACATTTCACATAATCCTTATTCCAGAAAAAAATAATAATGAAAAAAAGGGTTTCAGGAACACTCATGTGCTCTTGTCATCTCACAGACCCCTAATGCAGTGATCAGCTATCAACCAGATGGAGGTGGCTGTTGTACGTTTCTGCAGTCTGAAGTGTAATGTAAATTTTTATTATTTTTGTCTACCTTCCGTCTCTGTTCATTCACTGCACATAATATGTCTTCTGTACTTTCTAAGTGAAAATTGTCATTCTCTCTCTTCAGTTGTATTTACCTCTTTAGCCTTTCTTTATAAATTACTCTTGTAGATACTCCTGTTTAAAGATGAATCTGCAGAAAGGGGGTTAAGAAGTGTGTACCAGATGGTACCTAAATCAGAATGAGTAGACTACTACGTCAACCTTTTGCAACCTCCGTATTTTCACAAGTTCATTACTGCTGACAGAGACGCTTGAGAGGGAGAAACTTTTTGCATCACAAACATGAAAAAGATCAGTGGGATGGCTTCACTAAACTGACAAATCATTTCCCTTGAGTTTTCTTCTGTAAGCTTTGGCCTTAAAATGGCAGTTCCAAAAGAATGTTAACTTAATTAGATGTAAACCAACTTTGCATGTCCTTTCATTGCCTACGTGAAACGCAATGTTAAAATAGAACTGAAAAGGAAAAATGTTAGCTTTCTTTTAAACTCTGTATTGTGTTCACTTGTATTTAGACTGCTTTTTTCTCACTCCTTATTATAATTCATCCAGAAAATCAGCTCTCTACGAACCAAAGTATGCATTGTTTGTGTTTGTGGGATTTGGATGAGTACATAATTAAATAAGGAAACATAATATGGGGATGGGAAAACATTCTTTGTTTGCCAGTAAGGGACGTGGACAATCTCTGGAACATATGGAAATCCTTATTTGATTAAAAAGCAATAGCTGTGTTTTATTAGACTGAAACAAGAAATGCTGGTGCTTGGAAAGCTTTTGCTTTGGGTCTAACTTCCACTGCTCACATCTGTAAAGGTCTTGGGTTTGAATGCAGGAAGAGATGGACCATGTGCAAAACAGGAAACTTCTGAGTGAGGTCATTACTAAGAGGCATGGTAGTTTTGCTGAACATGATTTGGTAAAACCCAGTTGCAGAGAATATTCTATCTTTGTAGCTTTTCCAAGAGTGTTGGAACAGGCTCAGTACCTCCTACTGCTGTGGGACTTGCTGCATAAACTGAACAGAGTTGTATCTTCTGGGCTTGGCGTGAATCTACTCTCTTTATAGACATTTTTTCCATTTTAAAAGAAGTTTCCCGACAATAACATGCAGAATACGATCACTCTGGTAAGAAATCGAAAAATAGTTAATAGAGGTAGAATAGAATTGCTTTTTCTTAATCTATGAAAACATAGTAAGGAAAAAAAAAACAGGGTGGTTGCCAACTGAACTTAAAACCATACAAGGAATAATAGTGATATAATAAAACAGACATATTGCGATTTCTATCATTATTTTGATGAGATGACTGGTGTATGCAATGACTTCCTCTGCTGTCTGGTATTTCCTATCAGTGATGTGACCTTTGCAAGGCAGGCTGACAGCTTTATTGAAAGTGAATGTCTAACCACATATGCAATTTTTTCTTCCATATGGTTGTAAACACACAGTTATGCAAAGCACGAAAATTAGAAAATGAATCATGATCATCTTTCCATGCAATTTCTTAACCATTGAGAAGCTGAGAAAAAAAGATAGAGCAAAACCTTGAAAGAAAGTTGTAGTTTACTGCAGACAAATTTGTAAAATACCACTCAGTTCATGGGCTTGAGTGGGGAAATCTGGTAACGCACAGAGCAAAATGATCCTTTGTTAATGAAGTTTATCATCAAAATAGTGAGGGGTCAGGCAGGACTTGATCTATATTCTTTGTTCCTTGCTAGCTGGATAGGACTGTTTCATGACCCCTGTAATATACAGTTTCTTTCTAGCTAATTATAATCATTGCTGTTTTGTGATAGCTTAATAAACTAGTGGACTTTAGATAAAACCCTTCTTCCCATATAACCTACTGATAATAAGCATACGTGTAACTCCAGGTCAGCCAAAACTGTTGGTTTTTTAATCCTTAAATATCATAAACCTTTTTGCTTCAGTCCTGTCATCAGGCCAGCATGTATCTAGATTTTTCCATAAGCTGCAATTTTTCTTTATAGGAAGAATCTACACTGAATCACACATAAAAATAAGTAGATACATTTGGGGCAAACTGTGAAAATTACTTGCTGTTATTTATTTATTAGATGTAGCCCACAGTCATAAATATTTCAAATGTTCATAAGAGTACTTGTATGTATAGCAACTGCACAGTGCACTACTATTAACTTGAAACAAGAAGTGAAAAAGAAGCTAAAGCACTGGAATATTCATTATTTTCCATCTTGATCATAAACAAGGTATGAATAAGTGGCTGCCCACATAAAAAATTAAACCATATATGTCTCTTGAAAATAATTAACAGAATATGTTGGTTAAGATGGATGAAATCTAAATCTTAAAGCATATTTTACCGGTTGTTCCCTGTTGGGAAATGACTTTGTTGAGAGTTCAGGTACTATTATTTTGGGGAACAATACAAGCCAACAGGGTAGGTGTGTCATGCACAAACATTCATTTTTAACCTGTTGATTCATTACTGTATGTTTGACTTTTCTTTGCAAAACTCTTCTGTCTGACACTGCCCTTAAGCCAGTCTCTGTCAGTCTTACTTATACTGATGCCTCAACTGATTATTTATGTTAAGGGTTTAGCTTTGATTATTCCAATTTTCCAGAATATTCCTTATTATTTAGAACAATTAAGTAGGATAAAGTATTTTTCTAATTAATTTTAAATAATTGTTGCACGTGTTCCCTCAATTTCTTTATGACTATTTATAACGTATAAAAATGCATATGCTAATAACGTATAATGGCTTTTTTTGATAATGTGTAATGTATACATGCTTACACAATGTTATATTTTATTTCCATAGTGCTCAAAACCTTTTCTGGGGGTAAGCATGTCCTTGCTTATGTTAGCATAAGGCAATATAATTTTCAAATGCATTTGACAAACAGGTTGTTTATAGGGCTCCCTAAATCAGTTGAACTATAATAATGATTAATCTTGCAGAGTAAACAAAATGTTGTTTCTTACCGGGTCCACAGCTAATTTCCTTTCCCTTTTGCAGCTGCTGTGAGGTGTGCTTGGAGTTGCCCGTTGTCATTAATCTCATGACATCTTCTCCAATTTCCTTTGTTACCATTGTTTGGTGAGTCTGTTCATGCTTGCTGATGGTTCTCAGTTGGGTCTCTGACATTTAGATGTTTCTGTCTCATGGAACTTTTCCTGAAGTTGTAAACTTTGGCCGGTGCACAGCATTTTATGAGATTTGTTGTAATCTGTGCGTGTTTTAATGTCTGACAATTTACTAACTGCTTCTCTTCCACTGCATAATACTGAACAATAATTACATTTGAAGGTTTGTATTTTCTGCATGTTATTAAAAGGAAAGGTATGCCTCAAGGCAGTTTGCAATAATTCTGCAGTCAAAGGCAGAAATCAGAAGGGACAAAGCTGATCTGACACTGCCTCGGCTCACGTGAAACAGTAAACGTATTAAATTTGCTTCATTTGTGAAGTAGACATAATTTGGGATTAAATATTACAGCATATATAATCAGAGTTTTATTTCCTTAAACAACTGGAGCGGTACTGTTGAAAATACTGAACCGTAAAGAGGCTGAAGAAGTACAGAGGTTTTGTTTGTTTTCTTCCTCTTCAGGTATTCAGTACGAGTTGTTAAAAACACAGTCGCATTGAATTTTTGCACAAAATGAAAAAGGGGTTTTAATCTGATATAAGACTTAATATGTTATTGTAATTATTCATATATATTTCATAGAATTACAGAATGTTTTGGGTTGAAAGGGACCTTAAAGATCATCTAGTTCCAACCACTCAGCCATGGGCCCAGACACTTCGCACGAGACCAGGTTGCTCAAAGCTCCATCCATTCTATCAAGGTTGGGTTTGGCCTTTCAGAAGTTCATTGTGTTAAAATTTAAAGTGAAATAATACTATCAGATATCCTCAAATTTGAAAAATTCCTAAACATTTGCGTAATTTGGAGGAGGCTCTTGGCTATATATGTTTACACTTTAAGAGTTTCTGATGCACAGGCTCTTACTGCTCAGGTAAGTCTGTTTTTCTTCCTTTTTCTCGTTTATCTCTTCTTTTCTTTAGAGAGAAACACTCCTATGTGTGCAGATCCTTTTGTAACAAAAAATTGTTAGGATTTTATTTTGATTGCAGGCTCCCATTTTACTCTCTCCACTTTCTCTAGGGTACTTCACAAGTCTGTATTTTTAGTACATGGCTTGGGGCCTCTTACAGGCTTGCTTTTTTTTTTTTTTCTTCCTCTCTCCCCTATTATCCTGCTTTAATTCCAGTGACCTGGCCTTTTCAAGTAGAGTAATGTTCCGCATGAGACTTTACTACTAGGTCTACTGCTAAGCTCAATGAATACATGATCTCTCTTGATGGCAAAATGGGAACCGACTACCTTCAATTCTAGCCAACAATTTAGGGAAATCTAGCAATTAAGTAGCTGTTTGCCTAACAAACTACCTTTGGCTTTAAGCTCCGTACGTAACGAAGTGCTTTTTTGGTCTCAGGCCAGGAACCTCAGCACCATGCACAATCATATCACTGATTTTCTAGTGTGCCATTATTCCTCATAAGACTAGTGCTGTAAATCTTATTGTACTTTACAGCAGATAGCAAGTAACAGACTCCCTTGACTTTTAAAGTAGTCAGCAAAAAGTTGCAGAGTTCCCAGGGCTCATTTGAGTTCCCCCAGTGAAATCTAGGCTTGTTCCAGGAATGATACATGTTAATATCTCCGGGATCTTGTAAATGAAAAGGAAAGTATATAACATGCAAGCTAGTTTTATGTATTTTGTATACTTAAAGGCTTGAGCAGTCATTTGATCATGCAGTTTGACCTCCTGCTTATTTAATGGCCAGAGAGCCATTAAATTGTTCTTAGTTACCCATTCATTAAGCTCAGTAACTTGTGTCCTGTTGCCTTGAGGAGCCTCTAGAACAAACTTACTTGTTTTTCAAAACTTGGTGTCTAAAGTTCAGTTTCTAAACTCTGTAGTTAGCTGTGAGTTGCACACCTAAATAACGTGAGCCAACAAAAAGGGCAGCAATTCAGCAACATCTGCAGGAGGACGAAGAGTGTCTGACTTAGCAAGTGTCAGAGAGCCAAGGCTACTGCACATATCTGCACTGTATTTCTAGATTAAATTTTTTTAGATTAAAAATGGGGTCACGCTACAGAAATAATAAGCGGCAATATCTGAAGTTGCACCTAGCAATGAAATAATCATCTATTTCTTTGCTTTGTCATAGGCTATTATCCTTTCTTAATGCTGTCAATACTGCTAGTCTGGATATAAAATAACATCATTTAATGGCGGAATATTTTATACCTGACGTTTGTTTGCGTAACTGAAGAACAATAGTATAAGATTAGTCAAAAGAAATTTAATTGCTTACCATGACAGTTGCTGATCTGTTGGTTGTTCTCCTTCAAGACAGGAGTATGTGGAAACATTTTTCTAAAAGTCCAGTCCTGTTCACGGTAACATTAGTTGATTATTTTCCTTTGATATGAACAGAACGAGAAGCAGGATTTTCCATTTAGTTTGGCTGTGAATACTTTTCGCCGACAACCTAGTTGTACTTTGTAAAAATTAATTTATTAGATTTGCGTTTTAAAATACTGGCTACTAAAAGGAAATACAGAGAAGCAAGATATTAATACCCAGAGAATTCAGTGGACATAGCACTACTGAATGGTGATTTGCTTGCTTGCTGGCTTGTTTGTGATGTTTCTTCACAACAGACCTTATAACGAGCACACAAAGATGTGACAGGTTATAGTGTCCATGCATCATTGTCTTAGGTTAAATCCAGAAAAGTGACCCTAAAGCTTGCTTGGTTAATTTCAGTTTCACCAACAGTGTGTTTATCATTTCAAAGTAACAAGATAGCAGAAAACATACAGTGCCAGTCTTAACGTTTATTAGCATCTATTGTGTAGCTTTCTCTCATTCAATTTTGGAACATAATACAATGACCCATTAAGAATAGTAATGGTTGTGGTGTTACTTATAATTGTACATGATAATGTGGCCAGAGTTTCCATTTTTGCGGTAGTTTTTTTCCTTATACATTTTTTCCTTCTTTCTGTGATACCTTTTCTTTTAATCACACTGCTGTAGGAGGTCATTATAACTTTTTGCCAAGGGCTTGACTTGTATGCATTTTGAATGTGTTTGTGGAATACTTAATGCTAACAGTTCTGACTGGTTTTATGAGATCATCAGCTTTACATGTAATTCTGCATAAATCTTGCATTCAGTCCTAATCTCTAAAATGGTTTAAAAAAAACCAATCCAGTAGAAATAAGGTTTCTTAGGGGTTTAGCTTGAATCCGTTTTGTTGTGAAACCAGTTATTTTCCCTTTCCCATTTACTTGTTGTGATTATAGATCTTATAAATTTTGCCGCTTCATTAGCAAAGATACAGGATAAATACATTATGAATCTTCTATTCTCCAGTTGTATGTTTAGTGCTGAGAACTCAATTTTTGACAACAGAAATTTACTCACTACTGATAAATAAAAATGCAAATAATGTTGGAAAAAAACCACAGAAGATTTGTAACTATTTCTTTTTCACTCTATAATATGTTTTGTGTTCAGCACATTCAGAATACTCCCATGTTGCAATTCTTCAGAAAAATGGGATAGATACACTTTAGATTGTTTTCCTGATAATCTGAGCAATCACCTATGATGTGGAAGGGACAAATGATAATTCTTTGTTCAGCAGGACCATAAGTGGTCCAGACAAGGGATTACTTCTTCCACAACCTAAACGAATAACCTAAACCCATCGGATTTATGAACTCACCCTTTTTTGTGTTGGTCCAGTGAGCTATTTGTATAGTTTTCATGCAAGACCTGAGGACTAACACCACACTGAATACTGAGATGATCCAGACAAAGAACTGGAAAACCTATTCTTCTTCCAGGGTTCAAATTTTGTGCTATTGTTAAGAATTTCAACAAAAATATTTCTTCCCTGACACATTTTTTTTTGCATTAAAAACTCTTCAAAACTAGTTGAGCTTTCCCATTAGAATTTTGTGTATCAAAAGATCATGTTTTCTGATTAAAACTAAACAAAACCCATAAAATTTCTGCTTTATTAAAGAAAAAATCAGTGTTCTGAGTAGCTCAGGAATTTATGAGGGCACAAACACATGACTGTTTACCTTCTCTTTTTTTTTCCCCGCTCTTTTTATTTTCTTTTTTTCCTGTTTTCTTTTTTTTTCTTTTCCTCGAAATCTTGTAATTAAAATAAGTGATACAAATTTAACAGGTTGTCAGAGCTATCCGTAGGGAGATTCATTATTGCTGTAGTATTCTGCTGTCTTGATAAGTTTTTACACATTATTAACCTTTTTTAGCATCCATCTGTCTTTAATGCTTAGGATGCCTAACTGTGAAATTTTGCACTTCCTAAAAGCTCAAAATACAAAACGGAAAAAATCCAAACCCAACCCAGCCTGAATTTTTGGGCTTGATTTTATGTAAAGGTGAAACAATCATTTGTTTCTGAGAAGTGTAAACAAACATACTAATGTTTCAAATGCAAAATCCAGGAATACTTTTGCTTGCAGGCTGGAAAACAATGAATTATTTCTTGGAAAAAAATGCAGTTTTTAATGCTCTGTGACCATGTATCTGTTAATGGTCTGCTGGCTCTGACCCCCAAACCAAATCTAAATACACACAAAAAAATAGTTTTTATAAAGAGGAATGGCTTTTTGTTATATTAAATTACATTAATTTCACTCCACTGGGCTTTAAGTTCTCTTCCTTTAAATTGCAATGTAAAAAGGCACATGAGCATTGGGCCATTGAGACTTGTTTCTGCTGATGTCAAAAGGATTTATATGCAGGGGAAACTGAAAAACATTGCTGAAATACAGTAATATATAAGGTACAAGTATGCAAAATAGGTGCATTAAACTCCATGAATCATAGTTAATTGGACTGGAGCTTACTTTAATTTAATTAGATGTGGCTCTCTGGCACTAATGCCCAGAAAATGTTCTGGTCTTAAGGTCGTTGTTTCTATAAAATGCTAATGTTCCAAAGGTTTTCTTCCATTCCAGTTGTCAGTGCAACCATTAATTCCTGTGGTTTTAGGGTTAAATACAAGGAACTGGAAAACAATTCATATTGTCTTTTACTGTAAGCTTTGGCTAGCCATAATCCTGAGTTGGGTACAAGTAACTCCCATTTTCTCCCCTGAAGAATGCAAGTCCATGTTAACCAAGTGCTCTTCACCCCAGAAATGTGTTTCAATAGAAAGAAGCAGTATAGTGGTTAATTAATGAATTATTACATATATATTATTTATTATTATTTGTCTTTTAGACAGAAGTTGTCTGTGTAAACAAAGCACTAGTAATAATTATGTCTCTAAAGAAAATACGACAACAGCTCAAGGAAGTATTTTTCTTTTTTTCTCTCCTTGTTTTTGTATGAACTATCAATGTAATGTAGATTAAAATTTTTTTTTCTTCTAGTTATAACTACTGTCACATGTACACATCCAATACAAATAATAGGATGAAGTTACCCTGATATGAATGAGTTGACTCATGTAGTTAGGTTCATGAATGAAGTAAAAGAAGAGCCTCACAGACTTCCAAAACTAGTTTCTAATACTGAAGATGGTCAAAGTGGAAGTATCAAAAATAGACACAGACACTTCAGAGGGTAACATTTCAAGATGAAAACTTAACCTCAGGTGAATTCAATTTGTGCATTATTGATTGCTTTTAAAATACTGTGGTTATTTTGCAAGTAGAATTGGAAGATTCTTGTTCTGTGATTCTAAGAGCTGTGGTCCAGTTAAAAATGATTAGCAGATGGAAAGTGATGAGAATTTACTGATTCTACGGTGTTGTCCTAAGGTATTTTTCTTCACTTTTGATTTGTAGCTTCACACTTCCTGTGCTCTTACCAGATGATTTTGGTGTGAATGTCAACAAAGGTAAAGCTGTTTACACTTGACATTCTGAGTAATCCTTTTGTCTTGGGCACAGGTGAAGAAACACAAGATGCAAGAAAATGCCATAATTGCAAAATTTAGCCATTAATGCTTCTGGGAACTGCCAATAATTTGTTTGGAGAGGTCATTATTTATATATTACAGCTGACAACTGTTTCTAGAACTGTCATGGGAGCCCTTTTCCTTAGGAGAGCGTGGAAAAGATGAATTTATGTATTTAAAAGTTATACCTAATGCAGGAATTTCTTTCCTCACAGATCTTTTTCCTATGGATCTCTGTTAGGTCCAGTACAGTTCTACTATGTCTGAGAACCAGACCATCTTTAAGAAGGGAATCACTGGACTGAAGAAAGTGCCAACATCCAGACTTTCCTCTAGGCTTGGATTTCTGGAGAACCTGGTGTTTTCTAGGTAGGCTTTTTTTTCCATACAGAGTGATATAAATATATACACACACATATATTGATCTTGAGGGATCTATTTATGAGGTGTGATTTATTTTGGGGCGGGGGTGTAAAAGCTGACATTCCTTTTCTTTCAGCTGTTTGTCTTTTTTTTTCTTAATGAGTAAAAAATGCACTTCGTTGTGTTGTTGTGTACATCATAGAATGGTTTGGGCTGGAAGGGACCCTAAAGGTCATCTAGTTCCAACTCACCTGCAGTACGTAGGGACACCTCCCACTAGACCAGGTTGCTCAAAGCCCTGTCCAACCTGACCTTGAACACCTTGAGGGATGGGGCTCCCAGAACTCCTCTAAGCAACCTGTGCCAGTGTCTCCCCACCCGCACAGAAAAGTGCAAACATGTCAGTATGGGAATATGAAAATCCTCTTGCAAATATAGAAATTTAGGTCAAAATATGCCTGCCTGCATAGCGAAACTGTCTTCTGTGGTAATTACCAAAGTTGATGGCAGTTATCATATTTATGCATAAACATGTTATTTAAGAATTTAAAAAAGTAAATATCTGAAATTCTTCATTCTAATATGCATATGTCTTTTTACGTTCTTCGAGGTTTTGAAACTGAACCCAAGGGCATTAAAAACGTATCATTAGTTCATTCTGGATAAAAAATTATTTTCCAATTAGACTGAGCAGCAAATTACATTTACTTTCATCATGAAATGGGCATTTATTTTCATACATAAAATAGCAAAAATTAGTTAAAGTGTTTCTGGTTGTTAGAGCAAATAGTTGTAAAGTTTTGATTTCTGTATCATTTCAAACTAGCTTTGATGTTGAAGTGAATAGTTCACATAAAAGTCTATTCCAGTAGATTTGTTGTAGTAATCTTATATAGTAGGAGCAGGTCTCTGTATTGTCACAGATATTGTTTCGTTTCATCATAACACTCAAATGCATTGTCTCAACAGGACTTCTCTGTCAGCGTGATAGGATTGTTGTGGCATCTGCAAGCCTCCCAAGTTTATGGGAAATTAGCATTTGTGACATCCTGTAAAGGGACTGTGGTATGCACTTAGTGAAATTTTTTTCTTTTAATTTTCTTTTTGCTAAAGCAAGCAGAGTTGAAGAAACTCCAGAAAGACTCAGAAAAGCTAATAGACCAAAGCAGAAGATAACCTTTTACATAGAGAAAATGCAGCTCTGGACAAAGCATGTTGAGAACAGAGGTAAGTAAATTTCATTATAGAATGCTGGTTTGCGTTTGGGCCCCAAGTTTCATGTTTATTCTCATTCTGTAATTTAAAACCTTTCTAGATTGCAATCCCCTCCATGCTGGCTTTTTGGATCTTTCTTGGACCTTATTTTCATGCGCTGTGGAGACCCGCTGTCTCTTGCTCCTATCATAAGGCATTTGGTCTCGAGCTTTCCTCCTTGTCCCCTTTTATTTCCTTGGATCCGTGTGAGCAGATGCTTGGTTACCCTCAGGGAAGGAGTGTGTGTTTCCAGGTGGTACCTGGTGAAAAAACAGCTTCTGCCCAGCTGTAAACTTTAAAGGAACACAGCAAACAGTAGCATTTGGTTACTGTGCTCGATCAAGTACACTAACTGTACTGTGCTCCTTGTACAAATAAAATCTTGAATTTTGATACCAGCATTGCGGTAAATTCGTGAGTTCGGGATTAATTTTAAAAATCTTACAGGGTTTTTCCTTTCACTTAAATCACCTTGCGAAACAAGCTTTTTACAAAACTTTACGAAGTGTTCTGGGCTGATTGTCTGTTCCTGAGACTTGACTGGCTTCTTTAAAAATAAGTCCTCTTCTGAAAACCGAGGCCTCCGTTTGGAAGAAAATGCTGATGTTTTGAAATGGTTACCATGCTTAGTGTGAGGCTTAACAGCACTACGTTTAGAGGCTGTGAGAGAGCTGGTCAGTTGCTGTGTTACAGAAACCAGGCTCAGTCCCTGAGTCATCTCCTGACCTGCACATTGAACCGAAGGCAGATGGATACGATATTAGTCGCTTGTGTGAGACACCGATGTACATTTAGCATGCTGTCCTCACTGTCCCTGGAAGCTACGGGAGACCTATGGCTTTGATTTCCATCTTGAGTTTGTCCAGTCCTGTTGCAAGAGAGCATTCTTCCTGTTACCTCTGAGAGGAGAAGGATCTCATATTTGAATTTTACTTTCTAGCAGATGGCTGCATTAGAAAAAAAGTGATTTATAGATATTCTTTGGCTGTGGATTATTCTAGTGCAATACTGGCTCCCAACCTTATAAAAGGTCAAAGCTATTATAGATGGATCCATTTCATCTCTTACTGAAATCGATGGGAAGAGTTCAGTGATTTCACAGGGAGTTTAGGTAGCATAACAAAGTCTTCCTCAGAAGTACTGTGTGGCCTGGTTGAAACCCACCAATTACGCTGCATTTTGCCTCAATGTCTGGATAACGTTACAGATATACAGGCTCCCTGTTCAAGAGTATGCTCCTTAAATTCAGATCGTGTCAAGGTGACACCATTTTTACTAAGCTTAAATATGGTAAATTTAGGTAACAGAACTATGGTAATTATTTTTTCTTTTATATAACAAGTAAGAGGGGCTTATTTTAACTTCTCATTCCACAGTAGTAGTGATTTGCATTAGACTATGCTTTGTCCCATAAGTACATAATTGTGTAAGTTAAGCAGGCATACTTAAGTGTTTTCTTGAGTGGAGTCTAAATAGAGGCTCTAGGACACTCACAAATACACTTATGTCCTAGCTTTTTCACTGTTCCGCAAGCATCCTGAAGTGATCATCCTCTGTAAATGACTATGATTTTCTGTTTCAAAATAGTGTTTTTCTTGATTCAAGTACCATGGAAAATTTGTCATTCCATTGCCTTCTCCTCTTTCCTAAGAGTGTGTGAGATAACTTTGATTTACTTCTTTCTGAGGGAGCCCCTGCCTGGTAATAAATAAATAAATCTTAGTTTTAATGCTATTTCTCCCCTTGGGTGTCTTTCAAATGCTGGAGTAATCCATCAGTGCTAGTAAGACCTTGTTCAAGTTGTGGAGGCTAGTAGTAGCAACATGACTGGCTCTGAAGGAGGTTAAAACAACATTAACCTGGTGAAAAGCCATGTCTCCTTCCCTATAGGGATGCTCATCTGGGTTTGACAAGTTTAATTAAGGAAGCTGAGCAGAATTTGGAAATGATCCCTGAGTTTCCTAACAGTTGGGAAACAGTCTGGATGTAGATAGAAGCATGTACTTTAGTTGAAAGAGGATGAAAAATGGAAACAAGGAGAAAAAGCAAACAAAACAAAAAAACACCACACCTTTTTCTGTAAAAAAGTCAATTATTACAGTTAATACAAAATTACAAAATTTTTCATCTTTCTCTTCAACTGATGTAAGGATAGAAGGGAAAGCCAAGTATCAAACAGTGAAATTCACAGTTTTTCCCAGGTACCAGAACTCTTGATTTTTCAGTTTAGAATCGGACAGTAAACTCTCGTAGAATCAAACAACGAATTACTATATATTTTTAAAAATAATTTTAAAAATATCTGATACTAAAGTGTCAGTTCAGAAATAATACTTAGTTTTCTGGCTAGTTCTGAATGGATCAGTTGTTATATCTCTGGAGTTTAGCTATGAAACAGCTGAAGCAGAAATCTGAAAATTAGAAATATTATTTTGCATAATGTTTTTGTTTACATGTAGCCTGTAGTTTATTTTCCTTAGTTTATTTCTGTGCTGTAATGGCCATTGTGCCCTGGCTTTTTACGTGCAGCTTGATGTATGTGTATATTTCTACTATCATTTATTACATAACAATGCTTTTCAGCTATTCTGTAGTGATACCAAGATGGAACAGCTGGACACACTGGTTGATCTTTCAAGGAAATAAAGCATTTCATTGTAAGTATGTAAATGCTTGGATTTCAGTACCTGCTGTTTCTGGAGAGGATTAGGTGTGTATCCATTCCACCTTGCAGCTCAATGCCAGGCTGGAGATACCTGAGGTAACTCTGGAGTAGTTGATATGTCAAAATGCTTTACTGCAGCAACATACAAGGAGATCACCTTTTGTTTGAGAAGTAGGACCTACTAATTCCTGTGTCTGAGCATGTAAACTGTTCCTAATCCTTGCATCAAAAGACTACTTGAACTCCTACTAGTGTGGTCACTTGCCTGACACAGCAGAAATGTTGTAGAATATCGTAGAATGGCCTAGGCTGGAAGGGACCTTAGAGATCATTTAATCCAGCCTCCCTGTCATGGGCAGGGACACCTCTCAACAAGATCAGGCAACACATGGGGACCAAACGGGGATCGAACCTGCGACCTTGGTGTTATCAAGACCACGCTCTAACTGAGTGAGCTAACCAGTCCCCTGTACTCAGTCAGTGTCAGCCCATTACTGTGTGTGTATTTCATGAGGTGTTGCTTCATAAAGCAGATGGGAAGGGGGAGCAAAGGATTGAATCTCCTTGACCAGAGAAATTGAGATGCTGTTCTAACCTCTGCTTAAAGGGGAGCGGTGGTTCGGGTGCAAGTGCTTGCTGGCACAGGTGGGGTTGGCAGAAGAATGTGCAAGCTGTGGCCCTTCATGCCTTTCAGAAGGTAAGGTGGGTGCTGAGCTGCTCAGGCTGAAGTGTTTCTGCGCGTCTCCTGACACAGAGCTGAGGCAGCTAGGAAACTTAAAAAATTTAAAATATTGATGTCTACAGATTCCTCTTCTATAACAGAAAGAATCCTCTGGGCAAGCTTTGGTGTCTGGAGCACGTGATGTGCTTCAGCGGTAGAAAATCGAGATCAGTGCTGTTTGGCAAAGGCAGCTTGTGGGAACCGAACAGTGGTCACTAGAAGGTGTTGCTTCATCACTGACTCTCTTGAACATTTTGGAAATGGAGGAGGTAACTGACTGGGAAACTAAACCATCCTTCAAGTAGATGAATTCAGCTTTTTGCAGCTGATACTGTGATCTAAGGCTGAAAATTACAGCCACTATGGTAAATCAATCCCGTTGGAATTAATTTGGGGAATTTTTGGCGTTAATTACCTTGTTTCTTGTTACAATCAAAATAGATCACAACTAATTCTAGTAATAATTAGTGACTATTCGGATGAACAAAAACCTTGACATATGGGGATGTATTGCTGCAATCCAATATTTATAAAGTGCTGGTTTTACATAAATGATGAAATGCGGTTATTCCCATGAGGGCTCTTTTTTTTGCCTACATTAATGTTTTAATTAATAGACTTGAAATTGCAATTTGTTAAAATGCCAACAAATGAAAAATCTCTTGTTCTGATGAATCCCACCTGCTAGTAGACAGCAAAAAGGGACTTATTTAACTGTTTTTCTGTAAAAACCCTGTTAACTAATATCCACACAGCCCATGCCACCACATTCCTCTGTCTGTTGTTTTAAAGGTGGTTCTGGGGACAGAGGCTGGGACTCGCCCTTTGAAAATACCTGTTTTTCTGTTTAAAAGGTGGGAGACAAATGAAGATACTGCTTTAAACCACCATTCTCACTTCAGCTCTCATATTCTTTTGTAATTGCTCGAAAGACTTAATTGGACTTTGGGGAACAAAGGCTACATTTATACTGTGCATTACAGGTTGATGTGAGCTGGCTTCTGAACCAGAATAATTCTGGGTGGCTCTGTTAGCGTAGCACTGAGCTAAAGGGTAATAAGCCCTGCTGAGAGGTTAGAGAATGTTTTTGCACGAGCAGCCAGAGCTAGGACAAGCTGCCATCCCTTCCCTTCCTCCTCTTGGATTCATCTTTTGGATCTGGTGGCATACTGTGGATTTGCTGCTGCGTGTTCTAAGGACGAATGCATCAATGAGTAGTTCTCATTGCCAGGAGATGCCAGTTTTAGGGTTATCCTAGGAAAAATTTATTCTAATTCTTCAATTAGTTAGTCCCTCTATTAACGAAATTATTTGCTGTGCCCCTAAAACGCAAGGATTTGTAGATGCCTACTGGCATGTAAATTGTTGTCATAAACTATTTTTTTCAAGGTATTTAACTACATGCAGAGGTTCAAATGATTCCACATAACTGCATGAAAAGATATCCAAGACATATATAATTTGTTTCTCCCGTCCCCTGAAAAAAAGGAAAGGTGAAAGGCAAAATTTTGCTTCTGTTTTGGTTTTAAGCTATGCGTGACTGCAGATTCATACCGGTGTCCCCTAACTGCTTTTCTTTATTGTGTGCTTTTTGTTTGTTTTCATGCTGAAAGAAAGCCTGCAGACCAAGTTACCCTATAATTTTGGATAATTAGGTTATACATTTGAAAACCCCTAGATGGTAGGAGGAAATAATTGCTGTGCCTGTATGACTTAGAAAGGTACCATTCCATTGAAACCAAGGTAGGACAATTTGTTTCTGGAATACCAGCAAGAACAGAGCTGCTGGAGAATGAATGCCTTTTGAGATAAAACTAGACTAAACAGCTTTAAGCTTCCCTTTACTTGTCGGTGCCTGCAGTTCTGAACATTCTAATTGAAGTTTTTCTTTTGTTCCACATGAAAGAAAGCTTTGTCCATCTGTTCAGAATGAAATGTTATTTTGTTTAAAAGAACACATTTTGACAGTTGAACTGTAATGCATTATTTTAAAAGCACTTGGTCATATCCTGTGCTGGTGTAAAATCAATACTGAAGTTAATAAGAACTGTACACCAGAAAAGAATCTAATCCATTTACCCCTTCCACCACACTTAAATTATGAGAGGGCCAGCATTTAGTAATATCCTAAGGTAAGCAACACCAGTTTGTTTGTCATACAACGTATCTGTCATGCAGTGTATCTGACAGTTTGTATCTGTCCTTTTTGATCGGTGAGATGTGGAGCCTTAGACACTAATTAAAAGGTCTGACATGGAACGTGATGTTTCTCCTTCACTTTCTCTGCCTTCAAAATAGGAATATATTCGAGGGGTTTTTTTAGATTATTTATGTTGTTATCACAGAGTGAAATCCATAAGTCAAAATACCAGCTATTGTTAAAATATGTCTACTTGAATTTCTTCAGATCTGAGCAACTCTAAGCTACATTGCATGTGTCAGAATGCGGTACACAGATGACAACACTAATATTTAAAGCTGAGCGTCTAAAGATTTGCTTTATTAATAAAACATTCTATCACCAAGCAGCTGAATACGTCTTACCATCCTTTATCAGATGTCCAAGGAAAGTGATGAATTCTAAAGAAAGCAAGATGATGTTGTCACTGTTTTTAATAAAAGACAAATACTTCAGGGGATATGTTTCTATTTCCTTTCTGATAATGACTAAATTCTTGCACAACTGTACAGAATATAATGAGCTATTGAAGGTTATACAAAGTTATAGCTGCAGTCATTGAGGACATTTCCTTAAATGTGAGCTCTCTAATATTACACATAACTGATAAAAATCTACAAAATCTTAGTCTTAAGTCTCTTTAGAGTTGGTCAAAACCACTGTTGTTGACTAGTACTGACTATAAGCACGTTAAGAAATATGGAAGAAAAATCTTTAGTATGTGTAAGAATAGCAAAATCAGGAATAAAAAAAGAGAATTGACACACATTTCATTAATTCAAGGAATAGTCACCAGATAATCATCAAGTTTAAAGAGGTTTACATTAGTGCATAACATTTATTTTGTTAAAGTGAGTGCCTAGAAAATATACTGTATATAACTAAATATTTAATAATCACAGAATCACAGAATGTTAGAGGTTGGAAGGGACCTTAAAGATCATCTAGTCCAACCCCCCTGCCGGAGCAGGATCACCTACACTAGAGCACACAGGAACGCGTCCAGGTGGGTTTTGAATGTCTCAAGAGAAGGAGATTCCACAACCTCCCTGGGCAGCCTGTGCCAGTGCTCAGTCACCCTCACAGTAAAAAAGTTTTTCCTCATATTTTTCTGGAACCTCCTGTGTTCCAGCTTCCACCCATTGCCCCTTGTCTTGTCAGTGGACGCCGCTGAAAAGAGCCTGGCTCCATCTTCCTGACATTCCCCCTTGACATATTTATAAACATTAATGAGGTCACCCCTCAGCCTCCTCTTCTCCAAGCTAAAGAGATCCAACTCCTTCAGCCTTTCCTCATAAGGGAGATGCTCCACTCCCTTCACCATCTTTGTGGCTCTACGCTGGACTCTCTCAAGCAGCTCCCTGTCCTTCTTGAACTGAGGGGCCCAGAACTGGACACAATATTCCAGATGCGGCCTCACCAGGGCAGAGTAGAGTAATATTACTATATTGAATGGTGTTACCTGTGAGCTGCTGATAATAGAGAGCACTTAATTAACCCATTCATCAGTCATGAAGGGATCATAAATGGAGACATTTTAAAGAAGTGTTAGGTAAATCTCAGGTAAAATAGGTCTGTCTGAGAAAATAAAAATGGAGTCTAAAAATACCGGAAAAATGTGACCTTCAAATCTGCATCCTGTCTTCGTGAAAAATACTTCTAATTCTAAACACTTCCAGAAGATTAAAGAAAAAAATTAGGAATTCTAGCTATTCTAAATC
The DNA here is from genome assembly GCA_020746105.1 of Trogon surrucura. NCBI lineage: Eukaryota > Metazoa > Chordata > Aves > Trogoniformes > Trogonidae > Trogon > Trogon surrucura. The sequence goes on along the minus strand of CM036620.1, from coordinate 10,433,881 downwards.
AGATGAATAGGGAAAACAAGGTCTTTCTAGCACCTCATGGCAATTACCACCTGCAGTGTTGTTCAAAGACACATGTTCATTTAATTTTCTCTTGATTTGCACAAACTGCTTTCTATGACCTTTGCCATTTCTCATCCTGCTTGGCCTATTTGCCTTGACCTTTATGGACTAATATTAACTATCAGATTCATTTTAACTGGTGCCTACTTTTGCAGTCAGTGAGAATTGGCTTACAGCAGCAGCTAGACCTTCAGTTCCAAAGTCTGTCTTGAGAGAAAGAAACCTGGATGGACACATCATTGTGTGTTGTGAAAACTGACTGACTGTGGCAGAGAGGATAAAACCATAATTCCTCTCCCATTTGAAAATAGGCATGTCCAAGAGCTTCTGAAGGTAAGTTGGTTTTCATCTTATTTTAGGCTGTGTAGCAGCTGTACAGGAATATTTCAGCAAGAGAAACTGCAGAAACAGAGATATTGCCAAAAGCTAAAAAATAAGTGTGGTGTAATATATATATACACACACACACATATGTGTGTCTATATATTCGAGAAATATAGCTATATCTTGTATATTTTTTTATGGAAGCTGGGAAATGTGTGTCTAGTATCAGGGTCCTTTATGTAATACAACTCTTCTTCCTCGCTGCAGCCTCTCTTCTGATCTTTCTGTCATAAGAGCCAAGGAACCCTTTGATCCTATGCTGAGAGTACCTTACTCTCACACCTCCAAAATGCCTGTTTTCCCCATCGTGTGGGCTGACGCAGTGATGTGCCTCTCAAAAGTCAGTTGATCCAAGTTACCACATCTCTTGGATGAGTGAGTGAGTCTCCTACCTATGAAAAAGGGTACCATTTTAATACTTAGGAGAACAAATGAAATACGAAGAACTAGTTTTATTTTTATGTAAATAAAAAATAATAGACAAGAATGCAGCCTGTTCATTTGTATTTATGGGATGTGCTAGTAGAAAGCCTGTGGAACTTGTCAAAGGATTAGCTTTTATACCAGCCGTTTTAATTCAACATATTTTTTCAGCACCTGTATCACTCAGCCTGACTCTTCGTAAGCCTACTCCAGTTTATTTTTCAACTGAAACTTAAGGAAACTTTGAATAACAGTTTTCAGAATGTCTGTATTTGTACAGCTGGCTGAAGAATCCCTTCTTGAAATTACATGTACTTATTTGTCGCTTTATCCTAAACTGGAACAAAAACTCATGAAGACTAAATACATTTTAGAAATGTTTAGAAATAGTTTGTTTTGGAAAAACTGAAAATCGGAGTCAAAAGTAATTTATATTGTTTTGAATAAAACTTAAAAATACATTTCTGTTATAATTCGTTCTTTTCATTAATTGTTTTAAGTAGCAAGAAATACTGACATAATCTCTTACGTAAGTTTTTTTCATTACCGTACTCTTTCAGGGTGTATGTACATCTTCCTCTTATGCTGTAGGCAGTAGATGAGTTTCAATTCTTATACTATGTAGTAACTCCAAATTAATTAGTTACTGAAGATTCAGGAACACAATGTGAGAGACAGAATGCTAATTTGTGAAAGGAAAAGCTGTTAGGAACCTTTGATAGAGTGACAGAAGAGCCAAAGATGGACAGTGACATTTGATGGCTGAGAAGGAGATTGAGGAAGACTCAGCCTGTCTTCTCTCTGAAAACAGGCAATGGAGGATGACAAACAGTGCCACTAGTACCTCTATATTATTGGTTCATAACACCAAATGCCTTTAGAAATGGAATTATCTTTTATTTATTTGTTGAAATGTCTAGACTTCATATAAAGTAAAATATCAAAATGGTACCAGTTTGAGAAATGTTATGATACGTAAAGTTTCAAAGCTAATATTAGGAAAAAAACAGTATACATTTCAACAGCTGTGCAAATACTGGAAAAAAAAAAAATGAGGTAATAGTAGTGAAACTGGAGTATTGAGTTATAGCTATATTTTCACTTGTAACATTCGTCTTCTGTGTTTTCAACATTAAGTAAAGATGGTGACTTCATTTCTGCCAGAAACAATAATCTGTATAAGAATGGACCTGCAGGCTCCAGGAACCAATCCAGGGAAAGCTAAGGAGCTACACAGTTTTCAATTCCTGTTCCCAGCTGCTTTCCTTGTTGGTAAAAGTGAGTATATCCAACCACATTTCATATCTACCAATGTTAATTTGAATCTCTTAATGATAACCCAGCGTTCCCTCGGGTTCCCGTTATACTTGGGATTTGTCTGTATCCCTATGGCCATTTGCCTGCTGGAGACCACCTACTGCTTATGCAGGTTATGTGACTTCAGTAGTAAAATTCATATGGTTCGTATTTTTGGAATCCAAGTGGATCCATAATGTAGTTATAGTTTGGTGTTTTCCATCACTGGTAAAAAGAGGAAAAAAGCATGTTATCTTTATACTTGATGGCTTCCAGACTGAGAATCATAGAATCATAGAATGGCCTGGGCTGGAAGGGACCTCATAGATCATTTTAATCCAACCTCCCTGTTGTGAGCAGAGAATGATGGCTTCCAGACCGAGAATAATTCTGGGAACAAACCGTCTGGTGAAATCTAAGTTCTTGTGGAGTTTTGCATTGTGACTCACACCTACGATGTTTACTGTGCTGGGAACTTCAGGTGAAGTTTTCCCTCTCCTGTTACAAAATGTATAGCTCCTCCCAGCCTTAGACACATGTAAGGCTCAACTTGACAGGGTGCTGGGCCATCTCATTTCAACTGTATTTCTTTACCTTAAAGGGTTGGGCTAGGTGATCCTTGAGGTCCCTTCCAACCTGGTAATCTATGATTCTATGATTCTTGGTAGCTCAGTTCCTTTGGCAGAGAGGCCAGAAAAAAATACCTTTGCATGTTTTACAAATCTGTAGAAATTGAGATCTTTTCAAAAGTAAAATTTCTCTTGAATTAGACTTAATGATTTCAGAATTGTCGGGAAGCGAAGGTAAGGCTGATTTACATATGAAGAGTGTGATTCAATGATTTATATTCTGGCATACTTTTTTTTAGTTCATGCATGTGCAAAAGTCTTACTGTTTTCAAAACCTGGAAAATGGCCTAGGGAGTTAGCATCCTTATTTCCCAATTTAAATTTACTGCAGGAGATGAAAAATGGCATTTCAATGCAAACACTCAGCAAAACATGGGAAAGTAACTTTAATTTAATAAGCCAATTATTTTCCTATTAATTAAATGTATATTGATTGTTGCAAGAACAATTATTGAGTTTAGCAAGTATGAAAGAGATTAATCTAGTTGCAATCTAATTAGTTCAGAACTGCATGGGCAATACAAATAGATAATTAGAAGGAGCTACGCTTGTAGGAAAGTTAAGGATTTATTAATGAAAAATGCTCTAATTGTATGAGTACATATTGTAGAATTTACATAAGAATTCAGGGAAGTAACAGTTTTAGAAAACTGCTAGTTTACCGGCTTTCCAGTTGCCTGAAGATTACACTCACGTGTGAAGAAGACAGCAATGAGACAGGTACCAGTCATGCTTTTAGCCTAAGTCTGTATTAAAACTATTTTTATCAAATAAATAAAAACCAATTTCCTTACCGTGAAAGGACTGAAAACCTGCTATAGAGAACAACAGCAATGCTGCACTTCTAGTAGATGGCCAAAGGAGAAAATAATGAAAACTTTCCCTGGCATTAAAATGTTGTGCTCTTGCTTGCCAAGTAAGCAAAGCGGAAGACAACTGGGATCTCTTCTGCCAGAGGATCCGTGTGTGTGGAAATTCCAAGTAAAACAACCTACTGAGAATGCATGTGAAATATAGAGATGAGCAACGCGGGCTGAACGGGCCTGGGTGGCCCCTTGGCCCTCCACACACACGCAGAGAACTCCCACAAAAAAAGCTCATGCTGTAATTCCTAAATGTTATTAAATTGAAATGGTTTCACTGACAGGGCTGAATGATTTTTATACAGGGATTTTTAAGGCAATGGACTATAAATTGTGGCAATGCCGGGCAGTATTTTATAGCTCTGTAGGCCTAATGAGGTCTGTGGGTCATTTTGAAGCCCTTGCTAGCTAAACAAGCAAGCAATGTGTTTAACTCTGTTGTCAGTAATGGGAGAGGAGCTGTTGAGATGTGTCTCATAAAATGCTTAGAGAAATTTGGTGAAGCATTATGTTTGGAGCAAAACAAAAACAATCAATCAAGGAGAAAGGATGAATTAATCTTGTTGCTGCAACATCACATAGAAGGGGCTTAAAATGTCAGCTAGTTCGGAGGAGTATGTCATTGAGCATTTAAACTTTTGTAGGTTTACCAAGAGCTAGTGTTAAAAAATCCTTTTTTTTTCTTTTTACTGATAGAATTGATTTAGTTGCCTGGTGATTGGATGCAGTAGAAACAGAAGTAAATGTAGAAGTAAAAAGAAAGTAGAAAAGAATTCCGAGGAATTTTGAGCACATTAATGAAAGAAAAGGCCTTTTCTCACATGCATGGTATAGAAAAGTAGTGTGTAAGTGAGAGATACAGTGTAATTGTGAACAAATTTTCATGTGTCCAAATCCTGAGGAAATTTTCTTCAAGACTGCATTTTCGTTATTGTTTTAAAACCAACATTGGTTCATAAAGCTTTGCAAAACGTGTCGCAGAAATTCCTTAGCCCTATTAGTAAGTGTCCTTCAAAACCTACAACACTAAGATGACTTGTCCAAGGTCAAAGTGGATCTATAGTGATCAAATCCCATGAACTCCTCTCTTAGTTCTTCAGTTTTGTTGCTAAGCTGTTTCCCATCAATTTATTCGGATATGACAATTCAAAGCCAATTCAAATAACCGTGCGTATTTCCTCCTTGCTTCTTCTTTGTACTCTTCTCAAACATATTTATTTTGTGAAATAGGATAAAACTCCATCTGTCTCAATTTGTTTGAGTTCTCTCTCTTTCATATGCTTCTCGATTAAATATTCTAGGTCACGGGCTCACCGCAGATCACCGGCTCCTTGCCCGCGTCTTTCTCCCCATTCACAGCTTCAGTGCTGGGAGAGCAGGGGGCAATTAGCAGACTTCTGCAGCAGCTCTTTCATCCACTGAAGACACAGACTGTGCATTACTGGCTTTTAGAGTGAGAAACCCAATAGCACCCCTTGACCTATCGCTTGTGTGTCCGTGAAAGCAGCTGTAGCAGCCGTTTCTCAGAGGACAGCAAATGTATCAACAAAACACTTTGTTGAGATAGCTGCCTTGCGCGAATCTAGCCTCTGTACCTAGACGTGGCAAATCAAGGCTATTTTGGGTTGACAAATATATAATAACTCCTGTGTAGAGATTTGTAAAAAGCAAAGTTTGTTCTGCACAACTTCAGTCTTTTCAACGTGCAGGGCCTGGGAAAAGCTGGTGTTCTTTTAGGTCAGGGAGATGTGATTTGCAGTATTTTCTTTTAGGGCAGGCTTTGTTAAGGGTGATAGAATCCCTCCGCTCTGGGACTGAGTGCCCTGACACAGTTGCTGCTTCTCTCTTCCTGTTTTCTTTCACTTTTTCCTCTTATTTCTCTTTTCTACTTGTGCTTTTTTTTTTGTTTATTAAACTTAAGTATCCTTTAACATTTCCCTCAATGCATATTTCTTCAAGTCTAATGTTATACCTACTTGAAGTTGATGTGCTTCTCCAGGTGTGTGCTCAGGGTGGTGGACTTGCAATGAAACATTCTACGTGTGGGTTCTTGCATTTGTGTACTTACTTTAGAAGTCATGCTAAGAGGAGGAGCACAAAGTCCTACTTTTCAAAAAACTGTGTTCTTATATTCCTACCAATTACTGGGATATTCCTGGTGCAAGTTAGACCTCAGTGCCATTATCTTCCTTTATTATTTGATTGCATTTCCTTCCAGCCATCACTGGTCTACACCAAGTCCTACACCAGAAATGAACAGCATTTAAAAGATTAGAAACCCTGAAGCAAGCTATTCAACATTGAAAATACATGTATTTGTAGGAAAAGGGGTAAGAGGGAATAGCTAGGCAAAGTATTGCATACTAAATATATTCTTAAGTATTAACCCTAGTTAACACATTAAAAACCCAAAGGAGATCTTGTGTCTGTTTTCAGGACAGATATTGCAATGCTGGAAAGAATATTTGATTTTAATTCCAGTGGCAGGTGTTTGAATAACTGATTTAAAGAAATCACCTCTCCAACTTGATTGATGCTGTATGATATGGTAGAGTAATAAAAATGTATGTTCAGTACAAAAATCCAGATTCAATGTTTCTATCATTGAAAACACAAAATCTCTTAAACCTATTTACTTTGAATCAAGGTATTTCATTCGTGTGCTTTTGCAGGCATTTGTTAAGGAAGAAATCCACAATTAGAGATGGAAAGGTGTGCATTTCACAGCGGGAGTATCTCGTAAAGAGGTAAGAAGCTTTTTTTTAAGTATGTTGGTAGTCAACATTCAGCTAATAGTAGTAAGGAAATGTATTTCCATTTCCAGTTTCCTGTGGGCACAGTAGAATGCTGTAAAACCAAGGTCATTATATCCTATAGTACTGACTATAGATTACAGAAATTCAGAATGTTTCAGCTGGGAATTATTATAAATCATCTATTGTTAAATGCAATAGCTTAACCTTTTTGAAAATCTTATTTGTACTCCCTAGAGCTTGTGGTGCCAATTTAGACGAACTCTTGAACAACCATGCATATTTTTAAGCAAATTAAATTCAAGCTGTAAAAACTGAAATAGAAATCTTTACAAAGCGGTCGGACAATAGAAATTCTCACTTTAATCTTTTACATTGCAATAGAAGGGTCACATAGTGTGTGATTCATGCCATAAGTGGTTTTGATATCCCCCATCACCTTTCAGGACTTCCTTGAGTAAAGTGTTTAAAGATTAGGAAAGCTAACTGGAGTAACAGAGCCTATTAATCCTGAAGACATTCTCTGACTGCGAGAGCAGTTGAATATATAGAAATTTCAAGAACCTGTGGAAGGCAGAATAAGGCCCAAAACATACATCGTCCTGAACAGTATGTAGCAGAGCTTATTCTGGACTGATTGGTACCACACCCTGGGAGCTATAATTAGCGTATAGCTGTGAAAGAAGAGTGGACAGGCACATGCCTGTGGGAGTAATGATTTTGGATCTCCAATTTAGATGTAACCAATGTTGTTTACCAGTTTCTCTGAATACTGTAAGAAATATTTGCAGGATTCAATCTGTATCTCAAAAAATGAATATTGGTTGGCTTTATTTGATTATTTTCACCTCCCCTGCTTTGGTTATTCTGTGTTTGAATGTGATGCCATTGGGCTACAGGCTGCAACGTGTAATTGAAGTATATTCTGACTTATGGAGACAGCATTAAATCCTCTTTCTTGACTACCTTGCTTTTTGCAATATATTTGGCTAAAGAAGTACTCACAGAATTTCATTTTGGCCCTAAGGGTCCAGGTTATGTTTGCTGAGGGTAGTTTTGGTTTTGTGTGTTTGGTTTTTAGGAATGTGGTCAACTGTACAGAACAATTTTGTATTGTATCCTTCCCAGAAAACAGTTTAGATAAGAAACAGAAAACATCAACACTGCATGCATAGCTACCACTGCATATTTGTGCTGCTTGTCTGAAGGGTGTAAAATAGAGAATTTATGATGAAAATACCCAGAAAGATGCCATGGTAAGCGATGCAAAATGTGTTATTTAAAATCAAGAAAATAGATCAAACAGAATAAAACAGACAGAAAAGATATTACATTTGTGACTTAACTGAAGATGGATACGTTTGTGGTTCAAATGGTTATATCAGGAAATAAATGAGTAAAAGATAAGCCATTAATGAAATATGTAGGATAGGGAGTATATGTCCCTGTAGTATATTCTGACTAATATCATTATATGCATGCAGTTAAAGACATTATCTGTCACTGGATTTGAGTTTAGTTTTAACTGTTAGAATGGGAGAGTAGTTTTAAGACATTCTTCAAAACGATCTGCTGAAAATACAACAGCTAGATAATCTTTTCTTCGTAATATCCCTCAATTTACAAGTAAGGAGTGAGAATGGATTTCTGTAGCTACTGGCCATGCTCATACAAAAGAAGAAAATTCTTTCCTCTGCTCCAGATGTTTTATTAGAAATTGCTACTATGTAACACATAGTTTTAGGTGAAACTATTCATTTTTTCAAATAACTTTCTAGACTGAATGTGAACTGTAGTTGCTTTAATTGACTTTAGTGGCCATCAGAAGAACAACGTGCAGCACACCTTGCCTGAAAGTCCGTCACTCCTTAAAGCTCCTGTTTAGATTGGTGAGATTATGGATGCCTTTTGAATGCTGCATATCTAGTTCATCACAAATATTCAGAGTTGGATATTTTTTTATGTTCATTTATGTTTTTGGGACGAACTGTCTGTGGCCTTCATCTTTGCTTTTGTTGTGCAACATCAACAAGAAGAGTATTTGTGATATCTATTGCCAAACAAGTAGTTTTGAAAATAGATGCTGACTGGATAGTCAATGCAGCTAACAGATGGTCTTGTAACATGTTCTTTTGAATCACTAAAAAAGAAAAATAGATTCACTTGAGGTTCTTTCTCTGAGCAGATGAGCTCTATGACAAACAATAGAATCCTGCTGGTTCCTTAGTCAATTGAAAAAATACATTGTCTGCCTCTAGAAGACAAGGAGAAAGACAAATTTCCTAGGAAAAAAAAACCGAAGGTGATATCTGCTCTGTTAGCCTAACTCAGTGTTTCTGAGAAGAAAAATTGAAGAGCGTAGCCTTCAGTAGACCTGTGCTATTGCAGTGCTATGTTGTTAATACTTTTTTTTGTTAATTGTTGTTTTGAAAACACTGATTATTCCTAATCACAGCCTGAACATAATTAATCATTGTCAGCTCACAGATGGCAGACGAATTTGAAAAAATATTCTCTTTATAAACATTCTCTTTGGATACGTTTGGTTTTTTTCTATACTTTATTGCTTCTTCAGCCTCCAGAAACAGAAATATTACAAAACCAGGATCTTTCGTTTTTAAGACCTCCATCTTACCTGCTCTTCATAGCTTGTGGCATGAACAGCTAGTTCCTGTGTTACAAACGTGAGGGTAAGAAATCAGGTTTAGCAAAAAAGAGGCCATAGGAAAATTCCTTGAACCTAATTTTCCCACACTAAGCCTCATGAAGTAGCCACTAAGCAGTAGCCTTCTACAAATGAGCATCTGATACGTTGTGCTTTGGGAGTATTATCTGCTCACTTTGCATAAGTGCCAGCAAGCCCTTCAGTGACAAAACAGACCTGTCATCTGTTTTGCTGCTTCATAAAATCTTGGCAAAATGAGCCTGTCCTTTGCCCAGTCCTGAGGTCATGTTTGCCAGGTCTCTATTTCTCAGTTAAGCAGTTAATAATTTTGCTGTGGCTTAAGGAATGCAGCATTTAGGCTTTTACTTTTGTTCGCTTCTATTTTTGATTGAAGACATAGGACTTTTGAAAACTTTCTGACTGTGAAGATGGCACCTGGACTTTAATAGGCAGGAATTTCAATAAACTTCAAACTGATCTGAGGGAGATGGATGACTTGTAGTTGAATAAAACATCCATTTGTTACGGGGTTATTGAAGATGTCATTTGCTAAGGTGAAAGGGCTTTTAAAAAGCACTATTTTAACAAGTCCACCCTACTTCTTTTCACAGACTCGGTCAGCGAGCTTCATCCATGTATCAGCATAAATTGGCAGAGTCAAGTGAAATGCACGGCAAGATGTCTGTATTGATTGGCAGACTTGGCCTGCGAAGCTATTATGGGCACGCAGTGAATTTCCCTTTCAGAAACTGATTGGCATCTTTGCAGCCATAAGCAGCCTGATGAGAGCTAATGCGAGGAGGAAAAAGGTTCCGGCACATGTCCTTGATGATATAGGTATGTATCTATTGATTTCCAAGTGGGAACGACAATGTCAGTGTGCTGTACACGTGCTCTGTACAGCAGATAAGGTAGCCACGTTCTCTGGCAGGGCAGGTGTATGTATCCTCCTCATTTTGTAATTCATTTTCTACGGGTTTCTTATTCAGTTCTGGGACAGATTTTGATAGTGGAATGCACACGGATGTAAATTCAGGAAGCAAAATTTCAACTTTGGGTGATAGCAGCTTCAGAAGAAATCAGAGTTTTCTGTGGAAAAAAAAGGCAGATGCTACCAAAATAAAACCTGCAAGTTTTATTTATTTATTTTAGTTAGTTAAGCCTCTGGTTCTGATATCATAATTATTTTATTTGCGTGTGTCCTGAGACTGCTTCTCATTCTGCAAATACTTTGCATCTGTTAGAGACCTCAGAAAAAGGTCAAATTGAAGCAAAACATCCATTTTTAAAAATAATTTTTTTTCAAATAATATAATTATTCCTTGTTTCTCCTACATTCCAACTGAAAAAATAATTCTATAGAAACCCTTAAATACTCACTGAATGAAGAACTAGACTGGGCCATTTGGTTTTGGGGGTTTTTTTCCCCACAGTTTTCTTTATAGTAATAAGCTAGATCTTCACTGCAATATCTTCACTGTATAAAGCAAAAATTCAAGTTAAGAGTTTGTGTTTCTAATTTGGAAGCGATAAATCACAGTGGTATCGTTATGCAGCTATGCTATGTGTACTCAGGTAGTGGCCTTTACCAAGGTCCTTCAAAAATTAGTTTCTGCACAGTAGCTCATTGTTTTAGCATTACAGGTCTGGCCTGCTGATCAGTATAAATGTCTTCTATTTTGTGTCACTCACCACATCTTTCTCCTGTTTTCCGTGTTTGTTTGCCACAGGAAGTATGAACATCTTGAACATACTGGCTGCATTCTTCATGAGTTTCAGTAATTGTTTTAAAGGAGCAAACCTGTTTATACTAAGTAAGAGTCTGCAAAACCAATCCTCCAAAACTACAATAGATTCAACCTCCCCGTTTTTTGTCTGAAGTTCATTTATTTCTCCTTCAGGTTAAAAGTTTATCTTGGGGAGGGGAAGAAACCAAAGCAAAACAAGACCTATATATAAAGAGAATAAAATCCTTAATCACTAATCAGGGAGAGGAGACTCTTGAAGGAGATATCGGTGAAGAATAAATACTATGCAATAATAAATGCACTCAGAAATAACATTGCATAAGCGATGCAAGGAGAAAAGAAAAACATCATTAGGAGATTAATCAAGGAGGTTCATGATTGTGCATCTTTTTCTAAATATGATGAGTGTAATGTTAACGCTTATCCAAAACATTTTTTCTTTTAGTGCTACTTGGAACTGAGTGCAGTGCTTCCTATGTTGTATAAAATATATCCCGTTAACCTTGCTCCTGTTCTAGAAAATCAAAACGATCCTTACTCTTCTCACAACCTCTACCAAATAATAGTTCTGCCACAGAAGTTTGCATTTCATTGGGCTGGCCCCGTTTCAAATGATTGACCCTAAGGAACTTTGCTCAGAGTGTCTAATTTACCTAAGAACTTTGTACCGTAGGCTATATTAAAAACTGTAAGATCAATACTCAGATGACTCATTTTGCCAGAATCTCAGAATATCGTAACCTTTAAAAAGGCAGATAATTTAAGATTTTTTTTAAAATAAGCTGCTAATGATACAGATCTTTGATTCTTATAATAAAGTGCTTTAAACTATTAGATGCATTGACATGTAATGTGAGAAAACATAATGTGTCTAGGAAGCAGCTCACTATTTGCTGAGAGTTGTTCGTGGGACAAGTAACACGCTTCAGAGCATTTTACACTGTTCTAGATATATCCCAGTTACCTGAATGTCATATTAGAGTCCAGCTAACACCTTTTGCTCATCTGTACGTCGCTCAGATTTGACATGTGCGATGTCATGCTATGTTAGAAGTTGGAAATTAGGAAGGCATCTAGGCCTGCAATGACTGGGTTCAGGTGAGCAGTTTTGTTCTGGTTTTTGCGCTCCCCAAGAAATCCACCTCATCACTCCCAGCTCTCCCATTCCTCCCGAGTGGAGTAAAGAAGGGAGCGTTAGGCAGTGGAGATGGCTGCTGTCATCTCTCTTAGACCACTTGGTTGTTGAGTAAGAGCTGCAGAGTAGTCTGGTAGATCCTGCAGTGCCCTAGGTGCTTGTTACTTTTAAAGATAAGATTGGCACAAATGATTTCCAACTGGTGTTTCTGTTGGCAGTTTCGGAAACTGAAATTAGTTCTTTTGATTTTTGGCTTCTACCTGCGTTTTGAAAGTTCTGCCTCTGTCTTCGTGGCACATCAGCTAGTCTCTGGCTGTTAAAATGGGAAGGTTTTAAGGTCCCATTGCCCTCAGACTTGCTACCCAAGTTGCAAAATAAGGTTCACAGATACATGCTGAGCTTTTCTGAGGTTCTCCTGTAGTGCTCGGATTAATTCAGCTGGTTAGTGTTTCATATGAGCCTTTGCAAAGGTTAAGATTCTGATTTCAGAATGCAAGTTACAGTAATCAGAATTTACCCTCTGAGTTATTGCTGTTCTCTTCTAGGAAGGTGTAGACTTGTTTCCAGAAGTCAAAATATGCTTTTAAAATGTTACTTCATTCCCAGCCCTCAAAAAAACCCCACCAACCTCTCAATGCTCATGGCAAACTTTAACAAAATACCACTAGCAAACTACACTTTTCTTAGTGACAAAAAAACCCCCACCATGTGCACCTAAAACAGCATTGTAAGTCTGATTATGATTATTGATCTTCATTGCTTAACATCTGTCTACATCTTATTTTTTCTCCCTCCTTTATCTCAATCCATTTATCTCATTTCCATGTTACGTCTTTCTTATTAAGAAGATGAGAGATTGCAATGAGAGATTACTCACTGCTATACGCTCCATGTCAGTAAAGTTTTACTCAGCCTGGCTGAGTGCTAAATCACTTATTAAAGCTGTGCTCTTACTGGATGAGTGAATGTCTATTCAGTTGCCACCTTCCAATTTTTGTTAAGGCAGGAGTGCCACAGATGACAGCCTCATTCACTATGCAGCCCTAATTCATCCCTGGAGCATTGTCCATCCTACACAAAATGCAATTAAGTAATTAAAAACTACCAAAATGCATACACACAGTGGGGCACAGGGAATTAAAAATGCACAGTCAGTGTTAGTTTTAGCATTTCTTCGTTTTTCAGTGCTTGACTTTGCAGACTTAAGGATCTTTTAACAGAGTTTTTGCATGTAACCTGCTACGTTTGTTAAAAAGTAAATTGAAAGAAACTCAGACTGGTTGTCATGGGGGAACAGAAGAGAGACCCGGGCAACTAACATTTAGATGGGACAAGTCAACAGTTCAGACCTCTTTCTGCTAACAGCTGTGTATCATCACCTTTTACAAAGATCAGCTGCAAGAGGAAGATGTGGCATCTATTTTGCCAGGGTTTTCTCTAAGGTATTTGCTGATAGGAAATTACACTACATAAGGACTGTGGGTTTTATTCCAGATTTTTTGTATATCCAATCACCACTTCCTTTTTTGACAACTCCAGGTACTTTAAGCTCTGCAGCTCCTCTATGTGTCTCCTGAGTTCCTGTTCTGCTCGCTAATATGTAAGATTATTAATTTTAAGAGTATTAATAATAAGATTAGCAATTTTAATATGATTTTCCTTTGCCCTCTAGTATTTTAATCTGACCGTGACTATGCACACCAAGGGTACAGTCTGTTTCTGACTTCAAAGGTGTGTGACAGGGGCTGAAACCAGAGTTAAAATTAATGGTATAGGTGACAATATGTGATTATATAGAAGTAGGCAGGCAAGTATGTAAAGTCCTGGCTTTATTTACCAAAGTGTTATGGTAAAGTGAAATGTGATTAACGTTAATCAGTATGAAATCTGTAATGAATCTTAGTATTGTTGAAGAATATGGTGGGGCTGCTGAGACTTTAGAGGAATTCATAATTCAAGAAAACCATATTTGCATGCATTGTAGCGGCAATTTTGCAAGCATCAGTATACAAAACATCAGAGAAATTTGGGCATAAGGTAAAATAATTGTATAGTCCTTATACTCATCGTAACACGTGCTAAACCTACATGTATTAAAAAGAAAAAAATTTTATATTTTATGTCCTTTTAAATGCATTTGAATTGTTTTCCTACTTTGTAATTCTGCCTTTGAAGTGCAATATCTGACCTTGCTGTCCAGTAGAATTACAGTTTAGATGAAAACCCTGGTCATTTTTCATGGATCCTTGCAGGCTTTCACTTAAAACTCTATCCAATGCAAGGTGCAAATGCTGTGTAGTCCATCAGCACAGTGACATTGGAAACAGGTTTTATTTAAGCTCTTTTTCAAACAAATTATTTTACTTGATTTAGAATCTATTGAATCAGCGATTGTAAACAATAACAGAATTTTCTCTGAAAACAGTCTGTGATTTGCAGAGGAGCACGAGAAACATCTGCATGAGTGTGCCAGAGCCTGAAACTCCCAGAGGAAGAGTTGTGACTTGAAAGAAGAGTATTAAAAGAAAATTAAATCTAATTGCAATAATTAGGATGTCAGCAAAATATTTGTAAATATAGCCTTTCACCGATGTAATCTAAAATATTAGTGGGAGAAAAAGAAGCCTTTTTAGTTAAAATAAATCTTTCTTTTCCTGACCTAGGGCTTGCTTTGTAGATTTTGAAGTCTGTAATAGCCCTCAGGGGAGACAGCACTGTTCTTGAAACGTGTGAGTGTGAGGCCTGTGGTGATGTTGAAAGGAGTGACAGACAGATGCCTCTTTGTACATTGGAGTGTAATGCTGTTTAAAAGAAAATGCAATGTTTAAATAGTCCCTGGTCTTCTTTTTGACATATTCAGATTGTAGTGAGCTCTGCAGGGAGATTCAGCTGTCTGTTCTGTCAGATGGAAGACTGGGAACTATACAAAAGTTAACAGAAGCCACGGATGAAATTTGCTTCTTCAATTACGTAGTAAGTTCTGTTCAAAAGAAAATATTGCATTCTATTTTCAATTTCAAATGTGAAGTTTTCTTTCTGTTTCCATCCTGCCAGACTCTGCTGATAACCTCCCAGTTGGAGTCTGTTATCAGTGTGAAGGAGGTCAAAAACATTGGTCCCAGAAATGAACAAGAGCTTGGGATACCAAAGACATGAAACTAAATCTAATTCAAGAAGGATGTTTACAATGTAAGAAGTCTTGGAGGCTAAACTTGAGTACGAAATACTTACATTTCTGAATATATTTGAGTAAGAACGTTTTCTTAATAATGACAATTATTCTGTACTGTTTCTAGACTTGCTCTAGTGAAGAACCAGGACACTTGCTTTCTATACAGGAGTACAAAGGCAGTGGAAAATTACCATCCTTGTATAACATAATGATGGTGCAACAACATCTTCATTAAAGGTATTGTAATAACAAAAGCATTATCTGCATTTCCTTCGTGTGGTACATTAGCTGTGCCTTAGTTGGCTGAAGAATTTGGGTTCATTTGTGCCATGGAGTTGTGAGCATGAGAGTTCTTTAAACATGTATAGCTTTTGTGAAAATATGTAAATAACTTGCTGCAACTAAACTTTTTCCTTTCCAGAAAGTTGCATTTAAGCGATACATTTTGGGGGGGTAAATCCCAATGTGGTAACAGCAAACAGGATGTATGAAAGATGTTGTTCAGTTTTAATTTTATACACCTATTTTAAGACTAAAGAGTGAAGGAACTTCCATCTCAGAAAGTCCCTAAGCTGCTCACCATGGTATTCTGGATAGTTTTATATGGGGAAGTATAACTAAAACCTTGCTGTAAGCAGCTACTGCCTAGTGAGGTGTGTACATACTAATTTTTTTTTATTATTTCTCAAGGTCAGAATAGATATGTATGTAGAACAAGTATGTAGAACAATATGTACTTGCTTATGTAGTTAGAAGAAGAGAAATTTCATTGTAAGGTTAAAGTATTTCTATCTTTCATCTTTTAAAGTAATGTTCCTTTACAATTTTCTACATCATCATTCATTGATGAGAAGAGTTAATACTCCAACAGACCTGTAGATAAGAATTTTTCTCTCACAAATGTGGGAAAAAATCACCAATGTAGTTTAAAGATTTATGTATTGTAGCCTGAATTTTATAGATAGTTTCTTCACTTCAGAGATTAAATTTTACATACTGATCACAATACCAACATTGCCTGCAGTAGTAATGAGGAAGTACTCCCCTAATGAAGAAAACATTGAGTTATAAGAACAGCGAAGGGCAGGATGGAAATAAAAATGTTAGTAAACTCACAAATTTGGATAGTACGTCTCTCCATTTGATAGAATTGCATCAGTCACCATTCACATCCCTGTTACCTAATACTTTGTGATGGATTCCCCCCATTTAACCTCTCAATGTTTAACATTTGACCCAGCTGATGTTTTCGTGCTTTAGACAGCAGAAGTGTGAGGCGCAGGAACAAATGCAAGTGAGAAAAAGCTTTCAGACTGGTTTCTCTTAGCCGAGATTGTCAGCTGAGTATTTTTTTTTAACGCAAAGATTCTAAGCTGACTGTGAGGTAGGATTTTTCTGCGTTAATTACAAGGCAGGTTAAATAGTGTCTGTTTTCGAATGGGTACAATCTTTAGCTTGTTGGCAAGCAGAGAGGTTCCAATTTTGCCTGTAAATGAAAGGAACTTGTGTTTGCCAATTAAATCAAGCAGCTGTTTCACAGACAATATTGCTAATAGGTACCAACTAAACTCCAAGCCGTTACTCTAGATTGTTTAATGAACTGCTTTTAATAAATAGTAAATGCTAACCTCTGTATCTCAATTTATTGAGCAAGAAAGGAGGAATATTTAAAGGCACATCTCCCTTCAAGCTTCTGTAGCATCATGGGAACCATCTGTGCCAATGCAGCACAGGAATTCAAGGTTCTTTCTTACACTGTATAAATTTAGAAGAATCCTGGACAGAATAGTGCTAGTGAAATTGGTTTTTACAGTCCATGCCAAAAATCACCATGATCTGATGCTATACAGTCACTGTATTCTTCTCTCTTAAGGAGATACTGTAGCCATGTTAAGTAAAGTCGTAGCTTGTATCCTTCGATGTTACCTGCACAAGACTGATGATAAAATCAAAAAGTATCTGTCATTGGACATACTAACGTATGTAGATGCATCGGGTGGCAAAATAAATGAAGGTATAGAAGACAATGCATGGTTTTCAGCTAGAAATATTAAAAGCTTTAGAAATGTGTCCTGAGGATTTTTTTTTTTCATGCAAGGCATAATCTCTGGTATTGGTTCTTCATTGCTCAGAAAGCCTTCTTCACATGCACTCTTTTCCGAGAATAAGCATAAGGAAATGTGGCATCAAAGTTGTCTTTACTTTGAACTCTAGATGTAACTATTTCAGAGCTCTGCACAAGAAAATTTCCTGTGTAGACGTACATTCTTTGAAACCTATCTCGCTTAATACTGCTGTTTGTAATAACAATCTGTTTGCTTCTCAGCTGATGGCTGCTTAAGATTTCAGTATATCAGGTTACAATGAGTTACCACCTTCTAATTTTAAATAATCATGTTACACTGAATTTGCCTGCATGCCTGCAGATATTTTTCTATAGTGTTAAGTGTAGAACTTCTAAAGTGTCTCGAAACGGGACTCCTCGATCTTGCTAAGCTGCTGTTGTCCAGAAAATAGCAAAAATATCTTGAGATGAAGTGATAAAAATGAATTTAAATGACAAATGTTGAGGGAAACAGAAGACTGATCTGCAGCACTAAGAGGAAGTACACAGAAAAAGCAAGCAGGGAGAGGTTACCCAGAAAGAGTGTAGGGACACTGGGCATGCAAGGATGGAGTGAAGAAAGCCAAAATTGTACTAGTCATGAAACTAGGACGGGATGTGAAGGGCGATACAAATTGCCTGTGTTAAGTCCATTAACTCCAAGAGGAAAGTGATGGCAGATGACTTGGTGATGAAGGACATAAAAAAGGTTGATGGGTTGCCCTAAGGGAAGAGGCTGTGGAAACAAGGCTTGTTCAGCTCGGGCAATATTTGGCCAGAGAGCCGATCTTGGTTTTGTCTACAGTTTTCTGATGGGACTGTGTGGAGAAGACAGACAGAGCATTTCCAGAGGTGTGTGGGAGGCAGTGGATGGAAGCTGAAGAACTTCAGATAAGATACAAGGAATCGTGGTGGTTTGCGTAGTGTGTTTGTATTTGGTTTACCATTTTTGCCAAGACATTTATCAAACGGGTTGCTTAAGCTGTTTAATTTCCACCCCTGGAAATACTCAGAAGTTGTGTGGGTATGGCATTCAGCACCTGAGCAACCTTGGAGCAATGCGATGACTTAATCTCTAGAGGTCCTTTCCAACCTAAATTATGATTTTGTGATTATATGTCCAGTAATGCGACCTTATTAATCTTGTTAAAACTGTGGAGATTGTTCTTTTTGAACCTCCTGTCTTCTAATCAGAGTTGTCCTCTGAACGGATTCAAAAAGAAGATTAACAAGAAAGCTCTGCTTATAGAAGGGGGTGTTGAACCATCTAGACTTAGTTTCAGGGTTTGTTTTTTTTTCCCTCGTATTAATACCTATTACACACTCAGATACAAGTTGGCTTGGTTTTGTTCCTAAAGGTCCTTAAGGGAATTGCCGAGTTGATGCAACTACAGAGAGACCTTCCCTAGCCCACACCTTAATTCTAATGCTGTGTTAAAAGCTCTAAATGTCTTTTTGTTGATCTTACCTGTATTTTACAGACAGTATTACATCAACTTAAACTGCAGTTAGTCTTGTTTGCTATATTTCTATGGCTAGGATTTGCTTTAACCATGCAGAATCTAGAAATAAATGGCATGTTTCTTTCTCAGTTTTGAAACTCAAACACTCAAGCAACAGTGAACAATATAAGAAGCTTTTTTTTTCCCCTCATTGTTATCGAGGTCTTGTGCACTGCTGAAGTGCAGCACAGGATGAAAAAATGCAGATACTTCTCAGAAACTGCCTTATTTCCTCTCCTTATTTCCAGCTAACCTCCGTTTTTAAAAGGGGAGAAGACAAAAAAAAAAAAAGTGAAGAAAAATTAAGGAAATATCCTTAGACCTGTTGCAGTCAGTGTTCTCTGTGCTTTTTCTATTAATGTTTTATGAGTACATCAGACTAAAGAAAAATTACATGCATAATAGCAGGTGGGGGGAAACAACCACAACCAAACACACAAAAAAAGCGATGCAAACTCCTGACTTTACAGATGGCTGTTTTTCTTAATTCTGTGGATAACAGTTTAGAAACACCTAATTGGTCATGCTTGACAAGTAATAGCAGTTTTTCCAAGATAAACAAATGTTCACATTATTCATACTTAATCAGGGAGTTTATGTGCAAAAATGACCAAATGTATCATCTATTCTAAGCCTCCTATGTTATTTTGTAATAAACCACCATCTGTACTTTGATTTTACAGAATCTGTGTGTGATGACCACAGAATCTGATTACATGGCAGATGGGTTTGGGGAAAAAGCTAGAATTAAATTTTTTTGTTTGTTTTATTTTTTAAAGCGAACTGCAAAAGCTCACTTCATTCATTTAGCGATATCCCCAGAGCAAGTTTATTTTGCTTTTATCTGGCAGGTACTGCACTGAATACTCAGTATGTTTCTTAGACTTGTTTTTGTGTGTCTTCCAAACTCGTAGACCTTACTTGATGAGCGTATTCAGCTTTTTGATATTGTGCATTTGTTTCTGTGCTCTGTTTGCATATTGATTTTCTGAGTTATGTACTTTTAGTGAATGAGCTTGTCCATTAGAGTGAAGATATTAATTTAGACATATGCTGAGAGCTTGGCAATTCATCTTGTGTTTGTTTTTTTTCCTAGTAGCTTGTTTTATGAAACTTCATAACTCTGCAGGCTTTCTCCTAGTGAGTAAGTATGCCTGAGATAACTATTCTTTACTAAGTAATTTCTTTGAGCAGATCATTCACCTGAGTTGTATTTCTGCCTTTTGGTATTTAGAACATGGGACTGCATCTGGAAGGGGCTGGGGTGCAGCTGTGTCCTAGCTCCCCACAGGTCCAAGCAGGATCTTTCTTTCCTCCTCAGAAGTGCTCCAGCCATGTCTCAAGACCAGACTGGGCACGCACCGCGCAATGCATCTTATTCTAACCACATCCAATTTAAGAGCATTTAGGTAGGAATTCAGTGAGGAACACTTTGTGCAATCCACAATTGCACAGTTAATCTATTTCTCAACAACTTCGCCATTTAGAGAAAGTCTTAGCTATCTCAAAGAAAATTATCTGGAATACTAACTCCTCACTACTCCCCCTTACACTTTCTATACATCTTTTCTAGCCTTTCTTCCCAATCTTTCCCAGTTCTTTAAGGGTTGCTCTGTCTAGATTGTGTTGCTTAGGATGACTTGAGCATGCTGTGATCTGGAACACTCATTATCTGCTCTTCATGTTTTCAGGGAGGACAGATGACACTGGGATAGATGTTAACAAGATTCCATGTAATAAAAAAATTGTGGTCAGCAGAGAGTCCCAAATGGGCATAATCTTTGCCTAGATGATCATGAGAATCTAATTTTTCTCCACCACCATGAACTAATGTAAGCTGATTCAGAGAGTGTGAAATGACAAGATTGCAGCACAGAGGTATTTTACCACATTACCAGATTTAGAGCAGCTTGCAGTTTGGATGAGTTTTGAGAAGCAGTCTATTTCCAGGCTATCGCAAGAGTATCTGCTCTTGCCTTACAGATCTGCTATTTTAGTAATAGTGGATATGAACAAGGGAGGAAAACTGTTGTTGGAGGTATTTCCAAATGACTTACAATGGTCGCTGGAGGTGCTTCCTCCTGTACTGGTTGCAGATGGTTGGTTGTTTTTTGTTAAGCTCCCCCATCCTCCTTCTTTCTCTGTTTGGTTGGCAGTTGGCTGGTTGAATTGGACTGTTAGTTGGATATTCACAGCTCCAAAGAATTGATAGGGTAGTACCTGTTATTAGGAAACAGAAGAGATGGATTACACTCCTTAATTACACTTCCTAATGAGGGTTGCCCATCCCACCCCATCTGAGCTGCAGGTGGGAATTCCCCCTTCTGAGGGACTGAGGATGAAGTACCAGAAAAGGAAAAGTTCCTAACGTATTCATCCATCCACACACTACTTCCTGATTGCCTTGGGGCTAGGAAGGCTCTGAATCTCAGGAATATAAAAACTTGAAAAGATTTATTCCAGACACATGCTCAGAAAAACAGAAATATATTTTCTGAACTTGACGAATTTGCTAAATGTTAAGGACTGCCTTGAACTAGTTTCATGAGAATAGGCTATCTCCCAAAATTGTTGGTACCTATCATTCTAGATCATGCTGGAACAACTAGAAGCATAAATTTTATTGTGATATTTCAGCACTTTTACTTACAATAGCAGCTTGAATCACGAGTATAAATGTATGCAAAAAAGGAAATTGACTGTTAAAAAAGTTTGCTTGTTTATTTGAAAGCTTTTCAAGTTTAGTTGACAGTTGTTTCCATTTATGGACTGGAATTTGTATTCCTTTTTATTACATCAAAACCTGTATTTTTCTCCATATAATATAGAACAAAAAATACATAGAATGAAGTATTATAAGAAAACAATCAAAATAAAAGTGCAATATATTAAAAAATAGAATGTAGAACAAAAATTAAACAAAATACTTTATTCCTTCTACTGAGCAAAAGTCTTCTACAATCTATATATATATATGTGGGTGTTGAACTTCCGTAATGTGTAAATTAGTATATCCCAAATCAAAAAGGAAAAAATAGTAGGAAATAAGTCTTGTTACCATAGTAGAAAAATAGAAGTATGACAGAGAGAGGAAAAAAAAGCAGTAAGCATGTCATAGACTGATTCATATGCTGGCTGAACCAGATCGTTGGCAACCTGTTG
The DNA here is from genome assembly GCA_020746105.1 of Trogon surrucura. Taxonomy (NCBI): domain Eukaryota; kingdom Metazoa; phylum Chordata; class Aves; order Trogoniformes; family Trogonidae; genus Trogon; species Trogon surrucura. The sequence continues at coordinate 10,411,985 of CM036620.1, read as the reverse complement.
TAGATTTGAAATCCAAGTTCTGTATTCATTATATTCTATTAATAACTTGAAAGGAGTTTAAACAATTCAATCGTACCATTTTAAATCTTTGAGATTAGGCAAACTGTTCCCAAGTGGTTTAAAACCATTAATCATCATTTAGATATTTATCAAAGCTTGAAACATTGGGGAAAATGCCCGAGGATTGAGCAAAAGCTCTGTTGTACTAATAAACATTAGAAAAGCTTGAACATGATCAACTTGATAAAGATTGAACAGTTCGCTTGAGCTGTTAGATAGCATTGCAGAAATGCTCCTTTTAGGTGTAATAAGTAAAGGAAATTAGCGTGACTAATACCTGTCATGGTTTGGAGAGGTGACTTCTGTTTAACACATTTGTTAGTATTTTTTCATGAGATTATATGTTGACAGACTCAAATGTTGATGTTAACTTATGCAAATGATTTGAGATACGAGTTACTCTGGCTGACATTTTTATTAAAAAAATACCACTAAAGAGTATCAGTATACTTACATTAAGTGAGTTTTTCATAGATATTAGGTAAAGGATGGGTGTCAGGAGGACTGAGCCAGGCTCTTCTCAGTGATGTCCAATGATAGGACAATGGGCAACAGGTGCAGGCTGGAGCACAAGAGGTTCCACAAAAACATTACGGAAAAACTTGTTCTACTGTGAGAGTGACAAGAGCACTGGAAGAGGCTGCCCAGAGAGGTTGTGGAGTCTCCTTCTCTGGAGTTGTTGAAAACCTGCCTGAACCTTTCAACCCCTAACATTCTGTGATGCTGTGTGATTCATGGGTCTTGTAACAGGAAATCTTCCTCCAACAATGTGTTTGCAGTTAGATCATTCAAAAGTCTATTCTTAGCCTCAATAAATCCATTATCTTCCACACCAATATAGAAAATATTAAAAATAATTACATGTAACCTTTATCACATTAAAATTGGAGGGACAGTGAACAAAAATGACTGTGTAGCAGCTGAACTATATTCTTTGATAAGATAGACTTAATTAAACAATATTGTCAAATACAAAGTCATATCTTAAAATATAAGCTGTCATTTCTGTGTGATAGGGACAGTTATAAAATGGAAGTGATTTACAGCATTACGTATTTATGCCTATATTTCTGTATGTGTATAGTGATTTTATAAATTAAGATGTAGCTGACTGAACATAACTTTAAGACTGTAAACAGGCATGTCATATGGAACACAGGAGACGTACTTCATTGTACATAACAGGTAGGAAAATTATGAAAGGATTTGTGAACACTTAACAGCCACAGTTTTGAAATGAGGTTGCAAAATTAGAAGAACTATAAAAAAAAATTTTGAAAGCCTGGAAGGAAAAATTAAGCCTTAACACCTGTCTAAAATGTTTATATCTGTTTAGTATTGCGAAGAGTTATGTTTTTAGGCTTGATCATCAAACACAAATGTTGACATTGTGGATGGAAACTTCTTTCTGAGACCCAAGGGGTGAGAGGCAGGGTACGAAAAGTCTTAACAGGATCAGTAGATGATCCACATTTTGGGAGGTGACACCAGTCAAATTAAAACCGCAAGTCAACAGTTATTTTTCCATAGTGAAGACAGCTAGTCTGGAGTATAACAGGGATGCATTGGAACACTGAATTCTTCAGGACCTTCATAGAATCATAGAACAGTTTTGGCTGGAAAAGACCTTCAAGACCGAGTCCAAACTTTACCTAGCCCTATCAACACCACTAAGCCACGTCCTTCAAGGCAACATTTACCCTTCTCTTAAACACCTCCTGTGATGGTGACTCTACCACATCCCTGGGAAGCCTGTTCCAATTCCTGACAACCCTCTCCATAAAGAAATTCTTCATAATATCCAACCTGAACCTCTCCAGCACAACTTGAGGCCACTTCGCTTGTCCTATCACTCGCCGTTAGGGAGAACAGACCAAGTCCTGCCTTGCTACAGCCTCCTTTTAGGTAGTTGTAGAGAGAGATATGGTCTCCGTGCAATCTCCTCTTCTCTAGGCTAAACAGCCCCAGACCCCTCAGCTGTTCCTCCTAGGATTTACGTTCCAAATCCTCTGCCCCCCTCAGCAGAGAGTCACCCACAACAATGACCTGTCGGCTTTTCTTTTTGGAGCCGGTTGTGATGGCGAGTCTATGGTGGCTCAGTCTTTCTGGCCCTTCTGACCCAGGTGAATCATCCTCCTCTCCAACAGCCAGTCCCTCCTGGAGGGCTCCATACCTGTTCTGCAAGGGTAACTGGGAAGGTGGGGGAGGCCAGGGGGGGATTCAACCTTTTTCCATTCCCCACTTCGTCTGAGGTTCCCCGCCTGGTGAGAACCGGGGAGGAATCCTCTGATTTATGTGAGGTCTCAACTTGTTTCCTTTCTCTCAGGGAATGGGTTCACCACTCAGTTTCTCTCTCACACTCCCTGATACTCTTCAGCCTCTCCACTTCACCCTTCAGCTCAGCCACCAGGCTGGGCAGACAGATCATTCACCTCTTCACATCTTACACAGGCACCCATTGCAAGCGCCAGGCTCCAGCACGCTCTGCAGCCAGAGGCCTGGACACCTGCACGTTTGCTTGAGGTCTCTGTCTGGTGCCCACAGTTTTTATAAGAGCAGCCTTAGGGCAGGGTTGTGACTGTGGCCAGACCTCTACAAGCAACTGACACCTTGAGCTAGGGGGTCAGCCAGGAGGAGCGCCCTTGGCCTCTGACTGCTTAGAGGGACTGGACTTACCTTGTACACCACCAGAGACTCAGTATCCTGGCCTAGGAGATGCAGCCATAGCACCAGGACACACACAGGCACTGTTTGCTCCCTCTGTTGTTGCTCACTGCCCTCCCTGAGGCTTTTTATAGCCTGTGGCCTGATCAAAGGTGGGTGGTGCTGGCTCCACCCAGGCCCTCTCAGCAACCCACCCACAAGCTGACCGCCCCCAGCACAGGTAAGGGCTTTTTCTGGCTTCAAAAAATCTCCCAAAAGAGTTTTTTTGTAGGCCCTTTTTCCTGCTTTTCTGTTCCCCAGTGCAGTCTCACCTGCCCTGAAGTGGGTCCCCACAGCAACGTTTGTTTCTGAAATATAGTCTCAGAGTAAAATATAGATTGTCGAGTGTATAGGATATGTTGTGTGATGCACCTGAGCAGCATTAAGATTTTCAGTTCCAAGATGATGTATATTCTAAGTGCTAAAAAACCAAAAAAGTTACTGCAAAACCTCATAATGCAATTTTGTGAAAATATTACATAAGGAAGAAACACGGATGTACTCAGAAACTAAGAAAGGCATAATAGATTTTTGTCTTTCTTATGAACTTTGAAAACATATTTTAAAAGTGGCTTAGAAACGCAGAGTGGAAGTACAGCTACAGATCAGAATCTAAATTGTATTGAGTGTGAAAAAAAAATACCCCCATATTTCTGGAAAGGAAGTAATCTTGACCAAAGCCACACTAGGTTTTTTTGTTGTTTTTTTTTTTCATTAAAGGTATTTTTTCTTTGTAAACCAACATCTGTGCTATCACACAACTGGCTTTTATCTGTTACTAACTCATGGAATTAGTCTATGACAAATCACCAGGCAGCTGCCAATATTTTATTCTTTGCAAAAAAAATGTGAATATACTTTCCTTGTTCAGCATTCTTATTACTGTGCTCAGGGTTTACTGCTATGACCGTTGTTGTTTTGTAAAAGTATAGTGGCTGATACTATAAAACTTATTCACAGATGATTTGTAGCTAGTTCTTTCATCCTGCTTTTATTTTTTTTAAAAAACTAATATTTTAGAGGGAATCTGTCTTGGACCAAAAACCTTGCCTTGTTTTTTAAGGAAACTTTTGAATCTTGTTAAAAGTAAGTTCTGAAGTCTTCTAATCAGAAAATATGTTCTGTCTTATGTATTTGTTATTTAATATGAAGAAAAAGTGAATGTTTCTCTTGTCTGAACCAGACATAGTATAAAGCAGACATTGTCTTGATGATATTTTCATACATCATTTTATACTTTCATATATTGCTTTGTACTTCCCAATATTATTTATACCTTCAAACATGTTTTGTGTGTTTTGGCAGCTAAAGGTTCAAGGTCATTCTTTTTCTTTTCTTTTATTTCCTTGGGACAGGTTGAAAGGTTTGGGGACAGTGGGTCCCTTGGGCGCTCGCACCAGAGAGGGAGGATGCTTCCTCAGCACTGCTGCAAAATCCAGTTCCCTGTACTCGTTCCCAGGCTGGCTTTCCATGTGTTGTTTAATCCTGTTCTCCGTGCAGAAGTGGAAGTCAATCGGCTTCATCACTTGACCAACAGGTCTCTTCACAGGTTGGCCTGCTCCAGCAATAGCCGCTTTCAGAGACTCCTCGTTCTTCTTCCGCAGCTCCATGACCTCCCGCTGCAACTGCTGCATCTTCTCCAGCTCCTGCTCCTCTGTACTCTTCAGCTTGCCAGAGAGATTGGTCCTCTTCAGCATTGTTGGCGTGGAAGGTATGGTCAGCTTGTTTTTCCCTCTCCCTGGGGAGAGCTCGGGGTTCTGCAGGGGCTCTCTCTTTGCAGGTACTTCTGCCAGCTTCTCCCTGCTGCCAGAAATTTTCATTCTTTTTGGGGGTGGAACCTCTTCCTTATTAGCATTTGTCTCCGCTTTGATTCTCGCTGGCAGTTTGCGCTGCTGTGTTTTTCTCTGCGTCGTAGCCTGTCTTCGACCGGCTCTCTGAGAAGCCTCTGCAGGAGCAGCAGCTCTCCAGCTCGTCAGAGATCCAACGATGTTCTGAGGAACCACAGTGGGCTGCACACAATCTGCTTGGCCATCATCTTTACCATGGCCTTCACTCTGCATTACTCCTTGCGACACAACAGAAGACAGAATAATATCAGGCTTTGAAAGAGCAGGGCTGTTCTGCAAAACTTTGGCCAGATTTTCTGCAGGAGGAACATTCTCCAGGTTGGCTTTTTGGTCAAACCAAGAGTCTGCGTTGTGCACGTCATCGTCGCTCAGAGTCACAAAGTTGATGCAAGGGTTTGGGACATCAAAGGAATAGCGAGACTCCGGGCGAGACATCTTCACCTCCGAGCCGTCCCTGCAGTCCCTCTGCCTGCCACAGTCCTTCAGGCAACAAACGTTGGTCACCCTCTCCGGGCACTCCACCGAGCTCCGAGAATCATGTTTCATAGCTACAGAGTCCCCGCGCCGCAGCTCCCAGCTCTGTCCTGCCTCGGGTCCATATTGCCTCACAGCATCAGCGTCCTCATGGCCGTCTCCCCCTCACCGCCGCAGCCGCCCCGCGCAGCAGATTAATACTTGGCTAAAGGGGTGGTGCCAGCGGTCTAGCATTGGATTTTTTAACCATGGGGAGATCTACAGGGCACCTGGTCTACTGAAACAAGCTGGGGTTCAAATGACACAAAGGGAAAAAAGGATCTTTGGTCACGAGCTGGCGGGACTCATAGAGCGTTCTTTAAACTAGATATGAAGGGGGATGGGGTTATAGCTGGGATTGCAGAGGGGCAGTGTTCTAGAAATTATGAGGACCGGGTGGCCTTCCATCCCCCTAGGGTGAGATCAGTGTGCTCAGCTTGCTCCCTGAAATGCTTATACACCAATGCACGCAGCATGGGGAATAAGCAGGAGGAGCTAGAAACCTGGGTTCGGGCAGGAGATTATCATCTGGTTGCAATTACAGAGACATGGTGGGACAGCTCATATGACTGGAATGTGGTCATGGGTGGCTATGTCCTTTTCAGGAAAGACAGGCCAGCCAGGCGAGGTGGTGGAGTCGCTCTTTACGTGAAAGAGCAACTACAATGTCTTGAACACCATCCAGGCATGGAGGAGGAGCAAGTTGAGAGTGTATGGGTTAGAATTAAGGGGCAGTCTGGCAGGAGAGATACTGTTGTGGGTGTCTATTACAGGCCACCAGATCAGGGTGAGGAAGTTGATGAGGCCTTCTACAGGCAGCTGAGAGCGGTCTCAAAATCACAGGCCCTGGTTGTCATGGGGGATTTTAACTTCCCTGATATTTGCTGGAAGGACAACTCAGCCAGCCAGCCACAGTTCGGGAGGTTCCTCCAGTGCATCAATGATAATTTTCTGATGCAAATGGTGGAGGAGCTGACTAGGAGAGGAGCACTGTTGGACCTCACCCTCGCTAACAAGGAGGATCTGGTTGAAGCAGTCAAGGTTGAGGGCTGCCTTGGCTGCAGTGACCATGAAATGGTGGAGTTCAGGATCTCATGTAGCAGAAACAAAATAGCAAGCAGAATTGCAACCCTGGACTTTGCCAAGGCAAACTTTGGATTTTTCAAGCAATTACTCGAGAAAATCCCATGGGCAAGGCTGTTTGAAGGTAAAGGGGCCCAAGATAGTTGGTTAGCGTTCAGGGACTGCTTCTACCGTGCTCAAGATCAGAGCATCCCGACACGTAGGAAGTCAAGGAAGGGAGCCAGGAGACCTGCATGGCTAAACAGGGATCTGCTGGGTAAGCTCAAGGGCAAGAGGAGAATTTACAGATCTTGGAAGGCAGGGCTGGCCACTTGGGAAGAGTATAAGGCTGTTGTCCGAGGGTGTAGGGAGGCAACTAGGAAAGCAAAGGCCTCCCTAGAATTGAACCTGGCGAGAGGGGTCAGGGACAACAGGAAGAGCTTTTTCAAATACGTGGCAGATAAAACTAACACCAGAGGCAATGTAGGCCCACTGATGAATGAGGTGGGTGCCTTGGTGACAGAAGATACAGAGAAGGCAGAGTTACTGAATGCCTTCTTTGTCTCTGTCTACTCTGCCGGAGGCTGTCCTGAGGAGCCCCGTTCCCCTGAGGCCCCACAGGAAGTCAGGGCAGTGGAGGAGTTTGCTTTAGTCGATGAGGACTGGGTTAGGGACCAATTAAGCAATCTGGACATCCATAAATCCATGGGTCCAGACGGGATGCATCCACGGGTGCTGAGGGAGCTGGCTGATGTCATTGCTGGACCACTCTCCATCATCTTTGCCAAGTCTTGGGAGACGGGAGAGGTGCCTGAGGACTGGAGGGAAGCAAATGTCACTCCAGTCTTCAAAAAGGGCAAGAAGGAGGACCCGGGTAAGTATAGACCGGTCAGCCTCACCTCCATCCCTGGGAAAGTGATGGAACGACTTATCCTTGGTGCCATCTCAAGACATATCAGGGATAAGAGGGTCATTAGAGACAGTCAACATGGCTTCACCAAAGGGAAGTCGTGCTTGACTAACCTCATAGCCTTTTATGAGGATATAACAAGGTGGATAGATGATGGCAGAGCGGTGGATGTGGTCTACCTTGACTTCAGTAAAGCATTTGACACAGTCTCCCACAGCATCCTTGCTGCTAAACTGCAGAAGTGTGGTCTAGACTCTCAGGTAGTGAGGTGGCCTGTGAACTGGCTAAGGGGAAGAAGCCAAAGAGTTGTGGTCAATGGGGCGGAGTCTGGTTGGAGGCCTGTATCCAGTGGAGTCCCTCAAGGGTCGGTACTGGGACCAGTATTATTCAATATATTCATCGATGACTTGGATGAGGGACTAGAGAGTACTGTCAGCAAGTTTGCTGATGACACCAGGCTGGGAGGAGTGGCTGACACACCAGAAGGCTGTGCTGCCATTCAGCGAGATCTGGACAGGCTGGAGGGCTGGACGGGGAAAAATTTAATGAAATATAACAAGGGTAAATGTAGGGTCTTGCATCTGGGTAGGAACAACCCCAGGTTCCAGTATAAGTTGGGGAATGACTTATTAGAGAGCAGTGTAGGGGAAAGGGACCTGGGAGTCTTGGTGGACAGCAGGATGACCATGAGCCAGCACTGTGCCCTTGTGGCCAGGAAGGCCAATGGCATCCTGGGGTGTATTAGAAGAGGGGTGGTTAGTAGGTCAAGAGAGGTTCTCCTTCCCCTCTACTCTGCCCTGGTGAGACCCCATCTGGAATATGGTGTCCAGTTCTGGGCCCCTCAGTTCAAGAAAGACAGGGAAGTGCTGGGGAGAGTCCAGCACAGGGCAACTAGGATGATTAAGGGAGTGGAGCATCTCCCTTATGAGAAAAGACTGAGGGAGCTGGGGCTCTTTAGTTTGGAGAAGAGGAGACTGAGGGGTGACCTCATTAATGTTTACAAATATATCAAGGGTGAGTGTCACGAGGATGGAGCCAGGCTCTTCTCGGTGACAACCACTGATAGGACAAGGGGTAATGGGCTGAAACTGGAACATAAGAGGTTCCGCTTAAACTCGAGAAGAAACTTCTTCTCAGTGAGGGTGACGGAGCCCTGGCACAGGCTGCCCAGGGAGGTTGTGGAGTTTCCTTCTCTGGAGACATTCAAGACCTGCCTGGACACGTTCCTATGTAGCATAATCTAGGCATTCCTGCTCTGGCAGGGGGATTGGACTTGATCTTTCGAGGTCCCTTCCAATCCCTAACATTCTATGATTCTATGATTCTGAATTTTGCTTTTCTGTTCTGCATAGCATGTAATTTATGTAGTGAATAGTTCCCTCTTACTTATCACAGTCATTTCTTTTCAACATTTCTGTCTTGTAAATTCTATTTCAAAATTTATTTTTTTAAAAAAAGAAATAGAAACTGTTACAAGTACATTCAGAGGCTGTATATCTGTACAATATGGGAGCTGTATGTGTGCCTGGATTTTAGATCTGTGAATTCCCTCCTTAATAAGGTAATTTGGACTAGGATTGTCTCTTACTAATGGTTTGTGCTAACCTAGCACAGTATGTCCTGGTCTTTGGCTTGGCTGTGGAGGTGCTACTGCAATACAAATAAGTGATAATAATGACATTTTAAAGCTACTCGCCTTGCTGAACTTAACCTATAACATCTTATTTCTTTAGACACAAGGCCAAGCTCTTCTGCACTAAATCAATTCCTCTTGTTTGAACCTTCTTAAAATTCTGCATGCAGATTTGCCAGTTAAGTCATTGCAAGGACATATCCCAGAGTTTTAGACATTTGAAGGAACACAAGGGAATAAGGGGAAGCTTGGTACTTGCCTTGATATATTTTTATTTACTGATCTTCTGTTTAGTGCACTTAATTTATGTCTGATAAATCACTTGAATTCTTTTCAAAGATCAAGTGGGGAAAATGTCATAGCATTAAGCCTAAGTATCCATTTTTTCCTAAAGGTCTTGTTGTCCCTAGGTGCATGCATGTAGAAGGTTCCTGGAGACGAGCACATACCCTTTTGATTTTTTTTATTTTTTTTAAATTGAGTCCTGTTTGATTTTTTTACAATATTCCAACCTTGCTTATGTTTGGAATCAACTGAAGAGTAGTTATTTTAGTTAAAATCAAGATTGCTGAGATTAACAATTGAAAAAGAAGTATCTATCTATGCGGCTGAAAATGTAGATTTTCTCCTTATCATCAAGACTGAAGTCACCAGGTGGTGCTATTACATAGTATTGCAAAAAAATCTGTAATTTGTGGTTTGTTTTTTCAGGAAATGCTGTATGATCCCCTTTGCCTTATGGTTGAGAGAAGCTATAGCAGCACATTGACCGGTGGCTTTTAGTTTGGATGTAGAAGGACGCTGAAGGGGGTGAGCTTTGTTGGCAAGGGTTATCTTCCTCTGAACCAGTACGGTTTGCATTCTGTTTGTGGTCATCTTTGTTTCTGGCCTGCAGTAATACATAACTTTATATGACACGCAACGCTTTTTTTTTTTAACCCCTTGAAATGCAAGGAAAAACAAAAATAAAACTTGGCAGTAGATTAACAAGTGTGTTAGGAAGAGGAAACAGGTATCAGAAGAATAACTCTGCTATTGTTTGCGTGGTGAATAATGTAGTGACTTTGGGGGGCGGTTATCCATTTAAGAAAAAGTCTTGATGATTATATTCCTTCTTTCATTGAATTACATTAGAGAGTATAACTGTTAGAACTATTCGTTCAGGTGACATTGATTTAGATTTTTGTCATCAAAACCAGTTGAAATCATACAAGTTTAAGTTGAGGAAAAAAAAATTAGAAAAAGTAAATAGTCATTATCTACCAGTACGTGCTGTAGCATAATTGTGTGATAAAGAAAAGTACCTTAATGGGAAGGTAGCCATCTGGAGTTTAAGAGAATAATGATTCAATATGCTTCAGAAGATTCAGCGATTTTAACATTAAAAAAGTCTTGTTAGTGACTGAGATGAGAATCACCCTATACATGGTAAATAGATGGTTCTACTTACCTCATCTCATTCACATTTTAAATAATAGCAAAGACCATTATCTAAAGAGAATTTGATTGAGGGGAAATAAGATTTCCTGGTAACTATTCACATTTATTTATATAGTTCACACAAGCATGTGCATTTCTTTTTTTTTTTTTTTCAAGATAAGCTTGATTTTTGAAACAACTTGGTGATGGTTTTCTTCCTTTCAAGAGATTTAACTGCCACACTGTCACTTTTAAGAATACCCAAAATTGTTGGTGTGGCTGCATGTTAATTAATATGAATAATGTCACTCTTAACTGCAGGTTTTTAAGTAGTTTTTGTAATGGTTAATGCCTTTGTGTTTGGTGGTGACTTTGGTAGGAATGAGAAAAGTCTTTTCTTGGAGGATATCTAGACTAGATTTGAAATATCGTTCAGTTAAGCTTTAGAAATAGACATTTATTTATGCTCTAAATAGAATTTCAAAATGTCTTAAAATTATTCTAGATATGTAACAATTGCCTATGTCAGAAAGAATAAGAACTCCCATTTTTCATTTTCTGGGATTGTCCTTTTATACTCTTTTTACTAACTAGTTATGATAAAGCTTGACAGTTAATGCAATTTAGGACATGGCTATGTTTGATGTACTGGGATATCAGTCCAGTGCAAAAGCTGTTCTTGGAAGAAATTGCTTAAATATATTTTCCTGACCTATTAAACAATTTTTCATACGAGTAAGAATAAAAAAGGTTACTGCCATGTTTAACAATTTAATACTGCCTTCGTGTATACAGTCCTGAAGAAAATAATTTATGAACTGTATTTCTCTGTTACACTAGATTACTCTTAATCAGAATACAGTTTAATAGTTCACGTAGTTTTCATTAACTTCTTCATACTTTCTTTATCTCCATTGGAGCAGCATCATACAATCAAACCAATAGAAAAAGCATAAACAGAGTATTCTAAAGGCAGAAATGAGTAGGAAGCCGTGTAAGAAAGGACAGATTTCATTGAGAATAAATCTTTGTGTGTTTTTTTTTCACTGGTTTCCTCTCCCTGAGCATTTCTTGCTATTGCATTTCTGTATTGCTTTCTGTTCTGCTCTGATTCATTAATACAAGGCTTATGGTTGCAGTGATAAAAGCTTCTTAGAACATATTGAAAGAAGCAGAGTTTTGAGTAATATTTTGATCTAACACTGATTTTACAGTACTGTTATCCTGCTGACATCATTAGACTTTCCCATTTCCGTCCCTACGTTTACATCATGAGAACTGAATCAGGTTCTCTTAATGCTAGAGAATGTTTCCTTTTTGACTGTCATTGCTTTTTTTATAAAACTAACACATCACTGTTTTTCAAAATGTCAAGCTTTATTCTGAACTGTTCTCCTGAGTTTTATACTGCAACACTTTGTTCAGAACCTTGATGATGTGTGACACAGAAATCATATCCTAGAAGGATTTTAATAAGGAGGAGGTTGGCAAAGTGAAAGCATATCACAGAAGAAAAAGGAATGCTTGCTGAATAGAGAACAGTTATATTTACACATGCCCTTTAGCTGTCTGAACACAGAAAACACGGGTAAGACTATAAACACTTTTTCTTTGTTTTAATCTCTAGTTAAAATCACACTTCAAGATGTCATAAATATGGTTTACATCCCAAGAATACCTGGGAGATTTGTCCTGTCAGGAGGTGCTCCAAATCTTCCGAGTTTAAAGGTAAAAAAGTTAAATATAGGAATAGTATTTTATCTATGTATATATATACACACATATATATGTGTGTGTGTGTGTGTATATATATATATATGTATATATAATAACTTGTGGGTCACTTGAAATATCTATCCTAAGAGAACAAAAGAGGTCTTAAAATGAAGGCTTTGAATTGGGCTTAAGGGACATCTGGAAGATAGTCCTTCTAGAGACATCTAGAAGAAAGGAGGTAGAACCAATGGAACAGGGGTCTTGATATGCAAGATTTCCTCCTGAAGTGAATGAAAGTTTTAAGTATGTACAGAATGGGAAAGTAATGCCAAAGTTAAGAGAAGATCCATGTGGAAGGTATGGAAATTTTGGAAGCAGTGAGGACCATAAGAGCACAAGCTAATGCTGTGGGAATTAAAATTTACACGTTTAGCTCCTACAGGAAGTGATATAAATACATGTGGTGAAGTGTATTGTCTCTAATATATTGATTCTCTTCTGTTAAAGAATTCCTGCTCTTTACTGAGTCGCAAAAAAAGGTTGTGCTTTCTTCTTGAGATATTCCATCTCGCTATTTTTTTTATTTCATTAGAACAAACTCCATTCCATCTCCCTCACCAATTTGCTATGCATATTTTTCCAAGCTCACTTTATAGTTTGAATGAAGATAGTTCTAAAAGGACATCCAGATATGAACAACTAAATAAGATAAATATCTATGATTACTTTCTATTTGTAGAGAATATTATTTCCCTAGTGATTTTATAGCTACTATAAAGAAAGATTTTCAGGAAATCAGAAGTAGGCTAGTAGGACATGTAAAGTGTCTAGATGAAGAATAAAGAGAGTAAATTCAGATTAATACTATTAGTGAAATCACCAAATAGATCAAGATGTTTTCCTTTTAGAGGACATATGCAGAAAGTAAATGGCTTTTCAGATATCTAACCAGACTAGTTTAAATCCACACTCTCTGGACTAACTTGACTTTCTTATAGTTTTTATTCTTCTCTTCAGTTTGAGACATCCCAGAGTAATCTCCCAGTTCCTGAAGTTTTTGCTTAATATTGACTCTCACTTCTAGAATGAGCTCAATATTTTGTTAGCCCACTGTTCTGAGACATCTCATCTTTTTTAGATGAGGATTTCAGACAGTAGATGAATCCCGAATTCTCCAGATTTCTCTTTCTTGATTAGTGTTTTGTCTATCCTTTCTCACAGTGCTGAAGAGATGAGCAAAATTCTCATTTGCGAAAGGAATGTACAAAAAAAAAATAAAGAATTTTGAATCATATTTTCTTGACATACAAATGGGAACTAAAGTGCATACGCACAACTGCATTTAGCAATACCTTTTAGCATGCTAATAATGTAATTTAAATCTGACAAAGTCCTAACAGAATCTTAATTTATAAGGTCTCTGAATTACATCTCTGCAGCTTTAATTCTATGCATTTTTTATCTCCTCTGTAGGTTTAAAAGCAGCACTTAACTGGTTATAAACTACAACAAGACTAAGCATTTCTTTGGATTAAATAAGTCCTTTTTTTTTTAAGCAGGAATGAGACATTTTCTAAAAAAAATAAAACCACTTTAAGAATTATAAAATAATGTAAATTCTCTTCTAACAGTAATGAGAGCAGCTCTGTGTACATTCATTTGTATTGCTGACTGTTGATCAAGGCTGACCAGACTTTCCTGACAATACCAGAATATGGGACTATCATCTCTGGATTTAGTCTCTTTTGAGATAATAGTCATGTCATTAGTCATATTAATTATTTTAAAGCTTATTAGTGTCTATTTTATATCACTACCTAAGCAGAAAAATGCAGTATTAACTGCTTTATTGTGTCATAGTTTTCCCCAAAGATTAAGTCTGTATTACTAAACAGTAAGAACTAAGGAACAGTTAGATAAAATTTAAGCAGGTTAGTCGATAATGGTTCATGATTATCAGGAGAAATGCAGAGAACTTCATAAACTTAATGTACATTTCAGTAAGATACAGAGTTATATATTATAACATTTCTAAGCTAAAGAAAGAAAAACTAAATACTAAACTAAAAGAAAGCCTGCCATTAAAAAGGGGAGACTCTCTAGAGTGGTTATGATAACAAAACAGATGACAAATGACAATATGCTTGTTAATGAGCACCAGTCAATTTGTGTTCTTCAGTCTGCTTTGAAGGACGTCGCATCAAGAGTGTCTCACAGAACAAATGACAATCGCCTGGCAGTAGTCCTTTCCCTGGTGGGAATTCATATCTAAACCAGCAGAAATATTCGTGAAAACAAAAGAGTTTACCGTACAAATCAAAATTAGGCAAGGAGGAAAACTCAGATGTGATGAAATTTCTTTCAGTGAAAACAGAAAAAAAAAGAAAGCTAACAAGTTAGCAGGGGATGGGAAGCATCTTGAAATTCATAAAGGAAGAACAGTCTGAGTTTTCTTGGAATCCAATTTGTACTTTTACTTTTTCAAGGCTGAAGATAATTCTAGCTGGTTTATATTGGTTCTGTGACATTAAAGCAAGATGAAAGGATATATATTTCTTACATATTTTCTTTTGGTTTTTTATGCTATCCTTTTTTAAAGTTCAAAAAAGGTAGTTTTTGAAGTAATAAAAAGATAGAAACTTGTCAATACTTGGGTTCATTTTGTTCTTTTCCTGTGTGCAGTCCCATGGATTGCAGAGGAATACCTGTGTTTTAAATAAAACATGTAGATAATGGCAGTATCAGTGATATAATCTTGTCTGGGGATGTCACTAATGGAAGATTCATTAAGAATACAGATTCATTTATTTCTTTTAAATAAGTAAATGTACTACTACCTTACTTCTCAGTCTTGTGTTGACATGTGCCATAAACGTGTAACTACTGACAGCATCTAGGAATGAATTGTTCTTGTACAGTGCAATACTCTGACATTATTTACAGTTCTTGCCATACACAGCCATGCTGGGAAAACCTGGCATCCAGCTTTAATTGCTCCTTTCCTCAGATGCAGGAGGTGCCATTAATCTTTTAATCAGCTATCTTGGATATGTAGCCAGATCCCATCGTCTTAAACCTAAAAGCAGTTTTATGGGCTACTTCAGCAGGCTAGCTGAGTAATTAGGAATTGAAGACCCAGTCTAATATATCTCTAGAAAAAAAAATTTGGGGATGTGGAGAAGTATCATACACCCTTGTGAATGCAGTTGTAATACATGACGTTAAATAATTACAGTACATTTCTGTGTTTGAAATGGTTTGCGAGAACAAATATCTGATTGTTGCTTTTTATTGCATTCATGCATATTTGAAATGTGGATCTCCATAGAAATAAGGCACTTTTTTTTCTTTTTTAAGTGGAGGTGGTCCTTGTACCGAACCATACAAGCTGTTTTTATGTTCTCTCAGGTAAATCATGATATGATGGGTGAAACAACAGGTCTTCGATTCATAATTGCTCCAGTGGAAATAATTTATCATCTGAGCACAACTTCCACTAGAGAGCTCGGAATGTTTACTGTATGTTATTGGATCAGAAGAAAAAACAGACAAAATATATAGATACCTCTTCGACATCCAGGTTTGCCTGGATATAGTCTGTCTTCTGAGCATTTCGTTTACCTATCAAATATGTTGATAAATATATAGGTCATAATTTTTTGGAATATTTTAGGATCTTTCAGACCAAGTTTCAGCTGACTTCTATGACTTGAAAGAGGGATTAAATGTTAACTCCTTCAGACCTACTCTAAGTCTGACTTTTATGTTGATTGAGGTACTGTTTGACCCTAAAGCCAAGAGTGAATAATTAATTGTAATATGTTTATAGCTTCCTGTAAATGTGGTAGAGCTTAAATAAGGAAATGGAAAGGACTATATTTCTGCCTTAAAGAATGCAAGCATTCGTCTGGACTGACAAGACTGAAATTGGGATGTCTTCCCTTGAGTTACTGGAAGCTAAAGAGTGGGGCCATCTTTTCAATTTACAAATGTAGATCCAAATTCTTTTCTCCAAATAAATGGTGAGAGGAAGACTGGAAATTGTGACAATATGTTCAAAAGTTATACCTAGTGTCAAGTTTCAATTTATTAGTTCAGTGTCATGCCGACTGAGGCTAACTGGTTTTTTTTCCAAGAGGGCTGGCATCTAGTTTCCTCAGAGCATAAGCAGAATGTGCTCATGTCTACCTGCCAGACTCTGTAGACCTGTATTGGATATCTTGAAATCAGTACCCTATATTTTTTTTAAAAGTGTAGCTTTTCAGCATCATTAGTGAGATTGTTGAGTCAGTATTGCAGAAGCACTTTTGGTGTCGGTAGTGATCCATTAATCCTTTGCAGAGACCAAAGTCTGGAGTGGAGAGCACTTAAATATCTTGTTTAAATTTGTATTTTGAATCCCTAAGCAAGATTTACCTCGTGCGGAAGTCTGTGCTGGCATCCTGAATGTGTGTGAACTTCACAGCCTGTATTTAAATTTGGCACTTAGTGTGAAGGTGTATGCTGGAAGAACTGACTTCCGTTTTATAGTTCCCAAGGGATGCTAAGCATTAATGCTCTCCTCTAGCTTCATAAGGCTTCAAAGTGTTCAATAACTTTGGTATTATGCTTTTAATAGGAGTTCTACAGGGAGAGATTATTCGTTCATAACCAGTTAAGATATTGTGTATGATGTGTTTCAGTTTAGGAAATATTTTCTTATACTTTGCTACCAAAAATAAATATATAAGAAAAAGTAAAAACGATGTAACTTTAAGGTCCTGTGGTCATAGACACACTCTTTGTAAGATTATAAAGGATTTATTCTCTGTTAATTCACGTTTATGTTGGCTGGGTTCTCAGGATAATTTGCATGCTGTATTGCAATTATTCCACTAGGAATTTCTTTGATGGTAAAATTTAAAATTAATGTATTTATTCAGGTCAGAAACAGAATCAGCAAACTCCAAAATACATGCTCCAAAATTTAATTAGAGCTGTATAAGCTAAAAATATCTATATTGATATGTGCATACATTGAGTTGTACTTTGGCATAGTTACAGGTGATTGTCTTTTAACTTCTTTAAATCTCTTAACTCTCTTAAAGTCCTATTAAGATGTGTATACTGAGGAACTAGATTGACCATAAAGAAAGTGGAAGTCTGGAAAGAAAATACATGTGGTTGTTTGGTTTACTTTTATTTATTAATCTAGTTTTCAGGATGCCATTAAAATATTGCTGCATGGTATAGCAATGAAATCTTACATAAGGTGTGGCTGAAGAAAATGACCTTACCTCACAGGATAACAAGGTACCGTAAGTCAGACATGACTTTGAAATGTCAAGAAGAAATGGTTACGTTTGCAAAATCTGAGCAACACTTTAATCCAAGGTGCTGTGATTTATTTTTATTATTCTTTATTTAATAGGAGGGAAAAAGTGAGAGGAAATTATTGCAAGACTGCAGAACTGAACAATCTCCAGAAGTTAAAGTTGTTTTGCTAGTGTAAGTAGATTTTCTATTTCTCTTCCTGCAATTAAATTACTGTGGAAGCTTATATAACCAATATAACATTTCTTTATTGACTTGTCTATTGAGACAATATTTTAACATTTTTTGATGTTTCTAAGCATCTGAATCTACAACCTCACAACTTACTGTGATGTGTTATTAATAATGGCATATTGTTATGTTGTGTATTTTTAAAATAATGACATGATAGCAGCCTGTAGTTTTACTAACAGGGTGAAGGTCCTGAGCTTTTACACTCCTGGTCTCCCTTTTTCCCTGTGGAAAGTCGTGGGTATCTCCCATCTACCCTGCTGGCCACAAAAGCCCAATAGCTCAATTTCGTCTTTGGCTGGCCTTGTTCTCCAACCTGTGTATATGAATCTTGCTGATTTATTTCACATTGGCATTTCAAGATCTGATATTTCTTCCTTGCTCGCTCTTGCAAACTCAGAGCTAAACCCTGATCATCTTGCATCTTCAGCGGTGTCATTTCCTTCCTAGACTTGGTGGCCTTGACCTCTCCCTCCGATTCCAAAATATGCTGCTAGAATTAGCTTTCTGGATTGTTGCTCTGTTTCATCTTCTTCTATTGCTCCTTCTCTTTCAACTGCTTGCATACAAATTTCCCGTCAAGTATTCACAGCCCTGCAAACTTACCTTTACTTGATCCTTGAATGGATGTTTAACCTTTCCAAGGTGGATGCATTTCCATTGGTGATGCCTCATCGTTACAACCAGTTCTCTGTGTTCTCGAAAGTTTTTCTGACTCCACGCAAGAGCCTGGTTTTCCGTCCATCACGTCATCAGTTTATCCTTTCCCATGCCCAAATGTGATGCCATTTCTGTCATCATCCTACCCCACTGGAAGTTAATAACTACTAGGCAGGAGGTAAAGTCCATTCACCATTGTAGCAGCTTTTTCTGACCTTGTACCTACAAGTGACCCGCAAATCCTGTTCAGGTAGCACATCATTAAAGCAGGGACATTTAGCATGTTTTCTACAGTTCCCTGGGAGACACAGCTCAAGATATTTGGCTTCTGTTTCATCACCACTTTGTCAGAGTAGCTAGGTTTGAGCACTTTGTACATCTCTCTGTTTGGGTTGCAGTGAACTTTCATTTGCATCCATTAGCACTAAGCAATCTTGAAGTACATTTCTTAAAGGTGAGGTACTAACAATGATTATCTAATATTTCACCTTTTTTTTTAATATGGAAGAGTGAAAAAGGACTGTTGCCTGTGGCCAGACAACAAAAATTTCAAAGGAAAACTGTTTTGTTGAAATCAGTAAATATTTCAGGAATATTTCAATTTCAAAATACTTTCATGAGGTGAAAAACCCTGCTATTTAGTTTCAGGGTTGTGCAAACATTTCCTTTCAGTGGTGTTCTTTCAGATATTTTTAATTGACTTTATGCTGATAGATATGTGATAACTTACTATCCAGATTAGTGTATTCACTATATTTATTTATGTGTTTGAATACAAAATGTTTATTATACTATAGAAATTAAAAAGGATTTTTTT
Organism: Trogon surrucura; assembly: GCA_020746105.1. Taxonomy (NCBI): domain Eukaryota; kingdom Metazoa; phylum Chordata; class Aves; order Trogoniformes; family Trogonidae; genus Trogon; species Trogon surrucura. The sequence continues at coordinate 10,393,101 of CM036620.1, read as the reverse complement.
TATGTTATTGCAGTGCTGAATTGTATTTGCCTCTTCCCATCCCTCAGAATTCTAATTTTTAAAGAATATTAGACTTCTACTTTTGGAACTACTTTAATTTTTTTTTAATACCATAATTTTCTGGAGAGTAGAAATTCCTACTGTTATGCCAGACCTGTTGATTTATAATTTTTTGTCTTCATTTATGCTGTTTGTTTCTGAAAATAATTATATATTATTCCACAAAGTGGGAGGTTGCCATTGCTCAACCCTATACAAATGTTGGCATGTAAGCCACCTTCATGTGTATCATTAAATTCTAAGAATTCAGAGTTCTGGGAAGTTTCTGTGTAACTATATTTAGGGCTATGAACATAGAAATGGCAGAAATTACTTATAAGTGACAAACAGGCTGTGGTATTTTTTTCTTTGTAATTCTGAAAGAATTCGGTGCAGGCGTGAAGGTAACGATTGAAAAATATTGAGTAAGTACTGTAGGGAAAAAATTATAAAATTTAACATATTCTACAAATTTAATTAAAGAAACTCTTGTAAGAATGTGGAGTCCATAATCAAACATGCTGGAACGTAGCATCTGTTTAAAAATTCCATAGCTACATGCAAGGGCCAGTTTGTTGTAACACCATTTTGTCAACATAAAAAAGAATAGGGGCAGGCAGGTAGGTGGTGTGAGTTTGCACCCAGGTCAGTGCAACATCACTTTCTCATATGGGGAGGGCAATTTATTCACAGAAATCAACTTTGCGATGCACAAAAACATTTACCTTCAGTGTATGAGACTTCATTTTGTCAGTAGTTTTTGGTATTATCTCTGACAGAACAATAACACATGATTGGCAAGAAAAAAAAGCCAGTGTAGTATTTCTTGTAGAGAGGAAGTAGCTGCGGTTGAAGGTAAGTGTTCTTATTTGATGCACTATTCCCCAGACACTAAATAAATATTTTAAAAGTTTGTACTGCATTCCCACTCCCTGGGTAGTTATGCCTTAAAGAAAAGTGGTGGGTTATTTTTTTTTTTCTTTTTTCTTTTTGATTGTTTTGGTTTTTTGTTTTTCTCTCATCATTTCTGTTACTATTGAGTTATTTGGCCTCTGTTTAAAGCCTGCTGCTTTAACTGCAATATATTTTTCCAGTCTTGGTAAACAAGATCTGGTAGATTTTTCTTTTGCTGTTTATTCCATTGTACTGTGAAAAGCACAACTATGTATAGTTTTACTAGCCTACAGCAAACTTTGAAGTGTTTCTTAAGTACATGAAGTGAGAAATAAAGGGAAAAACGTCCGATTTTATGAAAGTTAACAGATTTCCTTGACTTCTCCCAGACGCTCAATGAACAACTAAATAGAGATGCAAATTTACAGAAATCTAAGGGGCAATTAAAGAGGGGGAAAAAAAAAGAAGAAATGCTTATATTTTTATTGCATTCCCTTACTTTCATGAGTAAGACATTAGAAATGTAAATCCTAAGTGTTTTAGGGTATCCAGGGAGGACAAGAGGATTCTTGTGCTAAAGTAGGTAAGAGGAATCATCTTTTGGAGCCGTAATAAAACCCAATGAAAGGAAGGCAAATGTTTAAATTATTGCACAGTTCTAGGATCAAGTCAATGAGTATGGAAACTACTTTGGGAAACCTAAATTTGTGGCTTTGAATTATTACAGGAAAGGCCTTGGTTAGTATTTCTGGATAATTTAAAAAAATAATAATCTTACATTCTCCAGCATTGTCTTATTTTATATGTGAAAGAAAGAATTGCCTTTCCTGAGCAATCCCCTGAGCAGATATTCAGGAGGTGAGATGATGAAAAGAAATTGCTTCACTTCCAACCAGGTTGAAATATTGAGGGGGGCACCACCAAACAAACAAAAGAGGGGGGAAAAAAAGAAAAACTAAACAAAAAAACCCAAATCTGTTTACTAAAACGTGCAGCCAATTCTTGTTTTTTAAATTCACAAGACGCTCTTCCTGAGTTAAGGAACAGTATGTCAACTGTCCTATCCTGTGAACCACAGCAATTTTGTTCCATAATTGACACCTTTGATCAGTCCAAGAAGGACAGTATTTTCCCCTGGTAAGTGGACTATGATTTTAACATGTCTTTAAGTTATTATTTGTCATTTCAGATGAAGCGTCCTTTCTGATTATAATCAAAATCCATCGGAATTCAAAGGTACTTGTGAAGGAACTGGATTTTAAAATGTTTGAGTCTTCTGGGTACTTCATAACTTGGGTTTTCATACCATAGGAGACAACCCAGCATGGATTTACCTCATAGTTGAAATACCATCTTTTAGAAGAAAAAATGTGACTAGGAAAGTAGTGGAGGCATGCACCATACTATTAGCTCTTTTGTGTTGATGAAGACTTAGACAATTAAATTCATGTAATTCATCAGCCTCTGGGGCTGTTGCCCAAAATACTGATTCTGTTAGAGCTAAACTCTCCCAGAGGGGCTAAGGATTACACTTAAATAAGAAATCTACAGCCAAGTTCCAGGCTGGATTGGCCTTGCCCAAGTTACATGATATGCATAAAAATTTTTTTTTTTTTTCATTCTCTGAGAGCTAGAGGGCAATATTGTTTCAAAAGACACCACAAAGGCACATCAGAAGTTTTGAGCTATTAAAAGTTTCTCTTCTGACATCTTCTTTAATTAAGATACTTGCCTAGGACACTGTTCTATGAGGTCTACTTAATAGGGCATTTTGAAATGGATCTTTTCATGTCCAGCCACTGGTAAGGATTTATGACACTTGTGGATTGGATAACACACAGGATATTCAGGATGGAAGCTATGTTCTCTGGCCAGTGATAAGAGAAAGTTAATTTAGAAGATAGCATTATTTAGCGAAAAGGTTTTTCACAGGACAGGTGTAGGACGAACAAACATCCAACTAAGATTCGAGACATCCAGGGATTAGAAGTGACCATAATTAGGTGAGAGCCACTTTTTATTTCATACAAATGATATTTATCTGAAAATGCAGTAGCTTCAGAGTTTGTGCAAGCGGGTATCACGCCATTTACTGCCTGACCTCAGCGTGTTTACTACCATTCTGAATCTGGTCATTACATTTTCAACAAAATGATCTAAAGGATAATAATTCATCAATTTGTCCATTTGATGGTTCACTTAAGTACTTTTGAAGTTTGTTCTATCAGTGTGTGGGTAGCTCTGTTCTTGTTTTATATCAAAGCATGATTATGTTTTTTTTTTCTTAATCACGGTCATAAAGGACATTTTATGGAGCTTTTGAAGTTGGCACAGTGTCCCATCTCCGAGTAACCAGAAAATTCAGAAAGATTAAATAAAAATTTCAAAGAAAAAATAATCTCAACAACTAACAATAAATTCTGTTGTTGTGTATTTGGCATTCAGATGTACAGTGGCAGTTCAGTTTCATCACTATTCCGTGGAAACATCCAGCTCAAAAATTATATGACTGAATTACCGTGTTCCACTTGGAAGCGAAATAAACACTTTAGAAATCAATCCTCAGTTCTGAGTGGAATAAAACCAGGAGTTGTAGAAATTATCCATATCAAATGCTTTTCAAGTAAATCGGTTTAGAAGTAATAGACTTGTGGTCCAACAAATCTCCCCATTTCTTCCTTTTTCTTTTCCCTTTGGAAGTTGGATCCTAAGTGAAATTATCTGATTATTTGTAACATTCTGATTTCAGCATAAGATCTATTGTCATGAAGTAGCCTGACCAAAAATGTTACGACCACAGTGACTTGGTTATAGTTGCTAACAGTCAATACATTTTAACTCTTGGTTAAAAAAAAAAAAAATCTGAGATTTTGCTACAAAATATTTAAAACAGCAAATTAGAACAATGTCTCCCTTACAGAGTTAAATTAACAGAATAAGTAAAAATATTAAGCTGTAATTTCAGATTTTTTTATCTTAATTCTTTTTTGCTGTTTAGGTAGGTTATTCTGTATACATTTTTAGTGGATTTTGCGAGCAGTTTAGGGCTTAATATGTTTTCAATATTTGTTAATCAACACCAGATAGAATGTGTGGTAAGATTAAATTATTTCATGCTCTAAAGATACTCAAAATACCGAAGTTGTAAGTATCTTTTTTTTTCCTTTATTGATAAATATGGATATACTCATGGTAGCTTAGCAGAAAAGTATCACTGGATTCAAAAATGTGTTTTCTATGTGCATATTTGTGTCTTAATGCTCTAACTACAAATATGTGTGTACAAACTTCTATATAGCATCTATTTACCCTAAAGCTGTAAAGTTATACTTTGACAGTTATCACATAATTTCAGAGACAGTTTTGCTTTTCTTCACTTGTCTGATCTGCAAGCTGTGTGATAAAACTTAGAAGCTCAGTCATCCCATTTCCTTTCTCTAATCTCCTGCGTGCTTTAAGTGTCCCTGTCTGCTTTGCTCCACAGGAATCTTCCAAGGACTGTTACTCTCATGATCACCCAGAGTTCTATTCATCCACCATTAAATTGAGAAGTTTAACGACTATATTAATTTCTCTGCATCTTTTTCATGCTGAAAAACACATTGGTGTTTATTTTTCTTTTATATTAAGGAGTTATAGTTTAAAATAGGAGGGGAAAAAAAAACAAACCCAAACCAGAATAGCCACGACACAATTCATAACTGTACTCTGAGAGCGGTGACATAAAAATTAAACAAGAATGGAATATGGCCCACAGATTTTGATGGCTTTTGGAAGAAAAGGAAGGGAAACAAAAGGTAGAACCGAGTGTGCGTTAACTATGACTGCTTTTACAAACCAGGGGGGAGAAATAGTTGTCAATACCTTCAGACTGACTAATTTATATCTGCCATCAAAGCTCCAGATTTCTTCTTGTGCTTGTTGAACATTGCTGTCTGCAGTTCTTCCATAGGTCTCTTCTTCCATTTCCGTGATTAAATCATGTGAACGGGTATTACACGTAACGCTCTCCTGCTTTTCTGTTTTGAGGTCCCTCAGCTCTTACTCAGATCACCTCGCAGGTGGAACCCTGACAGGTTTGCATTACGTGATCCGACATGGAACATCAACATTGGCATGACCTGTCTCACTGAATTATGAACTCAACATAGGTTCTTATGCTTAATCTCAGCCCGTTACGATTTCAGTGAGGTGGCCGACAGCCATCAAATGTAAGAAGTTAACCAGTGCCGTGTACTGAGGCATAAACCCATGAGTTTTAGGAAGACTTTTTGTGTCTGGTATTTGCATAGCACCCCTCTGAAGCACATTTGTACCACGTAGCATTGTGGAAGCAGTTATAAATAACTGAAAGTTGGATTTAAAACACAAATGAAAGTTTCCCTCTGGTATAAAAATTACAGCCATTGCAATCTCGGTTAGGGTCTACTGAGCATCATTTCTGCTGCAATTAGGATACCAGCTCTCAGGCACACCACAGTGGATGCTTCAAGGGAAGTGCTCTTCGCACTTTAGGGACTTGTTAACACTGTGCAAACATTGGATAGTGTGTCCACTGGATCCAAGAAATTATATTGGCAGTAAGAACCATGACCTATGTGTCGCCTTAAAATAGAACCTGTGAACGTAAGAAACAGATACCATATTTCTGTATTTTGTAGAATACAAATAAACCTAGTGCTTTTGTATGGTTACATATTCTATGAGAAAGCCCAAATTTTAAAAACGCACCACTAATCCCAATGATTTATTTAACGTAAATAACAATGTCTCTAGTTTTCTAGTCTTTGCAATATGACTTTTATTTTCAAAATTGCTTATTTTAATTAATCGGGTTTGTCTAAATAGTTCTGTTGCTATGAATAGATTTTAAGTCCCTCTTTGAGCCTTAGAGGAGAATGAAGCTATTCAAGATGAAAATATTTGAATCAGACTTATTACTATAATTTCCTAAAAGAAATAAAAAGTCATCATCTTTGCACATTAGTACTTTTTTTAATAAGCCTGCTGATGTGGGAGTTAGATGCTGAATGTCATTTTTGCTTTCCTATTTCGTGTTGCTGTTAATACCTACGTAATGTGAAAGATTCATTTTGGTACCTTTCGACACATACCACTGCTTTTTTTTTTTTGCTTTTTTTTTTCCCCAGTGTCAAATAAGTAGAAGCAAAGATAAAAGGAGAAGTCAGTGGATATCTTTTTGAGTGAGAAGAATGCACACGTCCCACAGCTTCACAAGATGTAAATGTTAATCTGTTATCACTTCAGGGTATTTATTCATGGAACATTGTTTCAAGGGTTGTAGTGGGTGTCCCAAACATTCATTGACAGCAAGAAAAAGGCGTGATTTTCAGATTTTATGTTCCAGTCTCCACTTTGGTAAGGATTAGAGCTAGCATGTGTTCAGTCCTCCATTTTCATCAAGAAGTTTACTAAGTAAGAATGTTGTAATTTTACAGCTTCCAGTTCAGTTTTTGGTAATGTTAAGTTGAGATGACTTCAAGGAATATGCTCTCACAGGTTTGTTTAGATAAGGGAAGGTGAGATTTTTAAATTTAAAGAACACAACCGTGATAGTTGTATAAAAGGATAATTCCTTGCCATCCCCAATCTGTTCCTGCTTTATAAAGATCACTTTCCTGCTGTAGCATTGTATTTCTGAACTGAAGCACAAAAGTATAGCATGATTTTGATAACATAAATCAAGGTACTCTTGTAGGTAAAAGATGATTGCAAGCTTGCTGTACTTCATTAAGCTGGTACTCTCAGACTGTCACCCTATTTAATCATTTTCCCTATGCAGTTAGAGTATTTTTGTGTTTTCTTTTCATCACTTGTCTTAATTTCAAGCTTTTTCATCACTCTTAGTGTAAGACTTACCATTTTGCACCAAAGAGTAATCATATGATTGCAACAATTTTAAAAAATTCTGTCATAATTTCTTAAATTATTGTTTAAATTAGCATGACTGTAACCCCCTTTGTCATAAAAACACTGGGTATAATCTCTTAATCTAGAAACTGATGTTTAATAGTAACTGAAGAATTATTTGTTCTATATTCTTTTTGAAGGCCAGAAGTCCAATGATCTTATCTATTAGCTTCTTGAATGCAAACATTGTATCCTGGAAACATGCAGTTATTGCATACTAATTATGTGCTTTTTGCAGCATGGTACGCAGCTATGAAAAATATTTCCTCGTAAAATGATTTATGTGATGTGCGGTTAAATATCTACGTAATAATTATATAGTAGCACTAAATTATTATAAGCATTAGGTAGCATTGGGCTATTACTGCTTTTTAGGTTACTTGCTGTCTGAAAATTCTCCCTTAAGAAGTGACAACATGTAGTGTATTCTCACATTTCCTTAAAGCTGGTAATTTCTTTCATAATACAGCTATTACTAACTGATGAAAGATGTCCTGCGAAAAAGCAAAGGCAGGGGGAGAGGATATTTTTGTGGGGAATAATAATTTTTGAATGTTACTTGTTCCACTACATTGCTATAGGTCTGATTTCAATTTTTGGATGAAAATACAAGAAAGCTGGAAAGTTTCCCCAGGAAGGTCTGTGGCCAGACAGAGCGTTAATGTCAAGCATTGCTTTGGTAGTATTGTCAGAGCGACGCAGGTAACTGAATTTTAACTGTCTTTGTATATGACTTAACCACACCCAACTGGCTACTTGTGATGGAAGAGGGAAGGTAACGTGGCGTCTCCACTGTGCCGTGAACATAGAACTACAGGAGACAGGCAGGTTGTGCAGAGCTTGCGCCAAAACTGGGGAACCCATTTGCCTAAATACAGCTCGGGCCTCTTTCCCCCCTTCCCTTGCCAGGGAAACGCTGGCACCGGCACTGACTCCTTCTTGCCTTGTTCTCTGCGGTTTCAGCAGGGCGGCTGTGCCGTGCAGCTTGCGAGATGATGATTGCCATCTCCGTGTGGGCTCCGACTCCTGCTCTATGAAAGATTAACATCTCCGAGATCTGTGTCCGATACATAAATTATTCACGGGACTGTGTCACATAAAGGTACGACTAGGCTCATCTCGCAGTGTTGACTGCAGTTCCTTCTTCTTTTACAAGAGGACTGTTGATGGCTGCCTACTGAGAGAGGGGAAGGCATTAGCACGCCATCATCTTTCCTCTCCATTAAGTTTATGCACTTTGGCTTCACTTTACAATGCACAGCATGATGGAACAGAGGCTCCTATAGAGACTGCTGTTGCTCTTGCATAGCCTGTACTGCTGGTATGGTTAAAAACATGCTCGCGGAATTTTTTTTGAAGTCGATCACTGCCTTGGAGTTTGCTAAAAAAAGTTTCAAATCAAGCACTGATAATTCAGCACAAGTTTCTCTGTTTAGCTCATGAAAACGTCCCGATGAAAAATTGTTAAACCGGTAAATTAAAAATTAGCTAACATCCTGCCCAGGATGGATTATACCAAAAAAAGGACAAAAGAACTGAAATGAATTGAAGATGGAGTGTCTATACTAATTTCTGTGTTTCTAATTTATTTCGTTTTTGTCATGCGTTAACGGTTTTTACATTTTTTGTAATTAATTCTTCCATTTCAATTTTAAACAAATGAACCGTATTTTATGGAAAATTGTAAACTTCAGCCTACGTATGTCAGTGCCGTAATGACTCCTTAAAGCAATTTCTGGGGCTTTTTTGTACGTTTGTTCTATGTGATCTTTGTTTTGCCCAGCTGTAACAATACTTAAGAATCTTATTCTTCCAGGAATTTTCTGGGTTTAAGCATGGCTTATTAACAGCCAATGTGTGAAGTTGTTTCAGAGTAGAAGCAGAACTGATGTGTGTAGTGAAAACTCAGAATATCTCAAAGCCAGTTTTGAAAGACAGATCTTCATTTGTCATGTCTCTTGAGTCTTTACACACCTGTTAATAGCATTTGACAGTGGCTTTCTGTTCTTTTCTGCTCTCTCATCCTGTTCAAAATTGATCATAAGGATTTGCATAAGGAACAGAGCTTTTTCTAAGTGCCAAAGAATGTATTGATGATAATTTATCCCTCTATTTAAAAAAAAAAAAAAAAAAAAAAAGTGAATCTTCAGTTATATGGGTGTTACAGCAAAAACTGTAACCTCCTCCCTGCATTCAGGTCCACTAGATTAAAAATCATTAGGATTATTTTCCACCTAGGATAGGTCATCTGAGCAAAGCAAATTTTGGGGGATTTCATCAAAAGAAACAAATTTTTCTATCGTTTACTTGCTTATATCCTCTAGTTAACTGAAGTGCAGATATCATTGCTTAAAAGCTATTCTTTGTGTTTGCAAACAACTTACTGAAAGAGTGAAAAGGGCTTGCCAGAGTAGGGCTTGAACACGGCTTGGGGAGGTGGGGAATTCATTTGTTTGTGTCTGTGGCTCCTGGAAAAGCAATGAAAATTTTGGATCCTCTGCTGGGGGTACTTTCTTAGGATGCTTTTCTCTGTTTCAAAGGGCAGCTCAAGCATGTCAGAAGATTGTATTTGATGCCATTTTCTGAAAAAAAACCCAAAAAAACCAATGGAGGTCACACAAGTATTTTCTAAAATGCCATTCTGTGACCCAAAACCTGTCAGCTTTGTATCTGTAGATGACATTTATAAAAAGACACAACAAAAGAACCACGATACTGAGGCATTTGAGGCCATTCTATGATTCTATGATGATAATTTGGATTTTTGTGCCTCTACTGCTAGCACTGAGCTGCTCCTGCTTTTTCATTTCCAGCACTCATGATCATTTTGATGTGGAAAAAGTAACTCCAAGTTAATCAAGGAACTGTCCAAACTACTAAAAGTGATTTTGCTGCTGAACAGAAAACTGAGTGAAGTTCCTGCTGTTCTGCAAACCCCTGGCTGATCACCAGTAATCCCTCACAGTCCCTCTGCTCTTCTGGTGACAAAGACAATGAGCAATTTGGCTGCCTGCCCACTATTCTGCTGTTTTATTTGCCGATTGAAGGGAGGAGTTGGTTGATTGCTGTTTTCAAAACTAATTTTTGTTTTCTAGAGTTCTTGATGGGAACGAGCCTCCTCTACAAGTAAGTCTCTGCAGTCCTGAAAGCTTTCACTACTATTAAACGCTGCAGGACCTTTGCTTACTACAGGAATATTTCAGATCTGCCAGAGGTCTCATATTCAGGAGGTACGTATATGCTGCTGAAAATGCATCTGCAAATAATGCTGTGTAAGCTGTGAGACTTTGCAGCTTGTCATTATTTTGTTATTTAGTAGTATAACAAGAACAAGTGGCACATTTATGTGAATGATGGTCGTTATGTGACAAAAAGGGAGAAAAGAAGAAAAGTATATTATTCTGATTCCTCACAAGATTGTATTTCCACAAAGTAGCAACGGTATGGTGGTCTTTGTAAATGTTGGCAGTTTAATAACTTTCTATTGGAAATTAAAATTTTACTTTAGATTGTCAAGATTGTTGGTGTTATGGACAAAAAAAATAATTGCAAATGTATTACTCATATATACAAGAGATATTGTAAATGTCTTGTAGTTAGATAGCAGACGTGCTTACATAAAAGATGTAGGCAAATATTTTCTTCTAGTTTCTGCAGAATTTCCATCAACTGGGAGCTTACTGAATTGAAACAAAAAAGAATTTAGTCAGTCACGTTTAATAGAGGGGTACACAGAAGTGGTCTTGAAATGGCAGTTTCATGTACGGATGTGCTGGTTGTGTCAGTATTTAAAACGCAGAGCAGATTTCATTTTCACAGAAAGGTAAACTTATATTATTAACCATCCGACGTCAAATAGTGTTATTGTTCAGAGGCAACATGTGTGACTAGTTTTTAAATTATTAGCTTGTGTTATTACCTGACAGAAAAATGAGAAAGGAATTGCAAATGTTTTTATAATTTCTAATTAGCAAACAGTGTTCCAGTTGTTTTCTCCAGCATTTTAATTCTCTTTGGAACCCTGACCATCATTCAGGCTGTGGGAATGCTTGAAAATATAAAATAATCTATAGGGCAGACAATAAAATTCAGTTTTAACGTTTGATTCTTGCTCGCATTCCACTCCTGTACTGTACTGTTTACCTTTCTTAGCATCAGTATCAGTCTTTGTTTGTGCTAAAGAAGTGAGTAAGTATTCTTCTTTCTTCTGTTTATTTTAAGCTTGGTGTGGTTTTGCATTCACCCAAGAGCCAGATCTTTTGAAACCACCTTAATGGAATCAAACTTTAAGTGCAGTTTATAAGTTCATGAAAGACTATAGTTAATTGAATTATAATTTAATTCATTCATCTGTGTCACAAAAAGTAAACATTTAGCAGAACATTCAAGATAAATATTTTATATGCTGTTTCTCTTCCATATGTTATTGTACTGTAATTTCTTGAATTTTATTAACAAATGGTGGAAATATCTGTCCTTTCCATTTTCAGATTACAATAAAGACATCATCCTGCTGATAGTTTTTTTCTTTCAGGGTCACATTGTTAATCACTGTTCTTTTCTGGCTGCTGCTTTTGACTCATACCGAAGAAGAAATCATTTCTTACTGTTCACTGGGAATTGTCATGTAAGTAAAATTGCAAAACCTTAAGCACCATATTAACTAGACCAGTGCATCATAGTGTACCACTGTTGACATTTTAGTGTGCAATTAATTAATCTTCATTCTCCCATGCTGACTAAAACGATTTTATAAAACAAACCTATACCACAGTGACAAGAATCACATGGAGTTATGATTTTTTCTGTTATCAAGAGTGTAATGCAAATATTTTCAAAAGCAAGAAGGGAGGAAGTGTAGACCATTGAATACGATATTCCATACGAATCAAAACTGTTAATAATAATGCTATCACTTCTGCTTTCCATTGCTTAAATAATACTCATTAAGTTTCTATTCGGGAAGTCTAGTTCAATATTACTGTGTGAAAATTATTCATAGGCATGCTACACATGTTGTTGGGTAGGGTCAGCAGCCTCCCTTCCCTGATGAGCACCTCATTGTTAGTCTTGGCAGCACTACTCCCGGATGAGCAGACTCTACTGGCTACTGCAGTGGAAGAGTTTCAAGGAGGATGGGCCGGGTCATCTCATTCCCAGTACCCCAGCCGGGACACCATGCTCTGCCTACAGAAGGTAAGAGGTTTTAAATCTTCTCAGAGAATTGAACTGTGATTTCCGAATGACTTCTAAGTGCTTTAGCTGTAAAACCGTTTCATAAAGAAGGGAAATATATATATGCCTAGAACCGGCAATCTGTGCAATAAAGATCACTTGTGCCTGTGCCAGATGCACCAAATTCCAGCTCTGAACTGTGAGTTTGCGAAGGTGTTGCTGCGTAAGTGTCCTTAAGAGGGATTCAGTTTGAAAAACCACCTGTACTGGTGTGTTGGATTCGGCAACTGTCCCTGTTCGCTACTGTTCATACTCTTTTGAGGCACCTAACTCTGGTAATAAATTACATAAGAAACATGAAGCCATTTTAAAAATGTGAATATGTTACAGGGCCTGGGTACATATAAGAAATGTTGTCATAGCTTTGTCTCTCTTATCTCTGTGATTATTAACACTCCTAATTTTAAGAAAGTCTCCAGACTCCAGTAATTTTATCGTTTTTCCTTTTACTGTTTGAGGGCCTAACACTGGCCTATTAAGTTATTATATTCTTCACATTTTTGTTTTCTTTTAATGGCTTAATGTGCCAAGCAAGACATTCCTTTATCCCTGGTTATCAATATTGTTATTTGCAGGAGAAAAATATCATGATTCCCCATTTGACACTCACACTCTGTTCAGCTCAAAAATGAGCAAATGCAGTAGAGGAGAAAGATTAACACATTGGGTTAAAAAGCCCTTTTGGGGAAAAATCTAAACACACTTTAGATGATCTCTATAATTTTATGTATTTAATGACTCCAAAACTACTGTGTACTTACCTGGTCCTACCAACAAGCAAATCTTATCAACAAGCCTACTGCAGAGTAGTCCTATATTCTTTCTGCTAGATGATCCTTTCTTCTCTAATAACTATGAACTTCCATTTTGACATTATGGCTATAATTGTTAATGGTTAAGAAATGAGGGAACAAGAGTGGTGACAAGACTGGTATGCCAGTACACAAACGATTAATGAAATGCCATGACTGAATTATTCTTGCTTCAACATTTAAAAAAAGAAAGAAAGAAAAATATGTAAGGCAAATTTACCATTGGCTTGGTTAAGACCTGTAGTTGTAGGTATCCGCTACTTCAAATCCGTAATCTGGCATCAGAAAAATTCAGCAGCCTGTGGTGTACATGTGGTCAACCTTCATGGTCACAATGATCATCTCTGAATAACTTGTGAATCTCTATGGATGAATCATTTTCCTGAGGTCTGTACCATTTTTTTCTGAAAAACAATCCTTAAAACATTGAATAAAATATGAACTTGTCTGATGCCAAATTTCTTGAAACCAGTCATTAAGATTTACTATTTCCATTATGAATAATGTCCATTATAAAAGAAGAAAAACATGACTGTAAGGCAAGCATATATTTTCTGTCATAGCACAGCAGCTTGTCTTCGATGACTGATGTTGTTTGCAGTTTGGGAAAGTAATAACAGAGAAACAGCAAGTAAGAATTGTATTTTTAGCAGAAACTCATTGTTCATCACATACATTATTTTCCCTCTTTGATAAAGTGAATGCTTTATTATTGTCAGTAGTGATGACAAAAAGCCAGCTGACCTCTTCTCATGGCTTAATAAAACTACAAGCACTGGTGAAGAAATCATAATGTAATAACCATTTACCACAGGCCTGACCAAAGTGTACATGCCGTGGCGTGAAAACCTCCCTTAATAAGGCAAAATTGTCGCCTTTCTTAATAAGAAACAGTTGGAACGTGGCTGTTAGATACGCACTGAAATATGGGGGTTTTAAGTGTCTGAGAACACAATACTATTTTTGGTTCATGAATTGGCAACCTCATGAGCTGGCAGCGGCAGGCTGCGGGTACCTTGGCTTCTTCCTTCTCGCCTGTTCTCATTCTCCTGCCCACTCGCTGTCTTGAGAGGGACACCTTCCAATCCCACCTTTCTCTTCCTCCAGCTCTACTTAGAGGAGCACAACTTCAGTCAGCAATTACATGGACATTTCCAGCCTAGTGTAAATACTGGAAGCCAGTAATTAAAGCCCAGTCTCACTTTCCACCCCCAACCCTCGCATTGTTTGAGGAACTGAATTGCTCACGACTCTGGGGAACCTGAGCTGCTGCTGCCTGCAGGCAACTAATAGTTGGCAATATCCTCAACCTATTTTGTGACCTTGGAGGGCTGTGATCACCTGCTTTGAGAAAAGAATGAAATAAAACATTTCCCCAGAAGCAAAAAGTTATTATCAAAGTAACAGTAATTTTCCATGCAGTGTCCCATTGGAGGAGTCCGTGGTGCGTCCTCAAGCGCTTGCTCGCTCAGGCTTAGCAGGGCTGCTGGGAGCTGGTACGCGCCGCAGGGGATGCAGGATAGTATAACACTCCAGGAAGCTCTCGGATAGAAGAGAAGTCCCGTGCCACATTGCAGAATTCACAGGTATTTATTTCCAGTGCTCCTTTTCTCTTTGGTCTTGCCTGCTTCCTACCAGAGCAGAGCCAGAGACTGTTGCCACCTCACCCCTTCAGTTCCTTAGGGGTCAGCCGTGCTTACTGGAGACCGTGCTGGTGCTGTCACGATGCACAGTGGAAGGTAAAAGAAAAAGCTGAGCGAGAGGGCAGGCAGCAACCATTCTCTGTGCCCTCGCAACTTCCACCTCCAGCACTGTCAACACCTGTGTGGATATCTCTAAATAGCTATCAAAAATAATTTCATCTAATATGAGCAAAGTATTATAGAAAATCGTCTTACTTGGCATACGATAGTGTGACGCTACAATATATCAAATATTTCAAAGCCTGGCCTTTATTATCTATATATCTATAATGAGATTTAGATTTGCTTCTTTGCTATAAAACAGTTTTAGACAAACTTTCCAAAATGAAAATCAAAGAACACTTGAGGAACAGAAGAAATAAATTTGTAATGAAGACTTAGTGTTCTGTGAATGAAACTCTAGGAACATGAGTATTTTTCATCATAGTTTTTCATAGTAAAGATGTCATTATAATAAAAGTATGTTTTTTAAATTAGTGACATTTGTAAATTGGTTTTAGATTTATGAGAAAGCTGTGCTGGTGGGAAATAATCCAAGAAAGATCAAGAATCTGTTAATTATGAAATACAATTCTTGCTATGTCTTGAGCTACCAGAAATATCTGCTAATTGCTACCAGCCATACCCTTTCACTTCAAGCTGAATTAATTAATTTCAAAACACACTTGAATTTCAGAGCCCAGTTTTCTAAGTTGCAGAAGATTTATTTGCTCTTGAAGACTTTAATAAAAACTTATCATCTGAATCAAATGATGCTTTCAGATAGACCCCATGTTAGGTGCATCTATGGAACATTTTCCTTCCTGTACCCTTCTTTCTTTATATAAAAGTATTCTGATACACAGTGTGCTTGATATAAACATTTGAGGTATAACTGTGTAACTGTGCTTGTCGTTAGGAAATGTTAACTACTTTTACATAGCAAACTGATAATGTTTCTACCTCTTTTTTGACATCTATTGGTATACAATTTTTTTGTTAATCCCTCGCCTCGAATGAGGGTGAATTATTGCAGAAATGAACTGTAGATTATAATATGCATGCTATGTTTTGCATCCTACAGCCCTTCAGTATTTCAACTTGATTATTATTTTGTGCTTAGGAATTACCGTAGACCCCTGTGTTCTTTTAACAAGTGTAGAACCTGGATTTGGAGACGAGTTTTGTTTTGAATTGTGTCTGGTACTAGAAAATTCTGTCAGCTGTTTGTGAGAGGCTTATTTGGGTGGGGGGTAAGAATTCTTAAAAGCAACTGTACATTAAACCCAGATGAAGGTGATATTAGCCATTAAAGTAGGTCAACGCTGTAAGTTACAAAAAGACCCCACGTTTGTACAAGTGTTTCGAATGTTATCCTTAAAGCTTCTGAAGTGGAATGGAGAAGTACATTCGAATTATTTCCTTAGCAATGTGTCTGCTTTGTCACTACAGTGAAGTCAGGTGTGTGTTGGTTGGTTTGTTTATTACTCACAGAAATTACAGATGTGATGATGTTCAGCTTCCTCCCAGCTTGCTCTCCTGTGTAGAGGCAGACTTAGCATCCCTGTTTAAGTCTGACCGAGAGACTGTTAGCTTTAGACACTGGACTAGTCAAAGTGCTCAGTGAGTAACCACAAAGTGTGTTTTCCTTCAAGTATCTGGCCAGTGATCTCCCTTTTAGCCTGAAGCAGTAATTGTCTGTGCATTTTAACAGTTCATTTGCTTTCACTACACTGCTTGTTTCTCAGCACATTGGATTTTACGCGGTTTTGAAGTAACCCCTTGTGATGGTTGAAATGAGCATTTGTATTAGATGCGGTGCAGTGGAAGAAATTACTGATACCGGCTGTGCACAATTTTACACGGATAAGCAGTATCTGTGGATGACATCTCAAAAAGGATTTATTTCTTTCTCTTGTCCTTTAGCAATGATAGATGAAGCTACCACATTTAACACAGAAAAATATTTTCCCAGGTTTTGTTTGGTTTATTTTATTTTTTTTAATACAACCATAAATCAAATACTCTCTGTGGGCCATCAGCACCAAATTAGAGATACGTTTATGTAATATAATCTTAGTGGTGTCCAACCACAAGAATTGTTTCCCAAATGGATAAAGAAAGCGAAAGAATTAAGCACGTTGATTTCTGAGCAGTCCTTTGGCTCAAGGAATTAGTTGAGGATGCTGGAGGATTTACAAGAGTCCTATAAAGATATGCAGTCAGCTTCTGCTGCAAAATATCTTTCTGTACTTGAGTAGTAATAAGGGATGGACTGAAATGTGTGCAGCAGCCTTAAGGGGCAGCATAGCTAGGAGTTATACACACACTTTTAGTCAGTTTAAATAAAGTAAAGTAAAATTAACCTTATTGCAAATGCTTTTTGCTGTTGCAGTTTGGAATGAATTACTGAAGTTTCTCTCAATACAGTGGAGAGCCTGTTATTTATAGCAGAAAAACTTTGGACCGAAGAAATTGGAACTGCATTATAACATTGAAACAAGAAAAAACCACAAAATAAAGACTGAAGTATATTGCATTTTCCTACTTCAGCAGGACAGCCCCTTCTCTCCAGGATTGGTCTTTTTCTTAATTAAAGTTAAAAAAAATGGTGAGAGGAGGGGGGCTTTGTTTTTCACTCTGTGTCATCAAAATATTACAAGCAAATTTATCTTTGTATACTCCTGTATGCCTTCTTTCCTTGTGTAATATTGCCTAGCATAATACCTCTACAAAAGCAGAAATAGTAAGAGATGTTTAAAGAAAGAAAGGGTGAGGGAAAATGGTTGGCCTCTGCGTAATTTGACGGAATGTACTACTTTGTTATGGTTTTCTCTCAGAGACATTTTCAAGGATTGTAACACTCTTTAGTTAAGAAGGACTTGCTACACACAGGGATTTGGTCTCCCTCCCTTAGAGGAGAAATATCTTTATTGATATGAGCAATATCTTTTATTGATGGCAAGAAGGAAGTGCTATACTCTACTAAACTTATTTTCTTTCCTTTTTTTAATTGAAAATATCTTGTACTCTGCTTGCAAACATGTTATTTAGACCTGCAACACAACCACATGCTGTTTATATAGTACTGTGCAAGTTAACAGCAGTCTGAAAATGTACCAGAAGGGTCAAGAAGTTATTAACATGTAGATGAGAAAAGGACACAGTGCTTGTAGAATGTGCTTATTGCTTTAAACAGAGAGAGAGAGAGAGAGATGTGAGGAAGAAATACAATGGATATCAAACAAAACAGCACACAGTTTTGAAAACTGGAGTTCATCATTAGTATGCAGCTACTGGCGTCAGCTGAAGACAGTGCTGTACCAGATGACTGTCTCCTAGAACTTTCATTTACTGTTTTGTCACAGTAATTCGTTAATTCAATCAATAAGTTCAAAGTCTTTATTCAAGGGAGTTATGATATTGCTGCTCAATAATTTTTCATTTCATTATTTTGGTAATTATTGAACTTTTAGGAGTGTGTTATTGTGTTCTTTAAAAAAAAAAAAAACACCTACCACTTTTTTCTTGCCTCACAGGCATTCTTTACACAATGGCTGGATGACAGAAGGCCACCATACGTCCCATCATAACTCTAACATGTGCCTAAATGTTGCCAGTGTGCACCTTTGCCTTTCATGTCAACTTGGTAAGAGAGATGTGTGGAAGAAGTGAAGTCCCTGGTGGCAGTGGAGCCTGACCTTCTCTGTAAGGATGTTAGCATTCCAGAGGCTTAAGGAGTCCTTAGAAAGTTTTTTTTTTTAATTATTTAAATAAGGGAGAGTGTAATACGGTGTGATTGGAGTTTTGGTTTTCTGCAGCTGATAGCAAGAAAGGTGTGTATTACTCTTTCCATATGTGGCTACGGTATTTTGCTGCTGTGCTCCATCATGTCATTGTGTTCCCATGTTAAGTCAATTTTTCATGTCCTTCATTTACATTCCTAGTTGAACTATTAATGTGGACTTAAAACATGGGCTAAGTCTTTAATAGTTCTTCTGGTGGTCTTTCCTTTGGTTCCTTTTTTTTTCTTTTCTTTTTTTTTTCTTTTCTTTTTTTGCCCCAGTTATGTCACTAGAAATGTGATTGTTCCCTTTGATTTTAGGCTGAGCTGCATGCTATGAGATTTAAGTGTATGTGCACACACAAGTTCACAGAGTTAATAAAGAGTAATAAAGATCACAAGAGTACCTGAGACTGTAAAACATGATAAAGCAATAAAAATCTTCATGTTAACAGTAAGGATAATAGCCAAGGTGAAGGAATTTTTAGCTGCTGGTCACTTACATTTCAAATTATTTAAAGAAAATTTAAAAAATCTCAGCACTTGGCTTTAAACTCAATTGTATGTTGCAAACTAATAAGGAATAAGGTACTTGAATTTTTAAAAGGATATTTCAGGTAGAAACTGATTAAATATGTGTCATTGGCATAAACCATGCCAGGTGTAACCTATATGGAAGATAGTTAGGCTTTTATAACCAAAGCTGGAAGACTATGCCCTAAAGAATTTATTCTGGCTCTCTAGTCTTCTGTCATCTATGCATTCCCTGTATGACATGGCATGAGATCTTGACAAAAAGAACAAATTTTAGATAATCAATTTATGTCCAATGACTACAATAAATGGCACAAGTCATGAACAGAATGTCTACATTCAAACAGAATGCAATCCATTTTATGCAGGGAATCAAGCATTGTAGCACAAAGTCTGTAAGCAAAAGCATTCAACTGCAAAGTAGCAGAAAACACTTGAGATAAGAAAAAAAAAAAAAAGCATTTTGTAGTCAGTAGCATTCATTACAAAATCATTTCTCCTCCATTCCCTTAGTCCCAATTCCTTAGGGAAACCTACAAACTACCTTCAGAAGTTGACCCTGGAGTCATAAATCTAAAAGAGATTAACAAATTACAAATCACAGACTCAGCAGATATATTAGTTTTCTGGCATACCATAAATTTCCTCAAGCCCTACTTCCAACTAAACCATCAATGTTCTAAAATCAATATTTAGCTTTTTCTCTCTGTCCAAGAGGGCTAATGACTTAATCATCTCCCTCTCTTCTAACAGTCTTTTCTATTCTTCTGGTTCAGATTGCTATTTTACCTCAAATTGTTTAATTGATTTTTATAGTAAATTAACCCCAATGAAAAGTTCTGATGTCTCCTGTTTCTGTTTTACATTTCTGTCACTCTTTGAAAGAAAAAAAAGAAGCCGTAAAGAAGCTAGAATCAAAAATATAAACTCCTCAGTGACTTCAAATTGTACATAATTTTCATTTTAATTCCAATACAAAGGTGATATTTACTGCTAGAAACTGCGATAATTAAAACTTCATAAACATCACATAGAAAATTGCTCTCTCTGCTCAGTGTGCAAGATCTGGAATTAGATAAATACAATGAAGACATTGTGAGAGTCACATTTTTGTGTGACTATTAGCTGCAAAGTTGCTCCTTACAAATACATTTGAAATTATGTTCAGAGTAGCCTGTTCAAATTGAATGTTCACAGGTGAAATATTTTAATTTTCCATAAATACTTTAGTGAATACTTTTATTCTTAAAATGCTTGTCATATGCTTCTGTAGGCCAAATTGCCCTGTTAGCACCTTATACTGTAAAATCCGGTATAATTACTGTGGCAGTGCTTGTACTATTTCTGTGAGTTGTCTGAAGCTGGCAAAGCTTAATGAGACAGCCTTGGTGTGATAGATGGATTAGTGTGAGATTTAATTTGTGTTAATCCACCTTACATGGGAGAAGTATGGGGATAAAAAAAACGTAAACAGGAATTACTTTAAAGTATAGCATCATTGTTATTAAATACTCACCCTTAGGGATCTATTTTATGAGTTGGGGGGAATCTAACCATATGACTGCTTCAGCTGTATTGGATTGCACACTTCAAGGCTTCTCTTAGGTTAACTCACCTTTCTTTTTTGAAATTGATTTCATATTTTTCAGAAAAATATTTCTAGCTAGTCAAGATCACAATCTGTCTCATAGCATTCTTTAAGGCTCTGCTTTTAGGAATGTATGGGGATTGTACAGTTATCGTGGTGTGCAAATTTCATGTAATAGGAGTTTTCAATATGGAAATGTATACTAAGAGTTTTCTAATATATTAAGAGTTTTCAAATATGGAATCACCTTTTTCACAAGACTCCCTGAAAACGGCTAGAATAAATTGAATTGTACTAAGGCCCTCCAAAGCTGTAAAGCAAATGCTTTACTTGAACAGATCCTATCCCTGGGATTTAGGAAATGAAGATAAATTACTAATATCCCCTCTCAGGGAAATGAGTACACTTAGAAGCACCTGAGCAGGTCTGGAGCTTCTCCTCTCTTTTCTGAAAGATATTTGCCATTAATAAAACTGAGAAGCTTTTGAAAATTTCAGCAGATTAATAGTAGAATTTACACACCAATCTTGCATTTAGATCTGTTTCGAGAGTTTACTATTGACTGATACATATATCAAGAACATTGTAATAAGGAGAATGCTACACACATCCATTAATTCTCAAACGGAAAGATCTATGATTCTTAAAAAACAACAAGGCTTTCCGAGACAAATGCGTTCAGTTGGATATCACTTTGCAGACTTTGGCATTTTTGAAAGGGCTACAAGTTGACAAGGAGTTTGCCTTGGAGAGGTGTGGAAACTAAGAACATTTACCCACCCACAGCCAGAATTCAGAAGTTAAAGAGGAATTTCAGAGACAGGTGGAAGGGGAAACAAAAACTATCGCGTGA
Source organism: Trogon surrucura (assembly GCA_020746105.1). NCBI lineage: Eukaryota > Metazoa > Chordata > Aves > Trogoniformes > Trogonidae > Trogon > Trogon surrucura. Next base: position 10,371,749 of record CM036620.1, on the reverse strand, counting down.
AAGCTAAGAAAGGAAAGTACTAAACTAAATCTGCAATGACAGTAAGATTTGCCCAATGAAACTTACCAAACAGAGTAAAATGAAAAACTTTTCAAAGTATTTGAGGTCTCCTTTGGAAGGAGAGCCTCCAGGTCTACTCAGAACTGTAAACAGAATCGGATAGAAATCTGATAAGAAAAGCTTACACTGATACCATTTAATCTGGTGTTTTGAAATCTACCCACAGACACATTTTCTGAGATGTATCCCTGCTTTTGTACTTAGTCTAACATGAGGGACTGTTCCTTGGAGACTTCAGGTGCTCTATGGTATAAGGAGTGTGTTGAGGGGATGATAAAATTTAGATACAGAAACAACAAATTACTTAGTTAGCAAAAGAATGTATAGCATCATTTAGTCGCATTTTTCTTCTTTGGTGTCATAATACGTAACATTCCTTTAAGGGATAAGGATGAGAAGTGATTTTTCAGTTTAGTTTAGCTAGCAAAGTTGATGCTTATGTAAGAGTTGTAGCTATAGTACAAATAATGCAATTTATCCTTAACAACATATTTCCATCTTCAGCAATGAAGAAAATGCCTCGTATGGAAAAGGATGGCAAATCTCCCTGTGAGTATGGAATCCGGGATCAGTTTTCTTGTTATGATAACCCAAGACAAACTTCTTACACTGATGATTTGTTTAATTGAGCGAGTAGGAGAGCAGTCAGCATTGAAGAAAAATCATCTTGGAAAGTTTGTTATGCCTGGTTTGAAATAATAAACCTTTGGACCGAGGAAAAGCGAGCACCGTTGCCAGAGTGAAAGGATGTGGATATATTCTGTCCAGCAATTTGTCAGAAAGAGACAGGACGGTGTTTTCGGGCATTAGCAAGAGGTACGTTATCTTGGCATTCTGGGGTTGGGTATCAAATAAAATTGGTAGAGCTGTAGACTTTTATAGTAAAGTAAAGCATCTGTACCAGAACTGTGTGAAGAAGAGACCACTTAAGGTTGCTGTGTCAAGCGCATCTTGATGTCTCTAACGGTGACTGAATTAGCTTATCCAAAAGACTCATTTTAAAATGCTTTAATGATTGTAGAAAAGACAGTGAAAATAAACCTAAACTCTATGTTAAAAACTGCAAGAATCTATGGAATATACCTTGACTGACATTATTCCATTTAGCAAATCTCTGTTGAAAGGAGGTGAAGGTAGGTGGATTGGAGAAACAGTTGGATCAGATGAATGACAAAGAAAAAGTTAGGGCACCTGCTAACAGAAGATGAACAAAAAACAGGAAGAGTAATAGCTGGTGTTTTTTTCGTCACTGTTTGGAGAGTCCAAATCTCAAAGATAGTATAAAGGATTTTCTTTACAATCAATCAAACAAAAAACCCCAAAGAACACAAGCCAAAACAGACACCCATGCACCCCACCCTCCCTCCTCCATGTTTCTTCTGGAAAAGTGACTAAAAAAATTCTGTGTGCTACCAGGAATATTATTTTTTCCGGAGGGCAAAATATGTGATTAACTTTCCATTAATTTAAAAAAGTATAGCAGAGATGCCGTGGAAGGTAGTGGTCTTGTACTAATCTCTTGAATTTTGATAGCAAAACCTTTGCTAACCTCTACTTTGTGCTATTTCTGTTTTAATAGTAAATATTTTTTCGCCTATTTTGTATTTTACATTTTGAATGATTTTATGTTCACAAAGGTTTGATTATCATGTTACAAGATACATGGATACTATATGTGTGATTTACAGTATGTCATGGTCATTGTGTAAAACAGATTTCTGTTTGTATCTAATGAGCTGCAACAAAATTTTTGATTGGGCAAGAATCTTTTTATCTTCCTGTAACGTTGAAGTCTTCTAGCAGGTGATGCTTAGGTAGACAGGTGAAAGATACATTGGTCAAGAGACTAACAATATCCTGATATTAAGGTGCCAGTTGTCTTCTGGTGATTATTGTAGCTAGGAGCAAAAATACATTAATTACTTTAATTTGAAACAGATATTTATTAAAGTACATTAAGGGAATCTGATATGTTATTTATAAAATATATAAACAGAAGGGAAATAAAGCCTTCATCCTTTATATCTAGATATTCATGAGAGAGGGAAATAGCGTACATGTAATATAGGTACTACAAGTTATTGTAAGTAAGTAGGAGTATACTCTGGTCCAGATTACTTGTTGATAGAAGTAAATTTAGTGTATAGATTGCTGTCACTTTACACTGTCATCCTATGTGGTCCTAAAAAATATTTAGAAGAATTTGTGTTGACTATTTGCATTTTGAAGAAAGATAACTGAAAATAAGCTATGTAATTTTTATCAACTATGCAAACTAGAAAAGTGCTTTCTTTGTTTTCTATAACTTTTCATTTAACTTTATGTAAACATTTGACAGCAAAATTCAAAAAGTTGCACAGTACTGCAGGCAAGGACTTCTGAGAGGGGAGCAGAGGGAAAGAACCACCTCCCTCACCCTGCCGGCCACGCTGCTTTTGACGCAGCCCAGGATGCGATTGACTTTCTGGGCTGGGAGCGCACACCCGCTGGCTCAGGTTCAGTTTTTCATCTACCAACACCCCTGAGTCCTTCTCCCCAGGGCTGCTCTCAATCTGCTGGTCACCCAGTCCAGCCCAGAAATAATTCAGTTTATAAAGAGCCAGTTTAGTTTTACAAGCCTGAGAGTGTCTTAGGGTGGTTTTTAGTTTAGTTTTACAAGTGTGTTTTGTTACCAGGCATGCAGTAAGTGAAAAGATGACTGTTAGCGTAGGCGATCCTGAGGAAGGAAGGCTGTGTTTAACAAGCAAACTGAAGCAATAGAAATTTAGGATTGTGAGAGGAGTCAAACCACTGGGAATACAACATTTCCAAGGAAAAAAAAAATAAATTTACAGAACTTGGGAACTGTGGATGCAGGAACCAACTCTGGGTATTAAAGATAAGAAAATGAAGGTAATATTTTTTGTTTTTTAATGTGTGTTATTTTTCTAAACCATCTCAGGAGGAGGGGGAAAGTGGAGGATGAAAAGAAATGGAGCTAACAGTGCCAGGAATAAAGCCTGACATACTGAAAAAGCTGATAAAAGTTGTTAATTAGTAACTGTCATTGCAGACAGCCTAAGATTCTAAGAGAGCTGGAGTGACATTTTTTTTCTGGTTTTGTTGATTTATTTGGTGTTTTTTTTTAATTGCTGGGCTTTTGCAAACAACTCAGAAATAGAGTTTTTAATACTCAGAGATACTAGTAGGTTGAAAATTCAAGACAGTCTCATTTTTAGATTCTGGTTGTGACAGAGGACAGAGTTTAGTGTTCTCAAGAAATACAACTGTTCTATTTAAATACTTTGGATTTCTGTTGCTGTTTTGAACAGCAGATAGGTAATCACATGAAAAACAACAAATAAGAATGAAAAAAGCATCAGCCCTCTTTCCATTTTTTTGTTGAACTAACTTATATTGGACAGTAAAACTACCGAATCAACTGGATCAGTCAATGAACTACAATTATAACATTCAGCAGCCAGCCATTATCAAATTCATATAGCAAATAATAGCATAACAAGATTAATTCAGCTGACAGCAAATTCTTATGAATTCCAGCCTCAAGAATATAGAGAGATTGTCTCATTCCGAAGCACATACAAAATGTAATAAATACAACATAAAATTTCAGAATAATCTCCCTATAGTCTGTCCTTCAGTTCCTAAAGTAAATGTGGATCACTGATTCCCCTACAAAATACTTGACTGCCATCATGTGAAAAAAATCACAAGAACTAATACAGATTTGTCTTGCCAATATTTTTCATTTAACTCTAGCAACAGACAATTTTAGCATTTTTTTTTTGTGCTTAGATTCAGGGAACCATTGTAGGTGCCTTTTTCTAGAAAATTCATACTAGTTTCATGTGTGCAGAAGAATGTATTCATTCATATCTCTGAAGAAATTCAACCAAATATGATTGGTGTGATTTTTTTTTGCTTTTCCAGAGAAAGAACAAGTAAAAAATCAGTTGTTTGAAAGGTGTGAACCTTTTATAGCTCACATCTATTATATGAACTTTATAGTTCATAGTATATTCAGAATCAGGTGTCATCAAATCTAGGGTTTTCTTTTGGTGATAGAACTTAGTGGCATTTGGTCTTCATGAATCTTGAAGTTAGGCTTTGCATGTCTTGATTGTGATCTCTCTGCCATATCATCTTCAGAAAGCAAATGCATTGATCTGTCTTAACTGAAAAATTCACCATTTCTAACTCTTCCAGTGGAGCTCTTTTCCATGAGATCTAATGTAACTATTAGCAATGCAATCTCAACAAATAAAAAAAAAACTAAACAAAGAAAAAAACCCACAACAAGAAAAAACCCACAACAAAACACTGAGAGCTAGGTAGAGAAGAAGCGATGTGATGAAACAGAAACATATCCGTCCCAAATACTTGCTGAGGTACCAGATAATATGCTTCTCTGAGTATTGTTGATGACACTTTTATTTTATATACCAAGATGAATCCAGCAAATTTTGACAACTTCTTCACAAATTATGAGTTTTATTTGACCTGATAGAAGCAAACAGACATCCACTTCTGATATGTCATTTTGGTTTGGACCCTGAGAGCCTTCAAGGATACCTGGAGCAAGTAATTCAAAAGAACGTTAGTAATGTAGAAAGACTCTCAGCTCTCTCTTTAGATTCTTGTGAAAATACATATGAGTTTTCAGAACTGATTTGGTCAGAGACTCACAAATAAGCAATTAAAACAAAACTGTGAATGTGACTTATCTATTTTAAAATATTTTGGGGCTGCATAAAAGCTCCAGAGTGCAGGAGCCCGGTGAAAAATGCTACGGCAAAACCCAGCACCTCGCCACGTTCCTTGGTAGATACCAGCAGATACCAGAGGCATCAAAGGGGAGAAAAGGAACTGCTAGCTGCCGGCTTTTGGAACGGAACGGTTGCATCGATTCATCTTTGGGCACAAGTTGAATGTTACAGTCTGGATCCAAGGTACTGCCATGAAGAAGCCACTGCTGAGTGCACAACTGAAGTCCACACTGGTTAGACCCCAGCCCGAGATGTGAAAGTAAAGCTCTGCTCGGGGAAATTCTCCGCTGGTGGCAGGCGCGCTGAACAGGGTGCACTTTCCTGAGCATGACACAGATGGCACCGTGGAACAAGATAGAAAATCTATCAACATGCTACATTACCTTCGCATCTGGGAAGCTCCAGGCAATCCAGCAAAGCACTGAAGAGGATCAGGTGCTGCAGGCAGAAAAACAGCGCGTACTCTGAGGATGGCCGGGACCAGCAATGCAGGAGGTTACACCGTGAGAACTGTGTAAAACATAGCTATTTGATTTGATTAATTAATTTAATGTTTTACCTGATTGCTTAAAATTAGTATTTGATGGATTTATTTAAATTTATATCGAGTTTCTTTAAAAATTCCTTGACTAGAAATGCCAACAGATTAAAAAAAAACAGTATCATGTGCTTGAATGTCCAGGCAGGAACAATCAACTGAGAGCTAGATAAGGCAGTGTGTACTGTGCAGAGAGATTAACAAGACAACCAAGACAGGCAAGACAATCAAGCTTTATAGATGGATTTGTGTAATCCCACTCTTAATCTAATGAAAGGCTGGAACCCAAAGGCCAAGCTCCGCAGAGGATGGGAACTTAATAGTCAGGAGGTTATTAGTTTAGTTCATAGAGCTGGACTTTCTGGAGGAAACTTAGTCAAGACAGAGGATCAGAAAACTAAAGGCACATTTTGCCAAGTATTATACATCTGACGTACTGCGATTAGCAAACAGCCTCAGGACTAATCCACAAATTTTGAATGTTCAAAAGGAAATTTGAATTCAGGCTGTTTTTTCAAGACACATACTACGCAGTAAGGAACAGATTGTTCTTCTCTATTTAAACCATCCAGGAAATGAATGGTCAAGACAGAAAAAAGGAGAAACCTCCATTCCCTGGGTGCCTGGAATCACTGGACCAACAAAGGTGCTTTTGACTGTAGTCAATGTAGTACATTACACTGTTTGTGTATTTACTGCACTTGCAACCTTTGTCAGAAACAGTATTGTAGAAGTGCTGGGGTTTGGCTGTGGGCTCGAGTGATTTCTGAACACTACAGATGGGATCACGATTAGAACTAGGTGATCTCCCCACGGCCACATCAGTACTGGAGGGAGTAAATTTTGTGAGATAACGCACTTCAGCATCATTTTTCAGTGCTCTGTGGTTCATCTGCAAGTAGTATTAGAGAGTTCTGCAGAGAAGCCTGTACTTAGAAGTGAAGCGAGAACCTAATCTCTACTTATTCTCCCACATCGCTTCATTGACATTGGGGTAGAGAAGGGAGGAAAGCCACGCAGTAAAAAACTGTTGGAAGTTTCAAAATACTTCTCTTGGAATACGGTGTAGGTGGGAAAAAATGTTGTGCTAAATTTTCAAAAATTTTCAAAGTATTTTTTCTGCTTCTTTGAGGCAGATAATAGAGAGATTATTAGTAATTATGCTACCATGAAATGTAAATCTGAAACTTTTGCATTGCAGCCGAATTAAAAAAACAACCAAACAAAAAAAAAAAACCCTAAAAACCAATTCATGAATACTTAATGAATGAGCAAACATTGGCATCATATAAATATTTTCTTTCTCCTCGTCAGTATTCAGGGGCTGTATTGCCATCTGGCAAAGGTTTCAGTTGACTAACGCTGAAGCAATAAATTAATACAGTAAAGGATGCTACGAACAGTTTTAAACCAATTAAAATGCTCGAAGCAGACTCTGTGCATGTTAAAATGTCATGTCATAATCCTGCAGCACAGAACCAAAGAACCGTAATGAGCCAAGTGTGAATGAGCAAAGATTGCAGGATTCAAGGGTATTGCTTGGTGTGAGCCTTATGGCATGCACAAATCCTAGTAATTCAAAATGTAAAATATGCTGATCCATATTAGGGTGTACACTAGTTTTACTATAGAACAGAGCCTGCCTCATGCTTTTGTAGTCTTTAATTTGGATCCAAGAAAAATTTAAAAAAAAAAAAAAAAAAAGAAGAAGGGTAAACCATGTGTGTATTTTACCTCATTTAGCTCCAAAAAATGATTTGGTAAACCCTCATGTTAGAAAGGAGTTGCCTGCCTGCAGACAGCAAGCGGGAGGGCTGGGCGACAACATGGGCCAAGCAGCAGCCACCTGCGTGGTTCTGTCTTTAAAACAGCCTGTCCAAAGTCTTACTTTAAAACAGTCTGTCCAAAATTTGCTATCAAAGATGTCTCAAAGTTTCCGATACCTATGGGACCACTCAAGAAAGGGAAGAAGCCTGTTCCTGAACCTGTCAGTTTGGTATGTCGGTTTCCTATAGGAGGGAAAGAAAAGAGATGTTCCTTATCTTCCAAAAATGACTGTATCAAAAGTGTGAATTGTAAATTTATATTATGAGAAATAAGTTGAACCAATGCAGTAAGACCTTCTAACAGCAAGAGTATGCTAGAATGTTGGGGTTTTTTTCTGTTAAGAATATATCACTAAGAATCAGAGGTAGGTGAATTACACATGAATAAAGTACCGGGATATATTTGTATCTTTTAGAGATACGAATGCTAATAGATGATTGCTGCTGAAATATTTGAGATTTTAAAGTGATATATTATAGTAGTTGTAAGTATTTTGGAATGCACAAATGATCCTTTTAATGTGAGCTGATCACATCACTGCAGGAGGGAGAGGAGAAAACTTGTCCTTTTTTAATGAATGGCAATGATTTAAATAATGTTAAAAGAAAACACTGGGTTTATGTTTTGTTTCTTTTCCTGAAGCGTGTATTGCTGCTGCCTTGTATACTTGCACAAGTCAGACATTCTAAGCTTTCATTTATGGTAGACAAAAATACTTTTCAGCTTAATGACTTTTTAAAATAACTCATGAAGCTTATCTACGTTCTACTAAACTAATTTGTATATCTGCCTTATATATTTATTTTTTTTAAAAAAATAGACAAACAAAAGCATAAACAGCTCCAAATCCATTTATTGAATGAAAATGCAATTTCCATTTGGACTGTAAGATCTGGCATAATGTCTGGCATAATGAATTCAAAATACTTAAGTTCAGAATACTGGAATGTTATGGTGGAATGCTACGCAGAATCCTTAAGCGCCCCTTGATTACATAATGTTTTCATATACCGTATTTGTGTGATATGTAGAGGAGTAAGGTTAAGTAAGGTTATTTCCTTTTATACGTCAAACAAGATATTTGAGAATTAATTTTCAACTCCCTGTGACAGCCGTTCCCCTTATTTCTGTTTGGCAGTGACGTCTTTAAAAATGACTTCTATAGACAATTGTATATCACAGAAAGAAAAGCGAAGCAGTACTCAGTAACTGAGGTTTGTTTTTCACCATCCTCACTTTCATAAGGACTAAGGAATATCAGCTTGCACCTAAGCAGTCTGCATAAATCATGCAAGGTAAGTTCCAATAGCTGGAGATTTTAAGATCTTTTAACAAAATGATTGTATTGTGTGGCAAGATACCTCCACACAACTATAGCTGCTGGTAGTTCTGCAGTTCTTTAGTTAGAGGAGGAAAACTGATTTTAAATTATTTTCTTTTGTAAACAGAAAGAACAAATTCTGAATAATCTGTATCAGATTTTGATCTGTTGTATGGTATGTGAGAAGGCAATTAACTATAAGACGATATCCTGCTGCTGGCAGGGGGCTTGAGACTAGACAATCTTTAAGGCCCCTTCCAGCCCAAACCATTCTGTGATTCTAAAATATACAGTCTTATTTTTCAATAACTTTCAGAAAGAATAGTGTCTCCAGTGTTTTCACTAGTATTATGCTAACAGTAACAAGCAATGGTAAATTGTCCAAGATAAAATAATTTGCTTCTAAACCACTTTTTACATCTTCCACTATTCCTAACCTAGCTCCAGCGCTACCTTGAAAAGCAGAGCAAGGAATGGTTTATTGCGTAGTAATCAAATGCTTTAATCAGCTGGGAGTTAATACACTATTGAAAATACATGCAGCAGATGTTTTACCAAATACTCTATTTTTTTAGTTGTAGGCAAATCTTGATAATGAAAACTGCTGGAGTTTTCAATCCCGGCCTGTATTTACTCATAGGGAAGAGACAAGTTCCCCTTGCTACTGGGGGGCACCCTGGGCTCCTCACACAATAGATATTCCAGAAAATAAGCCTTCTGCTTTGTGTAGCCCTGGGAAGTACCTCAAATTTATTGAAAACAGTTTGGTTTGTTTTTTTTTTAAAATATGTTCAGATTTCAGTGGTTTAACTCTTAACCTGGTTTGTGTGGCATCACCCTATCTCTAGCAAGGTGACAGCATGGTCAGCAGCCAGTCACAGCCTGGACATCCAGGAGTTTTCACATTCTACACCACTGGGTTTTATTGGAAAGGGCAAAAGATGCAGCAGAACAAGATCAGTCTTTAAATTCAGACACCTCGGATCTTCTGGGGAATTGAATTAAAATAAACAATTTGAAAGTATACTCAGTGCCCTTGCAGAGCATATTATAGCTGCAGCGAACCATTTAGCTGACATGTTTTAAGCGCTCTTCTATTATTTGGATAATGTAGTGTTGCTATTCATGCTTAAAATACAGATAATTCTTGTGTACTTTCCCAGTTGATGTATCTTAATGAACTAGTGCCAGCCGAGCCATTGGCCTGTTGACCCATGTTCAAAATAACACTCAGGAGTTAGTCTGATTTTGTCTAAAATTATACAGGGCAGATATAATCTCTAGGGAAGGTTCTGTGTAAAATAGAGATGGAGATGCTATTTGCAGACCAGATAGCAAAGATGATTGAACAGATCTTTTGCAGGTATGGTGATTAGTGCTATTGAGTTTCAGTAAGTGCAGAAAAACATTTTTGTTCATTTCAGGGTCTTTGCAAACTGCTGCTGTGTTAATTTGAGTCTAGCAATTTCAAAAACAACAGTTTCAATGACATAAGCAACTTTTATTTAAAAGAAGACTGGGAGAATTAGGAAATATAAATCGATGTATCATCTTTATTTTTGCAGCCTGCACATTGTCATAACTCATAATAAAAACCTCTTTTTCTTTTGGAACTAAAATATTAGCAGTATGTAAATGCGCAGAAATATCAACACAGCAGTTTATGCACGTTGTACAGCATAATTTGAAGTTCACTTCAGAATATTCTGCCCCAAGCCTGCTCTCTTTTCAGTGAATTTAATGAATTATATCCTTTCTGAACTTCAGTATCTCTATCAAAAGTATTTAAGATCTCAGCCCACACTGACACAAAAATTTTTGTATAAATATAGTAGAAGTGGAGATTTTCCAAATTCCTGAATTTTAACTTTCCACTTCTGGTTGCCTTATGCAAATGCCCTGTTTTTCTGTCCACTGTGAAATAATAATTGAGATGGGGAAATGGTTCAAACTATATATTGATATATCAGAAACCTGTTTCCTCAGGGTAAAATTTAAAATCCAGTTGTCTTATTAAGAAAATGCTGTAACTTCACTTATGTGAGACAAACAGGAATGTTAAGTATTATATATCTGTTGTGTCATTTATAAAATTGCATACTGCTTAGAATATTGAGTGGAATATGTTTTGATACATAAATCAGTAATAATGTTCTAGTCTACAGTTGCAATTGCAGTACTAATACCAACTGCTGCTTAACCAATTGATCAAACAGCTGTTTTGTGTAGTATTTTCAGGTATGTTGAATTTCATGGCACTGTTGTTGCTGTAAAAATATACAGAATTTATAGCACCATTTAGAAATACGTGACTTACCCAAGTGTATTTTACTGAAGTCACATGTCATTGCAGTCTGCAGCTCCTACAGAAATACGTAGGAATTGTAAAGCATTTAAAATTTGGTGAGTACAAACAAGAATGTTTTGAGACAAATTGAGAAAGCAGACTGAAGAATATTATCTGAGTCTCAGAGAGCATGGGAACCTGAGCAGAACATGCTGTTGTGGCTGAATCCTTCCTGGGAAAAGCTGGAGGTAAGGGTGGAGAGTTCCACAGGAGAATGTGTTTACTTTTCCCAACTGGTGTTCCTTAGTTAAACATCTTTAAAAGCAACTTCACCTGGTGCCATGAGGCTTTCTACCTGTGGTTTGTCTCAGTGACATCTTTCTTCATCAAGTTTCTCTTTACAAATGTTGTGCCACTAAATTAAGTGTTAGCATTCTCCCAGTAATTTTTTATATGAAGCAAGTGTTAACCAGCCAATCATAGAATCATAGAACAGTTTTGGCTGGAATAGACCTTCCGGATCATTGAGTCCAACCTTTTCCAGTGGAACTGTATGCCATACAGTATGCTGCATCAACAGCTGTAGTACCTATATCGCACTGGAACGTAGATGATCTGGTCACCTCTGGTTCACTGTCTGGTTGAGTCACTTGGGTAAACATACTGTTGTTAGCAGTGTGGAAAGGGTGGTGCAGTACCTCGGTTGCATTTTGTTGGATCATGGTTCCTTCCTTAATGTTCTCATCTTTAATGTGGAAAATCACATAAGCAGATGAAAACAAGCATATCAATCTGTTAGAGATCCGTAGGAGAGCCACACAAATTATGAAAGGGCTGGAACTTTTCTCCTGTGAGGACAGGCTGAGAGGGTTGTTCCGCCTGGAGAAGAGAAGGCTCCAAGGAGACCTTACAGCGACCTTCCAGTACTTAAAGGAAGCATCTCTCGCATTCCTGCCCTGCAAAAAGCTATCAGGTGCATTCTGAGAACTCAAGCCGAGCAGCAAGTAAAACCCAACAAAGCAGCGGGATAAGTACCACACGCTTTCTAGCAAGGAGACGTCTCCTTATGCCTGCGTTGCTGCTTGTCAAGCTGCTTGTGTGATGGCTGCCTGCATGCCTCACCCAGGGGCTGCTGTAGAGGATCTTCAGATTCTTGGGCAGCGAGAATAAATCTACTCTGCATTTCAGCTGTGCGTTGTGGTTGCTCCTGCGTCCTGCCTGTCTCAGCCCACAAACTGCCCATGTTGAACCATATCTGAATTGATTTCCATCTGTTAAGATGTTACAGGTTATCTGAAAGCTCTATTAGCTTTCTCATGTATGTGGGGACACAGGGATATGTGTGTCAGCATTTTGTCTAGTGTTATTCTGTACAGTCAAATATTTTTTGCTCAGCTACTGAACCTCCATTTTCGGGTCTTTTTTGGGTAGCCCTCAGAACCACACGAACTCTTCTGCTCAAAACAACAGCATTAACAATAGCAGAGGAAAGGACGGCTTCTGAAAGAATGACATCCGATGGATTTACTTTCAGCCTAGAGCTTTTAAGTCATTTACCATTCTCCAAAGAATTCCGCCATTATGTATAAAAATAATCACAAAGCATGCCGTGTTTTATCAAAGGTACGTGGTCTTTTTATTATCTTAATGTACAGTTTAATGAGAGAACATTAGAAGAGGATCAGTCACATTAATGTTTAAAGTTATATTCTGTGCATTGTCAGTTTTGGAAGAAAAGTTAGAAAAGGTTTCTAGCTGATTGTCCTGGTCTGAGCTAGAACAGAACTGATTCTCTTCTGTGATTTGACATTTCAGCTGAGTCTCTTCTGAGGGTTTGCACATCTCTGAAGACAGTGTCTGCTTCTGGAAGCGATGACATCACGCCTGCGGTGAGGAGCGCACAGGACCTGTGACCCCAGCCTGACCAGTGTAGTATTCTGTTCCAAATATCTCACGTTTGGTGTAAAGTTGAGGGATCATAAGGGCTGAGCCCTCCTCTTGCCTGGCCGGTGTCCAAGGAGGACTCTGTCTGTCCTTCTACCTCCGATCCCCATTTGTGAGTTCCTGAATCCAGCTCCTGGATCTGGTTCCCAAGCGCTGCTGCGTCCAGTCCAGGCCATCCCTGGTGCTGCTGGCCCTGCAGTCAGTGGTGACTGATGGCACTTGAGATGGTTTGAGGTGTGGGTTTCATAAATATTTGTATGTATTGCATTATTTTCTCCTTTGTGTTATTCTTGTTTCATTAAAGGAGTTTTGGTTTTCTTTTCTCTGCCTTATTCCCTTGTCCTTTTCCTGTGGGAGGGGTTAATAGAGAGCATCTGTCACTCATCTAGTGGCCTGCCCAGCCTTATCCCTTGACACTTCTTCACCTAGGGATGGGATCACTTCTTAGGGTTAGTTCCAGTATAAAGAGCAAGAGGTAGGGTAGGCCATGCAGGAGTGCATCGAGGTGAGTGTTCTAAGTCTCCAGTGGACTCCACAGCCTTTCTGGGTAGCCTGTTCCAGTGCTCATCAACCTCAGAGTAAAGAAGTTTCTCCTCATGTTGAGGTGAAACTTATGATGTTCTAGCTTATACCCATTATTCCTTGTCCTATAATTGAACACCATTGGAAAGAGGCTGGCACCTCCTCTTTAAACCCACTCCTCAGGTATTTGTATACATTAATAATATCCTCTCTCAGCCTTCTTTTTTCAAGACTGAACAGCCCCAGTTCTTTGAGTCCATCTTCATAGGGTAGATGATCAAGTCCTTTAATCATGCTTGTAGCTCTCTGTTGGACTCTTTCCAGTAGGTCCCTGTCTCTCTTCAACTGAGGAGCCCAAAACTGCATACAGTATTCCAGGTATGGCAGAGAAGGGGGAAGGAGAACCTCCTTAGACCTGTTGGACGCACTTTACCTAATGCACCCCAGGATACCATTGGCCCTCTTGGCCACAAGGGCACATTGCTGTCCCCAGGGCAACTCACTGCCCACTAGGACTCCAAGGTCTTTCTCCATGCGGCTGCTTTCCAGTGGGGTGACCCATAATCTGTACTGGTGCCTGGTGTTATTATTACCCAAATGCAGGATTCTACACTTGTCCTTATTGAACTTCATGAGGTTCACTTTCACCCAACTCTTTAGCCTGCCTGCATGTCCTTGGATAGCAGCACAGCCTTCTAGTGTGTCAGCCACTCCCCTTGCTTTCATATCAGCAAACTTACTGAGGATACGTTCTATCCCCTCATCCAAGTTGTTGATGAAGCTATTGAACAAAACTGGACCCAATACTTCAATACTTCAGGAAGATGGAGAAATGGTAACATCAGACTTACTTCTTTGACCACCTCCACAAACAACACAAAAAATAATTAGTTTTTAAATATTTCTTGCAAATAGCTGGGTACAGTTTGCATCAAAAGATTTTCTCACTTGATCTGGAAAAAGTGAAGCAGAGTTCCTTAATAATCATTGCATCTTATTTATTATTCTGTCTTATATAATGACTGTGCTTTTCAGGTAGTGTAGGTGAGCTGAGATTTTGGACATGTACAAGAAAAAAAATAGTATGTAGAATGTACCTGAACTATGAAGTTAGGTTACACTCATTTTGGTCTTATGTTTTATTAAAGTCCACCTACCACATGGCTGAAAAAACGGAGGATAGGAAAAACCAAGTCACTATTACATATGTTTTTTCTCTAGACAACAATGTTACAGAACCCCTCTATAGCAGTCTTTTTCTAAGTGGACTGTATTTACAACTAGGTAAGTAAAACATGGAAAACAGAAGATACCACAGTCACAACTTGTTAGAAGTACTAACTCTTTTGAGAACTCATCTGTAAACAAAAATACACCAAAAAGGTGAACTTGTCTTTCAGATGGAAATGGGCTGTTAAAAGGGTAACAATTTCTCACACACTGGTAATGAGAAGTTCCAGACCTATGAGATCTTATTCCACACACAGGGCTTGAGGTTAATCAGTATTGCTGGGATGTTTACTGGTGGAAAACCTGAAGAATCCATATGGAGTGAATAAAGACAGGTGGGAACGAAGACTGAGAGTCACTACAAAACTGCTCAACAATCCAACAGCCAAAACTTGGTTTATTTCTCAGCGTTATGCTTGTGAGGGTAGTTTGGTAGGGCCTGTTCTTGGGGACAGAGTGGTTTTTCTGTTATGTAGGGTGGTAATGTGCTATGTGTTAGGTCATGTGCTGGTGGCATCTAGGTTTGGAGATGCACATACACATCATATAATCACTTCGAGGTTCCTATGTTTGGGCTCAAATTACTCAATTGTTTAACGGTGAGGGTGAACAATTCCTGTGGAAAAGGTACCACAAGTCAGAATAGACTTGAGTCCTTGTCTGTTTGTGGAAAAATACCTTTATGTGTGTTGTCTGAAGTAGCTGGACTGTAATAGTCCTTGTGTGAGAGGAAGTGGCTCAAGTCAGGTGAGAGCAACATCTCCTTTGCTTTATGCTGGTGTGTGAAATATGATTAGTAGTGGAGCCCATCATCTGAAGTCTTAAATGCGAATGAGAAGAGGGCCGAGCTTATGATTAACTCTTACTGCTTACCCTTTCACTTTTGTTTCAAACTGATGTGCTAGGGAATGCGAGAGGACTTGATGGGCATTGATCAGTTGTTGTCAAAGGGCAATCTCATGGCAGTGGAACCATTATCTCTGGCAGCTAATGGCAGGAGCCTGGCCCCAGTGAGGAGCCTGTGGGCACTGTGTAGTAGAACAAGGGGTAATGACTTTAAACTGAAGGAGGATAGATTTAGACTGAATCTAAGTAAGAAATCTTTTTACAGTGGGAGCAGTGGGACACTGGAACAGGTTGCCCAGAGAGGACATAAAAGCTCCAAAGAAGGGTCACTTCAGAGAGCCGGCCAAGTAACGATGATCACACCAATATGGCTACAAGTCGTCCTCCCTTTATTGCTCTGGACAGCTCAATCTATACAGTTCAGCAGTGTCCCCGCACCTGCCCCTTAACAGAGTTGGTCAGTTACAGGTTCACACGTGCCAGCGTTTTATCGGATAGTGCCATTCAACTATGCAAGTGGCTCTCGCGCCCCCCTTCTCACCCCGGCAAGGCTCTTCACAAAACAGATAAAACCTCCTCCTCGTGCCCCAAGGCAGCTCCAAGGACAGAGCCTTTGTTTAGGCCTAAGCTGGGTTGTCCAAAACCTTTAAAGGGATATCACACCTCTGCTCCACAAGAAATTCCTCTACAAAACCGTATTCAAGGCCAAGTTGGATGGAGCTCTGAGCATCCCGATGTATTTAAGATAGCACTGCTTACTGCAGGGCGATTGGACTAGATGACCTTCTTGAAAAGTCCCTTGCAAGCCAAAACATTCTATGTTTCTATATATTCTAGATCCTGAGTACAGTAGCTTCTGTTACCTTTGTGTTGGTTGGGTGTTGGACATTTGAACTAAATACCAAGATAGACAGTAGTACAGTTTGACCTAACAGGGAAAAACTTAACACTTGACCTAACATGGCTAAACTTAAGCAAGCCCAACTGTTATTACATTGTAGCAGTGGTTTGTCATGATTTTTTGGGGAAACTGTGTTTTAGATATACACTCCTGGCAAAATACCAGTCACAGAAGCATCTTAGGTCATCATGACAGACATCTATTATTCTCTTTTATTGTTAGATAGGTTTATCCAGATAATTTTTTCTTTCTCTTGAAGTGAAAAGCTCAACTACTCTGTCATTATACTTGCAGCATCTGTACATCTGTATCCTCTGGGGGTTGCATGGGAAAGGAAGTTGCGTGCAAGCTTTCCTTCGTACAAGCTATAAAATGGTATCTTCTATAACATTATTTTGTGTTTTAGAAGTTTTATCAGGCTTGACACTGTATTTTTCTGCTACAATATGAGTCTAATGTGCGTGTGTGTGTGTTAGGGAAAATCATCATATCGGTGTTTCTGTAACACTTCTACTTTCTGTTGTTGTGGCTTCACTACCCTTCCCCCCTCCTTTGTTTTGTCACATCTGAGGAGATTTGTGGAAGCAGAGTGTAAAATGATTTTCTCAGTTTCCCAGGCTGCAGGCTGATTAGACATGTTGAGGTGCACTTTGGCTCTGTGACAGTGCTTGACAAAACTGGTAGAGCGGGTAATTCCCTTGAGGGAAGTTTTTAGTATGTAAGTCTTAAATAAGAAAACATCTGCTGTTTTTCCTACTATGTTTCTCGGTTCTCTTATTCTACCTCTGAAAATTAAAGATGCAAGAGGCAATTTAAAATATTTTTTTTTCCCCTAGAATACAAGAATAAGCATTTTTAAAAGTTTGTTTTCATATACAAATTAAACTGTTCCTGAGGTTCACCACAGAGACAGATGAGTCAGAAAATCATCACAAAAATTATATTAATGACATAATTGCTAACTTTTTTCTTTGCTTTTTTCTTTCCTTTTTTTTTTAAATTCCCTTTTCCTGTATTTTTCCTTTTCTTTTATCATCCAGGTTTTGTCTTGAGTGTTCACAGAGCAAATGAAGCTGTTTATTCTTTGCGATATAAAGACAATTATAAGGTCTTGGCTGGACACTCATTAAAAGCAAACAAAACCAAGTTTTCTTGTAAATTACCATTCTGGGTGGTTTTCATAGATGACTCAAATTGCGTTCCTCAGAGGTCACAAAATTACCTCTCAAATCAACATTAGTATGTTTTGACTTGAACATGGCTTTATTCTAAGCAGCAAATCTAAATTCACCTGGGAGCAATGCTTTCACAACCAGATGATGAGTGCTGGTAAAAAAATTTGCTAAAACCGTCATAATCTAGGAAACTGCCTTACTGTGCTGCATGGGGTTTTATTTCCCAACTGTAACTTAAGACCAGCTGTAAAATGCCACTTATGCTGCTGAAGCATCCCACCAAGCTCTAGGGAGTAGTTCAGAAATCAATTTTTTTTTTGTGAGGTATGATTCTGCAATATAAATCATAGTTGTAAAAGAATTTTTAAATATCTACCATACAAGGCATTTCCTGTTGGTTCTTTCTCTACAGAGAATTGAGGAAGCAAGTTGATAGGACAAGTACTGTAAAATTCTATCATCTTTTTTTGACTGAACAAGAACATCCGCTTTCTTGTAATTGTTGCCCTGATCTTAGCTGTTTAAAGGAATACCCTATACTTTGCTGTATAACCAGAAATTTACATGTAAAAATGTGGAAGCTGTTGAGCCATACTATGAAGCAGGAGATATTTTTCCTACAACTGATACTTGCAAGTTTTTCGTATATTAATGACCATCTTAGATAACCAGAAGTCTTGATCTGATGCTTTTCTCTTTTGTTTTCTTGCTTTTTTGTGTGAGTACAAAAATGGGGGAAGCGTGTCTGGGTTGCTTATTGAGTGGTGATTTTATTTTGCATTGCTGTTAGCATTAAAAATGATCAATGTTTGTGGGTTTTTTTTGTCTGCTCTGACAGGGTATCACCAGTAGCTCTAGATGCAATGCTTAAAAACTGGGCTATCTACAGCTGTCTGCTGCATTTTGCTGCTGAACTGTGGCCAGCAGCATGGAGGAAGACCTTTGCCACTTCATAGCCAGGTGAGACTTAATGTATAAGGAACGTACAGTCAGCTGTGTTGGCAGTTTGAAGTGAATATTTTAGGTTGTGAATTGTTGTAGGCGAGGAATGGTTCCCTTCTGCTCTTCCTGCTCTTGTTGGGGCCATGTCTGGCAGAGGGATGGACCAGAGTGATGCAGATGTTCAAGTCCTGAACCACCACATAAAGGTTCCTAAAAGAGCTCCCTCTGAGATTCTGATTTTTTGGTTTGGACAAAATTATTGTAGGATAATCAGCTGGTGAGTTTGGCTGGTTTAGAGCATTACAGTAGGGAGCAGGCAGTTTCTGAATGGCTTTGGTAATGTAAAACTGTTGAAATTGCAAGAATCAAAAGGATAAATAAGCTGTGTGACTGTTTTGATAAAAGGGGATAAAAATACTTGACAGACAAATTTGTATAGCTGTAAATTTGACTTTAGGAGTCAGAAGGAATTTTTTTTGTATATTGTGAGAATCATAAATGTTTTGAGCCTGTGATTCAGTTAGGCCAGTGTCTGTAATTTTTGAGTGACTTATCTCTTTTCATTATTTAGATCTACTCAATCATTTAGTAACAAATCCTTCAGCTTCAGGAATACCGTGTGATTTTAATTCCATTGCATAATCAGTTATCTCTTGCTGATGTGCACCATCAGCTTTCAAAATTACTGTAGTTAAAAAGAAATATACAGAATTCATTAATGCTGTTTTGGTTTGGCCTGGCCAGATTTTGGCGGCGGAGGGCGGAGGGGAAGAAGGGCGGGATGGGGGGAAGGTATTCTCTTTAAGATCTGTTTGCTCTTTCTCACTTCTCACTACTCCTCTCTGATTAGTTCTTTTAATAAATGTACCTAATTTCCCCAAAACTGAGTCTGTTTTGCCAGGGATGGTAAATGAAAGTGATCTCCCTGTCCTTATCTCGAAACCCTGAACCCTTGGAAATATTTTCTCCCCCTGTTCAGCAGTGAAGGGGGAGTGAGTGAGCGGCTGTGTGGGTACCTGGCGGCCAGCCAGGGTCGACCCACGACAAATGCAATGATCTATTTGCTTTCCAGAATTTTCTATATTCCTTAACCAAATACTTCAACTATTGCATGTTTATGTTCTTACTTCTAATGGCTACACTTGGTGATCAGAAACTAAAAATGGAAATGACTTAGTAGAGTCACATCTCTTCCTCACAAGGAAGTAGCAGAATGTGTAATCATTTAAAACAAGGATAAAGTACTGTAGAGCTTGAAAACCTACACCTCCCAAGTTAGGAAAATTTGCAGCTAGCCTTCAGGTTTTGCCACTCAGTCCCATCTTGAGACATTTTAAGACTTTACTGTCCTTCACTTTTATGACACAATTATGATGCAGGGATGTTAATGCTCGTTAAGAAAAATGGTTTGCCAGGCTCTGTTGTCAGTGACAGAACACTCGGTAAAGGCCAGTAAAAATAAAGAGCCAGTAGGTAAAGTTGAGGTGTGATGACATTTGGGAATATGAATCTGGTCCTAATAAAGGGAAAGGGCAAGAGCAAGGAAGAAATGGTGCCTCTTCCTCTCAGCTAAAAGGAGGCAGCTGACGTTGTAGATGTGATTTGCTTGGGAAGAGTTAAATCTATTCTGTAGTATTTCTTGTTTTTGAAGGTAGACTCCACATTGCGTGGTAGGTGATGTGCTCTCACAGTTGCCACCCCACAGCAAGCAGCATCCTGGGGAACAGGAAAACAGTTAGAAATAGGCTCGGTGTAGAATTTTGTGCAATTGATTTTGTTCTATGTATATCAAGGTATGTTTTATTCATAGAATTGTAGAATGGCCTAAGTTGGAGGGGATGTTACTGATCATCTAATCCAACCTTCCTGCCATGGGCAGAGATGCCTCTCAAGTAGACCAGGTTACTCAAGGCCTCAAAAACTTGTAAAACAGTCATGTGGATAATTTGGGCAATTGAACTGACTACATCCAGTGTGTTTGTTAGTATTGTAATAGCACAAAACTTATTTCCACATGTGCTTCAAAAGACCCACAAAGGTTGTGTGAGTGAAACATTAATGTATTATTCTAATAACATGATACTGCTCTGTCTGACTCAAGACCTAACTTTAATAATTTCCAGGTTATTCAACAGCCAACATGTGTTATCTGTTCATACTTCGACTCTGGTGCATTTTCTATAATATCAAGTAGTGATATAAGGAATAAATTATATCCAGATGAAAGCCTGTCATTCTATCCTTCATCCTAGAATGTACGGCAAAGAAAACATCTCCCGGCAGTGTGCTATCTATATGAAGGATAAGGGCTTAGGTGGTGGACTGATGTGGCATTTGATAGAAGTAAGAATGAAAAAGCCTGGCTGGACAGGCAAATAAATTGTTACTGATGTGGGAGCTGAGGATGCATCTTCTATGTTCCGGGTGGAGACTGATGAGCAGTTAGTTATAGATCTATAGTCTAGATTAATATGAAAATGAAGACTTTAAATCAATCTTTTACACGAGTCCATCTCCTTGACTGTCCTATTTTGAGCTAAATAGAACCAATTCTCTTCAGTGATTTTTATTCCAGCTCAGTCTCTTCTAAAAGGCGGCACTTCCTGAAGTTAGCAGCATGTTTTTGCAGGCAGTGTGTGCTATTAGCAGTGATAACGCCTGATATTTACAGTTACTGCCCAAGACTGGTATGCAGAAAGGCTCATGCTTATTATCCTGTAGTGACCAAGGCAACTGCTGGCTCTTGTGTGCCACGCTGGGAGTGCCAGTAAGTTGGAGGAGTCACAAGGAAGTAAGAGGCTGCACCCCTGGGGGATAATAGACAGAGCAGGTGACCAACAAAAGTATTGCATTCCAGATATGTCATACAGTATAGAACTGAGGGTTCATGAGGGTTTTAGCTCTCTTGTGCCTCTTTTCATCAGTGGCCAGTGTCCGGGGAGGACTCCATCTAATCTTCTGCTTTTGATCCCAATCCCGAGTTCCTGAGTTCTGCTCCTGTACCCAGCTTCCCCACTGCTGCTGAGCCTGGAACTTCCTTGGTGCTGCCTGCTCTGCAGCATCAGTGGTGATTACTGTTGTGGGGGAGGGAGTTGGATTCATTATCAAATCTATATAAATTTATATATCTTTATTTCCCTATTAGTTCTTTTGTTTTATTAAAGCTGTTGTAGTTCTCTTTCCTAATCTGTAGGTCTGCCTCATTCCCTTTCCCTTTCAGTTTGGGGGTGTAGAGAGCATCTGTCAGCATTGAGTGGGTGGTCCAGCCCTAACCCTTGACACTGAGTTATCTAGAAGATGATTCCCGTTGGTGCTATGTCCCATGGCTGTAGTGGGCATCCTGGTTCAAGATAAACACGAAGGAGTGTTTTCGCTGCTGGGTCTTTGGCTGTGGAGCAACTCCTGCCCTTCCAGAGGAGATTTTTCTGCAGACCTAGAGGGAGTTCTCAAAGCCTCTACCCAGTGTGCGCATCACCTTTGCCATTAAGTCTGTAACGCTTACTGTAACTGATGAAGACTAATTATCCCCACTGCCAAGATAATATTCAGCCAGTGTGGTGAGGGCTGATGAAGGTGTGAGCTGGGAAATCTTAATTGAGTTTGAAGTCTTGCAAAATTCTAATGACTGTGAGGTCAGGATGCCTTGCTACTTTCACACCTGGTACCATGTACTTGGTTTTGCATTTGCCAGTGAGCAAGCTCTAACCAGGGTTTTCTTGATTTGAATCTTTTAGTTTTGGTTGTGATGAGTTTCTTTGCCAAAGACCACACATAACTTTTGCTCAGGGAGAAAAAGGCTTTGCTAGTAACATTTCTGTCAACTTGATATTTTCCATGTATCTCCAAGGCCAATCTGCTTGTCTCTTTCTTGATATTCTGTAATGCGCTCAAGTCTGCCTGGATGCTGCTACATAATTTTTGAGTAATAAGTAGTATATTCTGCTGTTTTGCCATTGAAGACTGGAGGAAGCTTTTCTATGGTAAGAAAAAAAAGGCATCATCAGGTAGGATTTGCTGCTGTGTTCTTAGACATCATGCATATGTGCCTGTTTTCAGAACTTGTATGTGTGAGCACAAAAAGATTTCCAGTTCCCCAGGTGAGAGAGCTTCATGGACAGGTGCTTAAAGATGTCATAAATGCAAAATCTAGGAATTGCAACTCTGTTAAATGTCAGCCTCCAACTATGAGCCTAGGAAATTATGAAGCAACAAATAAGTTTTAAGTTTCTTCAAATGTATTTGACAGAAACAATCTTGATCTCCTGTTCCTACTGATAATAAGGTGATGCAGCCTTTTAGATATTTGTCTGAAAGGCTAAGCTTATTTTATGACAATAGAAAGGTATTTTATGAGCTATAGGTGTTTTATGACTTAACTTTTTAGACGTGGAGAGTAAGCAGATTTAGCATTTGAGCCACCACGATATAGTGTAGTTGTTTGATCCTGATTAAAGAAATAGACTAAAACTTCAAAGTAGTTAAAAAATATACTGAGTGTGTCAATAAAAATAGTGTATTAGAACTACAGTTCAGTGTCAAACATGAGTATTGCATTGTGTGTGGTGGATTATACTTTGAGTGAAACCAAACAATTTTCATCTTTGAACACACATCTGGAGAAGAAGTTTTTGTGAGCTGTATGCAAAACATATGAAAGCCTTTAGGGATGTGACTTAGATTCTTAAAAGTGTTTTTTTCAAATGCCAAATATCCCTCCTAGTTATTGTGAGAACAGTACTTCTGAAAAGATTGCTTTTATTTCCTTGTTCTCAACAAAGAAAAAAACCCACAACCCATTGTTTTAAACAGTTCTAGTAGTTGAACTACCATTTCTACAAAAATAAAGGTGGTGAAAAATCATATACTACAAAAAGATCCCTGTCAATAATGAAATATGGCATTAAGAATGGTTCTTAATTACAGGAGAGAGTAATCTGCGTGTTACAATAGCATGGTATTTAGTACAGAAGAGTACAGTGTTATAAACATCATGGGATGTTCATTCTGGATTCAGCTCTTCGAGGAGTTGTTTCAGGTTTTTTCCAAGATGAATTCTTAATTCAGTATTTAAACAGACTGGACATTGACTCTGAAATAGCAGATTATGACCTAAGTGAAGTTTTAGTACCTGCGATGAGTTTTATTCAAATAAAATACTTTTTTGCTTCCACAAATTAATTGCCGTCATCTCCTTTCAGAGGAAGGATGCTCAAATACTCTCTATAGTTATTTACTATCTCATCTGATAGGCTGTGGGCTTGAAAGGCCATGGAATAGTAGTATTTTTTCCCCAAAAGAGGTAATGGTTGCCTTGTAGTAGTTCTTCAAGCAGAAAAATCAATCACACTCCAAATGATCGTTAATGAAAAATGTAACTTTTGCGTGTTTTGTGTGTGCGGCAGGTCTATTAACCTCAGAACTCTGGGCAATTTCAGGCTCTTGTTATGAAATAAAGCCTCGAGATGTCACAGCATCGAGGGGTTATGGGGATAGTTATGGTCCACAGGCAGAGCAGAGGTAGTCAAGACACTTGATTAAATTATCAGGACTTCTTGATCTGATCTAGAGGCTCATGTGCCAAAGACTATGGCTGGATATTGCCGTGAGGATCACAGCAAACCTAAAATTACTGTTTTGCGGATCTTCTTGAGGGAGTATAGTTCTTAAGTCCTACAAAGGGAAATGGAAGCACCAAGCAAGCAGACTGTGTACCTGCTCTGTCATTACTACGTTAGGAGTGACATTTTAAGAAAATAATTAAAATTCAGTAACAGAGACCCAAAAAGCGGAAAGATTGGACTTTATGACTTGGGACAGAAAGACACTGCACTAACATAAATGAAGGCTGCAGCACCAGCAGCTGCAGCTATTGAACAAACAACTTGGGCACTGTGTAACCAGAAAGCAGCCTTTTTATCAACAGAGAATAAATGTGAGAATAATCAAGAGGAAAAGATGGAGCTTCACAGTATATTTAGGAGTTGTTAATGTAGGTGTGGTGCAGTATCATTTTTTATCTACAGCAGCACTACCATTTAAAAGCTAAATCATAGAAAATTTCTTATTTGAAGGAATGTAATTCGGCTTGAATCAATAAATTTATGATCTGCCTGGCTTTTGCTGAGAGAGAGAATTGACAAGTCTGTGTGACACACAAAAACTGCAAGCATATGGTGCAAACTGCAAGTGGCCAGCTGGCACCTGGCCAAGGAGATTTTCTGGCCAGCCAGCCCAGGGCATGGGGAATTCCTAGCAGGAAGGCAGGCCATTTGCCTTGAGCCGCTGCTCTGAACCAGAGCTTCACTGGAAGACTACCAGTGCTTGGTTATAAATGGTATTTAGCAAACTAAGTAGTCTGTTGGATGCATTCTCCCTTTTTTTAGAAGCAGACAGATTTGGTTTTTCACACATTTGCTATTTGTTGGGAATGATCACTCCTAAATTCCTACTTGAGAAGTGCGAAGACAAAAACCCAAACCCACATAAGCCTCTGTAACTGCTTGGACAAATGTAGAGCTATCACTAAACAAGTTGAATATCAAATTGCAGTTCAAGCTTTAGTGACCAATTGTGTCTGGAGTTGCTTACATAATAAGCTCTTCTAGTTTGGAGACAAATGTGCATTATAAAGTGCTTTTGTTTGTTCCTTAAGGTTGTCTTGTCTTTATGTTGGGATGGACATGGCTGAGCATAGCGTCAATTTGTTGTTGAGGCTGTAGGAGGGGATAAATCCATCTTTCATTTTTCAGGAATAGAACTGTATGGAGAAGAGATACAAAGTTCACTTGAAATTCCTGCATCTCTCTCTGAGACACCGTAAACACTCTCTGCCACCTCACACTGCATCTATTTCTTCTTGTCAGTTTTTGCTACAGCAGATGCAAAATAGGTTTTGTTAGTGGTGCTGATATGCACAAGAGCTGCCCACAGATGAGGGGAGAGTAAATAGACAAATCGTAATATTTGCTTTTCACAGATAATACTTTTGTTAAAGAGAATATAAACATGCTCCCATCAGGCAAACACATGAGTTTCATGGGCTCTGGACCAACCTTGCCAACCGTTCAACCCATGTTAACCTGATGCGATACTGATCTCTGTTCTACTACTTTCCCCTCTGTCTCTATCTCTGCCTTTCTTAAGTCTCTTTGCATGACACATAAGATTGGTGGAGGTGGGCACTGACAGACCAGCTCTGTTCCAGTTGCAAGTGACTGTGAAAGAATTGAATCTGGACCCTCTTAACCAGTAGGAAAGATTTCAGTTACCGTGACCCATCACGTAGGACTATTTTATTTTAACCCACATCAAATACCAGCTTGCTGGTGAGACTAAACCAGAGCCTGCTGATCCAAGTGTATCTGAATGAAAACTCACTTCACTGGCAGTTAATTGTTGGAAAACTCAGCTCCCATAAATTTCTATGAACTATCTCCACCAAACTGAACTTGTCAAACTTCATTGCATTTGAAGCACTGCATGCTCCTTCACAGTTTATAGTGTAGCAGTTCCTTGATTAATAGATAATGAAATGAACAAAAGTTAGGTATATATTGATTTTTTTTCTTTGAGATAAACAAGATAAATGTTTTAATGCATTGACTACTCTATACTCTGTAAAGTACCTTTTACCCTTACTGTCAGAGCCTGTGAGTAGTCTCAACTTATATCTACTTAGGATTCTAGTTTTTGACATTATTTAAGTTCTTAGAAGTTATCTTTCTATTCAATGCTGTGCAGTAATGACCAAATCAGGGTGCTTCTGAATCGAGATTTTTCTTTGTTTTGGCCAGTTGTTTGGTGTCACTGCAGACAAACAAACTAAGCAGCTTCTGTTCTTCTGTTGGGGTTACCCAGTCGTTTTTTCCCATGGTAATTCTGATGATGATGTTTGAGTTCAGATTTCAGTCTAATGGTCTTCCGTCACATCAATGCAAGGAAAACAGAAAGCAGGAGATGGTACAAATGTAACTTTTTTTTTTCTCTCCTGACCTTCCAAAACTAAGACACTGCCATATTTTAAAGGCTGAGATGTGAGCTGGGCGAGGGTCCTAAAATGACATCCTGTATTCTATTAGTCGTTTATGTAATTTTTCTTATGTTGCTCTCCTTTCTGATTGCAGTAAATTTAGCTACATTTTGTTGCTATTTGTGTGGGGTTTTTTTAATCTTATGTAAAATCCTATTACCTTTTTTAGTTTTGTTTGTTCTTGCTATAAATAGCATTTCAAGGTTGCTGCCTTTACTAATTCCCATCGCTGCTGGTTTGTGAGATAGAGGCAATACCTTTCCAGCTTCTGGGCATGGGCTCTTTCAAACATCTCTGCAGGTGACTTTAAATGCTGGGCAAAGTCAGATGGTTTTTCAAGGCACAACTATATAATTTGTGTCAGGGTGATTTACTTTTTCTGCAGTACCGATCCTTTCTCATTTTTTTGAGAGGTGGCGTCCCTGCCCATTACAGGGAGGCTGGATTAAAATTATCTCTCAGGTCCCTTCCAGCCTAGGCCATTCTATGATTCTATGATTTTCAAAGGGCTTTGGGCTACAGCAGTGGGAAATGCTTGTCAGGATCTAGATTGTGGACTAGAAAACCACCGATACGTTTTACATGGTTAGAATCAGTAATATGTCACTTCCTTATGAGAAGCGACCCTTCTCTCCCGCTTCCTCCTTCTGATCCTGTCACTCTTTTAATGAGTTTTTATTAGGGAATATACTGTCTGTAAATCTGATGTGCAATATTATAGCTCAGACTTCTCAACAGACATCAAATCATCTTCTCAGTAAGAATACTTGTTAAATTATTTATTTCTACTGCACTTCACAGTTGAGCAAGAATTGTAAGGGAAGCAATACTTATAATAGAATATGGGATGTTAACATGTTGCTCGCAGTCCTCGGCTAAGTTTTCTTTGTTGTCCTATAAATCATTTGTCTTGACTCTGTGCTTAAATCTTTCTCATTTAGGATGTAGTGCCCAAGTCCATTGGTGAGGTAGCAAAGATGTACCTCATGACCAACTGGGAGGTCAGCAGCCTTTAGAGAACATGAAGCAAGCAAGCTGGCAAACATCAGATTCTGAAAGTCTCTAGTTAATTACTTGGATAGAAGAATGTCACATTGTGGTTTGTGCCCTTGCTGCCTCTTCTTAGCAGTCGGTGCTCGGGGACCACAGAAAACCTCTGCTTTCAAGATAGGTGTCATCAACAATGTGTGCACAGTTTTAAGCCTCAGTTTCACAGCTTCTTATAAAAGCTTTAGCAAAATTTCTTAGGGAATATGAAAGCTGATTTCAAAATTAGCAATTTTATTGGGTTTAATTCTGTCTCTGTGAATTTCACTGGAAAACATGTCTCTCTCTGTTTGTGTTCTCATCAATAAATATCTCATCAGTGCACATTCAATATAGGTCTATTGGTTGAGAGAGAACCCTTTTAGCTGAAGGAACAAGAAAACGTTGATTGACCGGTCTCTGCTCTTCGCACAGTTCCAGAGACCTGATGCCTTTTTCTCACCGAAAGCAACACAGAGAAGGAACTAATTTCTGTCCATATTGCCAAGTGTGGCGACGCGCAGCTGGACAGAGTCATTCTGCCTGCAGCTGTAGTGTGAGCCGCTGAACACATGCTCAGGATCCTACTCCCTGGCCAAAGTAAGGTTTGTTCCTAGGAAGAGAATTACCATGCTTCAGCCTTTTTCCTGTAAAGTCTCAGGGGATACAAGGCCCTGGAGGGTGTTCACCCCAATGTAACTGGCAAAGGTTTGCAGCTGCCTGTGTTGAACCATCTCTGAATACCTCTGCAGCTCTTAAGATTTTACAGATTATCTGAAAAGTTGATTAGCTTTCTCATGCATATGGGAGCAGAGGCATTTGTGTCATAACATTTAATACCTTTGTCTATTTTTGTTCCGTATGGGCAAATATTTTTGCTCAGCGACTGAACCTCCATTTTCGGGTCTTTTTTGGGTAGCCCTCAGAACCGCACGAACTCTTCTGCTCAAAACAACAGCATTAACAATAGCAGAGGAACGGACGGCTTCTGAAAGAATGACATCCAATGGATTTACTTTCAGCCTAGAGCTTTTAAGTAATTTTAACCTTCTCCAAAGAGTTCTGCCATTATGTATAAAAATAATCACAAAGCATGCCATGTTTTATCAAAGGTACGTGGTCTTTTTATTATCTTAATGTACAGTTTAATGAGAGAACATTAGAAGAGGATCAGTCACATTAATGTTTAAAGCTATATTCTGTGCATTGTCGGCTTTTGAAGAAAAGTAAAAAAAGGTTTCTAGCTGATTGTCCTGGTCTGAGCTAGAACAGAACTGATTCTCTTCTGTGATTTGACATTTCAGCTGAGTCTCTTCTGAGGGTTTGCACATCTCTGAAGACAGTGTCTGCTTCTGAAAGCGATGACATCATGCCTGCGGTGAGGAGCGCACAGGACCTGTGATCCCAGCCTGACCAGTGTAGTATTCTGTTCCAAATATCTCACGTTTGGTATAAAGCTGAGAGATCACGAGCCCTCCTCTTGCCTGGCCAGTGTCTGAGGAGGACTGTCTCTCTTTCTACCTCCAATTCCAATCTGTGAGTTCCTGAATCCAGCTCCTGGATCTGGTTCCCAAGCGCTGCTGAGTCCAGTCCGGGCCATCCCTGGTGCTGCCAGCCCTGCGGTCAGTGGTGACTGATGGCGCTTGAGATGGTTTGAGGTGTGAGTTTCATAAATATTTGTATGTATTGCATTACTTTCTCCTTTATATTATTCTTGTTTCATTAAAGGAGCTTTGGTTTTCTTTTCTCTGCTTTATTCCCTTGTCCTTTTCCTGTGGGAGGCGTTAATAGAGAGCATCTGTCACTCATCTAGTGGCCGGCCCAGCCTTATCCCTTGACACCTTTTCACCTAGGGGTGGGATCACTTCTTAGGGTTAGTTCCAGTATGAACAGCAAGAAGTTTGTTGGCTTATTTTTCTGATTACAAGGGGTATTTGGGATTACATATCAGCCTACTGCATTCTGTCAGTGCCTTCTAACTAGATATGTCATAGCTTTATCTCTTTTTAATATCTTTGCAAAGAGATTCATACAAATGATGGATGTAGCTGTGTTTCCTACTAGCTGTGACCACAAACTCTCCTTCCCTCCAACTATTGCAAGTGTGTTTCTTGGAAGAGTAGAGAAACCAAAACACTGAGTAACAGGCACAATTTCTTTTGTTCCTCTGCCCCAGATCTTTTCCTTTATTTAAATTATTTCTGGTACTAAAGCAGTTTCTTTACCTCATAGGATTCCTGTACCGAAAGACAAGCTGAAGACTAAGTTAAATAAGTAGGATGCAGTTACAGAGCAAGCTTGTACCTTTCAGGTGACGTTTGTTAATGATTCCAGTAGCACAGTGGGATTCCAAGGCCTGTAGCAGCAAAGAATAAAGCCTCCTGCCTGGATCCCATTTGTGCTCATCCTGGTCAGTCAGTCACATGCCAGGATTGTCCAGGACTCCGATGTGTCTTAAAGGTGTCATTGCACAGAGACCATCCCTGTGATGGAGAGAACTGTGGTGGATAACATGCCTGGAAAATACACCATGTTCTTGGTGTGCTCGAGTTAAGACAATGTGTCTGAAACTAAGAGACCAACTACTTGGTCTTGCAAATACATGCATGTTGTTGCCATGACACCATCTGACACCATCTTACACCATGTCACAAAATCTTACACCTTCTCATCAAATATTACTAAATCTATTCAAATCAAATTCATTAAATTTCACTAAATATATGAAACCTATAAAATTAAATCTGAAATCCTGTTAATACCTAGTCATACTCTTGTATATGTATGCAGTTATATTCTAAACAGTTAATTCTGATAGATACAAATACATTCAAAGATGTTGTGAGGTGGATGTATTTTATATACTAAGGTTGTCTTCAGGTTCAGGCTTTAGAAGGCGCAAAAAATGAGGATTAAACAGACAATCTGTGAACCTCAAACAGAGGTTCCCCAAAAGTCAAATTCTGTTTTCTCTGTCTTTCTCTTTCACGTAGATGCTGTGTGGGTGTAGACAATCCTTGAACCTTTTTGATTTCTTTTCTACCAAGCTAATTTCTCTTTCAATAAAGTGCACACTACTGATACTGCTTGCTGTGTTGGGAAGCACATGGCATTCAACTGTCTAACAACTAAGTCTTTCTCTGGTTTGATTGATATGGGAGGGTCTGTTTTTATAATTTTGAAATAAATTTTGCAAAAGGAAGGGCCACATACATGCCAGGCATGACCTTCACCATCTTGGAAAAAAAACTTCATTTGTACAAAACATTTCACTTGATTTTTAGAAAGAGAGGTTCTGTTTTTACACTTGGGGAGTGTGGGTTGCAAAGAAGCTGGGGACAGGAAGGAGTGCATTCCCTGTGATCCAAAGACTTCCTGGTACACATGTGTGTCCAGGTGTTTCCGTAAGCGCAGCAGAATAATTTTTACTGCCTCAAGAGGGATAGATCAGTCTTTCAAAGAATGCTGCTTCAAGGATGGGAAGGAGTAACGAAGAAATTTTCCAATTGGTTAGTAGAAAAGACAATGAGATAGCGTGTACCTAGAGATAGCAAGTAGAAGGTTTTCACAAGCTGTTCATCCTTGACGGTGTGTGGAATCACACCTAAGCAGGACTTTTCTAGTTAAAACCCTGTTTATGGAGATTAAAGGGTACCAGAACATCAAAAATCGTTTATGAGAACCTGAAAGTGAGCCCGAATTAGATGTGGCAGTGGGAGATTATGACCAGAGCACCAAAAAATCACTCCCCACACCCGCAAGGAGCATGCATGCTAATTTAGGCAAAGCTAATTTTAATACACTGACCCAATGATGAATGTAACTGTTATCACTAACCAGTAATTGTAGAATTAGTGGCGAGTTATACTAAGAAGTTACAAAATAAATATATTGCAGTTTTTCGATGTGGTATGCTAGTGTCATCTAGCATCTAAACTTGGCTAACTTTGCTGATAAATAAATATCAGCTTTCTAAACTATCATTTGGATTAGAGAGTTCTCTCTCTGAAGTTGCTCCTTTCAGCAACAGAATTTGCTGACCCAGGTGGGACCAGCTCTCCAGAGGCTCGGCAGACCAGAGGAATCGTGAGGACTCCAGCATGCACCGGAATCTTTTCAGGGAGATCCTCCAGTTCCCTGATCAGGTGGGTCTCTGTGACAGCTACCTGGGATATTAACGACGTTGGTATTGGGGTTTTTTGGTTGCTCATGAATGTAGAGCTGTTGGGTTTGGGGCACACAATTGTAATTTGAACGTTATTACAGGGACCCCTGGAGTTCAGATTTTGGTTTGGTTTTGGTCTGGTTCTGCGTGATAGTTCCTAAACTTACGCTGCTTTGTGATCTGTGATTTTCTATTTGCATTTTCCTCTTAACCTTGTGATTTTCTACTTTGCTCTGCAACCCCTTTTCGAGCTCTTAGATCTTGTAATAATGGGTGATATTCTGACAACTGATAAAGGAAATTTTCAAGCGCTCTCCTTTAGGGTGTCTATAGAAACATTGGAGCAAAGCACGAGAGGAATTAGAATCTTGTAATCATCGGTGGCTGCTTTATGTCTTAGATGAAGAATGAAAAATGGCAAAAAATGGAACTTTGAATTATAATGCAATCTTGCAATTAATGTTTTGCCATCGGGAAGGAAAATGAGATAAAGTGCTCTATGTAGATCTTTTCTTTATGCTCAGAAATTACTGTAAATCCAGGGAGGACTGGACGGGTGCCCAGTCTGTGTAAAGGTGCCATTCTCAATGTCAGGTTTGAAAGCCTGGAAAGAGGTGGCGGGAGTGTATAGGGAAGATCTGGAACAGGTAGCGAAAGTCATGGAAACCATAATTTAACATCACGATCCTGACTGGTGAAATTTGCAGGTGATCTTAGGTAATCTAATGTCTTATGAGGAGAGAAGAGCCGTTCTGGCTAAAACTAGAGAGCAGGCAAAGAGAGTCTGTGCGGGATGCACAGACAGAGGGATTAGAGGATCATTTTCTGGCTAACAATCCTAATTGGAATCTTAACAATTGTGTTCACAGACTATTATTAATCAAATATCAGAGACTGATTTTGTGTGGCGTTTGGAATGCAATTCCAAAAGTAAAGAGTTGGTCCAAACTGCATCAAGTTATTCAGAGAAAGAATGAGCAACCCTCTTCTTTCCCTGAGAGACCAATGGAAACAGCAAGAAACTATACTGATTTGAATCCAGAAAATGAAGCAGATGCTGTCTTGCTATTCCACTTTTTGGTGAGACAGTCTAATTCAAATATGAAAAAGATATTACACAAGTTAGAGGGGGAAAATACCAACTTGTTAAATAAAATACTGAAGCATGCTCGGAAAGTGTATAACAACAGAGAGAAAGTGGAGGAGGAAAGGCAAAGAAAAGAAAAACTCAGAGATAACAAGCCCTTGGCAGTGGCTCTAGCCCAGGAAAATAATAGGATCAGAGGACAGTGTTATCAGGCTCCAAGAGGCAGGCAGGATCCTGGCGAAATGCCAAGGGTCGGAATGCTGTTAGAAATAGATCAGTGCGCCTTTTGCAAAAAAAAAAAGGGGGCACTGGAAAAGAGAATGCCCGCCATCAAATCAGCAGGGGTTTGACAGAATGCTGGGGCACAGCTAACGTGATGATTCTGGGTTCAGATTGAAGGAGACTGAGGGGATGAATCGGAACACCCCTCCCAACAGAGCCCCGGGTTATAATAAGGTTGGGGAATGAGAAAATAAATTTTCTAGTAGATACAGGAGCTACTTATTCAGTATTAAACACATGTAAAGATAATTTTAGTAAGCAGAGTGTGTCAATTATTGGTGCCACAGGACAAAGAAAGCTTAGTTTTTTTCAGCCTTGAAGTTTGGAACTGGAAAAGGGTGTCACCCCATGAATTTCTATATGTACCAGGTGGCCTTGTGTCACTAAAGGAACAAGACATATCGAGCAAACTGAATGCACAAATTAGTTTTGAAAAAGCAAAATTCAAGTTCATATTCCTGAAAATAAAAGTCTAGATGCCTAATTTCTTGTGTTACAGATGTAAGGGGGCATCACAGGAGGTACCAGAGAAAGCTGAAAACACTGTAATGCTTCTGGTTTGGGCCTGAGGAACACCAGGAAGATCTTGAGCAGCTGAACGAGTAACCATCCGACTGAAGCCAGAGGCCAGACCGGTAAGGCGAAAGCAGTACCCAATTAAATTAGGGGATACTGTTCGAAACAATGAGATAATGTCAGCAAAGGGGAGACAGCATTTACCTGAGCGGCAGTGGCAACAGCGCTTTTGATCCAAGAGGTGCAGAAGTTCGTACTTGGATAAAAACTGTGTTTGTACTCCATGCAGTTACAGCTGTCTTAGAGCGAAAACGAGGACACTGGCTGTCACCAAGCCAGATGCTGAAATCACAAGCTGTTCTTTTGGAGCACGACAATGAAGAACTGACAGTGACTGCGATCCTGAATCCAGCGACTTTCCTAATTGCCGACCCTGAGCTAACTCATGATTGCCTGCAGACAATGGAGCAGACATACTCCAGCAGAGCTGACCTGAAAGATATTCCCGTGGTAGATGCGGACTGGGACTTGTTTGTGAATGGTAGCAGCTTTGTGTGGGGTGGAACACAAAAAGCAGGATGTGAAATGGTAGCTGTAAAGGAGTAATTGAAGCTAGAGCTCTGCCACCTAACACGTGGAACCAGAAAGCAGAACTCGCAGCTTTACTAAGGGCCTGGGGCTGTCACAAAACAAAATCGTTAACATATGGACAGACTCAAAATTTGCCTTTGGGGTACTCTGCGCTCTTGGAGCTATCTGGAAAGAAAGGGGACTTTTAACCTCCCAAGGTTCCCCTGTTAAACATGGACCAATGATCCAGCAGTTGTTACAAGCCACTGACCTGCCTAAATTAGTAGCAATCACGCATTGTGAGGCACATGAATTCAAAAACAACCTAGTGCATATAGGGAACCGACTGGAAGATAAGGCTGCAAAAGAACCAGCTGAAAGTCAAATATCGTTAGTTTTACCAGGGAAAAAAAAAAAAAAAAAAAAGAAGTTCAGAGGTTGGGACCTGAAAACCCACAATACTCACCAGAAGATAGTCAATTGGCTAATATACCAAAGGCAGATAAAAATTTGGATGGTAGTCACACAAGAGATTATGCACAAACTGGCTAATAGAAAACACCAGGAGACTCACTGGGGAGTTGAAGCAATGACAGAAGCATTGAAAACGTAAGTGCTAACTGTGCAAAAGACTGGAATAATCAAAAACATAGTAAAGAAATGTGAGTTATGTTTAAAGAAAAATCAGCACATAGCACAAAGGTCTTCTCTAGGAGTCATAAAAGGAGGAAACAGTCCTGGAGACTTTTCTGAACTACTGCGACAAAATGGGTATTGGTGCATTTCGGTAACTATGGGTACTTTTTCAGGCTGGCCAGAGGCTTTTCCTTGTTTTGCCAATAAAGTAAGAGGGGTAGCAAAGATATCACTTAAAGAAGTAGTACCAAGGTTTGGAGTGCCTATCTTAAGATACGGGCCCACATTTCGTAGCAGAAGCTGTTCAGAATTTAGTTAAAGCTTTAAATGAGTAAAATCTGTCAGGAAGCTTAAATCAAGTGGCCAGATGCTTTACCTTTAGCTTTGCTATGGGTACGTATTCAGCCTAGGTTAGCCCATTTGAAATCACGTACAGCAAACTTTATCAGGTGACAGAAGTAGGGGTTAACCCTGAGATTGTAGGAAGGTGTTACCTGAAAGAATATGTTATCTCTCTAGGACACGTTCTCTCCTCTCTTCGCAGGTACATCACTCTGAGTGCACCACTCTCCCTGGATGTACATGTGCGCCAGTACCAGCCCAGTGACTGGGTGCATCTGAAGATGTGGTCAGACAAACCATTGAAACAGACGTGAAAAGGACCCTTGCAGATTCTACTCTACACAGCCATCAAGTTTGAAGGAGTTACTTCGTGTATCCCTCACACCAGTATTAAACCAGCTACATGGACTGTTGTCGTGGGTTGACCCTGGCCGGCCGCCAGGTACCCACACAGCCGCTCACTCACTCCCCCCTTCACTACTGAACAGGGGGAGAAAATATCTCCAAGGGCTCAGGGTTTGAGATAAGGACAGGGAGATCATCCTCATTTACCGTCCCGGGCAAAACAGACTCAGTTTTGGGGAAATTAGGTACATTTATTAAAAGAACTAATCAGAGAGGAGTAGTGAGAAGTGAGAAAGAAACAAATCTTAAACAGAACACCTTCCCCCCATCCCTCCCTTCTTCCCGGGCTTAACATCAATCCCGGTTTCTCCACCTCCTCCCCCCGAGCGGCGCAGGGGGACAGGGAATGGGGGCTGCGGTCAGTTCATCCGACGTTGGTTCCACCGCTTCTTCACTCCGGGGGAGGACTCTTCACTCTTCCCCAGGGCCACTGTGGGGTCCCTCTCACGGGAGACAAGCTTCACGCTCTCTTCGCCGCGTGAGTCGTCCCACGAAGGGCAATTCATCACAAACTGCCCAACGGGAGACACCTCACGAGGGGCAGCCCACCCCTCGTGAGTCTGAGGCGCAGTCCTTCAGGGGAAACTGCTCCAGCGTGAGCCACCCGCAGCGTCCCAAAAGTCCCACCGGCCAACCTGCTCCAGCGTGGGCATTCCTCTCTTCCACGGGCTACAGGCTCCAGCAGCGACTTGCTCTGACACGGGCTTCTCACGGGCTACAGTCCCCTTTCAGGCATCCACCCACACAGCATGGAGTCCTCGGTGGACATCTACGCGGTGATCCTCACGGTGGACCTCTGCACCTCGCCCATGGGCTGCAGGGGGACAACCCGCTTCACCATGGTCTTCACCACAGACCCAGGGGATTCCTTCTGCTCCGGCGCCTGGAGCTCATCCTCCCCCCCCTCCTTCTTCACTGACCTTGGTGTCTGCACAGATCCTCACTCCTCCATCTCTGTGCCAGCTGTTATGGCGCAGTTCTTTTTCCCGTTCTTAAATATGTTTTTCACAGAGGCGTTCCTCTCCTATCACCTTACTGATAGGCTCAGCCTTGGCCAGCGGCGGGTCCCTCTTTGTAGCCGGCTGGCATTGGCTCTATCAATCTTGGGGAGCTTCTAGCAGTTTCTTACAGAAGCCACCCTGCAGCTCCCCCCCCGCCGCTGAAATCTGGCCAGGCCAAACCAAAACATTCCACCCCTCGCCTCTGTGAATCACATATTTAAGAATTATTAAAATTTATATTCATCACCCAACATTAACAGTGAAACAGAAAAACCAAAGACTCCCGACACCAAAATCAGAACAAAAATCATCACAACACCAAACAAGACTAAACAATCTACACACAATCCACCCCTCGTTCCTTCACCTCAATCACAAAAACATAAATTCCCCAAAATCATTTTACTTTTCAACATTGCTCAGTCCATGTTTTGCCCGTTACCTCTCTCCACTACTGTCCTTATCTCAAATTCCTCCCTTCCCAGGTTTCATTCCCCGTACGGGCCACCAAAATGACTGTCGTGGGTTGACCCTGGCCGGCCGCCAGGTACCCACACAGCCGCTCACTCACTCCCCCCTTCACTACTGAACAGGGGGAGAAAATATCTCCAAGGGCTCAGGGTTTGAGATAAGGACAGGGAGATCATCCTCATTTACCGTCCCGGGCAAAACAGACTCAGTTTTGGGGAAATTAGGTACATTTATTAAAAGAACTAATCAGAGAGGAGTAGTGAGAAGTGAGAAAGAAACAAATCTTAAACAGAACACCTTCCCCCCATCCCTCCCTTCTTCCCGGGCTTAACATCAATCCCGGTTTCTCCACCTCCTCCCCCCGAGCGGCGCAGGGGGACAGGGAATGGGGGCTGCGGTCAGTTCATCCGACGTTGGTTCCACCGCTTCTTCACTCCGGGGGAGGACTCTTCACTCTTCCCCAGGGCCACTGTGGGGTCCCTCTCACGGGAGACAAGCTTCACGCTCTCTTCGCCGCGTGAGTCGTCCCACGAAGGGCAATTCATCACAAACTGCCCAACGGGAGACACCTCACGAGGGGCAGCCCACCCCTCGTGAGTCTGAGGCGCAGTCCTTCAGGGGAAACTGCTCCAGCGTGAGCCACCCGCAGCGTCCCAAAAGTCCCACCGGCCAACCTGCTCCAGCGTGGGCATTCCTCTCTTCCACGGGCTACAGGCTCCAGCAGCGACTTGCTCTGACACGGGCTTCTCACGGGCTACAGTCCCCTTTCAGGCATCCACCCACACAGCATGGAGTCCTCGGTGGACATCTACGCGGTGATCCTCACGGTGGACCTCTGCACCTCGCCCATGGGCTGCAGGGGGACAACCCGCTTCACCATGGTCTTCACCACAGACCCAGGGGATTCCTTCTGCTCCGGCGCCTGGAGCTCATCCTCCCCCCCCTCCTTCTTCACTGACCTTGGTGTCTGCACAGATCCTCACTCCTCCATCTCTGTGCCAGCTGTTATGGCGCAGTTCTTTTTCCCGTTCTTAAATATGTTTTTCACAGAGGCGTTCCTCTCCTATCACCTTACTGATAGGCTCAGCCTTGGCCAGCGGCGGGTCCCTCTTTGTAGCCGGCTGGCATTGGCTCTATCAATCTTGGGGAGCTTCTAGCAGTTTCTTACAGAAGCCACCCTGCAGCTCCCCCCCCGCCGCTGAAATCTGGCCAGGCCAAACCAAAACAACTGTCACACAAGAAGGACCTTTGCGTCTGAAACTGACTCAAGAATCGTATGTTGGGTGATTTTACTGATACTGAACTGTATCACACTCACACCCACATTGATACATCATTGCAACCTATGGGAACAAAATATACAGTTGCAAATGGTACAGCAAATAACAAAGAGCATCGATAGATCAATCTGTTGTAATTGGACAGTGCAAATTCAGAAAGCAAAAGAGATGCCAAGATGCTGGAATGTACCAAACAGAAATGGGTGGTATTGCATATGCAGGAATAAGGCAAGAAAGGCTCTACCCCCAAATTGGGAAGGAACTTGTACTTTAGCTGCTTCGTAAAATACCTACCACTGATAAATTACATGAGGGTTCCGGGATGAGAAGTTTTTAAAGAAGCTGTAATCCCTTAGCAGAAAGACCCGCTAACTTCCACTCCTTTGCATGATTGTTTTTACCACAGCTGGGAGTTAGCAAATTAGAAAAGGCAAATGTAAATATTTCAGCTGAACTGGAAAATAGTGGAAAGAAAACCACTGATGCCGTCACTGTCTTACAGGAGCAAATATCTCGGATAAGTAAAATTGGCCTACAAGATGGAATGGCTCTGGACATGCTATTAGCATCTCAGGTCTGCAGAGTCATAAATTCAAGTATGTGTGTATATATGGATCAATCTAGCAGGACAGCTGCAGACCTAAAGGAAATTTGGAAATGTGCTATATCAAATCCAGAAAGATGATACTTCCTCAGGGTTTTCAGAAATACGGAATTGGCTAAATTCCTAGTGCTCTTACGTGTCAATGTGGTTAAAGAAGTTGATAACAGTAGTGATTTTAGTGATACTAAAAATGGCAGGTGTGTTAGTTTTATGGCCATTGCTGTTTTAAATATTGTTGTTTTAGATACATAGATTAGGAAGTAAGGAAGTGGGACTTACGTGAATAATAATTCACCTAAGTCTCAAAGGGGGGAAATGTTGCCATAAGCATGGCAGAATAATTTTTAGTGCTTTAAGGGGGTAAATCAGTGTTCTAAGAATGCTGCTTCAAGGATGGGAAGGGGTAACAAATTTTCCAACCAGTTAGTAAAAAAGACAATAAGATAGTGTGCACCTGGAAATAGCAAGCAGACTGTTGTTTAGAGGGTTTTCATGAGCTTTTTGTTCTTGAGGATGTGTGGAATCAGACCTATGCAGGACTTTTCTAGTCAAAACCCTCTTTATGGAGATTAGAGGGTACCAAAACATCAAAAATTGTTTATGAGAAGCTAAAAGTGGGAGACTGTGATCACTGCCTCAATTCAGAGCACCAAAAACTTGCCCCCTACACACTCACAAGGAGGATGCGTGTTAATTTACATGAGAGGCAAAGCGAGTTTTAATGTACTGATCCAATGATAAATGTAACTGTTACCACTAACCAGTAATTGTAGAATTAGTGGTAAGTTAGACATGTCTATACTGACAAGTTACAAAATAAATACGTTACAGTTTTTCGATGCAGCATGCTAGTCTCATTTAGCATCCAACGTCGGCCAACTTTGCTAATAAACCAATGTCAGCTTTTTAAACTATCATTTCATTTAGAGAGTTCTTTCTTTGAAGTTGCTGCTTTTGGCAACACAGGTAGCAGCTCCAACCCTCTTGCCAAGGACATGTAACGTTTTGGGCTTTGCTTCCTGAGAAAGGGTGTCTGGGGGATCCTGTGCCAGTCGGACAGGAGGCAGCTGCTCACCTGTCCTTTGCCTAGAAATGTTTTCTGGGCTGATGAGAGGATTTCAGGTCTGCACAAAACACTAAAACAAAAACATTCCTGCTTCACCCATGTTATTTTGGTACAGGGCACACTTTAAAGAGTTTGGGGCTCCTCCTGGTCCATCTCTCTTGAATAAATGCTGGGACCATCCACTCTAAAGTGCATTCTTTGATGGAATTGCTGTGTTTCTCAGTTGACAAGGACCGGCTGGCATCTGGAGCTGGCGTTTACCTGAAGTCACAACTTTCCCATGACCTCAAGGTGATGTGAAATGGAGGGGTAGCTGGGGATACGTGGCAGGCATGTGTGCTGTGGGCAGGGACACAGAGCCAGTGAGTCACGAGGAACTTTGGGTTTTTAAGCCAACAATAGAGAGAAATCCACACTGTGCCTGGAGGCCACAGAGAGGCAAAGCCGTCCCAGCCCTGACCTGCTGCGAGTGGCGGTGCCGCAGGCGTACGGAGCGTTCCCAGCTCTGCGGGAGCTGCCTGATGTGGGGCCGTATGGCCGGGGGCCTTTGCCTCTGCTGCCAATACCAACGGTGGGCGTTTGCCTCTGGCGCCATGGCAAACTGCTGCTCCAGCTGTTTTTGCAACTTCAGCCTCTCGCCAGATGAGAGCTTGTTAAAATACTGCTTCAAAAATTCTGCAACACACGCAGGAGTTTTTTGTGTTACGGAATTTGGGTGTTAACTCCTTAAGAGGTAGCTTTAAAAAGACAATCTGAGCCTGTCGTTATTTGAATTGTACCTAATGCAGAGATTCCAGCAGCTTTAAGCAGTCTCTTAGGAAGATGCCAACCACCTCTATTCAAAATAGAAGAGTGCTTAAAATACACAGAGGAAGTTCAGGCTTAGGCAAATGGATATTAACATGGTGCAAAACAGTCTGGTTTCTTCCAGGGCCTTCACACTTTCATCTATTTCTCACATGGGTATTTCCTTATTCTCTGAAGGAAAGATTGTGCCCAAAGTAAGACATCTCCCATGGCAGGTGTTGCATCAATGGGGCCTTATGAATTGCAGCAAAAAGGGGGGAAAAGGTCTCTATTTCAAATTTGATATGGAAGTATCCCAGTTCAGAAGCCACTAAGATAAGAGAGTGCTCATGGCAGAGCTGCTGAGTGTCTATTGAGTCACATCATGCCCATTAAGTGTCTGCTTCTGGGCAAAGTGTCCCACTAGGGCTGCCAGAGCAGGGACAGCAGGACAGGGGCAAGTGGGAGAGCAATCCCCAAACCTGGGAAACCAGAGGCACGTGACAGAGCCTGTGCAGGAAGACAATGCTTTGCGAGGGTCAAGCAGCAAAATCACACTTTGCTGTGCAGACAAATAAATCACCTTTCACTTCTCTTAGGGTGAGTGCTTGTATTGGACATTAAGATTGCGTGGGTATTCATGAAATCAAAGTTCTAATAGTGCATTTAAAT
Organism: Trogon surrucura; assembly: GCA_020746105.1. Taxonomy (NCBI): domain Eukaryota; kingdom Metazoa; phylum Chordata; class Aves; order Trogoniformes; family Trogonidae; genus Trogon; species Trogon surrucura. The sequence goes on along the minus strand of CM036620.1, from coordinate 10,330,452 downwards.
AAATAAAATAATTTTGTGTGTTTTGGGGTACACAGGTCCTGCACTCAAATACCAAGACCTCTACACTATGATCACCCTCAAAAGGCTGCAAGAAGATCTCAGGTTCTAGTACTGATCCCCAGTTTCTTAACCATCTCAACAGACCCTGAGAGGAGTGACACACAGACCTTCCTCTGCTCAGCTTGTCCCGGACCACTGCTGCTCTGTTGGAAGGGACGAGAGGCTGGCAGAGACTGAGAGCTGCCCTGTGAGTCAAGACTCCTCATGTAGAAACTCAAACAAGTTTCAGTAACAGCATTAAAGAAAAAAAAGAAAATCAAAACCTAAAGCAGCACCTCAAAGTTGTCCTCTTTTTTATTTCCTGGGAGACCTAGTGCACAGGGACAGGCAGGCTGGGACAGCCCAGGGTCTTCTCCCTGGCTGTGATCAGTAACGGGCACTTCCAGACAGAACATACAAGTAAGGGAAGCACAGGACGGCCGTCTGCTCCCGGGCAGCCTTCCCCCTGCCCTGAGAACTGAGGACACCCCCCCACAGTGAGCAGCCCAGCCTGCAAATAAACTCCTGAACCCCCCAGTCCTGTCTCGCTGGTCATTAGCTGGTGACTGGAAGCCACGGGTTGCGGGGCAAGGCGCTGCAAGGAGGCCAGGGGCTGCTCTGAGCCTTGAGAGGCTCCTCACCTCGCCCAGCCCATCTCCACGGGGAAACAGCGCCAAAGGGAATCCCAAGGGTCCTTTTGTCCTGGAAGGGCCCTGTGGGAGGATGTGATATTTTAGGTTGAGGGTTTCAGACTTGCTGAACGCAGGTGTTCGCTTATCTGTCGTGCAGACCCTGAGAACCCCTGAGGAAAACAAGGCCTACACAGTGAGAACCAGCTGAAGGAGGGAGTCTTGTGACGACAGGACGGCCCTGTTTTGGCTAAGGAGCAAGGCCGCACGGAAGACTAACGATGTGAACCATCCTGCACATAGATAAGTTGTTGCAAAATAAAATCCTGAAGGCCACAGGGGCCAGAGTGGAAATTTTTACCCTAATATCCCTATATGACTATAGTCACCCACTCTTCACTCAAATCATGCTGAATGCCACCCCGGGGCGGGGCAGGGGGTGTGAAAGATAGTATATAAGGAACATAGAGGGTAGGTGTCGTTGGGAGGAGAAGACCCCAGAAGAGGAAGAGGCGGTCGACGGGCTGTGCTCCTTCTCCTTCACCCAAGACAGGGACGCCTTCTTGGTAAGAATTACGCTTCCACCTTTTGGTGTGTAATACCCGGGATAGTATTTTGCTAGCATTAGTATCCTATATTAGCGCTATTGCAAAGAGTGAATTTATCAACGGCAACTCCGAACCTTGTATCTGTCGCTTCAATAAATTACTTATTGTTAGTTACCTTGCAAATTGTCTCAGTGCAAGTCCTTAAACAGGGCTCTGAAAATTCAGTGCAAGCCTTTAGTGGGGCTCTGAAAACTCAGTGCAAGTCCCTAACGGGACTCTGAAACAAGCAAGTGCTTAGCTGGGGTACGTGCCTCTCACAGCCACATACCTTTCACGCGACAGAGGAACACTGAGGCTTTGGCAAGGGTGAAAAGCAGCTTTTGCCACAGCGTGTCCTGGGTGTTTGCAGAATGATGCTGCACCAGGAGTGTCTTCTGGAGAGACCTTTTAAAGTTTAGCCTGGGAGAGGGAGGGGAAAAAACAAACAAATAAAAGAAAAACAGCCTCCCAAACCACATGAGACCTTGGTCTCATTTTGATTCCTCAGGATCAGCAGGGCTGTGGGGAAGGGCTGTGGGCCCAGGTGCCGGGGTCTTGAGCACGAAGCTCTTGCCCCTCAGGTATCCAGCCCAGGTGGGGCAAAGCTTGGAGCTTTATCCCGTCACCCCATCAGCATCCCGGGATCTGCCTCAGCCCGATGGCCGCAGCCAGACCCGCCACGTCCCAGCTTCTCCCTTGGGATGGGGATGGAGGAGTGGGGGGCGCTGGGGTGGGTGCAGTGATCGGACAGGCAAGGGGCACACCCCGGATTTTACTCCATGTTCACATCACCTGCGCTGCTGCTGCCGAATTTCTGGGGATTTGTTGTGTGTGTGTTTTGATTTGGTTTGGTGGTTTTTGTTTGAATACAAATGGGAAGGGCCAGGAGCGAAATCCACAGGCAAGAGGGATTTAATGGGGTGTGCCCTGCACAGATGATGATGATGATGCCACTCAGATGTGCTACCTCAAAGGAATGGATTCGACTTGTCTCTACAAAATTAGCCTCTTGTTTAAGCTGGAGATACCAGCAACAGCCAGCAATGGAGGGTTTGAGAAATGGGGGACACCCCTCCCCAACACCTGGGAAATGGCACCTGGCCAAACACTGTGATATTCGGGGCATCATCTCCTGCCATCACTGCCAGGAAAGGGAACTGGGGAGTGGGGTGGGGGCCTGACTCTTATGGGAAAAGGGATTGTTATTTTATTTTTTTAAATCTAATTTCACGGAATTAATTTGCAGCGGGCCTGCCTGTTCTCCATGATGAGCTGCCAAGTGCTTCCCTCCCCTGGCACAATGCTTCGCCAGGCAGCTGCTGATGCTCCTGGGCAAAACCCCAGTTCCTCACCCTGTACACCTCCACAACAAGACAAAGCCCAGGCTGGCCCAGACCCTGCCAGCAGCCCCAGTCGAGACCTGCAGAGCCCCCACTACAGCACACAGCCCTCCCAGTGCACACCAGAGCCCCCCGCAGGGATAAGGTGTGCTGGAAGGGGTCTAGAAGTAAGAGAAGTAAGGGTGGGGGTGTGCAGAACTGCACCCTTGGACTTCTGAAGGTCACGCTTTGACTTGCTTAAGATACAGCTCAGGAGAGCATCCTGAAGGGCAAAAGAGTACAGGAAGGCAGAACACTTCATGAAGGAAGTCTTGAAAGCATGGAAGCAGGTCACCCCCCTGTGCCACAAGATGAGCCGGTGGTGAATAAGCCTGGCCTGGCTGAACAAGGAGCTTTGGCAACAATTCGGGGAACAAAAATGCTGAACACTGGGTTCTGCCCTTCGGCCAAAACAACCCTTGGCAGTGTAACAGGTTTGGGGAGCAGTGGCTGGAGAGCTGTCTGGCAGAGAGGGACCTGGCCAACAGGCTGAACATGAGCCAGCCATGTGCCCGGGTGGCCAAGAAGGTCAATGACATCCTGACCTGTGTCACAAATAGTGTGGCCAGCAGGGAACTGATTTTTACCCCTGTCCCAGGCAGTGGTGAGGCCGCATCTTGAGCACTGTGTTCAGTTTTGGGCCCCTCACTACAAGAAGGACATTGAGGTGCTGGGGTGTGTCCAGAGAAGAGCAACGAAGCTGGTGAAGGGTCTAGAGCACATGGCTTAGGAGGAGTGGCTAAGGGAACTGGGGTTGTAGTCTGGAGAGAAGGAGGCTGAAGGGAGACCTCGCTCTCTACAACTACCTGGAGAGAGGTTGCAGCGAGGTGGGGATCTGTCTGTTCAACCAAGTAACAAGTGATAGGACCAGAGGAGATGGCCTCAAGTTGTGCCAAGGGAGGTTTGATAGGATATTAAAAAGAATTTCTCAGCTCTGCCCCATGAGCAACAAGAAACCTGAGCTGGTGGAAGCGCAGGAGTTTGGAGATGGATTCACAGGAACCCATGAAGACGATGTGCCTGAGACTGTGAATCTCTGTGCCTTATGGCAGCAGCCGATAGACTCCAATTTCCACAGACGAAATTGCCTAAAGCTCCTCTCTGACCTCTCAGATATTGCACTAAGAGACTCTGATGGATGTATGAGTCGTGTAAGAAGTAGTTACAGCCTAGGAAAACGATGCAATTGCAGTCCTGCTGGGGTTAGAGAAGCTTGGACGGCTGAAAGAGCAGGTACTCAACTCGCCAGGGCTCACATTTGGGCTGGAGAGCTTCTTGGAAGATGCAGAAAGCCTTAATGCTGTTACTCGCTGCAAAGGCTCTGTAAATACTGAAGGGGTGATCAGGCATTAGGACAGGTTGCCCAGGGCAGTGGTGGAGTCCCCGTCCCTGGAGCCTTGTAGATGTAGTAATGCTTAAGGACATGGTTTAGTCGAGGACTTGTCAGCGTTAGGTCAGTTATTGGCCTCAATGACCTTAAGGGTCTTTCGCATCTAGGCAATTCTGTGAAATGGGCTGAACCCGCACGGGTCGTACCCAGCCGGGGAGCTGGGAGGTTACAGCATGGACCCAAGGCCGTGCCCTGGGGGGGCCGGGCAGGGGCTGCTGCAGCTCAGTGTGTGCCCGGCAGCACAGCCACCTGTGATGTACCAGGGAGCTGTGGACAGATGTATGGAGAGAGACAGAGCCTCGGGCTGGAACCCAGCGAGCTCCAGCCAGAGCTTTTCTCAGCAGCGCTGGGCCCTGCTCGTGGCCTGGGCACCACGGCCGGGCCCTGCCCCGGGAAGGTGCCCCCCAGCCCCCGCCACGTCTGCCCTGCTGCGCTTCTGGGGCTCGGGGGCCGGTTTTTGGTGTGGTTTCCCCTTTTCTGATGTTCAGCAAGTCAGTTTGTCTTTGTGCCGTTTTTCTTTTTTATTGGGTGTGGCTGTTTCGTGGGGTTTGGGGCTTTCTGATCTTTTTTCTTTCCAAGACAGGGGCTTTGCAGGGTCACTTGTGCTGCTTCACCGGCTTTTCCCCACCAGCGGCTGCCCATGGTAGTGGGGTGTGTATGTGCTTGGCATTTGGCTTCTTTTGCATCATTACCGTGGGTTTTTTCACTCTTTTTTTCCTCTTTTTTTCTTCCCCAGCAGCTGGGTCAGCCCCCCCAGGTGCGGGCACTCCCAGCCGATGAGAAAGGACCCGCAGCTGGGGGAGGAGCCTTGGCTGGGGCGGGGCTGGGCGGGGGGTGCAGGGGCCGGTGGGTGCTGCTGAGCAGGGTGGGGAGGCGGTGGGGGCCGAGCGGCACCGGGAGGAGACGCCCCCGCGTGTGTGGGCGGGCAGGGGGAGCGTGGCCACGGGCACCGCGGGGCAGCAGCCGGGCCGGGGCCGCTCCGGGCCTGCCGCAGGTTCTCCGCAGGGCTGGATGTCCGGATCCGGGGGCTGGCGGGGAAGCAGCTGGGAGCGAGGCGGGACCTGCCGGGGGGGAGCCGGAGCCGGAGAATCTGTCGGGACAGGAGGGGGGAGCTGAGCCGAGCGTCTCCAGGCTGGGGGAGCCCCGGCGGGGCTGCTGCTGAGCTCGGCCAGCGTCAGCCACAGACACCCCCAGCCCGCCCCAGCGCCCCTCTCGGCTCGCTCCCGGGCTCTGCTCCGGCCGGGGGTGACTGGGGGGCCGGGGCCGCTCTCTGGCGGGGCAGTTCTGTGCGTGTGCGGGTGTGTTTCCCTGCGGGGCGTGATTTTTCCTCGTCAAGAACGAGGCCGGAACGGCGATACGGCGCCTGGTGCCCTCCCGGCCGGTGACCGACCGGGGCTGGTGATCGGCGACGTTTCAGGGACGCCGCGGGCCGGGTAACGGGCGGGCGGCAGGACCCGGGGCGGCCCCGGCGGGCGCGGGGCACGAGCCGGGCGGGGCCGTGTCTATAAAAGGGGTGCACGTGGTGAGGGGGCGTGGCCAGGCGCGAGGCGGCGATGCCGGCGGAGCGGTGAGTGCGCGGGGCCCGGCCCGGGGCTGCGGCGGGAAGAGCGCCCGGAGGGCCGGAGCCCTCGGGGCCGGGGCTGCCGGCGCGGGGCAGAGGCGAGTCCCGGGCTGCCGGCGCCGGTTTGGGCTCTGGTGGGGGCTGGGGCCGGGGCTCGGGGCTGAGCCTCAGCCGGCTGAGATGCTGGAGCCGGGTGGGAGAGCAGGGAGCCGGCCCCGGGGCTGTTTGGGGGAGCCCAGGCCGGGCCGGGCCCTGTCTTGCCCTGGGCACGCTCAGTGGCTGGTTTGGGGCTCGGGCAGGGGGCGTCGATGTGGCAACACGAGTTCCAGCCCGGGTGTGCTGGTCTGGCTGGGACAGAGCTGCTGCGGTGCCGGGTTTGAGTTTTGGGGCAGAAGGAGGGTGAGAACACGGTGACGGTTCAGCTGTTGCTCCTCCCGAGGCTGGGCTGTTCCCGTGTGCCGGGCTCTGCCAGCCAGGAGGGAGCAGGACCAGGAGAGCTGACCCCAACAAGTTCCACATCACAGGATGTCATGGCCAGTCCAGAGACTGGGGGAGGAACTGTGCTGGACTGCATTTCTCTCTTCTGTTGTTACAGGCCTTTTCACTACAGTTCTTGTTGTAGGTTATTATAGTTATTAAACTGTTGTTATTTCAACCCATGAGTTTCACTTCTTTTCAATTCTGCTCCCCATTGTGCTGGGTTTAAACCAGGACACCAAGTCCTGCATCCTGCAGCCTCATCAGCAGGGAATGAATCCAGTGGGATTTAGGCCATGACACACTGTCAAGACCTGGAAACCAGCCAGTGCTGGGGGGAATGAAACCTGGCTCATGTGTCCAGTTCAGGGCTGAGAGAGATTAAGTGCTGAGTTTTGGGGGCATGGAACAAAGGTCCCTATAAGCCAGTTTCTGGATTTACAAAAAGAGACTAAGTGCTGAGTTTTGGGGCCACAGAATCAGGCTCCTATCTCTGACCCAGAGACTAAGTCACACATTTTGGGCTTACAGAAGGAGAACAAGTGCTGTGTTTTGGGTTCAGGCAGAGTGACTCAGGGCTGGGTGTTCGTGCTTGAAACTGGGCTCCTTTGGCCACTGTCAGAGCTAAGAAAGACAAGCTAAGTGTTGTGTTCTGGGGGCTGGAAGCAGAGGCCAAGGGCTGTGTTTGGGTGCTTGAGACCAGGCCTCTATGGCCACTGTTACTGCTGAGAACAAGAGCCTCAGGGCTGTGTTTGGGGCTGGAAGCAGATACTTGATTAAGTCTTTATTAAGCACCCGCACGAAACCACCACCGTCTTGACTTCCGACCCTGGCACCGACAGCGCCCCAGCTCCCCGTGACCGCAGCAGGACGGGCCCAGAGCCCCGGCGGGGCAGCCCCAGCCCCGCGCCGGCAGCAGCCGCGGTCAGGAGCGGACAGCGCCGGACTGAGGTCCCGGCCGCCACTCCCCGACCGAGGCCCGGCTGTAAACAGCAGCAGCTCCTTCTGCCCGCGGCAACGGGAGGAAGACGGCGAGACCGGGTCCGAGGCGCTCCGGCGAGACAGAATCCGGCTCCGGTGATGCCGCGGCGATCCAGGTCCGGGGCACCCGCCCAGGGAGCGGCAGGCGGCAGCCGGGACTGCGCCGGCAGGGGCCCAGAACACCTGCCCCCAAAAACCGACCCCGGGCTCCGCAGAGCCCCAGAAAAAGAACCCGGGCCGGGCAGAGCCGCCAGGCCCGCCCGGTCAGTCTTACCTAAAGCTCCGGTACCTCCATCCGCCACCATCGGTACCGGCGCGGCTCCGGCGGCCGCAGATATAGGCGGGGAACGGAAGAGGCGGGGCCAGGCCTCGCATGCGCAGTGCCCAACAAATGGCAGCTGTGAAGATTTATTTCGCGTTACGCATGAGCAGTTCATATTCTGGCACGCAGCCAAAGGGCGGGGGCCTGTCGGCGCATGCGTACTGTGGTTCTGGCCTCGTGCCAAAGGGCGGGGCTTGACCACCTGTGCCGTGCGGGGCCTCATTGCACCTGTGCGGGGCGCGGGGGCGGGGGCGAGTGTGGGGGTGCGTGCGCGGGGCGGGGCCGAGGTGATTTGAACCCCGGCGGCCGCCGTTGTCATTTCTGTCTCCGCTCTCTGCAGGTGCGGGCGTTCGCGGGGGCCTCGGAGATGCAGCGGCCGGGCCGGGCTGCCTCAGCGGGACGAGGCGAGGTGAGGCCCGGCGGACTCGGCCCGGGGAGCGGGGAAGGGAGGGAGGGCCGGGGCTACCCGGGCGACCGTGCTGCCGGTGCCTCCGCGGAGGCGCCGGCGGATCCGCGGGGCTCGGGGCGCCGGTGAATAAAGCCCGGAGGGCCGGAGCCCGGCGCCCCCCCCGTCCTCGCGCGAGCCGCCCGCGGCCACACGGGGCCGGGCCCGCTCGGCGGGTCCCCCCGGTCAGTTCGCAAGCACCGCCCGACACCGCCGGGGCTGCCGGCCCGTCCCGACATCACACGCGGGGCTGGGGAAGGGGCTCGGGGCGCTCCGGGGCCCCCCCGCCTCGGCTCTGCAGTTTCGGGGCTCTGCGGCACAGAGCGAGCCAGGCGCTTCCCAGGCCTGCGAAGGGAGCCCGGGGCTGCCTTCGTGGGGCTGGGAAAGGGGCAGAGGCTGAGTGCTGGCGTTTTGGCTCAGGAACGGAGACTCTGTCGACCGTTCCTGGGCTCAAACCCAGGGGCTGCTTTGGCCTCGGCTTGTGGGCAGGGGGGAGGTGGGAGGGCCTTGGCAACTGGGTTGGTGGGAGGGGGGTGGGCAGGGCGCGTGGACCCCCTCCGGAGGGGGGGTCTGGTCGCATTGGCCCCCAAACTCTGGGATGCTGGCATGCACCAGGCCGAATCAAGTGTAAGGAGATAGTTGATTTTTCAACAAGGTTTTTTCCCCCCTTTTTCAGTTCAAGTGTTCATTCAAGGGTGCAACCACTGGACTGCTTGTGGACTCATTAGGCCATTTCTAGACAGTGTGTGCTTATGACAGTTCATATTCATATGCAAGTCGTGACAGTGATTGATTTATGACCTTGCCAAAAGCCAACTTTATTTGAACAAGCTCAAGCTGAAATCAAGGATGAACTCAACGAGTCAAGGAGCTGGAGCTGCAGTGAGGTTGGAACTGAAGATGAGCTCGAGACAACACAGCACTGGAGCTGGACAGGAAAATCAGAGCACAAACAGGCTGGAGCAGTCCATGAAAGCTGCACCTGAAATAGAGCAGAAGAAATGGGTGCAGAAACTAAGACCTGCAGCCACCAAGGAACCTCAGCAATAAAGGAACTGGAGCTGTCCAGGAGTTGGACCTGAAATACAACCAAGACAGAAACAACCAACCTGGAGCTGTTCATCAACTGGAGCTGCGCATGAGCTGGAGTGGAGCAGTGTAGGAGCTGGACCTGAAACAAAACAGAAGCATAAAACAACCAACCTGGAGCTGCAAATCAGTTGATGTCACAACAAGCCAGAGCTGTCCATGAGCTGGACAATAACCAGAAGAGAAACCAACCTAAGCCGCAAATGAGCTGGAGCCAAACTTGAACTGGAGCAGGCCATAAGCTGGACCTAAAACAGAGCAGAAAGAAACAGATTCAGACACAATGCCTGAAGCTGCACACGAGCCCTCGCCATAAAATGAGCTAACATTCTATGATTCTATAGACCTGAAACAGAACAGGGCAGAAACAACCACCCTCACCCTGCACGAGCCAAAGACATCCCTGGGTAGGAGCTACAAGGAAAGGGAGCTGCAAACAAGCTGGACCTAAAGCCAGAGCAGAAGCAAACAGGAGCCTAAAACAACAAACAGAAAACAAACAAAACCAAACCAGGGCCCAGTCTACCAACCTGAAGCTGGAGCTGCACAGGCAGGGCAGGCAGGCATCAGCATCATCCTCTCTGCAGGCAGCCCAGCTTCTGCCTGGGGCTCCTCACCCCATGCAGGTCTCTGGCATGGGTGGCTCCTGGCATGGCTGGGGCTCCTCTATCTGTCTGTCTATCCCTGTGTAAGAAGAGACATGGGACAATCCACCTGGTCATTCATGGGCAAAAACCCACCAGTTGAGAGACTCCAGGGTCAGGCACATGGACAGGAAGGACAGGCAACAATAAAAGACTCCATTTTTGGGGGGGGGGGGGAAAGAAAAGCATGGTGAAAATCAGTGCACAAATACATCCACTACTGTGCAAAATCAGAACTTGACCCTTTAATCTTAAGTGTAACCCATGGCTAGCAGATACACACAAGGGCTGGTAAACAGCTGCTTAAACACATTCATAAACACTCTATCAACTGAAAGGAAACAAAAATGCATTTAATAGTGTTGGGACAAAGCTGCAGTTGTTCGGATTTTGAAGGAAGTAACAAAAGCTCTTCCTCAACAGCCAACACCTGAAGCTAAGAACCAGAGGAAAATGGGGACAAACCCAGGCAACAGGAGACAGGTGGAACCCATTCAGTGAGGACCATCTGTGCTTACCCTGTTTGCAGGATCCCAGGAAATTCTGATGGTCCATCACTCATGTGTCCAGGGAACATCCCAGCTGTGCAGTCCAAACCCTCCTGGCCTGTTCGGAGCTGGAAAAAGAGGCAACCCCAAACAATCATGATGAAATGCACAAAAAATAAAAGCATTAACTCCCCCAAAGGAGAGCTCAGGCACTGCTCCCAGAATTGCTGCTGACCCTGTGCCCACCTGCACACACCAGCCCCTAAGACTCCTCACAACACAGCAGTGCCTGTGAATAAAAAAGATAAAGAATGTAACCTCCCCCCAAAATAATATACCCCCCTCCAATTGTGGATAAACTCCCAGTTACCTGAAAGCAGTAGCAGCAGCAGCAGCTCCTGGGAAGAGAAGTGGGGCAAAGCTCCCCAAAGTCCAGCACTGCGGGGCTGTTCACAGGGGACGGTCACTCGCAGCCACCTGCAGGCGGTACCCGTACACAGGGCGGGGTGGGGTCCGCAGTCCCCGCCTGAGCCCCGCGGGGCCGCTCCGGGACAGGGCAGCCCCTACAGCCCCCAGTGTCCCAGTACACGGAGTCCCACTGCCCCCACACCTCCCACTCCCCAACCCTGCCGGGCCTAACCCCTCGCACCCCGGACACCCCCTGCAGAAGCTGCGGCCGGGCCCAACCGGCCCTGCCCGGGCTTCCACTCACCGCGCCCGGGCCCGCGGGTCTCCAGCTGCGCAGTGAAGTCCCCAGGGCGCCTGGAGAGGCGCCCCAAGTGCCCCAGGCGCTACAGGAGATCCCTCGCTCCACAGCCAGACACCCTCAGCGCTCACAGAGGCCCCCAAAACCCCCCTCTGAGCCCCCCCCAAGGCCCCACACCCCGTCCCGCCGCGGCGTCCTCGCTCTTCTGCGCCCGGCGCTGTGCCCCGCGGATGCGCCCCCTGGCGGTGACGCCGAGAACTGCAGCGGCGCTCATCCCCGCCGGGGCTTCTTAAACCTTCGGGGGAGAGACCACGCACCTGGCGGCGGGGCGGGGCCTGCGTCCCGCTGTCCAATCAGCGCCTTGGGCGTGCACGGGAATTGCCAATCGTGTTGGGCAAAACTGTGTGGGTATTTACTGCCTGTAAAGGCAAAGCCGGGTGTGGGGTTGCTTTTCGTAGAACCATGGAATCGTATCAGCTGGAGGAGACTTAGGAGGTCGAGCCCAGCCTTTGCCCCAGCCCTATCAACCTATAAACGATTCTCTTAAGTGCTGGGTGGATGATGATGATAGAGGGTGAAGTCCGATGTCTACCTCCAGGAAATTTACCCTTGTGTAAGAATATCCCATTTAGAACTGCGCAATGTTAATTGCGAACTAATGCGAGCAGTGTTGAGTAAGTGTCTTTCAGGAAAATACAGTGGTCATGACAGTGCGAGCCTCATGGAGTGCAATGGATCTCGTTTCTGGAGAAGTTAAAAAAAAAATCGAACTAACATATTTTCTTAAAAACAACCACTCAGCATTGCTATATTAGAATGCTTAGCAATATTTCCTGGCGTCTAAAAATAAAAGCCAGTCTATGCCAACTTTGCTGTAGGGGGATTAAACCATAACTGATACTAAAACCAAGGTCCTGATCATATTTCTTTCCCAGCCTCGAGCCTGTAAGCAGAAAATAGACATCTCCTTACATTGCTATTTTTTTCCCTCAGCGTAGTACGGCAAGCAACTGCGACGTATTTGTTTACCCAAAAGAAATGGTTATTCTGTTCCTGTGGGTTTTGCACCCCTGCAGCTGCTTCTGTCTGAACATTCATTTATCTCAAATAAAGTTACTTCAAAAGCAGCTAGTGTACTTGGAGTTTGTACTGTGAACTGATACAAAATGCATTAAAATTAGAGATTTTGCAGGGGCTAAGAGGGAGCTGGAGCGATAGTGGCTTACAAAGAGACCTGCTAAATCTTTTGGTAGATTTGCTAAATGAAGTGGAAATTTCAGGCAGAACTGAACACAGAATCACACAGAATCACAGAATGTTAGGGATCGGAAAGGACCCCGAAAGATCATCAAGTCCAATCCCCCTGCCAGAGCAGGAACGCCTAGATTATGCTACACAGGAACGTGTCCAGGCAGGTCTTGAATGTCTCCAGAGAAGGAGACTCCACAACCTCCCTGGGCAGCCTGTGCCAGTGTTCCATCACCCTCACTGAGAAGTTTCTTCTCGAGTTTAAGCAGAACCTGTTATGTTCCAGTTTCAGCCCATTACCCCTTGTCCTATCATTGGTTGTCACCGAGAAGAGCCTGGCTCCATCCTCATGACACTCACCCTTGATATATTTGTAAACATTAATGAGGTCTCCCCTCAGTCTCCTCTTCTCCAAACTAAAGAGCCCCAGCTCCCTCAGTCTTTTCTCATAAGGGAGATGCTCCACTCCCTTAATCATCCTAGTTGCCCTGTGCTGGACTCTCTCCAGCAGTTCCCTGTCTTTCTTGAAGTGAGGGGCCCAGAACTGGACACAATATTCCAGATGTGGTCTCACCAGGGCAGAGTAGAGGGGAAGGAGAACCTCTCTTGACCTACTAACCAGCCCCCTTCTAATACACCCCAGGATGCCATTGGCCTTCCTGGCCACAAGGGCACACTGCTGGCTCATGGTCATCCTGCTGTCCACCAAGACTCCCAGGTCCCTTTCCCCTACACTGCTCTCTAACAAGTCATTCCCCAACTTATACTGGAACCTGGGGTTGTTCCTACCCAGATGCAAGACTCTACACTTACCCTTGTTATATTTCATTAAATTTTTCCCCGCCCAACTCTCCAGCCTGTCCAGGTCTCGCTGAATGGCAGCACAGCCTTCTGGTGTGTCAGCCACTCCTCCCAGCTTGGTGTCATCAGCAAACTTGCTGATAGTACTCTCCAGTCCCTCATCCACATGCTAACTTTCATAGGATTTAAGCATTCTATACCGGCTTTCATTACCTGGCCACTTTTTTGTGTATTTATGAAGAAAAACTCACTCTCAAATTAACACAGATGATGTAGCCTTACGTGAAACATTCAAAAGGAGAAGCCATATTTCCTATTAACACAAAGTGTAAGTTTAAGCAATAAATAAAAACATTGTTGAATGATTAAGTGCATGTAATTCCAATAAAGAGAACGTTTTCTTTCTCCAGAACTTTAGTTTAGGAAATATTTTGGTTCTGTAGAGATAACATCTGGTCAACTGTAAGAAGTTTTTCTTGCTTCAGAAATGTTTTTTTTACAGGAGACTTGGTTAATGCAGATATTTCCACTGGTAACTGGTTCTAAACAGAGGTTAATAGATTCATCTATCAAGGGAAATGGTATATGAGTTCAACCTCTTGCCATCAAAGCTATAAGGATGTCATGTAAATGCAAAAGGAAAGGAGCTTAACCAGTGACTTCAGGGTTCTTTAATGCTCTTTCTCTGCTTTTTCAACTCTAGGCATATGAAACTTCCTGTAACTTCTAACACTGATCCATATTTTAGCAACTCAGTATACAGTCTGTTCTGCTAAAAAGCCTATCAATCCTTCTGTTTTACATACTATTTTCTTGAGGACATTGCTTCATTTATTCCTCTGTTTGAGTTAAAAAGCCCAAGGTATTACCAGTCTTACACAGAATAGTCATATATCTTCCTATACCCGTTGCTGGAATGCTTAGCTTGGTAATCGGAGATATAGATACATCAAATTCAATTTTTAATCTGTTTCATCCATTGAGATTTAGCTTTCCATTCAGTGATCTTGCCTGTGATTTTAAAGGTAGCTCACCTCAAGAATATCGAGTTATCTGTCAATTAGAGAGTTGTTGCTGATCCTAAAGACTGCCGTGCTATTGAAAAATGCATTTTTTTTGACACATTTTATGCTTGGCTCTTTCTGCTGGATGTTAGTTTCAGCAACAGTTTGCTTTTGTCATGCCACAGCCCTTTTTTATTTCTTTTTGTAGGATTTCTTTAGCCAACACAATTGAAATTCAGTCTTCTGCTAGTTTTCATTGCTTCCCTAGATTTTTTTCCCTTGCTGTCACTGAATTTGTATTATAGCAGAAAGGATTCCATTTCATATCAAATAGCAGAGTCTTTCTATTCAATACAATAACATGTATGCATACAGGAAATATACAGACATACACATTTTGGGAAAAATTATGAAAAAGTATCCTCATTTAAAATATTATGAAAAAGTATCCTCATTTAAAATGTAGGAAATACAAGAATGAAGATTATTCTAGGCAAGCTTAGTTGGCCTTTCCAGGTATGATATCTCCTTTAACTAGGTGATCACTCTTGATTTTTCACTTTCAGAGTCTGTGCAGGGGGCGCACCACGTTACTGTATGTGCAGATATTCGCAGCATATTCAATATCATCCCATGGGCAAAAGGGTGGTGTTGTTTTAAAAGTAAGGAGCTACAGCTATGTACGGATTGTGGATCCCACCCTCTGGGAAATGAAGTGGTTGCATTAGGAAAGGAAGAGCTTGGTGGGGAGCCTGGCATGTCCTCTGTGCGGCCTCACCTGCTGGGCTGGAGACAGCATGCCTGTCTCAAGAAATGGCACCTATAGGTGTCAAAGGACGCGTTTGAAGACTGATGAAATGACACTTGCCTCTAGGGAACAACAAGGAGGCAACTCAGTCACAAATTTCCAAATCAGTTAATGTTGCCCTTGTTTCAGAGCTGTGGAAGTGAGGCGCTCAGAATTTAGATTGAAAATTTGGGGTAGAAAAGTAGGTAAATCAGAGAACAGACTTGTCTGGAGTAAGCGATTTTGCATGCTTAGGGAGTTGCCCCCCTTCTCGTCCAGCGTAACTGGATGGCCGGTTTGACCAAATCTCTACCTCTCCGAACAGGCACCCTGACAATTGTTTCAATGTACCCTTTAATAACTTTGATTTATGTACTTACCCAGCATGAAGTAGCAACTTTGTGTGATGAAGTCCTGGTTTCTAACGGAGAACTTGGCTGCACTAATGTTCTCAACAGCGGGCAGTTCAGAAGTCCACGTGTGGGATAAAAAGTTGTCAGTAATTCATTCTCCTTTAGACGCCTTTCTTAATATCTCAGGAACAAGAAGCGCGTTTTGCCAGTGAGACCAAAAAAAAATGTTTCTTAGGTAGAATGGTGTGACTCTTAAAAACCTTGTGAAATTCCAAAACTTGGAGTAGACGTTTGCTGTCTGTGGTAAATCTTACCATGTCTTGCCCACTGACATTCTTGACCTCATCCTGCCTCTGCTTTCTGCTCCCTTCCTGTGCTCCTGTCAGCTTTGCTTTATGATTCCTGTCCCATCCTCTCTCCGCTCCATCTGTTCCTTAGACTTACATCAATGGGTGTTGTTTGGGGTTTTTTTGAATATGCTGTCCTGGTTTTGCCACAAGGTAGAATAGTTAAAATCCTACAGAAAAGGAGAGGAATTTTCATTGTCACTTTCTGCTTTACTAATCACTTTTCAAAGCAAAATCCAATACTTTTTTTTCAGTGTGTGAGAGTTTCATCTACCCTGACCAAAGGCTGACAAACATCTGAGAAGGATGGCCATTAACCCCTGATGGCTTTGCTTCAGGTGTTTAACCTTGCCTTGTGTTCATTGGCTCCAACTAATTAGAAGTACCTGCAGCTGAGACTCCACTGGGGTATAAATGGGGCCCCTGGGAGAGAGAGCCAGTTTTTACTGGGGCTGTGTTTGGGGTGTGGTTTGTTGGTTTGGGAGGCTGTTAGTTTGTTTGGGACTCTGCAGGGTTGTTTGGGTGGCTGCCCAAGGGACTTTTTAAGTCTGAACCTTCATTCTTCCTCTGGTAAGTGATGCTGCCAGTTATTTTTCTGAGTGGTTGATCCCTGTGAGGTGTTCTCTTTCGCTTGAGCACCCGAGTGAGGATTTTTTTCCCCTGTTTGAGTTAGTGTGGATGTCTTTCAGGTTATATTTTGAAAAGGAGTCATTGTGAATTCTAAAATCAAGTTGTAGAGTGTTATATTCCTGGCTGGTGCCTGAGCTGATTATATACTTAATTTCTTGGAGTGGTGGGTAGTTTTCTGGTTGACATAAATCTTAATTTTGAGTAGTTGTTCAGTTTGTTTTGTGGGTGACTGTGAGGCACAGTTCTAATCTCTATATGTAATTTTCATGTTAGAACTATTGTGTTGTGAGCCAGCATGTTGACATTCAGTGTGCTGCTTCCACCTCTCCCAGAAGCTGGCTTTAGAAAAGCACAAGCATTAGAAAAATCAAAAGATGGTAGTATCACTTGGAAGAGTAGCTCACTTGATCTGTTCCCTTTAACACCGATGAGAACATCTTGTGTGATTCTGAAGTTTAGTAAGTCATACCTGGTGACTAAGGCTGTGTGGAGGAATTGCTTTATCATTGAGTCTGCAATGAAATGGAAAATGTGAGACTTTGTGCTGGGGGTTTCAGATGTGTCTCCTTAATGGCACACGTTGCAATAATAAAAAAAGTGTGTTGTAGGTATCTCTTTTCACACTGTTTCAGGAGAGCTAACAACAAGAACCCACTTTCAAATTCTGCTTATAAGAGGGCTGAGGTAAGCAGGTTTTTTTTGACAATGGTTTTCATGTTAGACATAGTGAATGCTCTGATCTGTTAGAAAGCTTGAACACAGCAATCAACCGGAGCTATTTTTAATTGTCTTTAGTCATGTGAAAAGGGTAAAGCATTTGCTGGTGTTTCTAGCAGGTGTGCAAGTTCACACTTGGATAATGTATGCACCTTTTAATTTCCATATTATTAATTCATTTGGACAAAAACTTGTGGCGTTGAACATAATCCAAGTCAGCATCAAATATACCATGTTCCTGGCTTCTCAAAATTACACACTACCATGACTCACTAGTAGGTATTAAGCTGTGATGTGCAAATCAAGAACTCTATTAGTTGCATGATTTTCTTGTACACTGTTAATGTAAGAAGTAGCACACCATATAATCCTGAATAAAAGCATGGTGGTGGAATACTGTTTAATGATAGCACAGGAAAAGTGAAGAGCACATACTTTTGCTCTTTATTTGTTTTTGCTGAGACTTATGGGACAACTTAGTATTGCCAGAAATTCTTGCCTTCACTCAGGCTACCAACCCTTGAAGCCTCTCCAAGTGGGCCACAATCTTTTTTTCCCCTTTTTCCTACTATGTCCTAACCTGGAACAACTGAGCAGAAAGTACTTTCTGCAGGAGATATGTAGATTTCTCCTGCTGCAGGTGTGCAGGTTCTCTCCCACAGCTGTTTTTCTTTCCCCCAGTGGATCAGTTGTGTAATATATTTAGTTGTGTGATGTATCTGTTGATTCCATGAGGGTGTATTAGTAAAAGCAGCTGATGGTACTTTTTGTTTGTTTAGGGTTTTTTGGTCTTCATTATTCTTTGATCTACTTGGAATTTGTGCCAGTAGGACACAATAGGGTTTTACATACTTGTCAGGCAAGTTACTGTACTAATTTGTGGAACAGTTCCAACCAGGATTATCAAACTAGGGCCTGGGACTTTGCTTTTTCCCTAACTAAAATCTTAATTTTGACTCGTGTTTTTCTCACACTTGCTGGAGAAATTTGGACTGATGTTTTCAGGGTGCGCATTCGGTTTTGGTGAGGTGAATCCTGGTGTCTGCTTCAGAAGGTTCATTACCTTCTCGTAGGTAGCCTTTTAGTCTGTTTCAAGCATTTAAAATCATTCCTTTCCCTTCAGAAATACATATTGCTGCTGAGTTGTGTTATCCATGCATTTGGAGCTGATTCATGTAAATTACCATTCTGCATGTTGGAGATAAAAACAAAGGTATAAATAAATTGACAGTTTCAGACAGCTGTGACAGAATTTGTCAATGAAACAATGGGAATAGTTAAACTGGAAAAAATTGCAAGAAGTAATATATGCTCAACTTTTAATTCTCTAAGTTTAAATGTAAAATGCCACTTAAAGACAAGAGTAGATATCTCACCTTTGGAGTTTTAAATCACAGTTTTCCTCTTAAGCATGCCAGTTGTAGGAGTTAATTAGTTTAATTTCCTGGTTTCCATTTTAATAAACACAACTGCATGGCAGAAAATTATTCCTGAACAGTCCATGCTGATGGAAACTACCTTACTATAAGAATGCTGTGTTAAAAGTTTGACACCTTGAAATTAGGTGAGATGGGCAACTAGAAATCCAGAGCAGATGCTGTTTCTGCAGATTGGTGGGTGTTTTTCCTGCGCTCTTAGGTTCATGTACACAAGCAGATTTAGTCTAGAACCTGTTCGAGAGCAATGTTAGCAGGTTCATTTATCTTGTTTTCCTCCTTATTTTTTTCTTAAGCTATAAAATAAGATCTCAGGAGAAGCTTTCTCCATGTACAGTATTTTTTTTTTCAGCAAATTACTGTCTGCCTCTAATCCTGGAATGTGTAATTGAAAACTAAATATGTGATCAAGAATTTCTCAGTGGATTCGGGTGAGTACAGTAGGATTATTTCTCTCTTCTTCCTCCTAAATTGGATTCGAATTGTTTTGATACCTTCCCCCTGACAGGAGAATATCTTTGGGTGGAGTTCAGTTTTGAGGCCTCATAACCTATGTAGGTAAAAGCACCTACAGGTACAAGATTTGCCTAACCACAAAGCTCTATTTCCAGATCTCTATCTAGGATCTGTCAAGCACAGAGTAAGCAGGACTCATGTCTTTGTTGATCCTAGCTTGTCAGCATCTAGACAGATTTTTTTTTTTATATAAAGTCAATGTAACATTCAAAATTTTCCCTTCAAATTCAAGGTAGGAATAAGGTTTGACTTCCATTCTCACTTTGTTATGCACGGCTGCTTGTTCATGCTGTCTTCCTTGTACAACATACATCGAAGTAGTAAGGTGGGTGAGAAATAGAGAGCCCATAACACATGTTTTTTGCTTATTTCCATTGTTTTGTCTCTTCCATTCCATGTAAACTCAATTTCCCTTTTATTTTTGTTGTTTAAGTAGAAAAATAAAAGTTTACGTAAATGTGGAAGTGCAAGTAAAAAATCAGTAGAGTTGAATTTTAATCACGTGTATTATTTCTTAGAGTCAGATTCATGTGAGACTTTCTTTCAGTTAACTCTGAGGAGAAGTTTGAGCTGTTTTTAGTCTACTGATTTATGCTGACATGAACTTTTTAAGGTTGTTGTTTGGAAGTCCTGAGTTAGCTTTTTAAGTCTACAAAATAATAACTTTGAGGCAAGTTTTAATAAATTCTTTGGGTTTGGTCAGTAGGTAATTTTGCCTAACCCACAGTTTGCAAAAGACAGTGTTTTCCCTATTAATGTAGGGAAGTGTGACTAAATGAGCTGATACAATTGGGGGGAAAAAAAAACCATGTGAGAACAAGTGCACAAACTCTTCCCATGTAGCGCTAGGGCTTGAATCATAGGCCCTGAACTGAAGCTGACCTATAGATGAAATTCACAGCCCTACATTTCATAGTATTAATCACATATGTAATGTATTGATAATCTATTTTTGGCCTGTATATATTTCAATACCTATCTACAAAAGCTTTGCCATAGATTAAATGTGCAGTGGGAACCAGCAGGGCAATGTTTCTTTAACTATAGGCCAGGTGCAAGGCTGGGAAGCGAGCTGCCTCCTGCTTTGTTAGAAGTATGTTACAAGACCATGAGACCAGAGGTCTGGCTTTGGTGAGAAATATGGGATTAAGGACTGAAATATGTAGGGAAACTCCCTTGTATTCTTCCTTTATTCCTGGCAAGGCTGTGGGAGGAATCCAGCAGAGCGAACAACACCAGATATTCCAGTGTTTGAAGTTATGTCAGGTTGTATAAAAGCTGGACCCTCTTGCAGCGACTTCGCAGACCTCACCTATGAGTGGACTCACTGCGTAGGACTTCCCCATTGTCGGGACGGTTCTCCAGAATCCTTGCTGCAACAGGGACTCCCGGCGACTGTGGGTCTGGCTGATGACATTAGGGTGATTGATGGATCTTTCTTAATAACTATCAATAGCCCTATATAGTACTGATTAAGTGCATTACCCTGCTTGTTCTCCTTGCTGCCTAAACTAGAGTATAATAAGCTTTCATTCCCTTATTTTTGTAATACTTTGAAATAGACAGTAAAATCGGCTTATCCTGCTGTTGATGCCTGTGTCCTTTTCTGTGGGATGCCCCCCTACCCAGGCCAATTCACACATGGTTCCCTCATGTATACCAGTGACAGTGTTTATGGCTACCTCTTTTCTGTATTGCCAAGCAGCCTGCATAATCTCTTTTCTTTTCTTAAACCAGGTGTCTTGTTTTACCTTGTCTTGAACCATCAGTACCATATACTGTGCTCTTCATTTTATTTTAGCAGGATTTGCAGTTTATCAAGAATTAGCAGGTTGGGGACTTATGTAATCAGTGGGTTTGATCATACTGAAATATACTCAGTGGAAAAACTGTGTACAAAATGCTTTAGGTTGGTTATGCTGTTTCTTGAAGGTAGAAAGAAACATTTGCATCCTGCAGTAGCTCTGAGGGTTACTGAAACATGTAAATGTACTTAAAGGAGTCTAGACATAGAGTACCAAGATTTTCAAAGAGTAAACTTTGCATGAAAACATTTGGTCAGTCCATCTGGAACAAGTGAAGCAGGGGTCATTAATTATCTTTGCATCTCAGATTATTCTGTGTAATATGACTGTGCTTTTCAGATGGTGTAGGTAAACTGTGATTTTGGACATAGACAAGAAAAAGTATGTAGTACCTACCAGAACTATGAAGTTAGGTTACATGTAGGGGAATTTCTTGTGGAGCAGGGGCGCGGTATCCCTTTAAAGATTTGGACAACCCAGCTTAGACCTAACCAAAGGCTCTGTCCTTGGAGCTGCCTTGGGGCACGAGGAGGAGGAGGTTTATCTGTTTTGTGAAGAGCCTTGTGGGGGGAGAAGGGGAGGCGAGAGCTGCCTGCATAGTTGAATGGCACTATCCAATAAAATGCTGGTGCATGTAAACCTGTATCTGACCAACTCTGTTAAGAGGCAGGCGTGTGGACGCTGCTTAACTATATATATTGAGCTGTCCAGAGCAATAATTGGAGGACGACTTGTAGCCATATTGGTGTGATGGTTGTTACTTGGCCGGCTCTCTGAAGGGACCCCTCTTCAGTTACACTCATTTTGGTCTTATGTGTTATTGAAGTTCACACTTAATATGGTTAAAATAGAGGACAGGAAAGAGCAAGCTACTATTACATAGGTTATTTCTCTAGACAGTGATGTTATGGAACTCCTTTATAGCAATCTTTTTGGAAGTCAACTGTATTTACAACCAGGTAAATAAAACATGGAAAATAGAAGATACCACAGTCACAATTTGCTAGAAGTACTCTTTTGAGAATTTTTTTGTAAACCAGCTTTCAGCTAGAAACAGGCTGTTGAAAGGGTAACAATTTCTCACACACACTGGTAACCATGTTACAAATGTACCAGTTCATATAACACATGCAGGGCTTGGGTTTAATCAGTATTGATGGGAGGT
Source organism: Trogon surrucura (assembly GCA_020746105.1). Taxonomy (NCBI): domain Eukaryota; kingdom Metazoa; phylum Chordata; class Aves; order Trogoniformes; family Trogonidae; genus Trogon; species Trogon surrucura. The sequence continues at coordinate 10,308,906 of CM036620.1, read as the reverse complement.
TTACTGGTGGAAAACCTGAAGAATCCATGTGGAGTGAATAAAGACAGGTGGGAACAAAAACTGAGAGTCACTACAAAACTACTGCACAATCCAACAGCCAAAACTTTACTTCTCACTGTTATGCTTGTGAGGGTGGTTTGGCAGGGTCTGTTCTTGGAGACAGTGTGTTTTTTCTGTTATGTAGGATGGTAATGTGCTATGTGTTAGGTCATGTGCTGGTGGATGTAAGTCTGGGTATGCACATACACACCATATAATCACTCCTAGGTTCCTATATTTGGGCTCAAATTACTAATTTGTTTACTAGCAAGGGTGATCAATTCCTGTGGAAAAGGTACTGCAAGTCAGAGTAGACTTGAGTCTTTGCCCATTTGCTGAAAAATGCCTTTATGTGTTCTCTAAGACAGTTGTACTGCAGTAGTCCTTTCGTGGTCTCACTTGTGTAAGAGAAGGTGTCTGAAGTCAGGTGGAAGCAACATCTCCTTAGCTTTATGCCGATATGTGAAATATGATTAGTAGTGGACCCCATCACCTTAAGTCTTGAATGCAGATGAGAAGAGGACTGAGCTTATGATTAACTCCTACTGCTTACCCTTTCACTTTTTGTTTCAAACTGGTGTGCTGGGAAATGAGAGAGGACTTGATGGGCGTTGATCAGTTGTTGTCAAAGGGCAATATCATGGCAGTGGAACCATTATCTCTGGCAGCTAATGGCAGGAGCCTGGCCCCAGTGAGGAGCCTGAGGGCACTGTGTCTGGCAGAACACTTGCTCAAGGTGCTGTTGTCAAGCCATGCTGGGCAGATTCAGGTTAGCTTGCAGAGATCTGAGAACTTTAATTTAGATAAAAATGAGCATCTACCTATGAAGCATGGGAAACTGAGGCTTAAGTAATTTAAACAATCATAGAAATAAAAATGCACTTGGGATATGTTGCTTGGGAGGATTTATTTTCACAGCTAATGAGTATTTGCTTAGTTCCTACATGTTTCTTTTAAGGTAATAATATAAATCATGCAATACATGATATAAATCATGGGATATGTGAAAGGACACATGAAAATGTTGTCATATAACTGTCTTACCTGACACAGTTAGAGATTCTGAACAAAGTTGTGTGACTTACATTGAGAGTAAGCAAACATGCTTTCAGGTGTTTTGATTGTATTTTCCTGTTTGCTTTTGTTCTTTCACTTAAGCTCTGAGCATTATCAATTAATGATGGCAAACTGCAAGCTTTCCACCACCCTGCTCATATGTAACATTCACTGCTTCAACAGTTGTTTTTTTTTAAAAAAGGAAATGTAGGGGAATTTCTTGTGGAGCAGAGGTACGGTATCCCTTTAAAGGTTTGGACAACCCAACTTAGGCCTAAACAAAGGCTCTGTCCTTGGAACTACCTTGGAACACGGGGAGGAGGAGGTTTTATCTGTTTTGTGAGAGCTTTGCGAGATGCTTGGCTGCAGGTGCTGGCCCCGGGGGGAGAAGGGGGGGCTAGAGCCGCTTGCATAGTGGAATGGCACTACCCAATAAAATGCTGGTGCGTGTAAACCTGTAACTGACCAACTCTGTTAAGGGGCAGGCGTGGGGACACTGCTGAACTGTATATATTGAGCTGTCTGGAGCAATAAAGGGAGGACAATCTGTAGCCGTATTGGTGTGATGGTCATTACTTGGTCGGCTCTCCGAAGGGACCCTTCTAGAAGGAAAACCCCACAAACCAACTCATTCTGTTTCCCAACCAAGGTCTCTGCCTTGCTTACCCTCTAGCATAAACTTGTGTAGACTAGCACTGATGGGAACTGAACTTTATTTTTCTGCTCTGCAGAATGTCATGCAAATGCTTACTGTGATGTACAGCTGTGCTGACTTAGCATTGGTTCTATTAATAATGGTGTGAAAATAACAGTACCATAGTAAGTAAAGCCATAAATGTTGGCCTAATTATTATATGCTACTGTATAATTTATAGGTTTTACCAAAACTGCTGTTAGCATGTTATGAAGAACTATACAGATCTTTAATTGCACAAGCTCTTTAATTATGCAGTCCTTGAACATTTTTTCCAGTGCCTTCTACTTAAGCAGTTAATTTTATATCCTTATAGTCCTAGAAACCAAAGAGTTTCTTTTAACAAGTTTGTTTTCATGTCAGTAGAGTTCTGAGATTTTCACATCTTTATCTTGAATGCTTCCTTCATAACTAAGTTCTGAAAATGATTACGTGCAAAATTACCCTCAGTCTCAAGTTTCCAATTTCAGTGAGATCTAAGCTTCCTACTAGCAATCTATCTAATATGTTTGTGGTAGAAGGGTGGGAAGGGAGTGGTCACTCAGTAATTGTCAGCATATGAAATTAAAAGTGCATCTCCATGCCTCTCTGAACAGCAGGGAACTCCTAGGATCAGGACTCCGGGATTAGGTTCTTGTGCAATACAACTCGCAAGATGAACTCCCAGGTGCATGTGTGTATCTTACAGGCTTGAGATAAGTGAATGCTTCTCTCCTACATCTAGTCACCAAAACACAATGGGGTAGAAAGCCCAAGAAGGTACAGAGACCATTTCTCAATATCGTAGGGTTTTGGTGCTGCTTTTTCCTGTGCTGGGAGTACCAGCATGTTTGAATAGGCAAAGCATCAGCCTACCTATTGGCAAAAGTGCTATAGGTGTAGGTCAGCTGGAATTGCATCAGCATCATTTGGAAGGTTTCTGCTGTGAGATATTGCCATTTGATTATTATGACCTCCACAGAAAAAAAATCTGAAAGGCTTTTTTCTTCTCATCACTGCTACATAGATGTTTGTAGCTCATATTGTGACATGTGGACTTCAGTTTTTAAAGAACAAAGTAACGGTTCTCATAGCTCTTTTCAGGAGGTCCTATTGTGTTTAAGGAAAAAAAAAATTTTTTTGTTATATTTCTGAAAATGTTATCTCTGCTTCAATTGATATGGATTTCATGGTTAGTCAATTCTGCAGAACCTATTCCTGAAGAGGACTGGGGTAATTCTAGGACTGTGAGCTCATGCACCTTTCTGGGTAAGAGAATGACCTTTAATAAGCAATATTTGCATCACATTAAAAACATTTCCTACTGTGGCAACTGGGTAAATTTTTATTGCACATTGGCATGTGTTTTTGGATACAAAAAATTGTTCACATCCAAAAAGAGACTGAGAAACATTTTATTCCCAGAGTGTCAGTGACAAGTAAAAGAAGGGCACAAGGACTGGAGATAACTTATATGTATTTTTGGGGGGAGTTTCTCAAGGAAATGTGATTAGATAATATGTATTTTCCCTCTTTTTCTCTGACCTTATCCATTAGGCATACAAGTGCCTCTAGTATGTATACTTTCTGTACTGAGGAAGTGACTTCAGTTTAGATACCCTGGAGGATATCTAAATTTTCCCTAGGAAAACAAACTAAAACCAAACAAATATAGTTTACCTCAAGGTGTTTTAGACTTTGAGATTTGAGATGATGTACTCCATGGTAGCTGATGGGGAGGAGAAGTCAAGCTTGAGGGACTGGAATGACAAGTGGAAGAAAAAAGCTTAAACAGTGTTTCTTAAATTGACTGTCCTTTACTTTAGCAGCTATAACCAGGTTTTCTCCACTATTTTCAATTGCAGTCCACAGAGGAAGAAGTAAAATGCTTTTAACTATCTTATAAAGTCATTACACTATGATCTCAAAATATGTTCACATTGCAATCTTTTTATGGGGTAAAACAAACAAAAGTATCTCTGGAATATCACATATGTGTTGTTTCTTCCTTGTGGAAAGACGGACCAGGATTTTTATGAAATTGTGGTTAGGAAAATGCCTTTCGGTGAGAAAAAACCACAAATGTCTGATTATTCCATGGGAACCTTATTGTCATTCATTCAAAATCTCTTCTTAATGTTATTTAACAAATAATTCAGAATAAGTAAAATGGAGCATGAAAAATGTCGTTTGACAGGTAAATTTATCAAGTAGTGGAAAGTAGTCTCAAGATTTTACTACCTGAATTGAATGTTTACTTCAGGTACGTACATGTTTTGTCTAAAGAGAAAAACATTGTTTTTATTGTTCATGTGTATCAGCCTGAACACAAAAGTTGCCTTCCCAGCCAAACAGAAATATGGAGCTATGGCATCCTAAGATGCTGAATTATTATTGTGCTGTGTATTAACGAGCACATCTTAGTGCTGTCAAGAAATCATCTTAAATTTAATTGACTTTTGTAGGCAATGATGCAACATGCATTAGAGCATCAAGGTGAAGGTTGCATCAGAAACTAAACAAATTGAGTTTTTACTAATGACTATTAAGTGATATTGAACTTGCTAGAAATAAGTAGACTGTAGGACAAAAGGAAACAAAAGTAGTAGTATTCTAGGGAGATAGCTTTTTTTAACATGATTAGTTGAAAGATAATTATTAATTCGTATTTATGGATTAGACTTCAATTTTATTTATCCATGCCTTTAAATATGATAATGGTTCATGACTAATAACTTTCATATGTGCATTAATAACTAATGATGTATCTGGTACATAAAAGATTTTAGGTGGATCTAGCAAGGAACTTTAGCATCTATCATTTCTCGTCTCTTTCAGAATTCTTTCAAGGTAAGTATAATGTACTTACATACAATATAAACTCCACCAGTCATAATTTAAAATCTTTGTTCCTGGGCTAAAACTATCAGGCTTGGTTTACAAGACACTGTGATTTGTTTTGAGAGAGGCTGGAGTTCAATTATCATTTCTGACTTTACTGATAATATGTACAGCTAATTGCATTGGTTGTTGAAATGTTTACATTGTTTTATCTATTTCACCTATTGAAAAATTTGTGTGTTTTTTCTGTTTTTGTTGTTCTTTGAGATACTGGAATAGTTCTGGAAGAGGTAAAGACCATTTATTTTTCTGCCTTTAGCTTCCCATATAAGAGATGTAATTCCTGATATTGCATTTTACATGACTGTTACTTTAGGGGTTCCTTTTGTGGCTATCGATGTTTCTCTTAAATCTGCTAAACTTTTTGCTAGAAAATAGTACCATGTGCTTCTTGAATAAGTTTGTTGTGTCTAGATCCACTTGAATCTGAGGAAAATGTGGGTGAAGGGGTGTGGTCTTAAGGGACCAGCTTTGTACTTGAGATTTAGGTTCCTAAGTGTTCTGATGAACCTTATTGTTTCTGTATGTCTGGGGAAAGAAGAAACACTGTGGGCTGCCGCCTTGCGGGAAGAGGGCTGCCGCCTTGCGGGAAGAGGGCTGCCGCCTTGCGGGAAGAGGGCTGCCGCCTTGCGGGAAGAGGGCTGCCGCCTTGCGGGAAGAGGGCTGCCGCCTTGCGGGAAGAGGGCTGCCGCCTTGCGGGAAGAGGGCTGCCGCCTTGCGGGAAGAGGGCTGCCGCCTTGCGGGAAGAGGGCTGCCGCCTTGCGGGAAGAGGGCTGCCGCCTTGCGGGAAGAGGGCTGCCGCCTTGCGGGAAGAGGGCTGCCGCCTTGCGGGAAGAGGGCTGCCGCCTTGCGGGAAGAGGGCTGCCGCCTTGCGGGAAGAGGGCTGCCGCCTTGCGGGAAGAGGGCTGCCGCCTTGCGGGAAGAGGGCTGCCGCCTTGCGGGAAGAGGGCTGCCGCCTTGCGGGAAGAGGGCTGCCGCCTTGCGGGAAGAGGGCTGCCGCCTTGCGGGAAGAGGGCTGCCGCCTTGCGGGAAGAGGGCTGCCGCCTTGCGGGAAGAGGGCTGCCGCCTTGCGGGAAGAGGGCTGCCGCCTTGCGGGAAGAGGGCTGCCGCCTTGCGGGAAGAGGGCTGCCGCCTTGCGGGAAGAGGGCTGCCGCCTTGCGGGAAGAGGGCTGCCGCCTTGCGGGAAGAGGGCTGCCGCCTTGCGGGAAGAGGGCTGCCGCCTTGCGGGAAGAGGGCTGCCGCCTTGCGGGAAGAGGGCTGCCGCCTTGCGGGAAGAGGGCTGCCGCCTTGCGGGAAGAGGGCTGCCGCCTTGCGGGAAGAGGGCTGCCGCCTTGCGGGAAGAGGGCTGCCGCCTTGCGGGAAGAGGGCTGCCGCCTTGCGGGAAGAGGGCTGCCGCCTTGCGGGAAGAGGGCTGCCGCCTTGCGGGAAGAGGGCTGCCGCCTTGCGGGAAGAGGGCTGCCGCCTTGCGGGAAGAGGGCTGCCGCCTTGCGGGAAGAGGGCTGCCGCCTTGCGGGAAGAGGGCTGCCGCCTTGCGGGAAGAGGGCTGCCGCCTTGCGGGAAGAGGGCTGCCGCCTTGCGGGAAGAGGGCTGCCGCCTTGCGGGAAGAGGGCTGCCGCCTTGCGGGAAGAGGGCTGCCGCCTTGCGGGAAGAGGGCTGCCGCCTTGCGGGAAGAGGGCTGCCGCCTTGCGGGAAGAGGGCTGCCGCCTTGCGGGAAGAGGGCTGCCGCCTTGCGGGAAGAGGGCTGCCGCCTTGCGGGAAGAGGGCTGCCGCCTTGCGGGAAGAGGGCTGCCGCCTTGCGGGAAGAGGGCTGCCGCCTTGCGGGAAGAGGGCTGCCGCCTTGCGGGAAGAGGGCTGCCGCCTTGCGGGAAGAGGGCTGCCGCCTTGCGGGAAGAGGGCTGCCGCCTTGCGGGAAGAGGGCTGCCGCCTTGCGGGAAGAGGGCTGCCGCCTTGCGGGAAGAGGGCTGCCGCCTTGCGGGAAGAGGGCTGCCGCCTTGCGGGAAGAGGGCTGCCGCCTTGCGGGAAGAGGGCTGCCGCCTTGCGGGAAGAGGGCTGCCGCCTTGCGGGAAGAGGGCTGCCGCCTTGCGGGAAGAGGGCTGCCGCCTTGCGGGAAGAGGGCTGCCGCCTTGCGGGAAGAGGGCTGCCGCCTTGCGGGAAGAGGGCTGCCGCCTTGCGGGAAGAGGGCTGCCGCGTCTCCATACTTGTCAGGGTAAGTAAATGACAAGTGCTCTTAGACACTTACAAACAACTTCCTCTGTGTTACCTTGACTATTTGCTGCAGTGGGTAGTAGGATAGGGTCAACTCAGTGCTTTTTTTTTGTTTTCAGTCAAGCTTTCCAAATACAGATCCTTCTAAATCATGGTGTCTGCTGAGATCTGACTGACAGTAGTAACCTTGTGTTGTAAACTGTCCTGTGTGATGCTCTGTATTGTATATGCTGTGCTGTCCCATTGCTCTGAGTAGCCCGAAGAGAAGTGTCATAGATGAGGTATTCACCAAACAAGATAGCTGAGAGGGATAGAGTGCTCTGGTTTCCTTTCTGCAGCAGCACCTCTCAGGAGGCAGTTTCTATGCACTGCATCGTGCTCTCTGGGAACTCTCAAAGGAGTTGAGACATTCCTACTGACCAAGGACTACATTAGAATATGTTGTGTATATCTTAAGCAGGTTAAAGTACGTATGATTTAAAACTTCACAAAATATCTACAATGTTAAACAGTTATCAAGCTCTTTCTGAAACTCATGTTATGGAACATGCTATATTAAGTATCCCTTAATATGTTGTTTAAATCATTGTGTAATTTAACTTAAATTAGTTTTGATACTGGTTTTCTTTAACTCAGTCATAAGAGTGTTGTACAGCTTACAACTTTGAAAAGGAGAAAGCCATTCCCTTTAATTTGGAGGTGATGTTAGTTGCACTGAAACATACGACCCAGGATATAAAATATTGAATGAAAAATAATTCCTTTCAAGAAGAAAAAGGAATCTTCATACAGGGTTGCATTTTCCTAGTTATGCCTTCATGAAAAGGTGGGGAAAAAAAAACTGTTCTAACTTTTCAATGCACTTTGCAGCTTCAATAGATTGAGTTGAATAAGTCTCTTTACCTGGATTATCACTGCATGTGTATTGAAATCATGTTCCTTGTGAACTGAAATTTCCTTTTTGTTAACCAGGGTGACTGGCAGAGCTTTTTAGAACTTAGTACTGTTATTAAGAAGCTGCTTCCTATTTTAGTATTCAACTGCTAGAGCTAATTATGATGTGACAATTTCATCAATTCATGCTTAAAAAAAATACTTGAAACCAACTTACTCTAAATTAGTGATATTTTAGCAATACCCTAAAAGAAAGTGCTTGTTTAATATTGTTTAAGGTATTTCTTGTATCAGAGAAGTCCCTAACCTTGAATAACGATTCTACTATAAAGTGGTATAGCTTTCATTAATTTCATAAGTCTATGTCTAACTATTGTCAGCCTCTGTGCCACCAGACTGTAGCTTCCTAAAGCATTAAGTACAAGTTGCTGAAAATGTGTGAGAGTCACAAGGGTACACATGTAGATCTTAGTTGCAAAGAAACAGTTCATAAATTCAGCAATGATAACATATTTAAAAACTAGTAACAGGGCAAGTCCAAAAGCTGAAGGTTAATGAAGGATTATCTTGAGTTTTTCTTGTTTGGTCAGCTTGGTCCTATGTACTGATGATATACTTAAGCAAATGACTATTTGTGACAGCATCTTCTACTGTAAAATCTATTACTAAGGGGATGGAACAGTTAGTGAATGTGGATTCTGATTAAATTTGTATTAGACATATGTTTCATATTTTCCAAAAGCTTCCAGTCTACTTCAGGTTTATCTTTTCTATTTCCTGATATCTTATACTTGATTAATTTGATGCTATATCAGGCTTGTACAGTAAAAGATGAGAAAAGAGCAAATTTGGACCAAACCAAATACTTGGAGTATCGAGGCATGTACAAGACTTTGTACATTGAAAAAGACTTTTGCAGCAAGTGGGAGATCACTAGGAGGAAATGGGATCTGCCAGGCTATTACTAGAGACAAAGCATGTTCCTTGTAGGGTATTTGACCTGTAAATTTTCACATATCATATTGCAATGATAAGCATAAAATAAAAATTAGAAGAGACAGCTGACAGCCTTTAAAAATGTTTGCTCATTTGTGATAATTTGGTGAACATAGGTTCAGCATGAAGTTTGTGTCCCAGAAAAGTGGCATGACATTCCATAAAATACAGTTAAGCCTATTGCTTAACTACATCTAAAATAGACAGAATCAAAGCTTAAATATGAAACTTGCTTAATCTGCATGTAAGGCTAGTACAGATAAAATTACAAACCCATGACTTATTACACCTCTTCATCAGTGAGGTTACATACAGATTCTTTCAGAGTGATTGAAAATATTTGCATTAGATTGTGCGAAATACCAAGTAGCAGATTGATTAAATAGGTATGTTTTAAGTTACTTAGTAGCCTCATTTCTTGACTCCCCAGTCTTCTTTTGAATGAAATTCAGCACTTCTACCTTCTGACTATTGAAACTCTTCAGAGAAAACAGTGATGCTTTAGTAGTAATCAGAGGCTTTAACAGCATGGTATTGCCTCTCTGGTTTGCTAGGTTCTCAGATTAAAAGAGTTCATTTTTTTCTTCTGGGTTGCCTCTAATTACAATATGTCTGAAAAGTAGTTTAGAATAAAATCTTCAAACAGAAGCACAAGTTGCAGTCAGCAAAATTATTTTTGAAGGGTAGCAGTGTGACTTGAAGGACAGGTACAAATAGAGGAGATTTCAAAGGACTGAGAAAGGTCACAATAGGGAGAAGGGGCTTGCAAGTGAAAAAGACAGAACAGAAGGATGAACTGAGGAGGTGAAGAGGACAATAGCTCTGCAGAATATAATGCATAGTGAAAATTGAATCCATAAAAGATGGAAAGCAACGCTGGAATAAAGATACACTATCTGTGCACTACAAAGTCTGAAAAAGTGAGGGGGCGATTCTTTCAAAAAAGGCTATTGAAGATAGTAAGGGTATAGAACAAAGTTTTCTAGATCATGATCAGAATGGTTAGAAAACATGGGAGGGAAAAATAGAAGACTGAAGTAATATAATTGACAAGGCTGACAGCCTCCTTATCAAACTGAACAAAATAATGAGCGTGCTGAGTTAATTTTTTTTAAATAAGTTGAACAAATGTAATACTTGACAGTGTGGAATGTGTCAGTGAGCTTATTTGCAAAGCCATTGACCGCAGACAGTATCAGAAGGGAACTTAAACTTTTGTGACTAATAGTTCAGGAAAAATACAGCGGTATCTTTGCTTGATAAGAGCATAATTCTTAAAGAAGTTTGGCTGATGTTTTGAAAACTTGTCAGGCAAGTAGGTGCACAGAGTACACTAAAGCAACAAGTGATGAACATAAATTGCATCTTGAAGTAATTTTTAATGCTCAAGTATTACCAAGAAGTGGTTAATTTTTTTTGTCTGACTTTGTCCAGTGATGGACTTGAGAAATATTAAAATTTATTGTGACGTTACTTGTTGCAGACTGATATTAGTGTGTGTCATGTCATAAGATACGGGATATTTCCTCTTTTGGTACAAATTTCAATCTATGGAGGACGATTAAGAGGTTAAATTTCTGTCTGGTGAGAGTGTAAAGATGGAGTCAGGCCCTTCTTAGTGGTGTCCTTAGTGACAGGACAAGGGGCACAAACTGAAACACTGTGTGATCCCTGCTTGGGACACTGGGGTTCCCCCTGGGGTTTATTTATTACATATAAAGGTCAAGTACTGTGTATAACTTTGTTCTAGTATTAGCCTGTCTAAATGCATCAGGGAAAGGCTTGTCTTCTTAGAAGGGTTAACTTTGCAAACTGTTGATCAGGGAATATGTGATTTTTTTTTTTTATTTTTTCCTATTCAGTGAATGAAGATGGCAGGGGGATTGGACCAGATGATCCTCTAGAGGTCCCTTCCAACCCCTAACGTGCTATGATTCTAGGAATAATATCCAATATGTTTATAGCTGTGGCATCCGTTTAATCCATCCTAGACCAGTTGAATGTGCTTAGTATTAGAAGAAATTAATATGTAATTAAAATGACATCATACTTTTCATTTCCACAACTTTTAAGTTGGCCTACCTCATCACCTTTGACATTACAGTGAAATCTAGATATTTTTCAGTTATCAAACAAGGTTGATCTCTCAGACTAGTGCAGATGATTTAGTGTGACACTTGAACTTGATTTAGTTCTTTACAAGGTGCCTACACTTGAAACTGCACTTAAAAATTACTTTCTGACTTCATCTTAGAGGCTATATCAGAATCCAAAATAAAATTCTTTGAGCCTTCCTAGTTATCAATTTTCACTTGCTTTTCCTACTTGATTCTTCTATTCCACATCCCTAGAGTACTTAATTTTGACAGAGAATGTTCTTGATCTGTAGACTCTGAATACTGTGTATCTTGATCTTATTGCTGTTGATGGTTTAGCTTAATGGTTATAAATATTTAACAGTGAGTGCTGTTAGACTAATTATTGGTATATGCTCTGATCACTTCTTGTGGACTGTTACAAAATTTTCCTCGTTAATAATTGGCACTTAATCTGTTAAAGAAAAAACAAATCCATTTTATTTGAGGAACCAGCTGAAAGTATACAAGTTAAAGCACAGAAATATATGTGCAAGCCATGTCTGAAAGTTGTGCAGTTAGTAGACTGCCATTTGGCAGCCACTAACACTGCTGAATATTGACATAGGCTATGTCTGAGCATGGGCCAAAAAATGTACTTTCTTGCCAGTCACATAGACTGTAAACTAGTAATCACATGTTTTGTTGATAGCTGCAGATATGGTCAAACTTGTTGCTGATATATTTTTAGGGATATTTTTAGTTTGTGTAATGAAACAGCTGTTGATACAAAAGCTACGATACAAAACTAGGACTGAGTTACTTCAGAGTAACATGATTTGTTTTGCGAATAGACATATGCTGAAAAGATTTTTTTTTTCTATTATGTCTGTGTTTTCTGTGTTTAACTGTGTCAGCAGATATGGAAACTAGCAGGAATTAGTAATTAGTGAAATTATGACTTAGGTAGCATGGCACTAAAATTAAGATGGTCATCTTGTCTCCATCAAGAGCCATCCATCAGGATCTTCTCTGAAACCGTTTCATTTTTTAAACTATAAACTGCATTTATTCTTTTGCGTAAACAAGATAAGCTTGCTCTGGATTTGCCTTTTGTGTGGTGAGCAACATCTGCATCATGCTTAAAAATACCAGTCAGAAAGCAGTCGGCGTTTGTTTCTCGAAATCGGCTTTCAAAATAATTTCTGACCTTTCATAACTGAGTTGAAGTGGTTCTTTGTGTAACCTGTTTCACTAAGTTTCAGCACCCTTACCTGTATTTGAGATAAAGCAGGCAAATATAATTATCCCTGTTGTGAGTTGTTGGAAGCCCACTGTGATTCTCAAAATGTGCAAAAGGTGAGAGATCTGCAAGGTCATAGTGAGAGAGCAGGCAGAGCCTGTGGTCAGAAGTGGTGGTAATAATACATCACAGATATTTTGGAGGGATCCAGGATACCTCTTGAATTTCACATGTGATGACTTGATGCTTAAGTTTTCATGCTCTCTTTTTGAAGATTCCAGTCTTCAAAGAATCCCTGTGCTGTGTCTCATCATGGATTTTGGATGTCTTCTTTGGTACCTAATAATCAACTTTACAAAGACAGGAAGACCTTATGAAATCAGACTGATATCATTGCAGTCTGGCTTTCTCAGGTGGCAATTTCAGTTATCACCAGGTATTTATGAAATGGGAAATAATCCAAAATTGTATGTCAGGGACCATAGAACTTTCTATCACTAGAACAAAGACCTTGTGCTCAGGAGAGGGTGACTTCTTTGCAAGAGGCTGAAATGATAGAGTGAACTTTCACATAAAATAGGGGCAGTTAACGCTTTTCCTATGTGGTGAGAGTTAAATTTAACCATATTTCCATGTGTGTAATGTAATAAAGGCTAGGATAATAGAAAATAAAAAATACCCTTTTAAAACCCTTATATAAAAGCATCTTTTACAACTAGGAAACTTACTTCAGGCTTCCTTATGAATGTAAAAGTCAACAAAAAAAACCCTAACAGAAATTAAACCTTGAAAATAAGTGGGTATTTAAAAGAAATGAAGCAATGACAACACTCTTACCTGTAGACTTATCTTGTATACAGTATTTCTGTCAGTAATTCAGAATTTTTCTGTGAATGTAATGCTTGCATCCTTGCAAACCCCATAACCATTCAGTGAGTAGTAAAAGTGTATTTGAGTGACAACATGAAAATAAAAATACAGTGGACAACAGTGAATCTATCACTAAGTAAATGAAAGTAAAAATCAAGTTTTTCATTGCCAGGGCTGATGAGGAATTAAAAAGACAATCCATCATGAGATCTAATCTCATGTTTTGTATTTAGGGCTGACAAATGAAGAAATACTGAATAGATATCAAAATGTACATTCTTTTTCCTTTTTTTTTTTTAATATATTGACTAGATTAGAAATCACTCTCTGCTCATTAAGTCATGATCAAATTTTAATATAGCTTTCCTACCATTTTTATCAGTTTATCTAGCCTAATTTCACAAAAACACAAACTCAAAATTGTGACAAAACCCACATGGGGTTAAAATAACAGAAATTCTATGGAGATGGCAGGGAACTGCTGTTGTACAAGTAGGCAAGATCAACACCGAGAGTTGAAGAAAGAAAAAAAAGGTAAAAACAAATGAAAAGTAATCACAAACATCAATATTACTGCAAGTTACAAATTTCAGAAGTGTCTACTTTTTACTAGGCAACTTAATCCTAGTTTCAAAGCCCTTAAGGAGCATTCACTACATGGATTTTTCAATACTGCTTAGGGCTAAGTTGCACAGAGGAGTTGCTTCAGGACCATATGTTACCAAGCCTCAGTTGCTATGCAGTAATTGCCTTCACTTTGCAATAATTGTGATTTAGTCCATAGCAAGTGCGTGTCCATTGGAGATCATTTGACTAACAATTAGAAAGCCGAGAGGACTTCACGCGTGATGCAGGCAACAATTGCCAATGTCACTGGTATCCAGTAACTTCTCTGTGTCTTGCATATATGAAGTGTAATTCTAAAGAAATTCCATTTCCCAAAGTCCAAATAGGTATCAACTTTTTTTCAAGCCAGGCTCAGAAATATTCCTTATAGTATCAATATATAAGTAACTTGAACTGCTTTTTTTGAAAGCAAGATTTGAAATTAATGAACTTCTATAATAAATCTAAAGTTTCCTTTTAACCCCAACCTTTTAGTCGGTGACTAGGAAAAGGAAGAAATCTTTATGAAAGAGTACCAATACTCTATGAAATTGGTTTTATTTAATGTTGAAGATATGCTTTTGTATTATTTCACATAAGTTTCTTCTGTACTAAAACCAGTTGATAGAAGTTTTGAAGCATGAAGCTAAAAGTGTTAAAACTCCCTTAAACTTAGTAAATTTAGTGTTCCTATTATATAAGCTAGAGAAAATGTTTAGGCTACATCAGAAGAAGAAATACCTTTATCCATTATAGCTTGTTTTTAAAAAATCCTTTTTCTTCCATGTGACTTCCAGCAGATTTTTAGCTGCAGAGGGTTGGTGGGGTTTTGAGAAACAAAACAATGAATACTGAAGATTTTGTAACGATGGGTTTAAAAATTAATGCTACAGTATATGTGTATTTGGAAAATAATCCTGCTTCTAAAATGGGAAGCTCAAGAATCATCAGAAAAACTACGAAAACAATATTTAGAGCAGGACAATCTATTTAATTTTTTAATAGAAACAATTTTTTTCAACGTGCGATTCTTATTTCACAATATTTTAATTGGAGTTTTCTGCATTCTAAGTGTATTGGATGTGTTGGTGTTGTAGGTTTTGTTTTTCTTTTTGCTTTTGCTTGGATTTTGAGGTTTTTTTTGTTTGGATTTTTTTTCCCATATATGCCAGTTGCAGTGTTCATGCTTACTCTGGTTTAGTGTCTGAGAAATCACAGCAGTGAACACAAGGAATAGAGATGTAATGTAACATTGCTTCTAATTTAGTTCCGATACTTGAATAATACTAAAATTGTATCTTAGTAAGTAGAATCATAGAATAGTTCAGGTTGGAAAAGACCCTTGGGATCATAGAGTCCAACCATCAATCCTACACTAAAAGTTCACCCCTAAACCATGTCATTTAAGCAACGCTTAAACACATCCAGGGATGGCAACTCACCTACCTCCCTAGGCAGTCTGTTCCAGTGTCTGACCACTCTTTCTGTGAAGAATTTCTTCCTAATGTGCAGTCTAAACTTGCCTTTTTTCAACTTGAACCCATTCCCCCTGGTTCTGTCCCTAATGACCTGTGAGAAGAGACCAGCACCGACCTCTCTACAATGTCCTTTCAACTAACTGTAGAGCATGATGAGGTCCCCCCTCAGCCTCCTCTTCCTTAAACTGAACAGTCCCAGCTCCCTCAATCGCTCCTCGTAAGGTCTATTCTCCAGGCCCTTCACCAGCTTTGTCGCCCTCTTCTGCACTTGCTCCAACACCTCGATGTCTCTCCTACACTGAGGTGCCCAAAACTGAACACAATACTCAAGGTGCAGCCTCACCAGTGCTGAGTACAGGGGGACAATCACCTCCCTACTTCTGCTGGTCACACAATTTCTAATACAAGTCAGGACGCTGTTGGCCTTCTTGGCCACCTGGGCACACTGCTGGCTCATACTCAGCCGGCTGTCGATTAGAATGCCCAGGTCCTTTTCCGCCAGACAGCCTTCCAGCCACCCATCCTCAAGCCTGTAGCGTTGCATGGGGTTGCTGTGACCAAAATGTAGGACCCTACACTTGGCTCTAATGAAATGCCTGCAGTTGGCCTGGGCCCATCGATCCAGTCTGTCCAGGTCCCTCTGTAAAGCCTTTCTACCCTCCAGCAGATTGACACTCCCTCCCAGCTTGGTGTCATCTGCAAACTTGCTGAGGGTGCACTCGATCCCCTCATCAAGGTCATTGATGAAGATGTTAAACAGGAGTGGCCCCAGCACCGAGCCCTGAGGGACACCGCTTGTGACTTGCCGCCAACTGGTTTTAACTTCATTGACCACAACTCTTTGGGCCTGGCCATCCAGCCAGTGTTTCACCCAGCCGAGTATGTGTCCATCTAAGCCATGGGCAGCCAGCTTAGCCATAAGAATGTTGTGGGGGACAGTGTCAAAGGCCTTGCTGAAGTCCAGGTAAACTACATCGACAGCATTTTCCTCATCCGCTAAGCAGGTCACCTTGTTATAGAAGGAGATTAGATTTATCAAGCAGGATCCTTCATGAATCCATGACCTTCATGAATCCATGCTGACTGGGCCCAATCTCCCTGCTGGTTTTTAATTCTTCTGTGATAGCTCTTGAGATGATTTGTTCCATGACCTTTCCTGGCACTGAGGTAAGACTGACAGGTCTGTAGCTACCAGGATCCTCCTTCCTGCCCTTCTTGAAAATGGGTGTTACATTTGCCAGCCTCCAGTCCACTGGGACATCCCCAGTTAACCAAGACTGCTGAAAGATGGAAAGTGGCTTGGCAACCACATCTACCAGCTCCCTCAGCACTCTAGGGTGTAATCCATCAGGCCCCATAGATTTATGAGGATTCATCTTACAAAGCAGGTCCATAACCATTTCCTCATGGATTATGTAGGTCCTATTCTGTTCCTCATCCCTTTGTTCCAGCTCAGAGGGCTGTGAGCCTGGAGAACAACTGGTCTTACTGTTAAAGACTGAGGCAAAGAAGGCACTAAGCACCTCAGCTTTTTTTCATATCTATGGTCACTGTGTTTTCCTCTTTATCCAACAAAGGATGGAGGTTCTCCCTAGACCTCCTCTTACTGTTGATGTATTTATAGAAACTTTTCTTGTTATTCTTCACTACAGTGGCTATGTTTAGCTCTAGGTGGGCTTTGGCCTTTCTAATTTTCTCCCTGCACAGCTTCACTTCTTGTTTGTAATCCTCATAATTTGCCTGCCCCCTTTTCCATAGACCATAAACTTTCCTTTTGTTCGTAAGTTCCAGACAAAGCTCTCTGTTCAGCCAGGCTGGTGTCCTTCCCCATCAGCTTGTCTTCTGTGACTTAGGTATAGTCAGTTCCTGCACCTTTAAAATTAATTCCTTAAAGTATCCCCAGCCTTCCTGGCCTCCCATGCCCTCCAGAACAGCCTCCCAAGGAACTCACTTAACCATGGACCGGAAGAGACCAAAGTCAGCCCTCCGGAAGTCCAAGGTGGCAATTCTGCTGAACCCTCTCCTTACTTCACCAAAAATGGAGAACTCTAGCATTACATGATCACTTTATCCAAGACAACCTCCAACAATTACATCTCCCACAAGACCTTCTCTATTAACAAGCAGCAAGTCCAGGAGTGCACTTCCCCTCGTTGGTTCCCTCACCATCTGTGTCAGGAAGTTATCTCCCACACACTTCAGGAACCCCCGAGACTGATCCCCCTCTGCTGTATTATATTTCCAGCAGATGTCTGCGAAGTTAAAATCCACCATGAGAACAAGAGGTAGAGTCCGAGAGGTAGAGTAAGGCAAGTACTTCTGGTAAAAGTCTAAAAACACCTATCTTCACGCCTTTGGGATCAGGGCTTGCACATTTGTGACCTGCCACTATGAGTTAGGAGAGGGAAACAAGCTCCATGTTGCGTTTACCAGGTTACTGCCCCAGTCAGTGAGATGTGATGTTCCGTATGGCCTGGGTTCTGAACGTCTCCCCAGACACAGCTAAAGACTTTGGACAGAAATAATTAAGACTCCTCCTCATGGAAGACAAATTTGAAACAATGTTTAAACCAATTTTTATGTTGTCTGTTTCTCACATTTGTATAAGGAGACAGAATGTGGAAATATGTCTTTCAATTGCCATTTAAAATAAAACAGGTGCAAGCTGCAAAGCAGATTTTGGAGGACTGCCTTTTCAGATTTGAGACTTTTGGACACCACCAGGCTTTGACTGTGTCAGCCTTAACTGTACTGGCCCTTGCAGGCTCCATCCTTGCCTGAGCTGAGCCTCTGTGTCAACTGCCATTAGATTAATTATAGCTTTTAGAGAGAAGGGCAGGCTTTAAATCCACAGCCGTTCTTGAGTTCATGGTATGACAGAGAAGCTGGGATGAACCCACGTGTTTTTAGGTACATGGCTGGATGACAATAATTGATGTCCTGTCTTAGTTGTCAGCTATCTCTCAGCTGAAGCATATGGCGTATGACTGAGGTAAGAGCAAGGTGATAAGTCAATGTCACCATTTGGGTGTGTCTTTTCTCAGTGCATGGGGTACCTGATGATGTTGCAACATGATATTATGGTAGGCTGGGAAACCAATTCTCCCCTTGATTGATGACACTAATTGAAGTTAAAATCTGAGCACACATCAAGGGCAGAACAGAACCTTCTTATTTTGTCTCTTCCCACACAGCTGACGCCCACTCTTCATGGACAAGTTCCAGTGAGTGTAGGCTTATGAACGTTTAAGGTTTCTGCTTTCTTGCCACAAGATGTTAATAAATCCCCAACATCATTGTGCTCTACTTATGGTATATATTTTTTTTTTTTAAAAAAAGACAAGTTCTGGCATCATACATGCTGTGTTCTGCTGAAGCATTTCTTAAACCCGGATATTTACAATGATAGTAGGAGCGATATCTTCCCTACTAACTACTTATCTTCAAACTGAGAAGTTTGGTCCAGAGTTATCAGCGTGTTGGGCAAGGTTCTCAAACCTGTAAATAAGAACAGGTCAGGTTCTTGACTGGTTTTGTGGGTGATTTACTAGCGTGTTTTTTTTTCTGGTTGAGGAAGAAGTGCAAATACCTGTATTGATGCTTGCCTATGACTAGAAACATGGAACAAGTACATTAATACTTGTTTTGGTTTTAAACTTGGATACAATCTTGGGGACCTAAAAGTCAAGTTTGGGAATTCATAATTGCTCAAGACAAGTGAATTCCTGCCAGCTCACAACTGATGAAATTTATAATGCTCCGATTTATGCTACTTAGAAAAAGCTAAATAAATGACAAAAAAAATCATCTGTCATTTAAAAGAAAAAAATGGGTAGCTGATAATGCCTTGGCAGCTTGAAATCCTTGCTATTGTAGACTTCATATCTTCTTTCTCAACTTGATCGTAATCAGCAGTGAATGCCTTTCACTTAATGTATACAAGTTTAAAATTTCAGTTTAAAGTACTAAGTACTAACTGCTATTAGCATAGATTTGAAATAAAACTAGAACATCTTAACATAAAATATTAGTTATTTCTCAACCACTTGAAAATACAACTTTTTGATCTATTACTTTGGCCTAACCCAAGGAACAACAGTTTGACTGGAAGCCTACGTAGAGTACAAATGAGATCCTCAAAGGGCAGTTGATAAACAGGACTTTGAGGAAAAAAAATAGAGTTTGCAACTTTTCACAGTGTAGAATGATCTTCTGAGGGGAGGATACCTCTGTCTTCTGCTCCAGTGTACAATTTCAAATGATGTCATGCTACTGTCTTTGTCTGGTCTGGTTACATAATTGGCTGCTTGCATGACCTTTGTAAATAAGGCCCTGGGATAAGCGTTAAAACGATCTGTGTTAGAGATTGGAAATATCTCCTGAAAACAGAATTAACAGCAGATCCCTGTAGCCTTTTTAGAGGTTCTGCAAGTTGCTGAGTGTCGTCTTCCATGAGCTGAAGTGGGAACTGCCCTTGCCTAGCACCACCTTGATATTTTTGGGCCTTTGGCACTGCTGGAACTAGAGTGCTACTGTATGTGTTTGTGTACTGTGGAGCAGCATTTGGTGTGATGCAGGACATGGGTGGTGGACCTGTTCTGAGTTAGCAAGTGAGTTCGGACTGCTTTTTACATATTTTCAGGCATAATGAAACCTTAATTTTGTTTTCTGCTGCAAAGTAAAATCGTATCAACCTACCAGCAGTTATTTAGTATATTAATATGCCAGCATGCTTCACTAACAATAATGCGTTTGACTTGATTATTTCAGACTGAAATGCAGAACAAGTGTTTAGAAGCAGGAGACAAAGTGAGAAGTCATAATCCCAAAGTAATGCCTTTTTTTGCTCCAGTGAAAAGTGGCAAACTTGAGTCACCTTTAGAGAAACTTCTGGCTGGGAATTTGTGTGACCATATATGTCAAGTCTTGGGGGATGCCTTAGTATTAGATTCTTGCCAGAGCACTCCCATGCTGTTGCATGGGTGGGAGGTTGGATAGACCATTTTCTTTTGTCACTACCAAGGTGGAATGTAACCTTTTGTAGACTACCTTGTTAGCTGTAGTCAACAAGTGTGTATTAAGATGACTAGTGCTGTTCATGCCTTTTGTAGTTAGGAACAATGTCTTATAACTGTCCACTTAAAGCTTCTGAGAAGATGTAGATGTGCAATTAAAAATTGAACAGATGATTCTTCAGCCTGTAGAAGAGAAAGCTTGGGGGATCCCATCAATGTTTACAAACATTTGAAGGGAGAGTACAAAGAGGAAGATCTTGCCAAGGTCTTTTCAGTGGTGCCCAGTTGGTGACAGGACAAGAAGCAAAGAGCATAAAATCAAAGAGAAGGCTCCATATGAACATCAGGTACTGCCTTTTCACTGTGAGGGTGACTGAGCCCTGGGACACATTTCCTAGAGAGGCTGTGGTGTTTCCTTCCTTGGAGATATTCAGAAGTCATCTGGACTCAGTGCTGGACCACTATTTCTAGGTAGTCCTG
This sequence comes from Trogon surrucura, assembly GCA_020746105.1. Classification (NCBI taxonomy): domain Eukaryota; kingdom Metazoa; phylum Chordata; class Aves; order Trogoniformes; family Trogonidae; genus Trogon; species Trogon surrucura. The sequence continues at coordinate 10,288,375 of CM036620.1, read as the reverse complement.
CTTAAGCACTGGGCTTGGACAAGATGTCTATCTAGAAGTCCCTTTCAGTCACAGCTGTTCTGTGATCCTCTAAATCATGTCCAATGGATTTGAGAGTAAACTTTCTATCTTTGAATGTCACTTCCCTCTCTCCTTTCCATAGCAAGAAATACTGTGTAGAGAGGACCTTTCTAAACATAGCATTTGAAAGAGGAAGAATGTATGCTACATTTTTAAGTCTTTCATGATGTAAACACAGTTCTATGTCAATGCTAGGGCTGTTATGTTTAAGTTTGTTTTTTAGAGGGGATTCATATTTTGATGGTCACCCTAATCAAAGCATTTTATTTATTTCTTTGTTATCCCTATTCTGACTGAACAGAGAAAAACCTTTAGAAAGTAAAAGTAACCTTTTTTTAGTGCTTCAAGCAATGAAAAATCAACTTTCTATGAATTTCTTTGGAACTTTTACACTGTTTTCAGGGATACCAATTTTTCTTTCAAATCTTAGAAAAACAAAACAATACAATGTTCTTTGTGCAAGGCAGGTTCAAGTGTGGGACACTGCTTTAGTAATAGTATCATTAGTGACATCAACGCTTTCTCAAGCTCAATAACGTTCCCTGTGTACAGCTTTAATCTGCTGCTTAAAAAAGAATTGTAAATTTACACACATAAATAATTGTATTTGGATTTTTTTATTTTGCACATGGGAAGAGATTTCTACTGGTGTTGCAGACCACCAGGTGAAAGAGAATGTTGAGTTAAAGGAAGTTTTTTGTGTGATGGAAAAGGTGTCTGTTATCAGGCTGTCTGGGTGTTTTGTTGGACAATTGTTAAGATGAAGTTACTATATATAACAAGTTAAAGTTTATTAGAAATTTTTGGAGCAAGGTTTTGGTTAGATCTTAAGGTTGGTTGTTTTCTTTTTTTTCCTTATTGTTACTGGAAGCTACCTGGCTACTTGAACCTTCTTTTACTGCTTCCTGTAGTGACAAGACTTAAAAGCAGTCTGAGAGAAAAATTGACATTAAATCTTCTGTATTGAGGTATCAGAATAGTTGGACAACTTTGAACCCAAATGCTGTGGAATGTGAGTTAATGAGAGTGGGTAGGAATTGTCCAGTTTTTGTTAGTGCAGCCAAGGACAATGGTAGTACAGGAAGACTTGATAAAATCAGATGTCTTAATCAGAGTAGTTGGTACTCTGGTCTAACGAGTATGTATTTATCAACCTTGCTGCTGGACAATTACTTGGCAAGGAAAATAATCACCATGCCTGCTGCTAAGTTTAGAAATATAACCTCATTCAAACCTAAGGGAGAAATGACAAGTGCCCTGAAATGCTTAAAATGGCAGTAGTGTCTGTTGTGTTCATAGTTCCCTGCTTTTGCTTTCAAGACGGGGGGAAAGCTGTGCCCTGCAATTTTTGTGGAGATGGGCTGATTAACTGGACAGGAAGCCAGGGGTGTTTCAGTGCCACTGCTTCCTAGGAGAGGAGCAGAAGACAATGTGTAGACTGCAGGGGATTGGATCAATCAAATTCCTTCTTTCACATCAGGGCATACTAAGAGGCAGCAGTGCACTGGTACTTTAAATGAACAAGCAGAGGTTATGTTCCCCTGTGCATATATTATTATACAACAGGCTTGGTTCCTATGACAGCTATAAATCAGTTTTTCATGTTACTAAAGTTGTTGGAATGGATTTTTCAATTGTCTACAGTATTCCTACAAGGGTAAAGCAGGTGAAAGAAAGGAGAAGCAGCTTGTAATGAACTAATAACATATGAAAAAGTACAGATGAAAGAGTGTTTTGCCTAGAACTCTAGTGAGCCGTGCCAGTAGAAAAGCATATAAACTGCAGGAATTGAAATGTGAAATGAAATTTAGAAAGTAAGTGAAAACTTTGGGAGCACTTAGCTAATACTAAGAAGAACATTTATTAATATATCCCAAGCAAGAAGCCTTTCATTTCTATTACGATTATGGAAGTAATTACAGATGATGAAAATGTTGTAGGAAAAATACTTGATCTATGTACTTAACTGAAAAAAAAAAAAAACCTCCTTCATTCTCTTAGAGCAATCAAAAAAGCAGTGATGAGCTACTAATAAACAAAGGTGGATTTTTATGGGGAAAAAAAATTGCGTTCTCCAAGTTCTGAAGAAATGTAGAACAGCTTTTGACACCTGGATAATCCGAATCGCAGAGACATCCTGCCAAGAATGAAGTCATTGGCGTGACACAAAGAGATCTGGGATGGAGTTTGCACAATAGGACTGAACAGTAATAGAGGAGAAATAAAGAAAGAGGTTACAATTACTGAAAGAGATGGTGCCTTTCAAGACTCACATATTAAAAACTGTGTGTAGTTAAGAGAAGGGAAAATAGGTTTAATGTGAGGAATAAAAGCAATACCTGTCAGTTATACATGAGGAGTCATCTCCCAAGGAGAAATAATGATACTCTTATCACTTAGCACTTGGGTAATTGGGTTGTGTAACATGTTCTGAAGCACACAGTACTGAAGGGAACAATTCTGCACTGTCAGGCCATTAATATGTTACTCTTAATAAACCTCACCTGTATTATGCTTATAAAATGTAAAATGTACTGATATGTTTCTTTCTTGATAGCCTAAGCATTTTGTTGTGTGTGGCACTCAGGTGTATGCAGTGATCTACATGCATCATTTACTTAGCTGTGTAAAGAGAGCCACAAGTGTTCACAGTAAGAGTTAATCAGTTTCAGAATATATCACTGTGAAAGCAATGCTATGTTTGACTTTAAGAATGTCCAGGACTTCATTACCTTCATTCTTTCAAAGATATCTGAAGAACAGGCTCACCTAGATCATTTATGGCACATAATTTGAATTTGTTCTAATGATGCTGATGTCTGTGATCAGATAATGATGTGCTTATCTTGTTTCAGATGTTTAGTACATATATAATTTAGATTTCTTTTGGGACTCAATCTAGTCTAAATAAATTTGTTTTTACTAGATGTGATTATGTCAACTTCATAATCCTAAAGAAGACCAAAGATTTTTAACGAAGTGTTATGTTCTCAGTTTGCTGAATTAACTGCATTTAATATTCCCTCAACTATCTAGCACAGAATAAGATTTCAGGACAGACTGCTATTAGCCAGATTCTTTATTTTCTCAGCATAAAAGGAATTTCTTGTCTATAATATTTAGAGTAAGAACCCAAAGATGTAATGAAGATGCCAGACCTCTGGAATTTTACATGGTGGAGGAGGGGAAGTAAAATCACTAAACATGATTGGTTCTGTTCAAGCTCAAACTAGGACACTGTCTTAACAGCTGAGAACCAGGTAAATATTATATAACTGTTTGAATTACCCACCCAGCCAAATTGTCTTTAGCTTTTTTGTCTGGAACTAATAATACTTCAAAAAAATGTGTAAGATACTGAACTGATATTGAATGCACCTGTTGGCTCACAGTTAAACACAAAGGTGCATAATTTTTGATTTTACTGTCTGGAGCTTTTCTGTTTTTCATTTGTGTTTTTTAAAAGTGTTTTCTTAATTTGGAATTTTTCTTAGAGTTGGTGAACAACTGAACTTGTACCAAGGTTTCATATTCTTTCTCTTTTCTGAGACTAAGCCTCCTGTACAAAATGAATGCTGACCTGTGTTTTGTGGATGCTTTTACTTCCGTATTTCTGGAGTGAAAATCAATAGTTACTCAGTACACAACAGGAAGGAGAAAAGAGGAGAATGAGTAAAGAAGGTCTGTAGGTTTTTGACCTTGACTTATTTATAGATATTATGGTATTGTCAGTCCTTCTCCTTTTTTTAAAGGATATTAAGCAGTGGAAATCTCATGACAACATTAGCGAAAGGCGGAACCTCCCTGTTTTCTCCCAGGAGTAGTATATGTGTAGAAAAAGGGCTTGAAATTATCAGTATTTATTATATTTTAAGGCACAGGTGAGTGACAACTTGAATTGCTTATTGATCTTAACGAGACTTGCACAGCTAATTATATAATATATGGAAATCCATGTTTCTCCTTAGACATACACTTGCAAGAAGAGTACGTTCTATTGGTGGAATACACAACAAAATAAGAATCAAGCTTCTATCAAAGTACAGATGTTGATGACAATCTAGACAGCAATGTCAGCAAAAGCCACTGTAAAAAGCAAGCCAGTTGTTTGTCAATGACTAATAGAACTTTTTTCAACTTCTAAAAAAGTCACTTTTCATTAAATGAAAATGAATCTTTTAGTATACTGATAATTGTTCTTCATTACTGTATCATTTTCCTGCTTGGTAAGTTTTTCCTCTGTAGTCCTAGACAGAAGATAGAACTCTTCATAATGATCTATGATGCTATATTTTATAATAGTGTAACTGTTCTAGCTAGGAGGGAAGTAGGGAAAAAAGAGGCAAAAATAAAATGCAAGAGGTTACTTGCTATCTGGGATGTCAGCACTGACTTGTGAGGGATAGAATACATCCTTGTGAAATGAAATGTTGGTTTGAATTATCTTTATGTAGTGTTGATATTTCCTTCCTAGGAGGCTGCCAGGCCATCTGGAGCAGCAATGTGAAAAAGCCTAGGATTTGGGATCGCTTCTTGAAGGAAAAAAAATAAATGAACTTTTACCAATGGAGCTGCCTGCTGTGCCTGTTTGTAACAAGGTAACTGAATGCTGAACACTTGATCCATGCAGTGGGCTGGAGTAAGGAGCATTTTTCCAGGCATTGAAGCAACTGGAATCTTAAATGGACATAACATAGTTGGGTCTGAGAACCCAAATGCTATTTGCTCATTTTACTTTAGTTTTTAGTCTTGCATTCTTATTTTGATCAAAACTTCAGATCAAGCCAATGGTGGTTGCCCAACTAAGGACAAAGATCTGTCTAGATTGGAATAGTCCTTCATGCAGACGAGTATTTAATTAAGTCTGAAGTCGTTAATTAACTTTAGTACTCACAGTACTCTGAGTAGGTACCATGAATGACAGCATTAAGCAGCATCTTCCACCTGCTGACCTGAGTCCAGTTACTATCATACTACTTTTTGAGGTGTCTGAAGGGTTTTTCTGGATGGCTTGTGAACCTTTAGCTATCTGTAAAAATGCAACTGAATAGCTTAAAAATATCTATGTGAAGCTGTGACCTAGTATTGTGTAACTAAGCAGGACTTAAGCTCTGGCCTTTTAAATCACTGAGTTCCATTTCTGAAGTACGATTGGCATTTGAAGTCTGATATAAGTTGTCCCAATGTGAGAAAATGAGGAAAAATAGCTTGAATACATTTCAGTTAGTTCTCTTCTGCTACTCAAGACTTCTATTTGGTGGGAAGACACAGGCATCTGAATGAATTCAGATGTTCAAGCAGAAGAATTTGTCAATTCAGAATGAAAACAGCTGTAAATATTTGTCATAAAGTAACAATAGGAAAAACTGATTGTAGAACACTCACTAAAAGTAATCACCATTTCCTTAGGATTTATGCATTTCTTTCATTTGAGAGATGTGATATGTGCTAGTATAAGTTATATAATCATACAGTTTTACTTGCAGTGGTCTAGTTCTCTAACTGGAGGACTTGGTATGTATCTGACATGTTTACAGACTTCTAAAAAAACTGTACAGCATACTTAGCATACAAAGAGAAATACAGACTTCTGTACAAATAGCTTGTGCCTGCAGCTTCGCAGTGTTAAGGTCAGAAAACATTAGGGCCTAGTATAGAGTCAGAAAACCGTCAGGAAGAATGATAACACAGCTAAAAAATTAATATTTTAAGTGAGGAAGAAACCTTTCAACCTTTCTGCTGAAAAGTTTTCAAGAGGTAAAGACTTTGTTTTGTTAAGTGGAGACAGCAGATTAGGTTGTTGGTCTGCTGAGAATTCCTCCTGGATTATGCATCTCAAACAGCCAATGTGGGAGAGCAGCCCCTCTGTGCTTCCCAGGAAAACTTGGTTTGCAAGATAAATGTTTGAAAATGGGATTCCTGTAAGCTTGCCAAGAAGTAGTTTCTAGGACCCTTGACAGTTTCCTGGTGAAAACTCTGGAGATGATTTAAGGATGCGATTTCATTTTTCAGCTACCTTTTTTTATCAATAACTTTATCTTTCTGATCTGAATCACATAGGTCCCCTAGACCTATGGATCTGAATCTTAGCAGTTTGTTGAAGTGTTAGGTCTGTCTCCTCTGTATCAGTGTTTTAAATTTAGCTTCTGTTATTCTCTATTACAGCACAAATTTCTTGAAAGAGATTGTGCAACAGGCACCTCACCAATTTCTATACGACTCTCCAAATGAGAGCACCTTGCAGATTGCAGTTCTTGTAAAATAGCAGTGCCTCAATGTTGTACATACTTGTTGGTAGCTGGTGTAACAGTTTATTGTGGATGCTGGTGATATGGAGGGGTGGGAATAAGAAGAATCACATAAGAGATCTTAATATTTGGAATTGTCCTTTGGGATGTGTATCTTAAAATGGCTCTTGACAGAACCTATAGAAAGGAAGGATACCATAATTCATGGTTTGGAAGGTGATAATCGATATAATTGAATCAAAAAAAGGCCTAAGCACTTGAACTCATTTCTCATTCAGATTCAGTAATGTACTTGTAAGCATTTTGTATGCAAATACATTTATTGACATAGCCATAAAGCATTTAAAAAAGAAAATTAATACAATCGTAAGTCTTACTGTGACTGAAGATAATTCTTTAAAAGCATTCAAACAAAAGCAAAAGTAGACTGATTTGATATTATAAAGCAAGGAGTGAAAAGTACTCATCTTAATATTATCCTTCAAGTTCCTCATCCTGTCTAATTAAAGACAGTAGAAGCATCAGTATTTATTTTATTTAGAGTTGTATTTGGTCCTATAACCTGGAGTGGGACTTCGTGAGGCCACAGTATGAAATTGCAAACAAAAATCAAATTCTGCCTTTTCTTCCTAATCTTTGTATATTTTACATTTATAAACATAAATTTAGTATATTCTATGTCTGACAATAATCAGGAGCAACAAAACAACGAGAAATTCAATTGTTAGAGACAATAAAGCAATAAGGTGACACTAAAAGGCAGGTAGTACCTAACAGTTATGGTACAATTGTCTCGGCATTGAAACAATATTAATATAAATCCATTTTTGCTCATTAGAAAAAAACCTTTGTTTTTTAATGAGTACAGCAATATTTTAGTTTATTGTTGTACTTTTAATAAGGCAGATCTGAGTGCTGTTGGGTATCATTTAAATTAACCTTGTTGAGAATGAGGCTAATGAGAGCATTTATCAATGTGATCTAAGTGGGGAATGTTTTGTTCAGAACAGTTTTCTAGTATACCGCAATAACTATGGTAAACTCTTTTCTTCATGAATTAGTACAGCAAATGGAAATTTCTAAAGGGGAAAAATCTTTATGTACAGGGTACTGAGTATTTATACACACTTTGAATATGCCTTGACTTTTCAAAACCAGGTTCTAGAATCTGTGTATTGAAGTACGACAATGTGCTTTTCCTTGGCTTATGTTAATCATGATGTGAAGGGGATTTCACAGTGTGTAATTTCAGGTGGTGCTTGGGCTGCAGTTGGTCTAACTTACGCTTGGTTTTCTATGTATTTTTACCCTCTATTACCATACTGGACCAGTGCTCTGAACATTCTATATCTTTGTTGCTACAGAATACGTGAAGTTATAGTTGAACTCCTGTTAAGGATACAAGCTAAGTCCTTTTTGTAACCTTGAGAAAGGAAAGTACTATCAGGAATAACTGGATTTTAATTGTTGTTGATAAGTTGGTGTATATGTGGCTTTGTCAGACCTTGTTTATTACTAGTTCTTGCTTTCTTGTCTGTATTTAACATCCCTGATGATTCCTTCTGAATATAACAGTTCTGAGGTGGTTTTTTTCTTATAAAATAACTAAACTTGGTTATTAAAAAATAGTGGAAAAACACAAAAAAAACAACCATTAGTACTTGCTAGCAAGCTCTACTTAACCTTCTTTTTATTCTTGCAATTTATTTGAATTGTGCTCTCGCTTGATTGTATTAACCAGAGTAAAGAACATGGAGGGTCAACAGATGCTGCACAGAAATTTCTTGGAAGTGTTCAAGACTATCCCATGATGTTGATAACAAATCAATACCTGGCCAGATTTTGTGTTCTTTTGGGGGGGAATACAGTGATGAAAAAAAAAAGCTTATTCCTTTCATAACTAATTATTTGTTTAAAAGATTCTTTGGCCCTTTTAAACCCCATTCCTTTCTGAGTGTCATGCACACTCCACACCTATCCTTTTGTCTGATCGGTAGGTATTAGATGTTCATTCAAATCTACTAGCTGTGTCAGCTTTTAGGTCCCTATTTTTGGCTGTAATGTGCTGCTCTTTTACCACTTGAGGAAGAATTTTCCGAATGCTGTGAAGTTGCTACATGCCTTTCATTTGGTGCAATTGCAAAAAGAGCATCAATACGCTCCTCAGTGAGCATAAGAAGAAAAATGTTAAGTGCTAGAGCCTTCCATCATGTCACTCTCTTTCTGTGTGCAGAGAGACTCCTAGCTGTAAACCAGATAGTGGCTCCTAGCTAATCTCGCTCTCCATTCTCTGTTTTCCTCCTTGCTTCAGTTCCGCAGAACCAAAACAGAGAGGGCAAAAATATTTAAGGAATAGTTCAAAACATCATGCTGTAGAGCAGCTGCTTTTCATGGAGCGCATGTGTTGAGGTGGTGCCTCTTTTTGTAAAAGAGGCAAAGCACTTAGAAGAGCCTTTCATTTTGTGCTTTTTTTTTTTTTCTGCCTTCTGTAATATCTAGCTACTGTAGAGGAATTTCTTGTGGAGCAGAGGCGTGGTGTTACTTTAAAGATGTGGACAACCCAGCTTAGGCCTAAACAAAGGCTCTGTCCTTGAAGCTGCCTTGGAACACGGGGAGGAGGAGGTTTTATCAGTTTTGTGAGAGCTTTGCGAGATGCTTGGCTGGAGGTGCTGGCCCCGGGGGGAGAAGGGGGGGCGAGAGCCGCTTGCATAGTGGAATGGCACTGCCCAATGGAACGCTGGCGCGTGTAAACCTGTAACTGACCAACTCTGTTAAGGGGCAGGCGCGGGAACACTGCTGAACTGTATATATTGAGCTGTCTGGAGCAATAAAGGGAGGACGATCTGTAGCCGTATCGGTGTGATGGTCATTAACTTGGCCTGCTCTCCGAAGGGACCCCTCTTCATCTGGCGCCCGAACAGGGACCCTCTATGGACGCTTAAATGTGGATTGCTTAAATGTGGGAAGACTCCGAAGCATCGGACGTGAGCCGATTTGGGAACCGGAGAGCTGGAGGCAGGAGAGTTCCAGGTGTGACCAAAAGGGCACCGGAGACCAGAGCTTGAGTGACCGATCAAGCCCCTGCCAAGGTAAGACCGCGATGGAAACGGACGCGGCAACTCACCTCCTTAGTATACTCTCTAAGAGAGGAGGAAAAGTAAAGGAGCGAAGACGTATTAGCCCCATGGGCTCAGAAATGGGAGAAAATGAACGACCCGCCATTAATCTTTAGTTCCACGGAATGGCGTGAAGTAGGAGGCTTTTTGTGGGACTGTACTCTAGAGGGAGGAACAGAAGGAAAAGAAGCGAAAGAACTAGGAACACTTTGGAAAACCGTAATACGCACTCTAGAAATCATGCAAGCAGAAAAGGAAGTTGCTGCGGCAGCGATCAAAGCATTGGGGGGAGGGCAGGAAAGGAAAAAGGCAAAGGAAGAAACTCCCTGCTCGTCCTGACTGGGTGGAAGAAAAAAAAAAAAAAGAGAAACTGCACTGCGTTGCAGAATTAAGACTTTCGTCCTTGAGCTGAGCTCTTTTCTGAACAAGTGCATAACTCTTGCTTGCTAATTATGAAAAGAGACCCTGACCAGCCAGGTACAGCTCATGTTGAGAGCTTGTCCGTCTTGTCCGTGAGAATGAACAGATAAGACGCTTCTTGTACACCAGATGTGCATGGGAGTGAATGGGAGAGTGTGATCAAAACAGACCTGGGAAATTCTGCTCTCCCTGTGTGATAACAGAGTGATTGAAGTAATACTTGAGCTAATAAGAAAAAAAAAAAAGGACAAAAAAAAAAAAAGAAAAAAAAGAAAAAAAAAAGGGGAGGGGAAGAAAAGAAGGAAGATCAGGATGAACCCCTGAAAGAGATCCTGAACAAACTCGCTGAATTATCAACTAGACAGCAAGAAATAGAAGAAAACCAGTTCAGCTCCCCCATTACCATCAGCTCCCTCACTCAAGCCTGATTTTCAAGCTTGAACCATAAAGGATCCTTTGCAACAGCGATGGAGCGGTGTCATCAGAGACGCTATAATAGAGGGACATTGGGAAGCAGCCAGTTCAATTGCAAGTCCTGTTATTATTAATAATGGACAAGGGACCTGGGAACCGCATGATCCTGCATGATGTGGCTGTGCAGCATCCTGTCACTTCAACAGCGTAGCAGCAACACGACCGTGCACTGGGCCTACCTGTTGAATCCCTTTGTTTGCCCAGTGACGTGATGGGACCCTGAAGTACCGATTACCAACGACGACATGGGTTGGACTGGTAGAAGATGCTTACGGCTGATGGCAGAGCAATTATGGGGAAATGTAACTTTTCTCAGTGTTACCTGTTGTGCTGGTATGTATCCTCTTTGTGTGACTAACAATGAAGCTTATATTGGTTGTGTAGGACTGTCTAATTAAAGCCATATAACAGGTGTTAAGGTTTATGGTATTAACCAGCAAAGTGATCTTTCTTAGCTAAAAGCAAGGCGGGGAAACTAACTGCCTTTTGCTTTGTTAGAAGTGTGTGATTAAGGATCAAAGTAGACAGGGAGACTCCTTTGCATTCTTCCTTCAGCCCTGGCCAAGCTGTGAGAAGAATTCAACGGAGCAAATAACACCAGGTGTTCCCGCATTCAACGTTATGTAAGGTTGTTTATTTAATAGTATAAATGCTGGACCCTCTTGCAGCGACTTCGGAAACCTCACCTACGGGTGGACGCACTGCGTAGGACTTCCCAATTGTCGGGAGGGTTCTCCAGAAACCTCGCTGCAACAGGGGCTCCCCAGTGACTGCGGGTCTGGATGATTTAGGGTGATGGGTGTGAGAACTTTGACAGGATGAATTAAGAGTTTAGTTAAGGCATTTTTGGTTATTGCAGTTTTAATTGTTATAGGCTTAGTTATGTTTAGTTGTTTGATGAGTGTAATCAAGAAAATGATAAGCAAACTAACGGATGAAGCCTGGGTTGTCCAAAAAGAAAGAGGGGGATATGTAGAGGAATTTCTTGTGCAGCAGAGGCGCGGTGTTACTTTAAAGATGTGGACAACCCAGCTTAGGCCTAAACAAAGGCTCTGTCCTTGAAGCTGCCTTGGAACACGGGGAGGAGGAGGTTTTATCGGTTTTGTGAGAGCTTTGCGAGATGCTTGGCTGGAGGTGCTGGCCCCGGGGGGAGAAGGGGGAGCGAGAGCCGCTTGCATAGTGGAATGGCACTGCCCAATGGAACGCTGGCGCGTGTAAACCTGTAACTGACCAACTCTGTTAAGGGGCAGGCGCGGGAACACTGCTGAACTGTATATATTGAGCTGTCCAGAGCAATAAAGGGAGGACGATCTGTAGCCGTATCGGTGTGATGGTCGTTAACTTGGCTGGCTCTCCGAAGGGACCCCTCTTCAAGCTACCTTGAGGGAATGTTTTGAAGCTCATTTCTGTTGGATTGTTTGTGAAAGGTGGTGAAACGGATGTGCAATTTAAGGTAGACTAGGGATGAGAATCCTAAGTGATGGTTTGCTGCCCAAATACTTGGATCAGTGTCTTGATGTACTCTTGTTGGGTTTTGTCTGCTGATAAAAGCTATGCTTTTAATAAAATACTTGCTGCTTTCTCAGTCTGGAAAAAAGTTAATGCAAGTAATGTTGTTCTAGAGGACATTCTCAGAAACACTAGGGGAAAAAACAGAGGGGAAATGCTAGGGAAGGAGAATGCTTTTTGCTGTGTTTACTTGGTTCCATTTTAAAATGCCACTGGTGTTTGGCATTTAGCCATTTGTTAGAGGAAAACAGATTCCCAGTCAGAGTCCTAATGATGTACTAGATATTAGAAGGGAAAATTATAATTAATTTTGTGTAAAGTCCAAAGGCAAAATGCACTTGAGTTACGGGAAAAAAAATACAAAAAATAATTGTCCTATTTCAAATGCTGGCCTTTTTTCAGAGTGATGATGGGAACATATACAGGAAGAAGAACTAATGAGCTGCAGTTTTCTAATCAAAGCAGAAAAATCTAGTGGGAAAATGACAGGCTTCCCATTTCAATGTCATTTACAAAATGACAAAAATAGCCCATTGGTTACTCACTGAAAAAAATTACAAAGTTTATTGCTAATGAATATTTTTCTTGTATTTTTTTCTCAATAGGTCAAACATACGATTTTAGATGTATTTTATTTATAAGTGACACATCTCCAGTATTTCTCAGTTTGTTGATTAGTTAAAGAGAGAGGGTATTAAAAAGATGCTGTTTTGTTGGGGTTTTTTTACAAGCTTTTCCAGCTGATAAGCTCTTGGAGTTTCACATGTGCATAACTGTGTCTACCTATCTGTCTTGATTAATAACAGATACATAACTGTAGTGCTAGGACCTGAATCATAGGCCCTGAACTGGAGTTGACGTATAGATGAACCTCACAACGCCACTCTATATAGAATTTGTGACATGGCAACTTTCCAATCACATAAAAATAAGCAACCGTTTAAGAGTCTGAAATAATTGTATGCTCCAGTGAGAAATGACTGCAATATGAGTTTTACCTTAGTTTGATATCCTCACACTAACAACTAATCTGTAAGACTTATATTTCTGACACACCCATAAGAATAAGGTTTCAAATAGATCTGTATTGGTTTTGGTTGTTTTTGTGGTTTGTTGTTTGTTTATTTTCTTTTAAAGGTGGTGAGAAATAGTTAGGGTATGTGAAATTAGAGAGAAGCTGTACATTCATCTTGGCTCATGCTTTGTGAGAGTAGAGGAGTATTAAACTGAGACTGGGAAATGGAGTGTTTCCTCACAGCCTGACTTGGGTCCAGGTGGAGTCTTGGGAGTCGGCAATGAGCTAGCTGAGATGCAGAACAAGATTTCATAACTTGAGAGTTGTCAGTTCCGTTCATCACCCTTGTTAATACTCAGACTGCAGCAGCATTAAGATTCAAGGTAACAGATCTACATTTGTGGTGTATTCTTATATATTACAAGAGGGGTGGGTTTTTTTGCCAATGTTTTCTGAAAAGGACCCTCACATTATTACCTGATTATTCTTGTGGTTTGCTCTGCTAAACTTCATTTGGATATTTTAGTTTTACTGCTAGATTGTAATTTTTTTTTTTTCCGGTGGACAGCTGCCTGAGCAGGCACTCTAGGTCTAGTCAGTTCGGAAAAAGTGTATCTGAATGATTTCTTAGAATTGCAGTTTAGTTTCAAAGAACACAAAAGGCCCAGTGGGAGGAAAATAAGTGTCTGCTTTGTATTCAAGGTAAACGGGAATTTAGTGTTTCATTGGGTGAAAAAATTCAGACTGTATACTTTGGAAGTCATCTTTGTTTCAAAGTTAGATTTACATCTTGCTTATATATAAATGTCAAAATTTGAGTATTGAGCAGAAAAGTAAATATGCATAGGCTGAAGATTATATACCTGGAATGGCTCATTGTTTTAGCCAGAAGGAAAAGGTTTTCTGCTCCTTGATTTGCCTAGCCAATTTTATTACAAAGATCATGGATAACTTTGATATTTAACCTCATGTGTGTATTGTTTGTGTGAAAGTAGTATTTTCAAAAAGTGTGACAGATTGAATCAGGTTATGTTTAACTGTATAAAGGGTCAAGTGGGTACAATATGTTGGCACAAGTAACTATGGTTAAAATGCAAGTATCAAAAGGGCATGAAAAATGCGTCATTGCCTGGCAATTTTCAAAAATATGCTTATGACAGAAATATTTTTTTGGAAAATCTCAGAGAGAAGTGATTTAAAATAGAGGTAACTAGGAAACATTTATGAAAATAAAATGACAGTATAAGAAAATACCCAGAAAACAAAAATTAGAGTTCCCCATGGGGGATGAGGACATCCCCTTTTCTTGCTTTGATCTTATATCAAGGCTTCCCGTATCTTTCTGGTTGTAACAAAAATTCTGGGGTCAGGGAAAGTTACAGCAGGACACCACCTCTTCGAGGACCAGTAGGTCTCAGAGATCAGTCCTTGATGATGGTTCAAGTGCCGAGACATGAACAACAGGCCCTGAATTAAAGCTGACACATAAGTGACTTTCACAACCCAATGATATATCTGTTATAGGTAGTATTAATCACACATAGTATTAATCATTTAGGTAATGCATTGCTAATCTATTTTAGTATGACTACATAGATATTTTGATGCCAATCTATAAAAGCTTTGCTGTAATGCTTATTGTGTGTCTTTCTTTAGATGAAGGCCAAGTGCAAGGCCATGAAACCAGAAGTGTCTTTTTTTTTTTTTTTTATAGAGGCATGGTTGAGAAATGTGATTGAAGCCCAGTAGACAAGACTCTCTTGGACCAACACAGACAGACTCCTTTAGATTAGGACAAGGGGAAATAGTTTTAAACTGAAGGATCTTAGACTGGATGTTAGGAAGAAATTCTTCAGTAATCTACAAATTAGATGCAGAGATGAGTCAGATTATGGAACTGTTAATATTAAAGCATGGCTTGTTTCTCGGGTTTTTGTTAAGACACGATGCCCTGAATTACCTACTCAGCTCTTCAACTTGTGTTCACTAGAAACTTACTGAGAGGGATTGCAGTGTGACATCAGTGTGATGCCTATTGCGTGGCACAACATTTGTATGCCCTAGGTATTGGTCTCACTTGTACAGAATTGATAAACATATGAGGTAAGAGAAATCAGTTATTTTTAACACTAAAATGAAGTTTCAATGTCCATTTCCACCTTGAGTTTTATCAGTCTTGTACATCTTGTAGCACTTAGGTACAGTGAACTGTACAAATTAAAGCAAACTAGTTAACTAGATTGTACCAATATCTGAAAAGTGACACTTATAGAGTGAAAAAGCCATTAATATATATGTACATTTACAGTGTGGTGTAAGAACACTAAAATTTTTTTCCTGCTTATTTATGCTTTTTCCCGTAGAAAAACATTGGTGTACTGGAAGAGGAAAATTTTAATTAAAATGGATAATACTGAGACAACTACTGCTAGTGGCCTTGTTAATAAAAGACAGCAGAATTATCAAGAGGAGCAGTACAGAAATCCAGCCTAGGAGACTATAAACCAGTAATAAATTAGAATGGCACATACAGTAATGGTAAATTCAGAATGCCAATATTAATTAAGAAAACTTATTTAAAATATATTTTGCTATCAATCAATTCCTTGCTACCAATGTGCATTTTCAGTTTTAACTACTTAAATAAAATGCTTGGCACTTGTTTCTAACTCAATTTTTAAATAATACACATACCAGCCTTTGTGTAATCATGGCCACCAAAATATATACTAAGTTATTTTATGCCAGTAACACTCAATGCATAACATTCTGACTTTAGCCATGTAGGTACTCAAGATGCCAATGTATCTCATTTTGAGTTCTTGTTTAGTTAATTCCTACTGCAGAGTGAAAAAATACCACGCAGGATCCCTGTATGTATTAATAATTTAACCTATCAACAAGCTCTTACGCTATGAGTGGGTGCTGGAGTTAAGAACCCTTTAACTTTAGGTAAAGAAAAAGGAGCAAACTGCCCTTCATAAACTAGAGGGTCTTAGAAACTGACCTTTCACCATCTTACACTGACATGACAGATTGGATAAAACTTATTCAAAATGAGCAATGCTACCTCAACAGGTATGCATGGTTTTACAGTTAAGTCATGTAGTTACAGGTAAAAGCTGTGAAGTTGGAACTGTATTAAAACAGTTATTTCATTAATGTGCTTGAGGAGCTACACAAGTGATTGACAAGAATTGCTGGAGAAGACTAGGTGAAGGTCTCACTTTTTGTTAAAGCAGGTACCTAAATCCAGCTCTGTCCTGAAACACAGGACAAATTTACCAGATACACTGCATGTAATCATTGTTCCTTTTTTTTTAATTGAAATAGTGGATATCAAATAGTGGTCTATCTATATCAGTTTCTCTAAAACAAATAGCTCTAAAATTAGATTTCTTCATACAGTTTTTGGTATATAACTTTACCAAAGCACCAAAGCCCATACTGACCTTTAACTCTGTTTACTCAGAAATAAAATGTAGTCATACTTACACTTGTAAACTTGTCATACCAATTATAAAAATGTAAGCACTAAATAGTCTTTTGGTTATTATGTTTCAATTTACCAGAAGTTAGTGAGTTGGAGCATAAAAAAAATAGGGGAATTTATTTTTTATGACTTAGTTTCTGAATGATACAGTACTACCATATTTATTCATTCCATAAATGCCATGTTGTTTGTTAATATGTTGCCATCATACATGTTCTTTCCCATATATTAAATTCTGCTACTTCCTTTCAGTAAGAGAAATCATTTGGTTTCAACAAAGCAGAAGAGAATACACATTAAGAAAAACAGTTCATGTTTTACTGGGGTTGTCCTCCAAAATTTCAGTCTTGATCAGAACAGCAAATAGTGTTAACTAAATGAGAACCTTCAGGGTTTCAAACAAATAAAATTTTAAAAGAAAATAACCAGTTAAATTTTCTTTACATTATATTTGATTTACTAGTAGTTATAATTTTTTCAACCTGTTAATATTTCAATAGTTTTGCTAAAAAAAAAATTGTTTGATTTAAAGGCATATGTAATTATAATTTTATGTTATATATTTGTAATGCATTTAATGTTTTCTTCCCAAGTATAGGGCCTTCTACTGGTTTTCTAGTCCTTTGGCTAATTCCAGAAGTTTGTGGTGTTGTTGGGTGTATTTTTACCCTATTCTTCCTGTGGAACTTTTATTTGTGTAATATGCTCACAAAGGCATTTAGATGCAGCTAAGATACTCGTATTTGACTACCTCAATATGTTGATCTATGTCTGCCTCCTATGTTAGGAATGTTTGGCAGTCCCGTAATCACCTGTGGCTTTCTTCTGAGCCAACTCTGACTTCAGATCAACTTTTTGAGTCAGAAGTGTTAGAACTGGACATGGATTTCTGGGAGAACTTTAGTACTGTCAGAGAGGTACTCTCACCTTTCTCAGTCTGGCCTCACTTGTATATCCAACAGAATCATGGGCCTTTGATCACAATATTATGCTCAAAGCTTAGTTTGTGTCAGTAATCAATTATTAATTACTCCCCTTATTTCTCTGATGTGATTCTCTGGATTCTCTTAGTTCACTACTAAAATTCTGGGGAGGGAACAAGAATTTGTTCCTGTGGATTGCTAAATGTTCTGTTTACAAGTCACCACAAAAAACTATTTGGAGAGCCAGGCAATTAGTTTCTAGTGTAAATATTAAATGCTGTATTGATTTTGTTTTTTATAGAACCTCTGTCAAAGTTATGTGTACATGTCAGTTAACTAAATGTGACTGTTTACTACATTTATCTTATATTTAGCAAACTGATTTAGCAGGATTTGTGTAAATTTGCTCACATAGACAGGAATTAACTCTATTATTACCACTTTTAATCATTCAATTCTTTATTATTTGGGTTTTGTAGCATGCTTTTTTTTTTTTGAGACTATTAAACCTGTAATTACATAACTCATCCTCTTGATCTTATGCACTTTATCAGTTGCCTACTTCTTCCTTAGTATTACAAGACTTAATGGAGAAGAACATGAGAGGTTGAAAGGGATTCTCAAAACTGATGTAAGTTTTCTAGACTTAAAATGACACAACTGTTTAACCAATCAATTTTGTAGAATGAAAAGTACTTTATTACTTAAAACTTAATTCTTTCTCCAAATGCAGAACAAAACCATTATTGATGACTGTTAGGTGCCAGTTATCTGCTAGCATCTGTTTATTTGTTAACAACTTCTTGGTTTTCGTGGTGTTTGCACCATAGGATCACAAATACTTTTTTGGTTCTTTAGAACTATTAGTTTTGATTCAGGTAAAGGAAAGCTTTTCCAGCTTCACACAGGAGAACTTGGATGATCTATCAGAGTTACTTTTCCAACAATCCCAATTGCAGAATGAAGTGGCCAAGTTCCTCTAACAGAAAGTAATAATTCTTAAAAACTCACAAAGTTTTCTATTTCCTGAGATCCTTTGTCTGAAGAGAGTGTCCTGGGTTTAGCTAAAAACCCAGTCCTGTTTAGTGAATTTTACTTTTCAGTTTAGTGTCTTCTAAAAGGCTGCACGTTCTGAAGTCAGCAGCATGTTTTTGCAGACAGTGTGTGCTACTGGCAGTGATAACACCTGATGTTTACAGTCACTGCCTGGGACTGGTATGTAGAAAGGCTCTTGCTTATACTTATTCCTATAGTGACCAAGGCCACTGCTGGCTCTTGTGTGCCACGCTGGGGGTGCTGGGTAGTAAGAGGGGGGCACAAGGAAGTAAAAGGTGGCACCTCCGGGGGGTAACAGACAGGACAGGTGACCAACGAGAGTATTCCATCCCATATACGTCATATTTAGTATAAATTGAGTGATCACGAGAGTTTCGGCCCTTCTTTTCGCCCTTCCTTTCTGCAATGGCCGGTGTCCAGAGAGGACTCCATCTGACCTCCTGATTTTGATCCGGATCCTGAGTTCCCGAATCCAGCTCCCTGTATCCAGCTCCCCGCCGCCGCTGAGCCTGGGGTTTCCCCAGTGTCTCCTGCTCTGCAGCACCAGTGGTGATTTCTATCGGGGGAGGGAGTCGGGTTTGATATCGGGCTACTATCTATAGTTGCATATAATTCTTTACTTTTATCTCTTTACCATTATTCCTATTATTTTCATTAAAGCTGTTCTAGTTTTTTTTTTTTTTTTTTTTTTCTTCTCTCATCTGTAAGTCTCTCTGCCTCATTCCCTTTTCTCTTCCTGTTTGGGGGGGGGGAAGAGGGGGTTAGAGAGCGTCTGTCCGCGTTAGTGGCCGGCCCAGCCCTAACCCGCGACAGATTTATTGGCGCCCAACGTGGGGCAAGAAAACAAACACCAATCAGGCTCAGACTATTTTACCAGCTATTTAGACACAACTGGGCTCTGATATATTGCCCGCATAGTTTAAATTCCATCCGGCGCATTTGAGAGCGTATCAGATCTTTTCTTTGAGAGTTCTGAAGGGTTAGAGGAGAAAAACCAGACAGCTCACATCATGTTATCGGTCGGTGAAATGTTATGTCATGTTCTTTTAAATGTGGGTTCCTCCCTGGGTGTCAAAATTTTGTCCAAACTCTCGAGGGTGATTTGGTATATCTGTCTGTGGTTTGCCTGCTCTGATTTAAAAATGAGAATTTTCACGGTGTTGGGTTTTTTTGTGTCGGTGTATTCTGCAGTATTTTGGGTGATCGGCATACCTGAATACCTTAAGAGCACAATGATGAATTTTGTTTTTAACTACACTTTCAATTTTACCTTAGGAAATTATACTAATTTGTTTGCTAATCTGAGTATACCAGGTTTTGAGGATTGTGATTGTGAATGCAGTTATTTTAATCGAAAGATTGAATTGCTATTGATTCTGATGTTAATGCCCATGAATCTCTTGGCATTGTGGCGTTTCTGTAGGAATTTGTGCAAGTCATTGAGTATCACTGTGTCCTTTAACACTCAGTGTGTATCAGCAAATGTCGCCCCTTTGACTAGAAAGAAACATCGGAGAAAGTCAATTGCCCTACCAACAGATAACACAACTCCAGGACAAAGCCCTCCTAAAGTAGCACCATCAGATGACTCAGATTCAGACTCAGGAAAGAAAGCTGGTATCCCTGTGACTGGGAAGAAACATCTAACAAAGACAAATCACCCAACATCAGATGGTTCTGATGCAGGAAAGGGTCCTTCCCAATCGAAGTCATCAGATAGTTCAGGGTCAGAATCAGACGCAGTTGTCAAACCTTTAACTCTGAGGGACATGCGAGATGTGAGAAAGGACTTTGGCCGTCGTGAGGGTGAATCATATTACAAGTGGTTGCTCCGCTGCTGGGATAAAGGAGCCGAGACCATTAATCTGAACGGTAAAGAAGCCAAACAGCTGGGATCCCTGTCTGGAAACGCAGGTGTTGACACAGAACTTGCAAAAGATGACAACAGTCTCAGCCTCTGGAGAAGACTCTTGACAGCTATTAAGAACCGGTATACCCACAAGGACGATATTCCTATCCACACAACCAACTGGACCAGCATGGAGAAAGGCATTAAGTTCCTGAGAGAACTAGCAGTGAGAGAGGTGATTTACAGTGATCCACAAACAATCTTAAACCCTGATCAAATGCCCTGCCACAAACACGTTATTCAGATGTTTGTGAGGAGTGCCCCACCAGTGTATAAGCACACCTTGTCAACAATGGTCTGGGCATTAGATGGAGATGGTCAGGTACCAACAGTGAGTGAAGTGGCCAACAAAGCACGACAATATGAAGACAGTACTGCCAATCCCCAACAAATTCAGATTGCTGCCATGGAAAAAATAATTGAGGAAAACAACAGATCACTGGAGAAATTAATTGAGAAAACAATGGAGAAAACCAATGAAGCAATCGAGAAAGCAATGGAGAAAAATAGTGACTCATTTGAGAAAACCAATCAATCATTAAAAGAGCTGATTGACACATTGTCCAAGAGAGATGACAGACCTCAATGGAGCCGCGTTGATGCTGTTAGAAAATACAGACCTTCAAGATCAACTAAAAATGATGGTAACTTGTCACGGAATGACTTGTGGATTTTCCTACGTGGATATGGTGAGGACATGAGAAACTGGGATGGAAAACCTACTTCTGCTCTACGAGAACGAGTATCCAATTTGCGAAACACCAATAGAAGACAACAATCTGCCACGAGAAGGAACAATCGGAATGTAAATGTAGTTAATACCAATACCGTGAATCAAGTAAACCCCGTGAATCAACCTCAAAATTAGAGGGGCCCTGCCTCCAGCCAGGTGGAGGAGAGGGACAACCGAGTTTATTGGACCGTGTGGATTCGGTGGCCTGGCACATTAGAACCACGAAAATATAGAGCTCTGGTGGACACTGGTGCACAGTGCACTCTAATGCCATCGAATCATACAGGTACTGAAACTGTTACTATTTCTGGAGTGACGGGTGGTTCTCAACAACTGTCTGTATTGGAGGCCGAAATGAGTCTTACTGGGAATATGTGGAAAAAGCACCCTATAGTGACTGGTCCAAATGCCCCATGCATCCTTGGCATAGACTTCCTCAAGAAAGGGTATTACAAGGATCCAAGAGGGTATCGATGGGCTTTTGGCATAGCAGCTGTAGAGACTGAGGACATTGATCAGCTGTCTAGCTTGCCCAAACTTTCAGAGGAGTCTAGTGTTGTAGGGCTGATGAAAACTGAAGACCAACAGGTACCAATTGCTACTAAAACAGTGCATCGACGACAATATCGTACCAACCGAGACTCTGTAGTTCCCATCCATAAGCTGATACGTCAACTAGAAAGCCAAGGAGTGATCAGCAAAGCTCGCTCACCATTTAACAGTCCTATCTGGCCTGTGCGTAAGTCTGATGGAGAATGGAGATTGACTGTAGACTATCGTGGCCTAAATGAGGTTACACCACCGATGAGTGCTGCCGTGCCGGACATGTTAGATCTTCAGTATGAGCTGGAGTCGAAGGCAGCTAAGTGGTATGCCACAATTGACATTGCTAATGCGTTTTTCTCTATTCCTATAGCAGCAGAATGCAGGCCGCAGTTTGCTTTCACCTGGAGGGGTATCCAGTACACCTGGAACCGACTGCCCCAGGGGTGGAAACACAGCCCTACCATCTGCCATGGACTGATCCACACCGCCCTGGAGAGGGGTGGAGCTCCAGAACATCTGCAATACATTGATGACATCATTGTATGGGGTAACACAGCAGAAGAAGTTTTCACGAAAGGTAAGAAAATAATTGAGATTCTTTTGGATGCTGGTTTTGCCATAAAGAGAAGCAAGGTCAAGGGACCTGCACGAGAGATCCAGTATTTGGGAGTGAAATGGCAAGATGGGCGTCGCCAGATCCCAATAGACGTGATTGACACAATATCAGCTATGTTGCCACCAACTAACAAAAAAGAAACACAATCCTTCTTAGGTACTGTGGGTTTCTGGAGAATGCATATTCCTGGTTATAGTCAGATTGTGAAACCTCTTTTTGATGTGACTCGAAAGAAAAACAAATTTCAATGGGACCCTGAACAGCAACAGGCCTTTGAACAAATCAAACAAGAGATTGTACAGGCAGTAGCTCTTGGGCCAATCCGAACAGGGCAAGATATTAAAAATTTGCTATACACTGCAGCTGGGGACAATGGTCCTACCTGGAGCCTTTGGCAGAGGGCACCAGGAGAAACTCGAGGTCGACCCTTAGGATTTTGGAGCCGAAAATATAGAGGCTCTGAGGCCAACTATACTGCAACTGAAAAAGAAATATTGGCCGCATATGAAGGAGTTAAAGCTGCTTCGGAAGTGATTGGTACTGACACACAGCTTCTCCTAGCACCACGAATACCAGTCCTAAACTGGATGTTCAAGAGTAAAGTTCCTTCCACATATCATGCCACTGATGCTACATGGAGTAAATGGACTGCCCTAATTACACAGAGAGCTCGAATGGGTCATCATAATCGTCCAGGACTTTTAGAGGTAATCGCAGACTGGCCACAAGGTAAAGACCTTGCAGTGCCCCCTAAGGAGGTGGTGACACGTGCTGAAGAAGCTCCACCATATAATCAGTTACCAGATAATGAGAAGCAGTATGCCCTATTCACTGATGGATCTTGCCGCCTTGTAGGAAATCGTCGTAAGTGGAAAGCTGCTGTGTGGAGTCCCACACGACGCGTTGCAGAGGCAACTGAGGGAGAAGGTGGATCGAGTCAGTTTGCAGAGGTAAAAGCCATCCAGCTGGCCTTAGACATTGCTGACCGAGAAAAATGGCCAGTACTCTATCTTTATACTGACTCATGGATGGTGGCAAATGCTTTTTGGGGTTGGTTAAAACAGTGGAAGCACAATAACTGGGAGCGCAGAGGTAAGCCTATTTGGGCTGCTGAACTATGGCGAGACATTGCTGCTCGGCTAGAGAACTTAGTTGTAAAGGTACGTCACGTAGATGCCCATGTGCCCAAAAGTCGTGCTACTGAGGAACATCGACACAACCAGCAAGTGGATCAGGCTGCTCAAGTGTTCCAAATAGACTTGGACTGGGAACATAAAGGTGAACTGTTTCTAGCTCGGTGGGCCCACGACACTTCAGGACATCAAGGAAGAGATGGAACATACAGATGGGCTCGTGACCGAGGGGTGGATTTAACTATGGACGCTATTGCGCAGGTTATCCATGATTGTGAAATATGCGCTGAAATTAAGCAAGCTAAGAGATTAAAACCTTTGTGGTATGGGGAACGATGGTTAAAATATAGGTATGGGGAGGCCTGGCAGATTGATTACATCACACTTCCTCTAACTCGCCAGGGTAAGCGCTATGTGCTCACTATGGTGGAAGCAACCACCGGATGGTTAGAAACGTATCCCGTGCCTCACGCCACTGCCCGAAACACTATTTTGGGCCTAGAAAAGCAGATCCTGTGGCGACATGGCACTCCAGAAAGAATTGAATCAGATAATGGGACTCATTTCAAAAACAATCTTATAGACAATTGGGCTAAAGAACATGGTATTGAATGGGTGTATCATATCCCTTATCATGCACAAGCCTCTGGGAAAATTGAACGATATAATGGACTGTTAAAAACTACTCTGAAAGCTATGGGAGGTGGAACTTTTAAAAACTGGGACAAGCATTTAGCACAAGCCACCTGGTTAGTTAACACCAGAGGATCCATCAATCGTGCTGGTCCTGCTCATTCAGAGCCTTTACATACAGTAGAGGGAGATAAAGTCCCTGTGGTGTATGAAAGGAATTTGTTGGGGAAGACTGTCTGGGTATTTCCTGCTTCGGGCAAAGGCAAACCCATTCGTGGGGTTGCTTTCGCTCAAGGACCTGGAACTACTTGGTGGGTGATGATGAAAGATGGTGAAGTTCAATGTGTACCTCAAGGAAATTTAACTCTAGGTGAGAATACTCGATTTAATCCTGTATGATGTTGTTACATAATACTAACAGTGTTCAATAAGTGTTTTTCAGAATAATAACCAGTGATGACCAGAGCTGACCTCATCAAGTGACATCCAGCAACTGAGCTAGCCTTGTTGAGTGACGTCCAGTAACTTCTTCAAAGTGAACCTACAACCTGTGGACACGAACTGTAACGAATCTCACATGAACTTTCCTGCCCTGAGAGACTGCTATGACGGATGGAACCCACGATTATGAACTTTATGAACTTACTGAACTTTTCCTATAAGTAGATCATTAGCTCGTGATCAGTATGACGTAAATGGTATGGAATAAGGGGTGGAATGTCCTGGGTTTAGCTAAAAACCCAGTCCTGTTTAGTGAATTTTACTTTTCAGTTTAGTGTCTTCTAAAAGGCTGCACGTTCTGAAGTCAGCAGCATGTTTTTGCAGACAGTGTGTGCTACTGGCAGTGATAACACCTGATGTTTACAGTCACTGCCTGGGACTGGTATGTAGAAAGGCTCTTGCTTATACTTATTCCTATAGTGACCAAGGCCACTGCTGGCTCTTGTGTGCCACGCTGGGGGTGCTGGGTAGTAAGAGGGGGGCACAAGGAAGTAAAAGGTGGCACCTCCGGGGGGTAACAGACAGGACAGGTGACCAACGAGAGTATTCCATCCCATATACGTCATATTTAGTATAAATTGAGTGATCACGAGAGTTTCGGCCCTTCTTTTCGCCCTTCCTTTCTGCAATGGCCGGTGTCCAGAGAGGACTCCATCTGACCTCCTGATTTTGATCCGGATCCTGAGTTCCCGAATCCAGCTCCCTGTATCCAGCTCCCCGCCGCCGCTGAGCCTGGGGTTTCCCCAGTGTCTCCTGCTCTGCAGCACCAGTGGTGATTTCTATCGGGGGAGGGAGTCGGGTTTGATATCGGGCTACTATCTATAGTTGCATATAATTCTTTACTTTTATCTCTTTACCATTATTCCTATTATTTTCATTAAAGCTGTTCTAGTTTTTTTTTTTTTTTTTTTCTTCTCTCATCTGTAAGTCTCTCTGCCTCATTCCCTTTTCTCTTCCTGTTTGGGGGGGGGAAGAGGGGGTTAGAGAGCGTCTGTCCGCGTTAGTGGCCGGCCCAGCCCTAACCCGCGACAGAGAGGATCCACCTAGTAACTAATTCACGTTACAAGTTTTGATTGTTAACAAGAACCAATTAAGTACTCCAAGTCTTGAAATTTCGGCTGTGATTAGGGACCTGAGTTCCTTATATCAATGTGTATTTTCATAGTATTTTTTTCAGTTGGTCAAGCAAATTCAAGACAAAATCACCATCATGCACTGACCCTCAGTCATCAAGTAGGCATGGTTACCAAGTGCTTTTCTGTGTGATACTTCATGTCCTGACTTTCAACTGACATTCAGGAGTCAGACTCTGCTGTTTATTATGAGAAGCACAGTCATGAAGTCAAACCACCAATAAATTCTTTTTCCTCCTTATAAAAAATGGGCCAAGGCTGGCATCAGCCATCCAAAAAAGCAGTGGTGTACAGAGACATGGCTTGACATGGTAGGAAGGAAACATCAGTCAACATCAAGTACTATTTGTCAAATTTTAACAAGTTCACCAATGTGAATTTACTACTTTAAGGATCACATGAAATTCCTGTGTATTTTGAAGCTTGAGGAATTGTAATATCTGAAGGTTTATCTCAACTTCACAATTCATCACCCTCTATGGTAGGCGAAATCCATACACTGCTTCAAGACACACGCAGAATGCAGGCTGAGCAGAATTTGTTTTCCTCTGTCTTAATAATACAATTAATATAGATAGGGAGTATATACGTAATCTCAAAAGATTTCTGCATTTATGAAAATATGCTCTGAATGCTAGAACATGTGTACATCACAGGAGCAGTGTAAGGGAAACATCTCCAATATTCCCCTGATTAACTTTGATATCAGGCTAGATTTCTAAGCTATAAAGTTTATAAAATGTTTTGGAAACGGTTTATTTTCTATTTATAGACAATAAGGGATGTAACTTCAAATAAGTTCAGTTTCAGTCCTTGTATCAGTAGGATTTTTTTGGCGATATATACTGCTACCTTCAAGCAATGGACTGAAATGATCGCCTATAATTTAAATGGAATTTGAACTCTTTTGGGCCAAATTTGGCAACTGATTTAATAATTTTTAAATGCTTAACGTCATTCCTAGCTTTAATCTCTTGAGACAATATTACAATGCTGTCCTAAAAGCTAAGTCATTTCAGAAAGTAATACTTCTATTTTAAAAGACTAAAATGCTTGAAAATTTCTTGTTTACTGACAACTGTGCCTGCTACCAAGTCACAGTGAGATCTTTAAAGTTTGCAGTAGAGATGGCTCCAGAAAACAGTAAGAGAGGAAAGAATGACAGTTCTTTTACATTATTGCAGTCGTACAGCCCCCATGGAAATGTGAGTTAGCCTTCCAAATGCAGCCAAAACAAAGGTCTGCATGACAAACCAGAATGGAAGAGTATGTGAGTACAGATAAGATGGTGTTTTGATATAAGTATCAGATCCTTAGCATTTCAGTGACTTATCCTTGTAGCCGGTTTCCAGGGGACTGAGTAAGAAAAAAGTTATTTTTCATGTCCTGTACTATCAACTGATTGTACTATAAGTTAGTACTGCACCAAATTCTAGCTAACCAGGAAGTCTACTAACTTGCAGTGTATATTAGCAAACTTGAAGACAAGGCCATATAATGCGAGTTAGCTTGAAGGAAAAAAAAAGGCTCCTTGCACCATTTGTGTTGCCACATTGTAGCATTGGTTTGATTTGAATCAAGGAAGAATTAAAAATACGTTCCTGATGGAGACTTTCAGCATAATAATTTAAGCTTTTGTTTTAGGGAGAGTGAGCTCTGCTAACAGCTACTCTGTTAATGACTTTATAGCAAAAGCCCTGTGATTAAGGTCCTTGCTAATTTTAAATAGATTCTTGAGGTAGAATGCGTGATTTATGGCAGCAAGGATAAACCATGTGTACGTGAAATTCATATACTATTTAATTCAATGAATAAACTAATTTATAACTGAATAATGTCCTGTTTTGTCGTGAGCGCTGCAGAAAAGAATATACTCCAAGCACCAAATAAAAGAACTTTAACTACTGTCATATTAGTTTAATGAAGAATAATGCTAAACAGCTCTTTGCAACTGAGTTGTGGATGTCTAAATAATAGATTAGTGATTAAAAATTGGAGAGTACTACAGCACAAAAAGCAGTGTGCTTGTATTATTTGAAGGGAAGGATTTAAGTCCTTCCTTTCTGGTTTGTTTGGATTTTTTCATTCATTTTGACTTTTGCAAAATATTCTCTACTATAGTGTTGGCTTTTATACCTTGTCAGAAAGTTGCCTAATAAGAGAATGTGTCAATGAGAATCATGTTGTCTTGGCAGATGAAATCAGTTCTCCCTCTTTTTTTCTTCTAGTCTAGGAACTGGGAAAATGCACTAGGTCTTGTTCCTTCTCCTATGCTTGTATTGAAGGGGTGAGGAAGGCAGGTAGGTGATCAGCTTTAGGCAACTTTAAGAATAAACTGCAGTTTTAAAAATAAAAAAAATAAAAAGGACATATTAACTGCCTGGAACAGTGTGAAACAGAGGATCTGTACCAGCAAATTTGAGAAAGGTCATTTCAGTAAATTCCACCTTCGTGGAGAAACTCTGAAAGCAGTTATACTTGCAAAGACTATCCAAGATGGTGATGTATAATGTAGGTGAACTTCAAAGACAGCACAGATTGCACAGGTGTTTTTAAGAGGACAACTTGACCATATAAGCTCCTGGATGTTTTTCCTCTAGTAAGAGGAGATGAATTATACATTAGATTACTCAGACATATGGTACTCAGGAAAACACTCCATGAGTATTGAGTTCTTCCACTTAAGTGTATTTCCAAGTATTTGATGAATTGCTTATCAAAACCATCATTTTATTGTTCTTTTTGTGTTCTCTTCTATTCCTGTCTCAATGGTTAACAGGCTAGAAGGATGCTCTCTGTGGAAATGTTCTCTTTGTTACCATTCATAAAATGCAGTGGTGTTTTTTCATGTACATATATTTCGGTTCACATAAACCAGTTTAGCAGTTTGCTAGCTTGCATGTTCAGTTTTGCTACACAAGCTCAAATTTTCTTGAGTGAGTCTTGCTTTAGATAATGCATTCAGAAAATCCATGTCTCTTTTCTTTCTGTCTCAATTTAAGGAAGAGACTGATTTCCATATCTATTCTTTCTCTCCATCTCTCTCTCTCACACATAAATATAGATACATATGTGCATGTAGATGGAGGTATATATTTGCATGTGTTAATGTTCATGTCTGCTAAGAACACAATTGCCATTGGGTTCTTTTTATATATCTAGTAAGCCCTGTCTAAATCTAGATTTGTTTCATTTCCTTAAAGCCCTTGTAAAAGGTCTGTGGTGATTTGTCTTTTAACTGATACGGGCCCAACACAAGCTTCCCCTTTCTGTACTTGACCTGCAGCTCTACCTTCCCTGATGCGAGATAACTTGTCATTTCCCACTTTGCCTTGTACATAGTGGGTTCATTTCCTTGTATCATAATCCCTTCCTGAAGTCCTCTGAATATTTATTCCATGTTTCATTATCCTGTATCTAACTGAAGTGACAGTACATTAGGATGCTGAATGCTGAAGCATGTAAAGATGCAGTCCTTGTAAAATTGCTGAAAACTATAATTTTCTAAGATATATGTTTATTCCGAATATTTCCTGAAACCTAAGAGTAGAGCAGAAGAGCTTTTATTCTGCAATCATGCAAGGCATGACAGAGACAGGTTACAAGAGGTCTAAATGTCAGAAATTTCTTTTTTTTCCATAGTCCTGCAGATGAGAATCCAGCCCCACTGCCAAGAAGCCCTGTGACTGTTTAAACTGGGAGTCATTTTGGTTTATGTTTCTGTGGAGTTTTTTTGGGGGGGGAGTTGTTTATTTGTGGGTTTTTTGTTGGTTTTTTTTAATAAAAGCTATTTGCTGTGAGTTTGTCCCCAGTAAGAATTTAAATTGATACTAAATTTTAAAGGAAAGTGGTCATTGTTATAGATGGTTTAATAATCACTGCTAAGTAGAAAACAAATAATGGTAATAGAGAATCTGATTTGTGTCACGTGACATAGAATCGTTAGTCAAAGTAGTTGTACGAATTCATAGCAAAATGCATTAATCATCCCTTGCTACTACACATTAGCAAGATACCTACACATAGATAAAAAGGCAACATTTGCTTGTGGTTTTCCAAACAGCAAGATGTTAATAATTCATCATTCTTTATGAGAAAAAAAATGAAATCATTAAATAGTTAAGTGGACTTACTCAAATTCTGACTGAAAAGAAGTTTATGAGCTTCAAATTAGGTCCCAAGGTACACGGCTATCTAAATCATACAATATGAAGACCAGGTTTTTGATCAAAAGCAAGATCTCTTTCCCCTCCTCCTACCTAAATCACGACATTGCACCACGTAATTGCACAGGAAATTAAAACTCTTTTCGCGGGTTCAATAATAGATGAGATATAGTCTTTGAAATAATTGTTTTTATTGAGCTCTGCCATTTTCTAGCCCAGCATGCAAGCTGTGTCTCACAACTTGCAACTCTGTCAGCTCAGAGATGGATTAGCAAAACCAATATGGGGTTCCATTTGGAGACCACAGGAAGCAAAGAGGTGCCAAAGCACAAGTCGCTCTACTATTTTTTTTGTTACAAGTGCTTGATGTGAATCACTTCAAGCACTTATTCAAAATCAGTTTGTAAATTAGTACATCACAGGCAGCAAAGTTCTTAGCTAGCTGCTGCTTCAGGTTAGTATCTTCTCAAAGGTCCTGCTTCTTTTCACAGTTCATTGCTCTTGTGAAAAGTGCCGTTTCTAGGTTTTGAGTGTTCCCACAAGGGACTGAGAACTTTAGTGAGATATGGATGGAGAATGTATCTTCAAGGACTAAAGAGCCCCACCTACAGAACTGTTGAGCTGTCACCCTGAACCTGGGCAGTCTAAACACTGTCGAACTTCATATCTAGCTGACAAATATTATGAAGTACATGACTGAATGTGGGGCTCCTGTCACCTCTATTTGTATTATTTCCTAGTAGTACAGTGGTGTTAAAGTTGTACCAGCCACATTGTTTCAGTTTGTCAGGCATTATGGTGTTAGAGCTTAACTATATCTCTTTCTGTTGGCAGTCTGTTGTTGGTCTACTTAGGTAACACTGCAGGTGGTTTGAGAGTCTCTGGGGTAGGAGCAATAAGAATTGGTTCTAGATGTGAAGGGCATTGGGACCTTTCCTTTTCAAAGTTGTCTAGGAAAGGAATAGAGACTGTAAATTACACAATGAAGTTCATGGACTTTTGGAGGAGAAATTCCCAAACTTCCTTGAGGGCTTTTTTTCCAGTAACAGTGACATTTGAAGGTTTTAAACTTGTGTATTCGTTTTTGTTTCACTATGTTTTTATTTTCTGGTTTGCAAGTAAAAGCTGCTGTAAAGAGATGTTATTTCAAAAGCAAAGAAAACTGTCAACGCTTTTGTAGTGCTAGGGCTTGAATCATAGGCCCTGAACTGGAGTTGACCTATAGATGAACCTCACAACCCCACACTATATAGAATTGATCACATAGGTAACGTATTGATAATCTATTTTTAGCATACATACAAATATATTCCAATGT
Organism: Trogon surrucura; assembly: GCA_020746105.1. Taxonomy (NCBI): domain Eukaryota; kingdom Metazoa; phylum Chordata; class Aves; order Trogoniformes; family Trogonidae; genus Trogon; species Trogon surrucura. The sequence goes on along the minus strand of CM036620.1, from coordinate 10,257,373 downwards.
CAACCTATAAAAGCTTTACTGTAAGATTAAGTGTGTGGTGGGAACCAGAAGGGTAATCTTTCTTTAGCCAAAGGCCAGGTGCAAGACTGGGCAACGAGCTGCCTCCTGCTTTGTTAGAAGTATGTTACAAGACCGTGAGACCAGAGGTCGGGCTTTGGTGAGAAATATGGGATTAAGGACCCAAGTAGATAGGGAGACTTCCTTGTGTTCTTCCTTTAGCCCTGGCCAGGCCGTGGGAGGAATCAAATGGAGTGAACACCACCATGGATGTTCCCGCGTTCCATGTTCTGTAAGGTTGTTTATTTAATAGTGTAAAAGCTGGACCCTCTTGCAGCGACTTCGGAGACCTCACCTATAAGTGGGCACACTGCGTAGGACTTCCCAATTGTCGGGACTGTTCTCCAGAATTCTCACTGCAACAGGGGCTGCCCAGCGACTGCAGGTCTGGATGATGATATTGGGGCAATTGGTGATGGATCTTTCTTAATAACTATTGCTAGCCCTATATAGCACTGATTAGGTGCATTACCCTGCTTGTTCTCCTTCCTGCTTAAACCAGAGTATAAGCTTGTATTGCCTTATCCTTGTAATACTTTGAAATAGACAGTAAAATAAGCTTATCCTTCTGTTGGTGCCTGTGTCCTTTTCTGCAGGACCCCCACCTCCCCAGGCCAATTAGCAAAACAGCTTTATGAGCAAGAAACAGGTACTGGGCTGGTAGAGTCTGATGTTGGTTGGTAACCTTCAACAGGGAAGCTTTCAAACCAAGTTGGCATACTTTGGGCAAAGGAATGGGTTTGCTTCTCCTTTTGGTTTTCCATTGTTGATTGCCTGTTAGAGTTCAAGGAGTGTTCGGAGGATAATTTTAGTGATTTGGTTTAGCTGTAGGTAGTCCTGTGAGGAGCAAGAAGTTGGACTCATGGCTTTCTCTCAACTTGATAATCTAGGATTCTATGATTGTTGTTGTACTCATAATGTTGTTCTTGCTTGGTGCTCAGTTGGGTGTTAGTCAGAAGTCTGCATATCTTGGCTTTTTAATAAAGGTGCAAGATAGAAAACAAAGAGCTGCTTTCTTAGTGTCATCTAAATTGTTTGTTGTATGGTATCACTATGAGTCCATACAGTTGTCTGTACTCTTAATCTCTTGGTTGTTTAACCTGTTTCTGGGATCAGTTTTACTGTCTGTTCTGAATTTGCTACTCAGAACAGTTTGCAACTAGGAATATACACAAACGTGTGTGCATGCGTTTGTTTTCAGAAGAAGAAGAAAGGTCAATTATTAGAGAACTCTGATGGGGAGGTGAGTTGTCAGTCTTTGTAAGGATTTGGGACTTCTCTAATCTAAAAGCAAGCAGGGCTTGAAGAAAACTACAGAATAAGCAGGCATATAAATTTGCACAATGATTTTGGTTTAGCGTTTTCAGTGTTTTTTCCTTTTGATACTGATGCTTGGTTTCAAGACAAGTATTTCTTCTTCATCCACTCAAGGGAGGAGAATGAAGTTCAAGCTTGATCTATGCTCAGTACTGTAATCCTGCAATCTAGAGGCATACAGGGTAAAGGGAATTTTATGCGTATCTTGTAAGGTTATTAGTGCATGACTATGTGAAGAACATATGAAAATCTATAGAGTGCCACACCTATTTTAAAATTTAGAGTGAATGTGGCAGGCCCTGAGTTAAATCATCTGAACTCATGTGGAATGCTGATTTTTAATGATTGATACTGCCACACTTTAGCTGGCCAACAGTTATTTCCTATTTGAAGATAACATGTCTCCAGAAAGATACTTTTATCTTACTGAAGTGGGACATGGCATAATTTCATTTCAGTCAAGTCTTATCTACATTCAGACAGAGCTCTGAGAATTTCTTCATGCTGTGTTATTGTGTTTTCAGTACATTTTAATAGTATCTTAACAAATGTACACCCCAGAATGACTTTTGAACAACTATAACTTAAATAATTTATAAGCCTAAACCTTGAAGAAAGAAACCCCAACAAACAGTAGAAGGACTGGGGTGTATTTGATTTCTCAACAGAGACCTCTGAAAGTATGCTGGTGTCTCATGTCACCAGGACTTTAAGGCAGAAAAGCACATCTATTTCTGTCTTCAAAAAAAGTCACAAAGCAACTGGTAAGGTTTTTGAAGCTGTGCACTCTGAGAATGTTGGAGGTGTGCACACAGGCAGTTAGGACTGACAGAGCTGAATGAATATCCAATGGTCTGGGTGTCAATTCTCAGGAGGTGCAGATGTCAACCTAGAGAAGTAGTTTGTGAGGAGGTTGAGGCTTACTGCAATTATCTGGGCTTACAAGAGCTGACTTAAGGGGCAGTCACCTCCTAAGCAGATCTCTGCTGTGTGACTCTTAGGCCAACTTGTGCAACATTTACTTTCTCTTTTACACCTCTTGCTGGACATCTTTTGAACCGTATTCTATATTCCCAACTGTGTGGACCATCTAAACAGATTTAATGATGTCCCAAATTCTGCATCTGTAAATCTGGAGTAACACCTATGGTTGAGTGAGATTGCTGTAGATTTGTCCTTTCTAATTTTAACTTCCTCAGCAGATAATTATGACTATTTCTCTCTTTCTCTTTTCAAAATAAGTGAAATAGAACAAGTTTAAATAAAACCACCTGACAAACCAGGTGTAGCATGAAGTATATACAGAATGGAAATTTAAAGCATATTTTGAACAATGAATTTAACAAAAGATGCATAGAAGAGAAAGATGTGTAAGTTCCAATAGCTAGAAAGTACAAACTCCAGTTCAGAAAAAAATCAGCCTGTAACTGAAGTTTAGATTTTTCTCACAGTGACAGAAATTTTGTTAGACCAAATATCAGACTCCTTGTTGCCTGATTGTACTGGTTTGAGAGCACCAGGATAGAAGTTCTCTGGGGTTCCTGGCCCAGGGGGGGCAATCACAGTGGGCCAGCTGTGTCTGTGGGGTGGGGAGGGTGGGTCAGGTGACCCAAATTAATCAATCACAGCATTCCTTCTCATGGTGCTCAGTATAAAAGGGCCCCTGAGAAGAGCCCTGGGGGCTTTAGTGCCTGTTGTGCTGAAAGGAGTGCCATCAGCTCTGTGCTGTGGGTGTTCCTGCTTCATGTTTTCATGTTTCCATACCACAGAGGAGCCTGTTCTGTCTTCCCCTGCTGCCCATCCTGTGTGGGAGTAACACAGTTCCTTTTCCATTTGTCTTTTGTTCTTCTTGTTTGTTGTTGTTGGGGTTTTTTTTAATCACAAGGACTCTAGGCTCAGGTGTTCACATCTGCTGCTGAGTCCAGTCTGGGACTTGTCTGCTTAAGACCTTGATGCCATCCTGAAGGTAAGGGTCCTGTATTAACATTTCTTTGTATCTTGGAGTATATTTGAGTACTTGCATGTATCTGTATATAGTTCACTGTTTTCATTGTTATTGTTTAGGGTTGGGTTTTTTTCCATTAAACTGGTTCAAGTTGTTTTTCAACCTTAAAGTCTCTTTCCTTTGTTCCCTTGTTATGCTGCTGTGGACGGGTGGTGGTGTGATCACAGAGAAGATCTGTCAGAGTTTTAGTGGCCAGCCCTGCCTTGTACTTTAACACTGATGGGTTTCAATCTTCACAAGTCTAGAAAGAGTACTTACCAGAGGTGCTGGAAGTGATTCAAAAGCTGTGTATATTTTATCAGCTGAATCTTACATTAAAACCAACGTTTGTTCACAGAAAGATAAATCTGTTATCTTGGGGTGGGCTGTTATGGATGTTTTGGTAGCTTTTTGGAATTATTTTTGTAGATTCCGTTCTTGTAGGGGAAATAAATTTTATGGGGAAAGGCCTTCAGTTTCATGTTTGACATGTTACTATAGACATTTTCATCTACCAAGCTCCCAAAAGATGCTTGATGGGAGTTGTGTCCTAACTCCATCAGGTTGAGCAGCTGAGCTACAAGTATTTTGTAGCACTCTACACTAAGTTATATTTTTTCCCATCAAAGGTTTGAGTGTTCGAATTTAGTACAGGTGTATCAAGATATTACCAGTGTATGTACACAATAAGAGTAACTTGTATATCAATATTTATTTTAGAAGTGAAAACAAGAGGTGAGAAACTCTGCATTGTTGCTTTTTGTGTTTGATTTACTTGGATTATATCTTACCACTAGAAACACACTGAAATTAGCTAGATTTCCAGGAGAAGTTGTTTGATTTGGAGTTGTTTTTCTGTGAATTATTAGTTAAGTGGTGTCTGTTTGCAACTTGAGCACTCGGTGGATAAGGTATGTGGTTAACCGTATACTCTTTTTTTCCTCCTTTTTTTTTAATGCCATCCATCTTTTTTTTTTTGACAACCAACAAATGATTTTCCTAGGATCATAAGACATGAAATCTCATTGTTTGCAACTTCTTAATGCTGTTTTCAATACCATTTTCAAAAGTGTAGGTGGACAGAGGCAAAGGGCAAACTGCTCATGTTACGATTAGGCAGGTGCTGCTGATTAGGGTAAGGACTAAAATGCTGGCCTTATCCCAGTTACTTTAATAAAGTTCCTTGAGGGATGAGGCTTGGTCCTGTATTTATTTTGTAATTGTTTCCCTGGAGACTATCTGTGTGAGCTGGCTAAATCCTCAAGACCACAATCTAATTTAAAAAAATCATAATTAATGGGGCTTACTGGTGTTAGCCTGGCTGCCACATGCACTGTTACTCTGAAGTTATGATTTACAGTTCTTACAGACTAAGTTTGTTTTGCGGTTCTTAAAGTAAGACTGTATACTGTAAATCATTTATAATGTTGTAGTGATTTACTGAGAATCCAAATACAGGAGTAGGGATTACACATTGTTAGTATTACACACACAACTTGAAAATGATTGGTTTAGAGTAAATACTGTCAAATTGGTTATTATTTCTATCTGCCTGGTAGCTGATGTTACTGTACTAGCATTAGGATTACTACTTTGTTGCAAAAGAAAAACCTATGGCTTAACTGCTCTTGTGATCTACAACACCTGCTTATTTATACTGATACAGGCCAAGAGATGGTGTGGTGCTCATTCTCCTTCCATATGTACTTTTTATAAATCAAGCATCCACCAAAGAAAACGCCAAAGGATCTGGTACATGTTAGATGAAGAAAGATGAGCAGACAGTGACTGAGCATGTTAGTAATGTTGCAGGTAGCTCAATATCGCCCAAAAGAAAGCTAGATACGTTATGTTTTTTTGTGATGGCAATATGAGAGGTAGTTGGCCAGTGGGAATCAGCTTAGGTAATGCAATTAACTTTACTACTGAAATCACAGTATTGCTAACTGTTCATTCCCGTTTTAAAATTGAAAAGCAGTTAAGAAAAGTGTGATGATGTTGACTGTCAACAATTAGGACAAGGTTCCTCTAATTTGAGTCGTAGACTTCTTAAAGTTATTATTTGTGAAACTAGGCAAATCTTGTGTACTTCCTTGGTAGTCTTTGCTTTCTCCGCATGCTTCCTTACATCTTTCTGTGTTGAATAATTTTGGGATTAAATGAACAAAGGAATATCTCAACCTGCAGGTTAGACAATCTGCCTCTGTCGTTTTCTGCACTTGGGAAGCTAACAGCCTCAGCCTTCATTGCCAGGGTTTAGATGAAAAGCATTCTCATTTTAATGGAGCCTGTGTCTTTACATGTGGTAAAAACAGAGTTCTGGGAAACTGTACATGTTATAAAGAGAGGCTTATTCTAGGTTATCTTTTCATGGGACTAAATATGCACGTAATTACACATACAAAAGCTCAGGTAGATGTAGAGGAGTTATAGTGAGTGCTGGTCCTAGTGATTAAGATACTCGCAATGCCTGACTTTAGTTACAGAAGCCTTGATTGCCCTATGGCGTTTTTAAAGTCAACCATGTGGGGATGGACATGCTACCACAGCTATTCAGATGTGGACTTAACCTCAAGCATTAGAAATAACTTTTTTTTTTACTTAACTGTAAAGAGTAAAAGGAGATGCCATCTTGATAGGTAACCCTCTCATTAGGGAGGAACTGCTCTTCCACACTTGAAGAATGGAGTATTTCATCCATACCACGAATCAAAACACATAGAGCTGTTCTGCATTTTGCCTGTGACAAAATCAATCAGCAAGTAGTATCCATAATAGAGATTTTTAGCTGTGTTATGAAATCAAGTATGACTGTTGGGTTTTACAGTTTTGTTTGTGCTGAAGACTGTGCCTTAGGACAGGATTACGGATCTTGGTGAACAAACAGAAAACCTTGATAGACTGACAAAGCGAGCATAGAGCTGTAAATCATGGAGGACAGGATGGCAACTCCTTAAACTTAGTGTGCACAACCTGTATTTGCATTTAAAGTGTTTTGGGTTTTTTAAACTCCCCACTTTTCTATAATGAATATTTATCACAGGGTAGGAAAAAAAAAACCACCTTAATTTCATAGCATTTGTTAGAAACATTAGTACGTTTTGAAAACAGATTCTATTCCATGTAGAATGGCTGCCTATTCATTAAATCTCTATCACTAGGCAGACATCTCAACCTGTATTCTTCAATTAGAAGCTAATAAATTTATTTACAATATCATAGCAGGAAGGAAAGTTCCTATGATGGAGCACTCACTGAGGTAGGAAGTCACATGTACTGTAAATATTATTAACACTGTAGCTATAAAACTACTTTAAAAGCATCTTTTACCTTCAATACATAGATGAACAAACAGTAACACATAATACTTATTCCTAATACCTCCTGGTATAACATGTTTGTTAACCATAATGAAAACCTTAACTGTCATATCATTTAAGTGTACACACACAAATAATTCATGCAGTGCTGTGCTCTTCATAAAACAGGTGTAGCTGGTACCGAAACGTTTCAGGTTATCATGGTAATACACTTAGTTTCTTTGTTTTGGGTTATTCTTGTGATATACATAATTTGAATTATAAATGTGTGAAATATTTTAAAAATAATTTTCCTTGCAGTTTCTTGTCACTGAGGTAATAAAAGTTGTAATTATCTGATTAGCTTGTTAGTGTAGTGCTATTCTGAAAATAAGATCAGGTAATTTTTTAAGATAAGTCTTGTTTTGTTCGGGCTTTTTTTGTGTTAAGTTTTGCTAAGTGCATATTATCCTTAACGATTATTTGAAGAATGTTAGTCTTAATTTTCATTATCTGAAAAATTTATGTGGGAATTTACAATTATGTACAATCTAGTATCTTTATGTAGCAGACTTGCTTTCAGATCCAGTGTGTGTGAAATATTAACACTTACTGAGGCTTTATTTTTGAATCATTACAAAACAAAATGCTGAGCTTGACAAGATTTTTTTTTTCCCCCCCTGTTTTTTGCCAAGCAGTGGAAAACATTGATATCTTTTTATTTAAACTGCAAGTAATGAATCAGTCAAAAGAAAGACTCGTAGAAGTTCACAATGTAACTTTACTGGATGGTAAAAATCATGGACCCCGTAGAGATACCTGTTTTATGATATGTAATAATTTCTTCTCTCCCTCCCAAAGTATTATGTCATCCACCACCAGCGATAAATCTTCTCTTATCCTTTAATGTAAGAAAACTATCTTGTCACCTTTTCCTCTTAAAATATTTACTGTGTTCCAGTCCTCCTAACGATCTTCTTGGGTATTTCCACGTTAACAGATCTATCAAACCTCAGAGCTAGTGTTCTATGCATTACCTTTCAAAGCTGCTGTTTTTCAGACTGGGAAGGGCATGTATATTGCTGGAGGACTGGCTATATGAGCTTCTCAAACTAAAAGTTGTCTTTTTGAGGGAACACCATGCCTATAATGACCTTGTTCATAATAGTATCACATTCTTACCTAGTACTTCAGTATTGCAAAAATATCTGAGTGAAGTGACACTTCATTTAGTTCAGGGTTTCCTAGTGGAAATAAGTTACATAATTGATAATCCACCGTTACTGCGGAAATGTTACCTATTCTGAGATAAATGGGGAAAATATTATCTTGTTGACAAGATATTCTCAACTAGGGTCCAGCCTCTGGATGGTGTTTCTGGTAAACACGTTTGATACTACTTCCAATTGTCACTTTAATTTCTGACTGTTAAACTGCATTTGTCTATAAACTTAACTCTACTTATCCAGGTAAGGTATTTCATTACAGGCATTATATTCAGTTAGAGGATCATGTTGATGCATATAGAAATGTAAACTTTTTATTCCATTGTAAGCATGAGCATGTTTCTTGATAGATTACCTCTCTTACGGTGGGGGCCCTACAATGAAAATTTGGATGATGTCTCATTTCAGATTAATTTCAAGCCTGGAAGCACAGCTAAGTCATATATTACAGCTAAAAACATGTAAGAAAATTGTAGTGATCTACAAGTTTCTAGAAACTTTTGAGAAAGCTGTGATGTGATATTGCCTGAGTAGGTAAGCGTGCTGTGGCTGTTACAATCTATTCATACTTTGAAAACCTGTTTGGTGATATTTGTCCTCAAATGATCTTTACAAAAGGTCCCTAAGCTCTCAAAGAACCGAAGATAGAGATGGTTGCTTTGATGATGGCATGCAACTGTGTGTTAGAAGGAAAAAAGGCAGTGGAAGATGTTTAGTTATTGTGACAAAGAGAAGTTACTACTGGAGGCACAGAGTAACTTGGTTCAAGAGCTGTACAAGGTGTGTGTGGAAGGGAGTTACCAGCAAAGCTACAAAGGTCTGCAGATTGTGCTCAAGTTTCTAAATGCAAGATATTGTTTTATTGTGAACAGTACTATTACTGAGTGATGGGGCAATGAAATGTCAGATGAAATACACAATTGATGAATGCAAAGCATGGTGGAAAAGTAGTTTTAAATTTATAAAGAGCAGAGAGCTGCAAGCCATCTGTTCCTATTGAAGATAAAATGGCAGCGTATTTGATGGCTCTGTGAAACCGCCAGCTCAGAAGCAAACTGAATTTTAAGGAAGTTAGTTGAGGAATAGACACTGTAACAGAAAACTATCCAACAGTTCCCCCATATATGCCTGTGAGATGATACTTGATTACTTGCCGTCTCTCTGGTGTCTGGATTTTGAAAAGTGAAAGTTAAAAGTGTACTAGAAAATTACAAGGTTTATCAAACTGTGCACTTGTTTTCACACAAGGAGAGCTTATTTAGACTAAGACTTTTCATCCTGGATACAAGAAAGTCAAACAAGGTAGGGTATGATAGATGTTTGTAAAATGTGTGTTAAAAATGACAATAAGGGGATCACAATCCAAGTACTCAACACATGATATCCTACAGATTTCAAGGAAGCAATATGCTTATAAAGCAACCTGTGTAAAACTCATGAAGTATTTGTTCACACTAAAGGGGCATTAAATTAAACATATTTAGAATGCCAGAAACTTGCAGGGACTGAAAAAGAAGCCCTGAACGAATTCACAAAAGCAAACATTATCACCATCTATGACAGATGTGCTGCAACACAGGTTTTTGAAAGGTGGGCAGCTTTTCTGTCATTATCATTGGTGATTTTCTTTTCCTTACACTTTAAGAATTAATCCTGGCCAGCAGTAGGACCCAACATCATACAGACCTTTGTTCTAACTCGGTTTTATGGACTGTTCACACCTGGTGAAGTGCAAATAAGGATTTGATTTTTGTCGCTGTACTTTGAAAGCCTCTCACAAAGTAAATCAAGCTACCTGGTGATCCTAGACATCCCATGTGAGTAATGGCTACGAAAATACCTGAACGTATCTGGCGATTTCCTGGTAAATGGATCATCGGGACACCTGGCTGCTGCACTAGCCCTGACGAGGTCCCGACAGCAGCCCTGCGCACGCGTCCTCGGAGCCGCAGCCGGGGACGCTCCCCGGGATCGGGAGGCCGCCCGAAGGATGAACCCGCACCCCCGGCTCTGGTGAGTGACCCCGCTGGATAAGTCCGGGAGTGAGCCCTGGGCCCTGCGGGTCAGTGAGTCCCCTTTGCTGGGTACCCCCGAGTGAGAGGTCATTCTCCCTTCATGAGGTCGGGTCATCTTCCTAAGAGAAGGTGTATTTGTGATTTCCAAAATGAAGTTGTGTAGTAGATTCTCAGCCGGCATCTGAACTCATAACATCCTTTGTTAGATTTCTACTTAAGTTTTCTGATTGAAATGAGTCTTAATTTTGAGTAGCTGCCATGTGTTTTGTGGGTGCTGCTGCAGCAGAATCTGATGTCTGTCAGTTTCGTAACTTCTTCGGAGTTCTGCCCCCCCTGCTTATTTTTAGAGTATCAAGTATTCTGTGTCGTGTTTCTGAAGGTAAATATATTTTGCTTATATTGCTGTCTGAAGTCATCTTGGCTTTCAAACCCTTTAGCATTAACTTCCAGAGCTAAGGAATATGTAGGTAATTAGAACGCAAAATACTATCATCTGTCATTCTTGATACCCCAGGCTTTTCACGTCCATAATATGATTTCGGAGGAGACACAAAAGTGAGAGCTGTTTTCTACTGATGAAAATGAACAATGCTATTTTCAGGGTGGGAAACGAGCTAACTGGAGAATAGGTCTGAAATAGTTTCATTGACTCTTAGCCAATTTTGGCAGATGATTGATTTTTTTTTTTCTTTTCCTATTTCACTTTAACTTTCAGTGACTTGTGTCTTAATGCTCCATTATACTGTAGTCTCAGGAGTCAAAGAATTCAATGATTGCTGGAGATGTCCAGGGCTGCTTGAAAGTTACTCAAAAAATGGCAAGTTTCAATGAGCAGGGAGAAATAAAAATCATTTTTTTTCCATAAGACCTTTTTTAAAGCTTTCTCTGCTTCACAACATAATTCATTTATCTTATGTGTTGAAATTTGTGAACTAAGTTTTTTGAATCTTGCATGAAAAAATAAGTTCTTGTTCAGTACTCAAATCTTGTTCAGACATATTTCATTGAACTGAGTGTCTGAATTAGAATTGAAACACCTTTTCCATTAGGTGAAAAGGTCACTTCTCGGTTCTAAGATAGGAAGCACATTTAGTAGCAAATGTTAATAGGCAGGGAATAGGTCTTGGCTTTTGTAGTTAAACTGCATTTCTTTGAATTGGAGATGTTGCCTGATATAACTCCTGGAGTTGGTGTTCTTTGGTGGTCCTTTACTTTGATTGATGTATGTTGGAAAGTCTATAAATAAATAATTGGTGTTTTTTGCAAGGTTCATCTACTGTGAAGACCAATATATGCCTTGCCAGAATGTTTGAGTGGTAGGTTGCTTTTACTCCAAGTCATTCTGGGCTGTTTTAATATATTGCTAAGAACTTCCTCTTCTGCTATCCGTGTCGGTAGAGCTTCTGTTCTGCATCTCAGAGAACAATAAGTGATGGGGGAAACGGTGTCTTGTGCAAAATACTTAAACTGTACTTGATGCATTATTTATACAGGCTAATATTTCTAAAACTTATAACATTGAAGCATTTAGTGGTGCACTCAAGTTTGTATCAACTACTCCTTTTGCTTAATGTTTTTAGCTTGAGACAGTTATGAACGCAGATTGCTAATGAGGCAAAAATTGAGGTATTCTTTAAGATGCATGAACTGCTTACAAACCATACTTTTGGTTATGTTACTAACGGTCATACTTCAAGTTCTAAATGTAGTTTACACAGAAATGAGCTATCATGTTAATTCACTCAGTGGAAGACAGTTTTCAGCAGTAAGGCGAACCAGGAAAATTTTACACTATCAGGTTAATTGTCATTAGCTTCTTATCCTTTCCAGTGCAATATGTAATGGAAGTGCACTTTTGGTTTTAGTGAATTTTATTATCCAGCTTTTGTGGTAGAATTCTATCAAATGATAGTTGAGGAGACCAGTCGTTTTGGTTGATGGGAGCTGGAACCTGTCTCTCCATCTCTTGTTATTAGTGGTTTCTGTGTCCCCTTTTGCTGTTGGTTGTCTGTCAGATCTTTTTACAATACAGAAGCCTACATGTGTTTCAATACATCTACAGATCTAAGGGCAATATATAAATATTATTTTACCTTTAATCTTTTGAGGACACAGAGAGCAGTGTCACAGATAGAAGCTACATGATTAAAATTTTCTTGTAACCTTTTTCAGTGTGCATCAGTATATCTATACCTGTCTTACTGGAGTGAAAGCTGAAATGAATTCTGGATTAGGACTTGGTCATTTAAGGATATAGAAAGGTAGATATTTGGTTAAGGACAAATGTGAAAAAGCACTTCGCTAGCATTTGTTGTCTTTATTGAAGCTGCTGCAGCTATGTGGTGCAGGGTTTCCTTGGTGTCCCTTTAGCACTCTTGACTGCCTGTGTGTTTTAGGATTAAATAACATAGGCTTAAACTACTACCTGCGTTTGTGACGCTTTTGCTAACATTTTAAGACTGCCTGCTACTCCTGTAGAGTACAACAATACTTTTTGCTAACATCTGTTTTAAGTGTGTGATGTTGTCCTGTAACTTAGCCTGTTGAGTGAGTTTATCAGTAAACTCTAAACCATTGTTGTTAACACTCTCCATGAACAAAAGAGCAACCTTGATAAGTGTCTGTGCTCCTTTGAATTTGCACACCAGCGTTCTTCAAACTGAAAATTAAGTTGACTAGGCGGTGTGTTCCTGATAAACACAGCAAATACTAACAATGCAATATGTCATGAGCAAATACTCTGTAGCTGGAAATGAACTGAACAAACAGAAAACACTCAAGCAACTCTTCCTCTCCCCACCAACTCCCCTCCTTCATGGAGAAGGTGTCTGTAATGGAAAAAAAAATTCTTTGGAAAAGGCAAGTCAGTAAGTTCTCCAGCTTTCTCAGGAAAAAGATATGAAATGATAAATCCAGAGGTTTGGTGATGGTCTAAAGATTATGGTAGTACAAATAGCAAGTTTAGTATAAAAAGTACATTTTTATGACTCTGTACTACTGTGGAGTTGTCTATTCCTACTGACACATCTAAACATGGTGAAGAAAACACCATATACTCACCAATAAGGGACAGTGAAACCTCTAATTTCTCTTCATCCTTAATATGCTGAGTCTGCTGACCTGGGAAGTCTTTAATGTATATTTCAGGTGACTCTGTCTTCTCCCTTGAGCAGATATATTATCTCATGGTGCTTCTCCATGTCTCTAATTGGACACTGTAATTCTATATTGCTGTTTCTTTAGGTTTTGACCCAAAGGCAGACGCACCACATAAAAAAAAAAATCTATGTTCAGCATAAAGAATTCTTTAAATTTCAGCATAAGTTGCATCTTTATTAGTGACATAAATATTAAATGAGAATAATTAGTACCTAATCTGTTACTTTATGGTTGACTCAAAGCACAGAGGTTGCATTTGATGCTGTTATTAAAACTTTGTGTAGTACAGTAGAAGAAAAGGATATGTGTTAGCTAAAATGTATTAGCTAAAGTAGTTAGCTAAAGTGTACTAAATAAACTGCATAAATTTTGAAAATACTAGAAAACTTTAACTGTTCTCCTTCCAATAAATATATTAGTTTGGCTCCATATTGCGTAAGGTCTTGAATTTAAAGAATAAAAACACCTCATCTCTTAACAGTTAGAGTTTTCTTCCTACTACACATGTCACTATATATTGAAACATAGTTATTTAACACTTAAAGGCCTGGACACCTGTCTTAATCTCTACAGGTGCTTTAATCATTAAGGTGTGCTATGAAATGCAAGTGAATATTCAGTCTGATTTGTTCCTGCAGATTTGAGATGTACTATTACCATTCCCCATTTATTGTAAGAAGAAAGGTAAAAAGCTGGTTTAGGGCTGTAACATTTGATCTACAGGGGAAAGAAAACATGGAATGTATAGCAATTTGCTGTATTTATATCAGATACTTTTTTTTTGTAGAAGACTGTGAATAAACTAAGACACTATTTTTCTGAGTCACAGATAAGTTGAATGTTGGAGACATCTGTAAAAATTACTGCATGCGAGTAATTTATAGAGGAGCACAAGAAAGTGGTTCCATATGGTATGTCCGAAGAAACTAAGAGGAGACATCTGTGCAAACATTCTCTCGCATGCTATAGGAAGTGGTAGTCTTCATTCCACATTCTGGAGGGGAGGGAAAAAGTACTTTTAAAACCTCAGAAGTTCTAATGTATCATAAAATGTTAATTTCTCAGTTCAGTTTTTCAAGTAGTTTAATGCTATTGGAAATCATGGAGATATTTTGACTGACAACGTGGCATTAAATGGTGTTTTAAGTGGCAACAGAAGATGTGGTTACTTTGAATTAAAGAACAAGAAGAACATTCTACTAGGAGCATTATGGTAGCTATAGCAGGGAAATAAATCATGAATGTTCTTCATGAAATTAGCTTTTTACCTCAGTTCTGGAATAAATGATAAAATTGCCTACAGAATCTGTCCTAAATCAGTAGAAAGCTGCCCCTTCTAAGTCTCAATAACTGTCTAAGGTAATCTTAAACAGCTGGGTGCTGTTAGAGTTTGTACTAATGGTTGTAATGTGGAATCCTCTAACCCAGAGCTTATTGCTACTTATGTAACATGGGCTTGAAATGAGGTGACATAGTAATGAGTTGATACAAATTACTTTTATAACTTTCACACTGCTCCTAGGCAGAGGCAAGCAATCTAAGGAAAGCTATTGTCTGCTTTTTTGAGATAATCTTAATGTGTTCCATTTGATTGAATATAGCTGTTTGATAAAAATATTAGAAGAAAATCTGTCAGTGACTTGCATTTTTCTACTTCTGTTTCTGGTTAGACGAAATTAGTTACCTAACTTCAGCAAGATACTTATTTTGTTGATGACAGCAAAACAGAGTTCTGGATAGTACGTGGGCACTTGCTATTGTAACACAGCCTGTCAGAGTAATTTGCAGTTCTGTGTGTTTGTTAATACTAGTTGTGATTTTTTACAGAAGGCATTCGACAGTTAAGTTTTACTTATGCAAGGAGCCACTGTGAAAGAAACGGAAGATTCTCTTAATTTTGTGGACCTCTAAAACTTACTGTTTGTGCTAGAGTTGAGTGAATAATTTTCATGGAATGATTTATTCGGTGTATTTAGCTGTGTTCTCTTCTTACAGAACATACTGTAGTTTCCAAGTAAATTATTTGATGATTCTTTTTCTCTGCATGTTATTTTAACCTGTACGAGTTGATTTCAATGTTTCTTCTGCTATTTAATTCTTTTCAGATGGTGTCAAGTATTGAATCAGATAAAATATGGTAAGAGATGGTGAAGATGGGACTGGATTTTTGGATCATGGGGTAATAATTTCACAATTAGGAAGAGGAGTCATTGTATAGAATTGTGATCATGCAATCTTTCTACTGTTAAACAGAGCCATAAATTGTCCTGTGGATGAACCATAACACTGAGCTACATAAAGATGTATAACTGAGAGGTAGTAGAAACTTATGTGATTGCAATCATGTAAAAACACAGAAAAGACAGTTGTTTGCTGTTTTCATAATGTAAATATGAAAATGTCTAAATATTTTAGACATTGATCTCCATGTTAAGTGATCTTGTTACAAACTACGGAGCAACTCAGGAACAAATTCATTAGTAATTTGGAAGAGGCAGCACACAAAGTAAAATACGCTGCTGTTGGTAATGTATTTTGAGAGGTGTTTAAAGAATAAACTCAGTCAAGTTTTATTCACAACATATGGGCTTTCATGGGGCTCTGAAGGATACTGGATCGCTCTGGTGATTGTTTGCTTCAGGTTAATTTCCTAATTTGGTGTGCTTTTGTGTCTGGCACCCAACCAGGCAACTGGAAGGGTAGGTTGTTCTCGGAGCACATGGAGCAATGCCAAGGCTCATACAGCTGCAGCCCTCCTCCTGTCACTGTTTGTGGACACATCATAAAAGTGAATTTGTACTGTCTAAGCATGCCTGAAGTTTGGAAATGAGACTGGGAGGCAGAGCTTTACGGCCTGGATGGATAGCAGTTTTGGCAACAGGCCTTGGCCTTTGTCAGAATGTGGCTTCCAGTGCCCAGTGTGTTTTCTCCATCATTTCAGACTTGTGGGTGAACATATGCAAATTCCAGATCCTTTTTTTACTTAGCAGGTAACATATCCCAACCTTGAGTTTGCTCAGCGCTTCTGGTTTTGACGAGGAGCTGGTGAATGGTGTTAGTAGCCTTGATTTGTGCAAGTGGCCAAGTGCCCTAGAGCAGAAGTCTTGGAGTAGAGCTTGCTGTCCATACACTGGACCTGCCCTGCTTAGTAAGTAGCTCTAAGATTTCAACAGTTAGTGGTGAGAGCAGGACAAGTGCTTATCGATACAGCCTTATAGCAGCTGGTAATTTATACTGATTTATGCCAGCTTTACATTTATAGCTAATCTTAAAAACTAGTAAGTGATACTGGGTTTACACTGACTCACTTCTTTAATGGCACAGAAGACTGCAATTCAATAATAACAGCTTGAAATACCATACTTATTTTTAGTTCAAAGACTTCTGTTTTTTTATACATATATAAATCTGGTAGTTGATAGTCTTTTTCCTCATCAAAGGAAGAGAAAATAAGAAACTCATCTTTTGAGAAGAAAATACTGCAACAAGAAAATGGCTTAGAGGAGGAGTTTTTAACACATGCATCTGAACTGATACTGACTCCTGTAAAACTCTTACCAAAACAGTCCTTCAGAAAACAAACCAAAAATCCCCAAAACAAAGAAATATCACTTTTTTTTTTTACTCTCTCTGCTTTTACTAGTTCACAGGGAGCTACAAGAATATGTTCCCGTTTTTTTTTTTTTTGTCTGTGTGGCATATGTGCCTTTTAGCTGTTTAATTTTCTTCCACAACACCTTTCTCTCTCTGCAGTTTAATGACTCCCAATTTCCTTTGTCAGACCATCTGGTTCACTTCATGTCTGCGAGATGCTATTCCTTTCAGACACACAGTAAGTAACAACACAATGCCTATTTTTTTAACTGTATGTAACATTTTGCAGAACTAGTTGTTCAATGGCTTTGTCAATTGAAAATAGGGTGACTGCCCCAAAGAGGACAATGGGTAATGAAATAGAGAAATAGTGTAACTTGGTTATTTTTACCCCTTGAAGTATTTTCCAAAGTTTGGTCTTTGTGTATTGGTGTTAACAGAAAAAAATATTAGGATCAGGTATCACTGAAATTGTTAAAACTTATGTATAAGAAATGTACAAGATGCTCTATTTCTCACTGATAGACTACTCAGTAAAAAGAATATTCCTTGGTTTTGACCTCCTAGGAAATCATCAGCCAAGAACTGTGAACTTTCCTCTAACGCTTTTTTGAAGACATACTTCTATACCTGTTGAGATGGTTTTGTGCTTGTTTACTATGTTACATATTCCTGCTTTGTTCTCTAAAATAATTTAGTATTTCTTTCCAAATGGTAGTTGAACTCATCCACATCCTTGGGTCTAGCTAGTTCACAAAATTATGATGTTGGGGGATAGGAAGAACAGCAGTATTTTGTGTCAGTTGTCCAAATAGGTACTGCTTCAGCTGCCCAATTGCATAAAGGAGCTTAATGGTTCTTTACATCTGCCCTAAATGACAAGTGACTGTTAACACCCACTGCTGTCAGCAATTCATAACAATTTCCATAACCTATCCATAGCATTAAATATTTAATCTGGGCTATAATAAATAAGTTATGCATGCAAGTCAAAGTGAAGTCATTCACACCTACACAGAGAAATAGAGGAAATAGACTTTTAGAGTAGCTCTGTGATAAAGAGGAACCTGGTAAAATTAGAAATTGAAAAGCAATTCAAAAAGACCTGAAAAGCCGTTAAAAAGAATCATAGCTTAATTGAAAACAAATGATTTTTTTTTACATTTTCATTACATCTTAAAATGTTGCATTGCTTTTAGACTGATGTTTTCCCTGCTTTAGTCACTAGGTATTAGGCAACTCATTTGCTTAGAGTTTCCAGACAGCATATGAACGACTGCTCAAGACCATTTGTACATACTCGTCATACTCTATTTTTACAATTATTCATTTCTGTTTTCCTTTGACAGATCTGAAAAATGTGTTCTCTTCCTTGCAACTTGTAGACTTTACAAAAGTTTCAAACAAAGCATGGCATCCTCAGGTGTAGTAGAGTTTATGTATATTACAGCAGGATGACTCTTCAGCTTCGTTGTGCATGAGACACTAAATTGTATCTACCTCTGGGAAGGCAACAAAGCTGGGGAGAAGGTGAGCGTTACAGGCCCTACTGACCTGGAAGAGAACACGTCAGTCTTTCAACTGGAAACATTGGCCAGAAATGCATTCAAAAGGGCTCTGTCTGAGTCAGCTTGTGCCTGAAATCAGTCTAGTGTTAAGAATACAAAATGTCCAAAGTTGGAAAACCCACAAGTTTAGAACTTGACTTTCAACCTAAAGCTGATAGTGTCCATGGTGCAGCAGCAGTCTCTCTGGATTTATCAGCCTGCCCTGCTTTCATGTTTACCTCCTGTATTTAATCTTAATATAAACTTTCTTAATTTAAACTGTGGCCTACCTAAAGATAATGGTCAGTAACGGGCTGAAGGTAATACAGATTGCCTCAAAGAAAGTTACATTTGTTTATAGGTAGTCTAGTCAATATGATACACCAGGCTTTTCTTGCAGCCTTCAGTGGACACTAATCATTATTTCCATGATGTGTTTCATCTGTCAACTAATCTGAGAAATCATTTTTATTGATTTCAAACATAATGTACCTGAAAAAATAGTTCATCATAGCACGTAACCACTTGTTGAACTTTTAACTGTATAATGTATTGCTACTGAGATGGCTGCCTAAGCATAGGTTTACCTTGGATGCTCAAAAAACCTTCCATATAACCTTAAAAGATATCCTGGCCATGGGAGTCTTCCTTTAGCAGTTCAAATTATTTCAGAATTGGATAATACACACACTAGCTGTGCACAAGGAGGGAATGAGCAGATTTCTAGTCTCCGGCTTTTGCTGAGCCCAATCTAGTCAGAAAACACTTTAACTTTCTGGATTTCATGTCTAACTTAGCTATCTTGCTTGGGTCAGAGGTAACATTTCTGTAAGCAGGGCTCATGTGCACTACTGTTTATTGACATGGAACAGAAGCTACACTTGGTGAATTCCCTGTTCAAATTGAGTATGTGTCCTGTGAATGCTCTTTGCTCTTACTGATGCTGTTTACTGAAAGCAAACACTTGCAGAAAAGTCATAGAAAAGAAATAAGGGCATTTTGTACCTGCATGTAGTTCAATATGTGACTTGTGATAATGAATGTGCAGATTAATAGCCATATATGGTTATTAATTAATCAATGAATGTGTATGACTCTTCTCCCTGGTATTCAGTGGTGAGACATACAGGAATGGTTCAGAGCTGCTTCAGAGGAGGTTTAGACAAGTATTAGGAAGCATTTCTTTACAGAGAGGGTGGTCAAACATGGCAACAGTCTTCCTAGAGAGCTGGTCAGCTTGGGGTATCAAGCCTGTCAGTGCTTAGGAGGTATTTGGACACGGCCCTTGATGTGCTTAAACTTTTGGTCAGGCAGTTGGACCAAATGATCATTGTGGGTCCCTTTTAATAGACATTTTGTATTCTGTTTGAAAGTTATAATGAGAGAAATTGACTATATTGTTTATTTAACAGGTTTGAAAGCAAGATGGCTAAGTAAGTTCCTACTATCAAAAGCTGTTACACTATCAAAAGCTGTTCCTATAGTTAGGAAGTTGAAAGGACTCTGTCAAGATGCAGGCAGCTTTTAATTGGTTTTAATATTCTGTCAACGAATTTCTTATGTCAATTTCCTTGTCTTTAAGCAAATTTGTAAATGAGGCTTTAGCTTTGCAGCTGTATGAGATTCTTTTGTAAGAGACATAATGAGAGGCCTCTTTTGACCTTCTTTTGGGAGAGCTAGATAACGCTTGCTCCAAGGACTTGCTTTTTGTTGTTAAATATTGAGAAGACAAAGAGATAATCTAAATCTCCAGCAAACTAATGTCACAGCTTTACTTTCAGTCAGATTTCTGCCATCAATAGCATTAAAGGGTATTTGCAGATCCTTAGAGTTGTAGGTCTAATTAGCCAAGTTAAATTAAAATGTGAATCTCTGTGGGATAATAGATTATTAGATTATCTTTTCACTATTGACAACTAGACTTACTCCTGGAAGGATTTTTCCCTAAGCAACTCACTTAACTCTTGTTATCCTGTACCCTCTAGGTTTGAGAACTAAAGATGATTACAGCTGATGAAACCTGATAATGAAAGAATACCAGAGGTTGTGGGCTTTTGATTAAGTAGATTTGTTAGCTCAACATGTTTTAATGTGGGTGGAAAATTTTGGTCACTGCAAATGCATAATGTTTTTCAAAAGAATCAAATCAAGGAGATAAAGATGGCTAA
The DNA here is from genome assembly GCA_020746105.1 of Trogon surrucura. Taxonomy (NCBI): domain Eukaryota; kingdom Metazoa; phylum Chordata; class Aves; order Trogoniformes; family Trogonidae; genus Trogon; species Trogon surrucura. The sequence continues at coordinate 10,237,007 of CM036620.1, read as the reverse complement.
GCGTCAGAAAAAAATGAGGTAAAACCAGAAGGAGGAGAAGCCGGTTTCCATGATGAAATAAAACTCTTTGCTCAATAGCAGGGAGAAGCAATTTCTGGGGTTTCTGTACCATTGTATTTGTTGAATTTCTTCCATCCTTGCCTAACAGAAAGGAAAAAGGAAGCAAAAAAGGCATTTTGAAAAGGACTAGTATATCCCATATGGAGCACTGAAGATTCAAGATAGTTTCCTTTAAGTGTCAATTTTCACCAAGGAAAACTCAGAATTTAGACACTGTTCTTGTAACCAGGAACTCTTCATATGCTGCCTAATAACATGACCATACAAATACACAATAATTTATATGCTTTTTTAGGTTTACACATAGCTGTATCTTATCAAATTCTGGCATCCTTGAATTACCTATAGAAATAGTGTTTTGAGATAATTTCTAAATCGTCTTACATTCTTGATATTGTCTTCCGCTTCTGAGAAATTAGTGTGTGAGTTAAATTTGCATTTTGTAAAAGGATTAGAGGTACTTGAGCAACAGTTAGGGCTCTGAAACAAAATCATTGTTATTGTTGTATGATTATTTGTATTTACGTTAATAAAAAGTAACAGGACAGAAAAAAAGTCTTCATGAGGAAAAACAGTGCATCTGTCAACTTAGAACATATTGAAGCAACTTTGAAGCCATTGCAGTTTGATAGCTGTGTACACTACAATGTACTTTCCAGAAGATGCCAATTTTTTCTTAACCTGTTAGGTTTTGAGTACTGTCTCTTACCGTAAATTTCCAAAAGGATTACTTATGCTGGATTTGTGATTTTCACGAGATTAACAGTATTCCTTGAATTACTATTGGGTATTGTAGAAAAAAAAATTCTCAACAAAAGGCCCTTTATCTTGCATGAAAATACTTTGAAAGTTTGTTTTGCTTATTTAAACAGCTCAATAGAAAGAAAATCAGATACTAGTGTCTTCTATTTGTCAGTCCTCAAAAATCGTATTTCAGTTTCACAGAGATTCATGAGCAGGGAAGTTAGACTGACTCAAGGCCAAGAATGATTTTGTTCTGTAAATTTTACAAAATGAGATAGAAAAATCATGTCTCGACTTCTCAAAGATGTATCCTTAAACTAGGAATCAGCGTTTACAGATGTCTCTGGGCATGATATAAGAGATTAATGGCTTCTGTATGAACTTGTTCGAGTTTGAATTTAACATGATGATTTTGCTCATCTGTTTGCCATAATAGGTGAAATAACTTTTTAAATACATAAATGTCTTACCTATGAACCTAAGAGGAATACGACAGTACTGCAATTACCTGGAAAAATTATAATTTCATGTTAGAAACATAAAGCCATGCGGTGCCCTTGAGTTACTGTAGTACTGAATTGCAACTATAATGTTTATTGTAAAATAGTAGCAAATGTCGCTCTTCAGTTCACACAATATTCTGTATTTTTGGGCGGCTGAACAACTAGCACGCCTCTGTTCTTTACCTTAAAGCCATTATGTCCTATCTGGTGTACTATATTTAACATACATTAAGGCAGAGAGAAAGCAACAAGTAGTTGAATTTGATCTGCTTCCTTCTGTGTGTCAAAAATGCTGTGAAATGGAGAAAAAAAAAATAAATGAGCGAGATTTCAAAACATTAAAAGTGAGATTGTTTCAGTGTTTCACCAAAAGTCGTTGCAAATTCTTCTATTGCTTAAGGGAGGTACTTAAAAGAATGCTTTAAAGGTAAGGCTAAAATGACTCAAACTTTTTATTTTTCTTTTGCTGTGACTTAATGTAGAGTATGTTGCATTTTCTGTGAGGTACTTATTTGAGAATTTGATTATTGCAATGCACAGCTTTGCTTTTATAGGTTATTATTCAGTGACATTGTGCTACAAATGACTGCTCAGGCCTAAGTTAATGTATTAGGAATGTTTCTGTTGTAATCAGTACATGTAATGAGATAACTTAAAATTGTTTATACGTTGGTATAACTTTGAGGACTTACATATATCTTGAACTTAGATACACAGTCATTTTTCTCAGTAGATAGAGCTTGAGAAATGGAAAACTGACTGAACCTCATTAAATAGTGAATTAAAAATCAAACAGTTTCTATTGACAATAAACATCACAGAACTTTTTAAAAGTTCAGATTTGTGTCAAATAAAGCAGTGGATGCATCTGCTGATAAGAGAGCAAGATGCTTTTCAAGAAAATCTTAGCAGTCCTCAAATTTTCTACCTTAGAGACCTCGATGGCCCATGAGAACTTTGAAGTTGCAAGAAGACACACTGACCTAAACCAAGATACACTTCTGTCTGTTTTCTCTTTGTGTGCATGTTTCAGTGCATGTATGTTTAACTTTTAGTATACTGGAATTAACCCATGGGCATTCTGTGCTCAAGACCAAGTGTACTTTGTCTGAATAATGAAACCTGTGGCTCCATGTTTATTACATTGTGACAGATTTGAAAATGTAAAGCTTCCATAGGAGCTGTTAGGATTTTGTTCTAATGAAGTAGAATCAGTGGAGGAAATTAAAAAATGAAAATAAGATGTAAGAATGAGAGTGACAAACAATCTTTTCTTTTGAGGTCATTCAATGGGACAGCTTCTTTTACCTGTGTCTTTCTGGGTTGCACCATCATAATCTCTATGTTGACTTTTGGGATTGAGAAATTAACTAAAAGTCTCCCTACCAGCCTGGCTTCACCATCTGGTTGGAGTTAACGTGTACAGGAGAGTATTCAACTTCTGGGGACGGGGGTAAAAACCCCACATCTTGTAGTGTTTAGTGTTGGTGGCATTAAATAAGGAACTCTGCTTTGGTTTATTTGGGTTTTTTTTAGTTTATTATCACGTTTTTGGAGTGCTTTTTGCTTGGGTACCACAGTATGGGTTTTTATATTGCTGTTTATTAGAGTGTCTTCCTGCCAAACAGGAGACATATTTTTTTCCCCTCTATTTTTCAGCCCACTTGCCTGGAGAGTCGATAGGTGTGGTCTTTATGCTGTTTTGCTGCTGCATTGTACTACACTTATCATTAAGGAGGCTACATGAGGCCCGATATCTAATTAGTGGTATTAGAAGGGCATGGGTTGAGGGAGAAAGGGAATAGAGTTTCTGATGAGGTCAGGTTGGTGATTACATCTCATGTTTTTCAGACAACCTTGCACTAATCCATGGGAATAAGTCCCATATGCCCATAGGAGAAAGGCAAGTAGAGCCTTGTTAAGGGCACATAGTTCTAAAACCCCACACCTACCTACTCAAGAAACAGCAAAATACTAGTTCTTTCGTGTGATTTATGGCTAGTATACTTTCTGTCTCCTAAATTCCGCTTAATGTTGCCAGTAAAGTGTTTGGACATTGTTGTGTGGCACAGAACACTTCAGGCTCTTAAGGAAAAAAGGTTTCCTGGTAATTTGCATTTGTACCTTGCTGCCTGTTTATGCTTTCAAAAATACTATTGTATGGAATAGTCTAAATGAGAAATGATGTTGATAAAAGCCTTGCTAGGGAAAGGGAAAAATTAAAAAAGAAAAAAGACTTTACAAGTCAGGTTTACATTAAAAAAGATTTTTAAGTGTGTGCATCGGTCCTAAACAGAACAAAACTCCCACTAAGCAATTTTCTAGACTTTGTTTTAAAAATAATTTGTTTTACTTTCACAAAATTGAAGGAGTTTTAGCATTATTGTACACACTATAAATGTTCACTTTGCTTTAATTCCTTGCCTTATCCTCATTTTACTTGTCTGTCTTATTATATTACCAGTTCCCAAAACCTATATCCTGTATAATCATTTTGTATGTGTGCGTGATGTTTACAAGGGGTATGGGCTGTGGCAAGGCAGATGATGAAGGTGACACTGAGGGTAGGGAAAATGACCTGACTTTCCCCTACAAACTGTTATTGTCGAAAGATTTCTACACCAATCATGTAAAACAGTGAGTGGGTGCTGGTGGTGGCGGAGGTGGAGGAGCGTGGGGGCTTAGTTTTAAGCAGGCAAATGCTAGAAGGAGGGAAGGAGCCTTTATGCCAAGTGCTGGTTACAATTATGAGCAGCTGGTGAGAGACAAGTGACACTTAAAGGCCGAAGAGAATCGTAGCCACCGCTTCTGAAAACAGGCTGAGCTACTCTGCAACTGTATGTGTATGGTGTGATTGCACCATGAAAATAAGGTGGCCATTATTTAGCCTTCTTGGCCATCTGTGGCACTGGGAAGCTTCCTGCGCTCTAGCTGTCAATGGAGATGGAAGAGGGTTAGAGGTGTCTGAATCATTTATGTACTGCCTGAACAGGTTTCCAGACTCCAGAAAGAGTTTCTGACGCTGGGTCTGTTCCTCAGGAAAAAAAGTTAGTCTCAGTATTGATATTTTCATGACTGTTGCCCACATTGACATGAAATTAAGCTTCGTTCTGGTGTCCTGTCCAGCTCTTTGTGGTTTAGGAGCTGCAGTCTGGTTAGACGTGTGTTCTTCTGTCTTGAAATTATGGTCCTCCTTCCTTCACTCAGGTTTCAGATTTCTTTATCCTTATTGCAGTGCTACAGCACTTGCATTTTGGCCTAACTCAGACAGTATCATGCTCACTATGTTCTTTCATGTGCCATATCTTAAAACATTTTAAAATATCATTTTATTTTACCCCCGCAGACCAAGAAAGTCTGAGCTGTGTCTGTTTTGAAAGCAGCACAACAGGCGAGTGGGAAGGAGGAGTTCTCTTCCCTTCAGGTAAGATATTCAAGATGCTTATAAAGTGTTGCAGTGAAAAGCAAACCAGACCTACAAAGAAGGAGGAATTCCCCAGCAGGCAGTAGGGACTCTGAGAATGATTTACAGAAATAAGATGAGGTGCTGTAAAAATTGTCAGGTGGGCCACCAAAGTCCTTCAACCTGGAAAGGTAGGCACAAGAACACAGCTGCTGTGCAGTTGTCTCAAGCAGAAAATGCTTTACAATAGTAAAACATCTGGATTTCTTTCCATTAAACAGGCTGTGTTGTTTTCACCCAGATGTTTTTAGTTCTGCAACTGACTTTATCCAGAATGAATTTTATGTCTAAATTATCTCTAACTTACACAACACAGTAGTGGCCAAAATATGATTTGGAAAATGATGTGAGTATCTGTGACAACTTAGAGTAACTAAACTTGTAGCTTATGCAGATTATTTTTTTTTTTTGCCTTTGGGAAGTCGTTGTATGGGACAGAAACCAAAGGCCATTCTGAATGGGAAGATTGTATCTATGCTTGTCTTCCTTCTACTTTTAAGCCGAAGTCTGCAGGAGCTGGTTATTTGCTGCTTCCCCCTGTGAACTCCGGCTGCAGTACCAGCACTAACTCTACAGCAAATTTCAGATTTTAGTGCAAAAAAAAAAAATCTACAGAAGCTGAAGTGGCAATAAAGGGCATCCTAGGTCTGTGGAGCAGCAAGAAGGAATTTGGCAGACAACTGTCACGAGAACCTGTGAAGTAAGCAACTAGCTCCTCCAACTATGAGAGAAAGCAAAGATATTTATAAATTGCTACAACTCAGACTGGGAGAAAATTCTTTTGTAGCCCTCATCTGGTAAAATTTTAATGTGTGGTTCATCTTGGACAAGCTTGGCCCTTCTTCCTACCTTACTTTGTGTGCTCCACAACTGTATCTAGTTAGGAGCAAACAAGAAAATACCTTATATTTTTCATCAAACAAAGGGAAGGCTACTGTAATTAGCTCATTATGCTGTGCAACTGTATGATAGGCAAGTTGACAATTTGTGTCTTGTTGCCTTGTATTACTAGATATTCTACCTATAAAATGAATGGTATTTTGCAGTATTTGTTTGGAGGAAAGAATTTAACAGGTGCTTATGTACAATAAATGCTTGAGCCTTTTTTTTATGAACACGTGCCTACACTTTTCTGAATCACAGAATATCTTTTGAAACAAGTAAGAACTCTTTGTGACCAATATTATACCTTTCCTGTATCAATTTGTTGAGATGAAAACTTCTATGTTTTTCAGTATATGTTGTTTTTATTGTTCAGTTAATTTAAAATCAAGATGAGATTTAATTTAGAGGTACTGGAAAGATTAGCTAAAAAAAAAGATAATGCTTGAACAATGGACAAGGGAGAAATATTAGCTGTTTCATAGCAGTTTGTTCTTAGTTTAACTGAGGAAGATAAGGAAAAATGGAGATGATGGAAGAGTCTACAGACACAAAGTATGAATAAAAGATACTCTACTGTGGCAGCAGAAGGGGGGAAACTAGATGAAAAGGTAGGCAAGGTCTAGGCTCTTCTTTTACATTAGGAGAAAAGGAGTTTTTAATGAGTTCTGTATGACAAGCTTTACTGATCCAACCTAGGACAATTTAAGAGGTTATCACCTCCAGCTGTCTATCACATCCATGGAGGGACGCTTACAAGTCCCAAAACTGGCTCAAGAGCGGTGGATCTGGTCCTAAGATGCTGTACTCCAAAGTCTAGCATATTAACTTAAATCATCATTGATTTTTAGTCTGTGTTAACATATTGATCTACGAACTACTGTGACAAAGAGCTCTGATTTGAGCTTGCTGTGGGATTGAGCAGCATTTAGAGGCAAAAGCCACTTCAACCATCTTAACCAAGAGCAAGGAGAGGACGTGCGACTAAAGAATGCCACTCAGCAGTAAAAATCAGTTTATCTGACCAATGGGAGTCATGATAGTGATGGTCCCTGGGTGTGTATTAGAAGTGTTTTGCCTATGTTCTTGGGGCTTTTGCAATGACAACTTGCGTAACGAATCGAGGAGTGAAGAGGATGGGGGAAGAGTGCTTGGCTAAGCTCTGTAAAGCTTCCAACAGCTCCTTCACTGTGTCAGTGCTCATCGAACATGTCCTTTTCCCCTTCTGTTCTATCTGTCTAACCACATTTAGTTCATTTAATTACTTTTTTGCGTTGTCTGTTGAGGAGCTGCTGGTTTCAGGCTCTGGCTGCCACACTGTTGTTCTTGGGGGTAAGCTATAATGTTACAGATGGAGTAAGGTCTTTTGTTTCAGACTTAGGTGTCCTGAACATACATCATAACATATATACAGCTAGCACTGCTGTACTTACAGGGTTTGGGGGTTTGTATGTGTTTGTGGACTTAAAAACCCCAAAGTTATGTCATTACACTAGAACATTCACAAAGTGGAGAAATCCAGAAGGTTACATTTCAACAGTAATGATAACATCAATATCAATGGATGGCATATGTCTCTTTGTAAGAAATAATTTCAAGTAAAAGAAGAAACAATATTCGAATTGGTTAAATCTTAACAAAACAATTAGCTTCTTGATTTTTTGTGTTTTTTTTTTTTTTTAAAGATGGAAATTAAGTAGGTAACTGTGAATTGAAAATAGTGAATGCTCACCTTACTGTTACACTGATGTTGAAATTTTTTTTTCTGTTCTCTTGATTCAAAGTTGTGTTACGGGTGACCTGAAAGTGGAAGGAGGAATATGACTTGGTAAATTTGATTATATGTAAAGATGTCCTAAAAATACTGTTAGTGTATGACTGTTTGGAATACAAAGCTCAATATATTTGTCTCATTTAGGTCAGGTATTCCAGAGAATGTGAGGGATTTTATTGCTGATAGCTTCAGAAATATTTGGGAGGGAAATGTAAGAACAGACAAAGGTTCAGGTTGAAGTGAAATAATTTGTTAAGAATGTTCTCTTCATCCTCTATAGAACATGAGGCTGCTTCATGAAGCTTGAACTCACACTGTGCAGCACTATCATCACAAAACTATCACCTTCAGAGGGAAACTGATGAAACGGTTTGTAAAGTAACAATTAACTTTGCAACATAAAAGGGGATGGAAGTACTCAAATTGATAATGGACATTTACATGATATAGCACTCTATTAATTCAAGACCATAATATATTATTTTTACACCCAAATCAAAGGAATTGTTCTTGTTGGTTTTTTTTGTTGCCTAGAAAACTCTTGGCTTTATAGAGAAAATGTTCCTTGAAATGGCTTGGCTTTCATTTTCTGATCAGCTTTTGATATAATTATTCTTTAAGGTGTTTTTGTTGATCTCGATAACCATACTGCAGTGACAAAGTATGAGCTGTTTCACACCTTTGCTCTTACTATTGATTTTTCCAAATACACTTTCCTGTTGCTATCTATCACAGCAACTATGCCTTTGTAATAACAATAAAACAAATATTACTTAGAACATGTTAGATATTTCATAATTTGGAAAAAACTGAAGAAACACTGGAGGAATAGGATCATGGTCAGTGAGTCACTGAGATGTTCTTGAGGATATTCCTTGCATACACCAAAACATTTAAAGTTCTTGCCCTGCATGGTGTGTGATTTTTTTTTTTTTAATTGGAAGTATCACTATAATTACAATTAAACTGGAGCTCTATATGAGCACATACTTGGTTCAGAATTCATATAGTGAAAATCTCTTACCTTGATTATGCAAGGCAATCATGAAAAGCTCTGCAAGGCTCCGAACTTAGCACCAACTAATAAAAAGAAACTTCTTAATTTTGGCATTTAATTTTAGGTTCTGTGATGTTAGTGAAGAGTGGGCTTTTTAAAGGGTTTGGTTTTTTTCCTAATGACAAGTTTCTCCTGTTGATTTTGAAATTAATCTGCTCTCTTTTCTTTTTCTCTTATAATTTAAGGAAGAAAATAATATCACAACTAGGGTGTCATTATTTGTTGCTTAATATTTTGGATTTTTTCCTAATTGGGCATGAAGCCAAGAAAATCCAGGTTCTGTGAATGTGGTGTAAATATCACAGAATCACAAAATGTTAGGACTTGGAAGGGACTTCGAAAGATCATCAAGTCCAATCCCCCTGCCAGAGCAGGAATGCCTAGATTATGCTACATAGGAACGTGTCCAGGTGGGTCTTGAATGTCTCCAGAGAAGGAGACTCCACAACACCCCTGGGCAGCCTGTGCCAGTGCTCCATCACCCTCACTGAGAAGAAGTTTCTTAAGTTTAAGCGGAACCTCTTATGTTCCAGTTTCAGCCCATTACCCCTTGTCCTATCAGTGGTTGTCACCGAGAAGAGCCTGGCTCCATCCTCGTGACACTCACCCTTGATATATTTGTAAACATTAATGAGGTCACCCCTCAGTCTCCTCTTCTCCAAACTAAAGAGCCCCAGCTCCCTCAGCCTTTCCTCATAAGGGAGATGCTCCACTCCCTTCATCATCCTAGCTGCCCTGTGCTGGACTCTCTCCAGCACTTCCCTGTCTTTCTTGAACTGAGGGGCCCAGAACTGGATACAATATTCCAGATGGGGTCTCACCAGGGCAGAGTAGAGGGGAAGGAGAACCTCTCTCGACCTACTAACCACCCCTCTTCTAATACACCCCAGGATGCCATTGGTCTTCCTGGCCACAAGGGCACAGTGCTGGCTCATGGCCATCCTGCTGTCCACCAAGACTCCCAGGTCCCTTTCCCCTACACTGCTCTCTAATAAGTCATTCCCCAACTTATACTGGAACCTGGGGTTGTTCCTACCCAGATGCAAGACTCTACACTTACCCTTGTTATATTTCATTAACTTTTTCCCTGCCCAACTCTCCAGCCTGTCCAGATCTTGCTGGATGGCAGCACAGCCTTCTGGTGTGTCAGCCACTCCTCCCAGCTTGGTGTCATCAGCAAACTTGCTGACAGTACTCTCTAGTCCCTCATCCAAGTCATTGATGAATATATTGAATAATACTGGTCCCAGTACGGACCCTTGAGGCACTCCACTGGATACAGGCCATGTATTGTTCTGGATATAAGATAAAATATTTTCTGTTACCTCAGAGAAAGAGCATATGTATGTAGGTTTCCAACAGAATGGGCAAAATATAGTAAACTTACCTTTCAATAATTCACTTGTGTAATTACACCTTGGGCTTCTTAAATTGTAGCAGAGACTCATTCAGGAGCTGTTATTAGCTTAGAATCAAGAGGTGTGTGGATTTAATTTCACTGAGAAATTCTGATACATAGTTTAGAGATCAACATAAGGAAATTTCTTGGGAAATTTTGAAGATAGAGGGAATTCACTAAATCTGGGAAATGTGATGTAAGCAGTATATTTGCTTTTATCAGTATTGTTAGGGGAGAGATTAATTTATTAAGAAGCATATGTCTTCCATCTTATACTTTCTGTTGCTACTTCAACTGAAGTATTTTTATACCAAATGAGAACTTGTATACGTTACTCCAATGTAAATGACTCTTGATGTTGAATGAAATGTGAGCCAGTTTGTCCTGTGGCTAAATTAGGCTGGATGTCTCTTAACTACTGCTGCTCTGTGAAAGAGTTGAACATTGATGCATATATTGATATTCTTTTTTCACAATCATGCATATATTGATATTCTTTTTTTCACAATCATATTTTTCTACTCCAAATATAGAGGAAATTGGCTATTTTGCTCTTCTGTTTCCTTTCTAATTCATCCTGCAGAACAGTTTACTTTATTAATTATTCATTACAGGGAAATCAAGCATGATTTTGAAGCTTGAAGAGAGAAAGTAGGAAAAATGTAATGTTAACTAACTTGTGAGCAGAAGGTTCAGGACCTATCAAATCCAACTTTATACAGTAAATTAACTCTCAAAACATAAAAGTTTTTCAGATGGAAAGGGCAATGATGAATTGTTTTAAGTGAGAACATAAGACCAGGGTCTTGTAATAAAAAGTCCTGACCCATGAATGTTCAACAATCTGCTGATCTCAATTGAGCAGAAAGATTGCCGAATGTAAAATGCACTGGCCAGATGATTGAGTCTTATTTCCAGCATATACACATGGTGGAAATAACTCTATTAGCTTTCATATGCATCAAAACTTCTACATTTCACAAGGCTTTTTGCCAAGGATTTGGAGCAAAACTCTTACCAGGAGATGCTGTTAAGAAGCTTATTAACACAATTGCAAAATGGGTGTGGCAGAAGTATTGAGGATTATTACGGAGGAAAGGAGATATTTAATTAGAGTACAGCAAATGCATTTTATAACCTTTTGGCTGGAAAGAGGATGCATAGTTGACTTGTTATGCTAAAATGCAATAGCACTATTGCAAGTCAATGGAATGGATTAGAGCATTTTTTAAAGAATGGAACATCCTGAGAAGTAATACCATGGTACAGCCAAGTGTTGATAAAATTAATATACTTTTTACATGTGGAAATCATAGTTATGTTTATAGTTGCTTTGAGTGAGGCCTGGTGAAATGAAACGAAATGTAGTTAAATAAGCCCAGACTCAGCAGACTCTTTCATAGCCTGAAGGTATTCTCAGTGTTTATGTTGATGTTTCCAATAGGTTTAGACTTTTGCAAGTTGCGTAACAATGATGTGTAAAGATGTAGTAGCATGTTTTCTGTTAACTATGTAGTTCCTCAAGTATGTGTTTATGAAGACCTCCAAATTTGAAGTTTGCTCAACCATTAGTGTTATATTTGTTGGGTTTTTGTTTGAGTTTTTTTTGTTTTTTTTTTTTTTAACAAATATTAGCTGCCGATGTTCCTTCTATCTGTGTGGCCAAATGGAGAATATTGCAGGAGATAATGTGATGGAGGCCAATCAGCATAGATAAGTAGTCATCCACATCTTGTTCTGCTCCCTCAAAAAACAATATTAAACCTTGTTTTCCTTATGATTAATTTCTTAATAATTAAAAGCAACAGAACCAATATAGTATTGCATAGAAATTAACTAGTGCAAGTTGTCCATGGAGAAAGACAGCTGCAGTGCTAACTAGGTTATTGCATGTAAAACAGCATGTGGAGAAAAGAGTTTGTAACAGTGTCAAGACCAGAATATTTTGAACTGCACTTCAGGGGAAATATACTGAAGAATTCCTCATTAGATGCAGAAAAGAAAAAGGGAAATAAATACTGAGTGCTGCTTAAGCACGTATAAAGGACCAACAGCATACCAGCATGTAATATGATCACTTTCCCCTGTGATCTAGAAAATCTTAGTATATTTTAATTTTAAATATGAGGGCATGCAAATTATCTAAATGAAAATCTCCAATACCATATCTTCAACAAAATCAGAGTAGAAACAAAAATGTTCATCTGAAATCCTGAAAGTTATGGAAATAGCAGACTATAAAATCAGGTTTTGTCCATTAACATTGTGACTTTGATCGTGGTATTTTAATGGAAATGGTGTCTGTTTGTCCACAGCAACAAGCGGTGTGTTCTTCTGGTCCAAAGAAATGCTAGGGCTATGTCCATCATTCACCTCCTTACTGGGGGAAAAACAAGTAAGTATTGTATGGCACACCCACATGAATTGTTACCACGCTCAGATCACTTCTTGGCTAGTTATGGCTAACTTAAGCTTGCTTTATTTTTATGCTTTTGATTCCCCCTTCTCCATTGCTTTGCACTGATCTTTTGGCTCCCAGCTCTTGACACATTTCTATCAAGGAGCATATCTCAAATTTGTGTGTTTTCAGGTAGCTAAGAAAATCCAGTGATGCCAAACTACAGCTATGTCTTCTGCAATGTCCTTAGATGTCTAATGAATAAGAGCTTCTGCATTAAGCAGAAAACTGATAGATGTCTTTAATGTAAAAGAAGTAACAAGTACTGGTGGGAAAGATTTGATAGTACAATACCAGATATGAGAACAGTCATGTGACCCATGCATTTACCAGTGAATTCTTGGAGCCAGTGATCCTTGGCTGGTGGAAATAATTTTTTGATTTTTGAACACAATATGTTGTTAATACCCTGAGAATGGAAAGCAAGAGTTTAGGTCCATGCTTCTAAATTCATATGCATGAGCCATGATGTTACCTGGTTAGATTCTGGGACCTGAAAAAATTTATTTCAGCATTCTACTTGACACATCAACCTACCACTTCATTTTCTAGGCCCTGAATCTGCTGACCTGTATGACTAACAGAACCTGCCACAAATCTGACTTTTTTTTCTAAGGTTTTTTGGCTTTGGAGGATTAGTGGGATTAAGTCCTAGAGTTTGTTCTAAGTTTGGGAAGGGTTTTACAAAACCTATTCTTAATCAGAGATGAGCAAATGAATTGTCAGTCAAATATTTGTACTGTTCAGCAAATCTAATGTTTTGATTTTTATCTAATTCAAACAGCCACTGTATTTGATCATTCTGCAGGAGCTAATATGTTGTGTTTGTATTGGAAACTGAATTAGGAGGTAGCAATGTCTCTGTAAAATAAACACCACGATATCTGAAAGCACTTTTTATCAGAAGCTTAAGTCCACATAGTCAAACTGACTGAATAATCAAACCAAATAGTATTGCATGAGCATGTGTATAGAAAAGCGGTGTGCTGCTTTTGTCCCACAAGCAAAACGATTAAGTGAATATGTAGGTCCATGGACTACTAGTCTAAATACCTACCTAAAATATGATGTGCGCTGGGGAAGCTGGTAGGAGCGGTGTAGCTCGGTTAAGGGAAAAATTAATAAAACGGAAGTTGATCTTATTTCAAGGGAAAAAAAAAACCAAAACAACAAACCAAAAGTCAAGTGTTCTTGTAGAGAAAAAGCAACAGGATCCTTGGAAAAAGGTGAAGGACCCAAAGCTAACTTTTTCATTTACAATTATGTAACTTTTACTTTGGGTAGAGCAAGTGTGTTTCACTGCTAAGAATGACTTCTAAAATGTCATTGAATATTTTAGTTTTTAGTATATGCCTAAGTTGGTTTATTATTCCTCCTCAGCCGTAATATATAACATTCTGCATCAGGATTCCAGTTTTTCAGACCAGATATTTTATAATCAAACCTGTTTCACAGTTTAGTCTTATCATTATATTACAGTCCAGTACTCTTAACACTTTTGGTAATCAGAAGCTGGTGAGATTCTGTATTGTGTAGCTCTTCTTTGCTTCAAAAATACAATTTCCTGAACCAAAAAGAAAAAACTCACCTCTCAAAGATGAACAATAATTCTAAAAAAAAAGTAAGATCAGGTGGAAAATGATGCTCTGGTAATAAGACTCCAAGTTCTGAAACTCAGTTATTTTGAAAAATTCTAATTGTAGTTCGTTATTGGATGACTAAGCTTGTTTAATATCTAAAGTGATAATTTTTCCTGTCGTATATGCTTCTTGCTGCATTTGGTTTCAACTCACAAGTGTTAATATTGAAATCTAAACTAACAAACACTTGTGCAAAACTTAGCATCTAGTATGTGAATTTTCTTCTGAGATTTTCCTTATTTACCTTGTCTGTTACTCTTAAGAGAATGGCATTTTACTTGTTTGAGTGGTTACAGACAAATTTGCAGGCAGGAATTTTTAATGGACTTCAGGGCTGAATTCTCTTACGTAAGTTGTTTCCCACACTCTACTTAGTAGTTCTGATGGTTAATAACTTTTGTATTTGAGCCTACTTAATACAGTTAAATGGGTTTGGTTTTTTTTAAAACCTGGAAATAATTATGCCTAAGGATAGGGGGGTTTGTTCTGGTTTGTTTTGCTTTAGTCTGTCCCAAATTGCGTTTGACAGGGCGAAATAAAGTTACTGTGGATGTCAGTATGTTTTTGACCCTAAATGATTATTATGTTTCAGGTTACGGGTGAATGACGCAATGCTGATACATCTGATAAAACTTAGACAGGTATTTAACATGTTTCTGAACTTTTTTGGTGCAAGATTAAAACATCACAGTTAAGTGTTTTCTGCAACTCAAGTGGTGGCTCTGGTTAAGACACAGAAATAGTTCTGTTGCACTGAATAAAAGCTAATCTGTTGCTGCAAGACTTCTAACAGTGATGACCCATGGGCAGCAGCTCCTCAACTCAAATGTGGTGTTTGAAATCAGTAGTAAAATGATATAAACCTGATGTTATTGTCTACCTAAAGGCCGTCAGAACAAGACTCTGATGTAGCCTTGATAATTTGGAACTCTAACATTGCTGTTTTATGTCTCTGCTATCAGGTGTAGCAAAGGGTAGTAGGTCATGAAGATACCATCTTCATTAATTATTAGACAAGTTACTGCATGTTTGATGTTTAAGGGCAAAGGCAGATATATTTCCTATGATGATGCTGTAGTTGTTACAGATTGTGCACTGAATACCTAGGACAACCTCTGTTACCAGTAGTAACTTTCTGGTGCATTAAATCATAAATGTTTTGAAATAGCCTAAAATGTCACTTCTCAATCATCTATGGCATTATAAAGGCAAATGTAGTTTAAACTTTTCATTATAAATGTATACTTTGCCCATGGAAAAACAGTATTTCTCTTTGAGTATTACTTCTTGATAGATCTCTATGCACTGTTTCAATATAAGATTTTAAAAGTTAAGTGAGAAAACAGCTATTTTTTTTTTTTGAGTGAAAGGATGATTTTGGCAAAAAAAGGTAACTTTTAACAGCTAAGTTTTACAAGAATTACTTTGGGCATTAGTTTGAAATATAGTTGGTAGTCATCATCTGACAACCTATTGCATCTTTCAATATGGGAATATACATTTACTTTTTTTTTCAAGTGTAAAATTGAATGCTGCGTGTTAAAAGAGAATCTAATAAGTCATGCTATGACCCTAAATTGGCTTTTTTGTTTCCTTTGGCAGAGAGGCAGTGTTTGTGAAATACCCTGGTTTGTCACCTGTCACAGTTTTGTAGGGGAAGCAAGAAAGCGAAGTTGGGGGTAAGCACGCATACGTACGTACAAACATAATTTTTGTTATGGGGGGAAAAAACACTAACGACAATGATGTTTTTTGTTTGTAATCATGTTTTGAAGAGGCACCTCTCTCTTGGGATCAGTGACTCTGTAGGACTCTTCAGACTAGAGATCTACAGCAGCCCTACTGTTTAGAAGAAGTGTTGATTTCTCTCCAGTCTTCTCAAATTACCCCAGCTCTGATGATGGTTTTGCTTTTTATATACATATATACTTTGGTAAATAAGAAATACCTTGAGATTAATTTCCAAAAATACTATGGAGATTTTATTGGCCTAGAAGAAGCTGATTTCAGGCTTTTCTCCTTTCTCATAACAGGATGGACTGTTACTGTATTTATATGACTGTAAGCAATGTATGTAACATGCGTATAAAATCGCCACATACAATAGTAATTTTATATTCAGTAGAAAAATAGGAAAATAGGAAAAATAAAATTAAATCTATGTTTATATATAAAAGTATTTATACACAATATGACTATTTCCTCTGAAATGAATTGGTAAAACAAAATGTATTTACATTGCTATAATAACAATATTCTGATGTGTCAAACGAAACACTGACTACAGCTGAGAATTTCTGAATGATCTCATCACTTCAAAATAGCAATAAGATAAAATTTTTCATTTGATAACCCGTAATTCAAATGACTTCTATTGTGCTGAATGAACATGGATCTTGCTGGTATTTTGAGTGATGGCAGCATTCCAGTGGACCTTATTACTCAGAAAATATTGATACACCAAACATTCATTCAGTTCAGCACAACAGAAGGAAGACTGAAATGTGCATCTGAATAGTATAAAAATGAAAGAGTACAAACTAATGTGTAAGTAGCTGCCCATAAGTGCAGAATAATCTCAGCTTTATTCATTTAAACATGATATTTAATGGTATATTGAATTCAAATTGATTTAAATATTACTTAAGTAAATAAATTTAATCACGCTTCAGGTTCAGCAGGGGTTCTTAACTCTTACTTATGTTCCTAACCTCCTGCAGAAATAGTGTGATTAGATATTTGCAGTATCAGACTGTTTCATGTGGTTTTCTATACACATCATTTATTTACCCTTTTGATTGCAGACAAAATTGACTTATTATTGACATCAGATTTTCAGAAACAAACTGTTTAGGAGTATAGGTCCTCTACTGAAAGCTATGAAATAGCAGTTCTTAGTTTTACAGTTCCTTTTTGTTACCATCACACATACTTGCCTGCAGCAGTAGGGCCCTTAAGGAAACATACTTGTCTCAAAGGAACTGAAATAATTTTGTATCTTTTGCTTGAGCAATAACTATGCAGTTTGAAAATGTTACATAAAAAACTGCATGCAGAAATGCTGGACAAGATTAACTTAAAAATTCTGATGGAAAAATAATTATTTACCCTCAAACAGCTAATTTCCTATTATTGCAATACATGTTGGCCAAGAGCTCAGGTTGTCCACATACTTTAAAAAAATCTTTGCACAAAACAGTGATGTTAATCAATTTTTTCTTCCACCATGTTGATTTTTATTTTTGATACTTAGAGGCAAGAAAAACTTGGAAGGCTTAAGGATTGAGACTGACCACTGAGTTTAGTGGAACTTGCAATCTTCCCTTCTCACAGTACTCCTGAGCTTATTTCAATGGCAGGTAACAGTAATACTTTCATTTCCTACAGTTGTTGGTCATGCCCTCGTCACTGTCTCTGCTCAAGTCCTACCTTCTTTAGTAATAACACTAATAAAGCTCTTTACCTTTTGTTTTTATTTGCTGTTACAATCTTCAAATACTGGTTTCAAAAAAGAAAAAGTCCTTTAACTAGCAATAAAGAGAAATGCAAAACTATTTCAAAGAATCTTTCTTCTGCAACTCACAGGATAAAGTTTTGTCTATTTGCTCTCTTGTGTTTCACCAATGTCGCAAAACCCTATCTCATTTATGGCTTAGATGTTTCTGAAATATTATTATTCTACCAAAGTACAACAAGCTGCTTTTTCTTGTTGTGCTATTTGAGCTTGATGACCTAATGTAACTGTAGCATAGGAGAAGACCTGAGATCACTGTGACTTTTTTTTAATATTCTTTTTAACCATGCCGCAGGTTGAATCTCTTACATATACTTAAGCTGTGTCTTCATCTACTCTCACATAATTCGCTCTTATGGCTCTGGTCACATTTTTATAAAGTTACCCTTTAATGTATTAAGGATATGAATCATCATGTTTAAGAAAACCCTAAAGAAGAAGAAATCATTTAATAATAAAACAGGAAGAAAAAAAAATGTAAAATGACTTTGTAATTCTTCAACAACCCCATCTCACTACTATCAAGATGGAGGGAAATTGAAGTTGTGAATTATTCTTTTTCCTATGAAAGACTAACCCTGGAACCTGATTATAAGCTAAACAGAAAATAAATTAGATTGTAACACATTAATGTGTACTGCGTTTTGCAGACAGGTCAAGAGCAAAAAAGAGTGAACTGATCTTCATGTTTTGTCTATATACCAAACATTCATAGAATCATAGAATGTTAGGGATTGGAAGGGACCTCGAAAGATCATCAAGTCCAATCCCCCTGCCAGAGCAGGAATGCCTAGGTTATTCCTCATAGAATTCTTTTTTTTGATAGGTGCTTTTAACCCATAGGTGCTTTTAGCCACAGTTCTGCAGACATAAGAATAACTAGAGATCTGGGCTATACAGAAAAAGAAAATGCTTTTATAGCTTACATCGAGATCTGTATAAACATATATATGCCGGAAGTATAAACTCTGCAACTTAAGTTTAAATAAGAAAAGCAAAGACTTACATGAAATACAGTTTGTAAGAGATACTGGGATTAACAGTGAGCATCGAGTGTTATTAGAAGAAAGTGAAGGAAAAGCTTGGTCTGGGTCTCGAGAAAACTATCAGCAGGCAATGCTGGTGGAAGCCGATTATTTAATTTTCTGTTCCCACTAAAAAAAGATCTAGTTAATGCAGTTGTTATTGATTATTAGAAAGGTCTCAAGCCTGTCATTAGAAAGAAAAGTTGTAGAAAACTTGAGGCCAGTGAGATGTGACAGAACCTGCCTTATCAGCATCATCTGAGAGTGCTCCGAGGCTCTCTAGACCTGATTGGACACAGCCCGGAGTTACCCATTGCTTTGAGAAGCTGGTGGGAATGAGGAGATCCAAGGTCCCTCCCAACCCAGGGTATCCTAGATCTATCCGACACTTGTGGTTTTATTGTGCCCCTTTGGAGAACTGGGGTGATAGAGGTTAACTGCACAGAGCCTGTAGGACAGCTGAAGAGACAGTAATGGCTAAAAGAAAGCCTCTAGGAGGTAAGATCAAGTAAATCAAGGATACCAGGTTTAGTAAAAGGGCAAGTCTCAAATGTTCTCCTTAAGACTTACTGTTTCTAACAGGACAGGCATTCCAAAATTGCAATCCAAAATTGGCAATCCATGTGTTATCCAGAAAGATGGGAAAAACCCATCTCCTGAAGGTGTTTTATGAAAACAAAAAACCTGCCAAACCTAACAAAAATACCCAAAAAAATGAATTTAATAGATAAAGGCGATAACTGGTTTGCTGCTTTTCCCACTCATTGGCAGATTCTCTAAATCCTCCAAACTTTGATAGATAGATGTTCCTCCTGATTTCTCAATAGTTTGTGTATTAATTTCTCATTGAATTGTTTGTTCCATATATCTTCTAAAAAATATTAGAATATTGCTTGGAATAAATATAACTGTCTTGGTTATCCACAAAACTCTCTTCTAATTTACTTCAGTGAGAAACAGTGTATTATGTTAAAGGTCTCTTAAGGTTTGGAGGAGCATGAGATGATGAAGCTCTTGTGGATGAAGGTCAAGTGATTTAAGTACCGATGTTTGATGTCCATAAAGTTTCCTGAGTAGCCAGCTCTGCAGCCTACCCTCTGAGGAAACAAGACGATGATGGATTTGGAGAACAGGCATGGAAAGGAGCAACAGATGGGCAGCAGCATTGGTGTATTCACTGGAGACCATTTGTTGCTTTCTTGTTTCATTGTTGGATGGTCGTGACAACTTTATGGATGTTAAGATGGAGACGTTATTGTTATTTATTAAGGTAAAGGTCTACAACAATTTCTAGCTTGTCCCGGGGCCAATAAAAGTTTCTGTGGCTTTTCCTTTTTCAGTGCAGTTTAAGAAGAGGGCTGATGGAGTCATGTAAGATTTACTCGGAAGTTAAAGCTAAAATATTTTGAGCCAACATTCAAATTAATTTTTCTTAATAAGCTAATTCTCCTGAACAAAAGATGTCTGAGTTTCTATGGTTGCCGCTGAAGTCAGGTGAACATGATAATTCTGAGAAATGCTGTGTATTATCAGTTTGATATAGAATTAGGCTTTTTACTCAGCCTGTAAAATTATGATTGCGGAAAGTAACTGTGTTTCAAATTGAAAGCTAGAATTCAAAAGTGACAGGAACAAAGCTGCAAATGTGCTAGTATGACAGTTAAAGTGATGTTTGACATCTTGAGTTTACCAGCCTAAGGGAATAACTTAAAGAGGGAGCTGAACCAGCTGGAAGACATGGGATGGCAAGAAAAGATGCTCCTTCCATGAGGGAACAAAATATTAAGGGTAGAATTTTCTTTTTTTTTATCCATAGGTGTCTAGTGTATGATTCATACGTTACAGAAAAGAGTGCAAGGGGATTTTATATTTCCCTGTATGATGATGGTCTAGACCCTGGCAAGCTCTCAGTGGAAGGCAAAGATTAAGTTAAATTTTTGCAAGGCTCGTAGGATTTGACCGAGACCCCTTAATATGCTCAGTTAGCGGTTAGAATTAATTGCTGGCAACTTTGAATCTCCTATGTACTGATTAGTCTTTTTTACTAGACTGTCAGCTTTACTACAGCCTCCAAGTGGAAACTTAATGTTCTGTTTTCTGTTCCTTTTTCTGTAATACGCTCTTGTATTAAATGATAGCCTGGGACTGCTGCTCTTGCAAATCACTGCTTCAACATTAAAAAAATCATCTCTTAAAATGAGAGACATTACTGTTTAAAAGGTTTTTGCTAGTTAAAGGGCACAAACAGACTAAATGTGAATTAGATGTTTGAAGAGATGGATTCAGTGTCTGACTCACGGGAACTAAGAGAAAGCAAGAGCTACTTAGGGCTAGTGTGAGGAAACATTCTCTGACTTTCAGACTTCTATACGTAAATGCTTATGAATAAGTCATGTTTCTGCATGCAAGGCTCATGCTCTGCTTTAATCTTCGGTTAGAGTTCTCCTCTTGTTCATAGTCTCTGCAGAGAGAGGCATTGAAATTCCAAATACTGGGAAGCTGTGCTCAACTCACTTAAAACAGCAACTATGCTTAAATGTGCGTACAGAAACTGTTTTTCTAGATGTTTCTACAGACATGTTGCACAGGCTGCATATGTGTGTGATACTTGTACACACATTGAAATCCCCATCACTGTGTCGCTGTATATAGATTTCTCTGTGTGAGGAATAATCAATCCCCATAAAAGGTAGATTTTAGCTATTTCTGGGAAATGTCTGCTGGGACTTTTCTACTTCTGAGTGCATACAAGCAGAATGCAGAGAGCTCATATGGTTTATACATACAATTGCCTTTCAAAGTGTTTTATTTCTGCTTACATTCATAACTTAAATGCATTATTTTTGCATATATTAAGATACAATTGATTTCACTCTGTACATTATGGGGGGAAAAAGCTTAATTCTATTCAGCTATATCAAGTGATTATTATTTGACTGTTTCTGGAGGTCACTTGCAGAATTATGTGGTAATAGGCATAAATTGAAATATTTCCATTTTCTTAAAACAGATTTGCCCTGCTCCTTGAGAATTGGGGATATGGAATGCAACACTGTATATACAACTGTAATACTATAGGAATACATTATTTGTATTGCTTTAGTACTGAGCACCCTCTAAGAAGGAAGTCTGAGCATCACTTATCTGTTAGCAGGTTCATGCTGTATTTTGAAGAAGCCATGAGTAGGCTATTGTGTGTGATCCTAGAGGGACTATATGAAGAACAGGAAGCAAAAAAGTCCACATAAATACCCAAAACCAAAAGAGGATTTGGATAAAACCAAAAAATTGAAGGACAAGCTTAAGAATTGTGAGAGAAATAGGTATTTGCCACTGATATATCTTGGGCACTTGCTACATGTTACGTTTCAAACTAATACTGTGTTTATGCAGATGGGGAGGAAATTTTAGCAACTGATCTGTCTTTCTTCATGATTTCCCTATTCTCCTGTTTAATTTACACACATAGAATATTTTTGTTTGATTTATTTTCTGTATTTGCAGCGAGGTGGATAGTGGTGTATTTAAACAACTGAGAGAGAATGAAGACTGTATAAAGACCATGTGACAGAAATTACCTGTGCAAATAACATCTCAAAATAAGAGGAATATTTCTTTATCACCTAGAACAAAAACGTGAAATTCGAGGATGGAAGAATTGGATGAATGTGAGGAAGGCTTCAGTGGTGTGAGAAGATCCAGTGTCTGAATAATTGTTTTTGACAAGGGCCAAACAGGTAAGATCCCGAATATTGTTTGTTGTCGACTCTTGAATATTTTTACATGAAAAGAAGTACTGAAGTGAGAAACTTATCTGTTTTGAGGTTAGGAAGAAAGTTACCGAAGACCCCAATTTAAAGTTTTCAAGACTGTGAACAAGAAACAAAATGTTACAAGACGTGTGAGGGTTTGGAGTTCAGTGAATGTGTCTAAAGAAATGACTTGCATTTTAATGATCTGTATTACACTTGAGAGGCAATAGCTTGGTTATCTTTTCTGAACAATGACTTTGTGTGTGGCTGTCAAAGAGAGCTCATTATACCAAAGAACTTATCATTCAGCTCCATAGATGGATGTGATGGCCTCTGATTCATGGTGTGCTTCTAAAGGCAATGGAACCAGCAGTGAGGGGCATCCAATATGGTAATCAGTTGTGGGAAATGGCTTCATGGCTTCCACTTGGGATTCAAAGGGCTTTTTTCAAGAAAAGGAACTCCTCATTTGGTTTGTAACCTAAACCTCAAGGCTGCTCTACAGCTTTGCACAGCAGCTAAAACGTTTTGGAGTCTGTCATATTGTACAGATTGACAGAAAATGTTTAAGATATAAGGCCTCTGAAGCAGCAGCTAGTAATTTACAATAGCTTTGTAAATATTGTGTCCTTGTTTCTGTACATGTGTTACCTGCTTTGTAGATGTTGACTGCTTTCTTTGCCTGCTTGTTTCAGTGGTAAAATGCTTTTTGCTAAACTTTAGTCTTAATTTTAAAGTAATGCTCCGGGTTTTTTTGAAAACAAAGGGACTTCCTATAAAAAATATTTTTCCTTCATGAATCTGTTGTCAGCCAGGAGACTTTATTTTTTTGTTTATGCTCTGATTGATCACCCACTGTTTCTTCTTTGAGTGGACACTGCATCGTATGTGAAAATAAGAACATAAGTAAGATGATTTGCTATGATCTTTCCCATTGATACCTGTACTTCATGTACATATATGCTTCCAAAGAGCAGCCATTCTCTGAGCCCTCAGCTAGCAAGCAAATGTATCACAGTAATAGTCTGTAAAAAACAAAAAATAACAATGCTGTAGCAAAAGAGTATATACAAGATTAAATGAAATACTACTTGAAATTCTGATACATATTCATAGTTCTGAGGTTTTGTTCATTCAGATTTATTCTTTTTATAGCAACATCCTGTTGGGATTTTTTTTTACCTCCTACATCAAGGAGCTAAATGAAAATGCTACAACCACAGAACAAAACCAGGCTTAGTTCATATGTTAATGAGTCAGGATAATTGCAGCTTTCCCTAGGTAATCTCAGTGTCAATTATTCATGAACCATTGACAGCAGACATGACATTTTCAACTGACAGCTTTCAGTCGTTTTATTTACAAGTATGAAATGCTTAAGTATGAAACGCTAGATAGGACTTGAGAACCGTGATGATTTTATTTTCAGGAAGGATGGAAAAATAGGAAGAGGAAGAAATGGAGATACAGTGAATTTTTCTCTTAAAGTACTGAAGAGGAGTCTGTTACTGTCAACAACTTTTACGGTGTTGTTAGAACGAAGCTGTTGCTCAAGTAATAGGATCTATTGACCTCCAAAACTTGTGCAGAACCCAGATTATAATATTTCACATCCAGACATATGGCCCTCTGCCATTAGAAGAGGGAGAAACTGTTTTGCCTCTCTCCCTCTCAGTGCTTTTTTTCCCCCGTAGGGTACTAGTGAGTTATCACAAATAATGCACATCTGCAGAATACCACTGGCCTCCCTGCTCTGTTCTGTCCTTTGTTGAGTACCCTGTTATACTTCCAAAAAACCCTAACAGCAATCACAGCCATATTCTTGACCTCCCCTTTTGTGAAACTGAAGTCCCTTAAAAAAAAGCTGTATAGAAGTGAAATGCAAACTTTGCAGCCTGCAATATATAGGATCTCTCACTAAAAGTTCAATTTTCCCTGCTAAAAGTTAAATTCTTGTTTAAGTGCTTTTGAAAGTCTTATGACTGCTCTTCTTATCTGTGATGACATTAGAATATTTTCCGGTAGTAGCACCCAAATTGAAATTAATTGACAATAATAAAATATGGAACAAGTTTTTAAAGGCATTTAAGTGCCTAAAGATGCAGATAGGTAGTCAGTGATGTTTCTCAAAAGACTCTACACACCTGACTCCCATTATTATAAAGTTAAAGGGGTCTCAGTCTATTAATAAGCTATTTTAGGTTTTCAGCCTTTGAACTAATTTTGAGATAATGATTGTTTAAGAAAATGCTCACCCTTGCTGAGCATTTACTTTTTTTCTAACCAAGTTCTTTTTCACTTCAATACATGTATTTCTTAGCATAGCATTACAGATAACTTGAATTTTTTTCTTTTTGGAAATGAAAGCACTGGCAAGGTATAGGGAACTAATGAAGAGCAATTCAAGCAGTTGACTTTCAGGATGCATCAAAACTCAATGTACAAGACCACATTGCCAGAAATGTAGTCTCAATTGAGGGCGGCACCCTGGAGCGGTGGAGCTGCAGCCCACAACCCTGATGAGGTGTGGACCCAGTTCTCCGTACTCGTCTAGCTCATCTTGCCATAGTAACTCAAATCTTGGCGTTTCGCACTGGTAAATTCATGGTTCCTGTACTCTGGGAGCCCATATTAGCACTGATCCCTCTGGACTCTTACCACTTCTACAGTTTTAAGATATATTACTCTTTCTTTTCTTTATTTGACAACATTCAGTTGCCAGACTGAAGAGAAGAATATGGAATTTACCAAAATGCTGTTTTAATACTTTATTATTTTCTACTTTATAATCTTGTATGGCATGATCCATCATCAGTCCTTTAAAAATACATTATTTTTTCATGTCTTTGAATTCTACAAAGCAGGTGGACAAAGTTGTGTTTTAGGGAGGAGTTGTTTGCATAATTGCTTATGTGAAAGCAACTTTTTTCTTCTGCTAGGCAGTAAGTTGCACACAGTAGCAACAGACCTTTGAATTAAAATAATTCAGTTGGACCACATAGTATACTAGCATCTATCCCCAAAACTCACCCATTCTTCTTTCTTTCAACCATCTCTGGTTTTATATGGCACTCAGCAAATGCAGATGCATTGGAGGGCCTTATTCTTGCCTTGCAGTGTGCAGCCAAAAGTCCCTCGTGTGTCAACAGAACATACAGCAAGAAAATGAAAACTGATGGTATATGTGGATTAAATACATATCCCTTAGCACCCTCTTACTATTTTTACATGTATATTGAGATGTCTATAGTCTCAACTTTCATGCTGATTTGCTTTTTGAAGTTTGAAGGGGGAAGAGGAGAGGAAGAGTCCTCACATGGGTTTTGCAGGTTTTTAAACTATTTGTGTCTCAGGCTGTTGTTGTGGTGTGGTGCAACAAAAAAATACCATTGCCAGATACACTATAACAGCGATCTTATGCAATCTCAATTAAAATGCCAAGGAAAATAATGTTCTCTTATAGAAAACCTAAAATATATTACTGTTGATAAAATGAACTGTTTTCCTTGACTTCTGGTTTTGATTGAGTGATTTTCAAACTACCTGATACTCTAAAGGTATTTCAAATAAAAGGTAAACATGACCTTTTGTCATGATTATGTTCCCCTGATAGTTATACCTGTTTGCATGCACAGACAAGCAGATACTGTACTGACTTTTAAATATCTTCCATAGATGCTGAAAAGAAAAAGGTATAATTTCCTATTCTGAAGTAGATAAAAACATTAAGAGCATCCCAGAAGAGAAGTGAGCAACAAAATTTTTACTTGGAAAAGTTTCTTTTCTTAACATATAAAGCAAAAATAGTAGCATGAAAAATAGCACCAAAGGAAATGGTTTATTTCATATTCTGAGCAAACTATCTGTAATTAATTCTGCCATATCAATATCTATCATCATCTTCCAGAAACTGGGTCACAAGTTGGCCTTTTTTTTCCCCTCAAGATTCCCCATTTAAAAAATAAACGGCACAGTGGAAATACTAGTATCTAATAGCAGCTGTTGGAAGCTTCTCAAGAAGCACTTTTTTGGAAGTTTTTACAGTTGTTTAACCATTACGAAGTACTAGTGCATAATAGCTAACTTCTTTTTGTTAGATTACTGTCCAGCCATGCATCTGTGTTTCTTACGACTACCAAAGATTGTCCACAGTTCAAGTCTTTAAATAGGTATACGGGGCTTCTGAAATCTTATTCATTAACACCTTTTTCTCATGCTCTCTAAAAAAGAGATCAGGTTATTGTTTATGACCTGAATAAATTATTATACAGGCATGGAATGCTATTCATCGTTGATATAGTATGTAGAAGAAATGGCGAAGTTTTTCCCCAGTGTCTTATATAGAAAGGAGAAAACCCAAATATAATGTTAACTTTGGAAAGCAAAAAAAAAAAAAAAAGCATTTTGTAAATCAAAAGCATTACCTGGTTGTTCTGGAAAAAGCTTTAACCATTCAGCACAAGCAACTCTGAAATCTAGAAACCAGTTTAAGCCACAATAAGCTTCCAAAATAGTATGTTAGCAATTTTACTGCTTCTAACCACAGGTGAGGGATGATATGGAGACTTGGTGTGGACTTAGAAAGGCCGGCTACAATCCATTACGTATTTGTACAAAAAAAAGATATATGCAATAATCCAGCATGCTTCAACTCTGGCTACAAATCTGCCAGTGAGATCATGCAGGAAAGCGCTTGTCTTCAGAAGAGGAGGCTGCCTACAGCCCCCATCCATCTTGTACACGGGTCAGGTAAAACACACCCTGAGGCTATCAGTGCGCTTAGATTCATGAATCAATCAGATTTTTATCTGTCTTTTCTATTAAAACTCCTATTTTGTCAAAACACTTAACGGTTCTGAAGTCTCTTGTTCTAGTCTACTTCTGTTCAGCAAGTCATTTGTTCATGTTTGACGTATGCTTGTGTGTCACTTTACCCTCACCAGGAAATCCAGCTACGGTGAAGACAAATATATCTGC
Source organism: Trogon surrucura (assembly GCA_020746105.1). Classification (NCBI taxonomy): domain Eukaryota; kingdom Metazoa; phylum Chordata; class Aves; order Trogoniformes; family Trogonidae; genus Trogon; species Trogon surrucura. Next base: position 10,209,759 of record CM036620.1, on the reverse strand, counting down.
TTAGCCTTAGGGCTTATCTCTGAATAAGGGACAATGATGTAAGCGAGGAAGTGTAACCTGTTAGTTATTCCATACCCTTTCCCTACGTGAACTTTTTATGTGAGCAGTCACTCTTATGGAATAAGCTTTGGTGCTGTGTCCCTGTACTTCCATACGATGAGCCAGCCTGGCAGGTCACCCCTTACCTTTTGTGGTAAAGAAGTATCCCTTCACCTCGTGTCTGCAGAGTGCTTCCCATCATACTCAAGATGGGGAATCAATTCTATAAATGCAGCATTTATATTATAGTGTGCAGCAACTACATATGTTATTTGTATACTGATTACGTGTTAAGCTCTTATAGGTGAAAAATGTTGGAATTGTAAAAAATGTAAAAAACGAAATAGCTTTAAAAATCCAAATTGGATTATTATTTCAGTTTTAGTGCAGGATATATTCTTCCCTGCTTTTTTTTTTTTTTTGCAATTTCAGAGGGTTGTAAGATGTTAATAAAACAAGCCCCAACAAAATTATAATACTGGTGCCCAATATTTAGTTGTAAATGATAATGAACTAATGCTTAGTTTTCCCAAGCCAGCCCATCTTTTTCTAATGACTCATAAAATAGCAGTCCTCTACTAATTAATGTATGGCTAAAAGTTACTTAATATTGTGTGCATGTGCTTACCCTCAGGAAATGGGTGGAAATGGATGCCAAATGGAAATGGAAAAAGGTTGGAAATGGATGCTGTTGCACGTTGGTTACTTGATGTTACTTCAAGGTGTTCGATTCCTTGGTTGGAAGTGGAAATGCAGAATGTGCTTTCTGCTAGTACCTGTGCCTGAAGGAATTTGATCTTCCCTGATTTACTTCCTTTCACTGAATTCACCCATGTCGTTATACTGGGCAAAAGCTATGGAGAAAACTCAGTGGTGGACCAGATTGCTGCCATCGATAGGAAGACGTTACTATGGGGTGCAAAATCATCATCTCACAGTGTAAGTGTACCTGTTTGACTGCACCAGTTGATAGTCAATAAGATTGAGATTTCCATGAAGACCGTGTGTTGTCCAGAACTTTTCAAATGAAAAAAAAAGAGGCTAAATCTACTGATCCTGTTAAATCAATGAAAAAATTCTCATTCATTTCAGGAATAAATTGTTAAACCACGATGACCCTACAATAGCTCTAATTTTCTGCAGGCTGAAGGATTTTCTAATATGCTACTTGAAGCCTACCACAACAGGTCCTAATGTTCCCCTATAAATAAAAAACGCATTTTAGAACCTGTAATTACATGCTTATTCAGATTTCAGCAATAGGTCAAGGATATTTATCTGCATTCTATAAAGCCTCTGCATTATGTGCACTGTGAAATGGCAGAAAACCTAAGGAGTTTCTTAGTTGTTAGCCCTTTTGGTTGCTTTTAGATATACATACTAAGTATTTAAATAATATTTAAATACCGCTGTAGAAGTCCAAAATAATTTTGAAAAATGCAACAAAATTACAAAGGAAATTACATTTCTCATAGCAACATCTACTAGAAGATTTGGCTTAAGCAATTGTTTGCATCTCAAGAAGTAAATTTTATTGATTGGCTTTAATTTCAGGCATTTGACATTGCTTTCTCTTTCTCTTTTTAGTACATTACATGATGCCACAGAGCTGCCACCCGTTTCCTTTTTTTCCCTGCTTCTCTTCGCTTTTTCACTTCCTTTATTGCGGACTTTCTTTCATGTCACATCTCTCTCCTTTTCTTTGTCCTTCTTAATGCTATTTTCTCTGTTTTAGCACAGAAATTACTCACACCTGTGAGCAATTGTCCTCTGGTAAATCTCACTTATGGTACAGTGTTACAAGCTCTTTCCAGTAGTTTTCCCATGTTATGCTTATTCTCATTTATGTGTAGGCTTCTCCGCAGCTCACCTTCACGAGCACCTGCGTCCACGCTGTAAGTTATGCCCGTGAGCCTGATGACAACTCGTTGTGTTGGTTCCACTGTATTTCTGCTGTCAGAAGCTCTTATTAAGGAACCCATTAATTTTTTTTTTTTTAAAGGTGGCAGTTACTAAAAAATGAGTGCAGAAAAACAAAACAGCTTTTGAATTGCCTAGTTAATTATACTTTCAAGTCAAATGCCAAGCTGCTTGTATTGTAAATGTTCTATTTCTTTGCTAGTGAAAAGCAGATCAGTGTAGAGATAGCAGAGAGGGTAGTCTTACCTCTGGTGTTCTGGGCTGCAGTGCAATGGTCATGGGAACCCAGACCTATATACAGCAGGACGTTCACATCCACTATTCCCGCTCCTGACAGTTGCTGCTACGTCCTTTCCTGTATCTGCAACTGCGCTAGTGGAATTATATGGGGAGATGGACCAGGAGCCTGATTCGCATGTGTGGGGAAAGAAAATAAATTCTCAGTCTGAGCATGTTCCTGATGGAGCTCAAGATGAAGAAACATAACTACCAGTGCTGGAGAAGAGAAGACTCTAAGCAGATGCCCAGTTGTCAGTTGTCAGTTCAGGATGTCAGCAGATGTCAGTTCAGGATGATCACAAAACACTGAGCATTAGGAATGATGACATGTTAGGAAGCCATAAAAATGCAGTATGACAATGTTATGGTTTGTATCCACATATAAATATCTTAACATGTGCTTAATATAGCTGGCGGTGCTCACAGAATTGAGCAGCTGGAGCAGGATTCTCATTATGCAGCTATGAATGCTCTTGCATGTGTTGCTGTGAAGGATTAAAACCACCCTCAAGCTATCAGTCACAGCACCTCAGCTGAGAGACAGTGTTTCTGAAAACAAAGCATCTACAACCTGTTGTAATTGACTTGGGAAGAGTTCTTGCTTCATTTCATTGGATGGTTAAATGAATTAGCTAGTACTGAAGGGTTAAGCAAGCTGTTCCTTGCACCTTGCTTCCTGAAGTTTAGTATGGGATTATAAACAGTTTTTAATATGAGTCGGAGTCAGTACGCTGTCTAGAAGTTCCTCAAAGAAATAAGTATAATTTCATCATACTACTATTTTTTAAAATATTCGTAAAGCTTTCACTTAAATTGACTGAGGTCTTGTCCTGATGTAGCATTCAGTTCAGTACTTCATTATAAATCATCTGGAATAGATGACCATATTTGACTGTTGTCATTAGGAAGCAACTTTGCACTCAATCAGTAAAATGAATGATATACTGCACAATTTCCTGGCTTTGGAAATGAAATAATTGTATCTTCTGACAAGAGCCATGGTCACGCTTTAGACTGCCATCACAAAGGGAGCTTCTCGCTGCACTACATGTGCAAGTCCTCCCACCATAATAGCAAGTCTCTGAAGAGGTCTGCCAAATTAAGGTGGAATAATTTTCCCAAATGAACAGAATTCAGAAATGTATAACACCACTGACAGTTCAGCTTTAGGCTGAAGTTGTTGCCGATTCCTAAGTTGTTTCTTTACTGTTCTGTAGTGCATAATCTTGGTTTGTTCGAGTGATGTCTCATAATGCAACAAACTTGAGAGGCTGGAGCACATCTGAAACAGCCCTTGGTAAATGCAATAAACCTGTAATCTCTGTTTTATCATCACTTAGACTTCCTTGACATTATTTAACAGGTGTTTTGATGAACAAGCAAGATAGTTTACAAGACATTTGACCAAACTAGAACATCTGTCTTTTGTGTCTATGTGAATTGAAATTGCCCGTAGACAAATTCAAATGCAGCTGTTCCACCTTAGGTTTGAATGCTTACTTTACAGAGGTGCAAGTGACAGCATAAGGCAAAACAAATTTGAATGAGCTGTGAAATTACAGAAATGGTTAAGATTCACATGTTGTGAAATGATTTGAAAATTCCTTTTGGATTAGATACCAAGTATGATAAACATATTTGGGGATTTCTGCATTAGAAGGCTGGAAAAGAATAAAATGTCTGTTAAGATGCTAACAATACAATGCGATTATCATATTTATTGAGGCTATGTGACAAATAAGCATAGTTCCAGAAGGGATGAATGAAAAGCAATGTTGTTTTTTTTTTTTTCCCAGCTAAAACCTCAACTTCTTTTCTAATAAATTTTAAATTAACCTGCAGTGAAGTTGTATTTTATATCAGCTGCTCGTCAGTACAAATCTGGAAAGAAATGGGATCTGTCTTCATGAGACTTGCCTATGAGAAGGGATAATTTTGAACTGTGAATACTCAGCAAGATCAATTCTGCCAATTATGACAGCAAGCACATTATCCAACCTTGCAAGTATTTACTATCAGTGAGTATTTCTGGCTGGATTATTCTATTCTAATAAGAAACTTATGCATAATATAATGCTTTGTTTTCTGACTTTGCTTTGCTCTGTAAGTAATGGATTAGGTTGTAAGCTCAAGTAAATTAGCACTGGTCTATTTATTTATTTAATTTTACAGTGACTGACACAAGAACAAGTGCAATATTTGATTCCTTCTACTGTCACAGGGAGGCCTGTATGCATAGCCAAAGTTTTATACACCACCGGACCGGAGTTTTAGTGTTCCGTTGCAGCTTTTCAAGGTGATATAACAGCTGAAAACATCAATGCTATAAAGGATTTCTTTGGTGATTAGAAGTCTTTTGCTTAAACTTCATTACAGTTTAAAGGAAGCTTAAGATCTAGCAAGACATCTCCACATCTTCAAAGGGTGGTTTTGCAAGCCTGCATACCAATTGGAGCACTTAGCCCTGGAATGGATAACCTTGGAGGAACAAAGCTGTCCCTGCTTTACCTGTCAACTGGGTCAAGACAGCAGCTGGAAAGTTACAGTCCTCTGGTGGTGGCAGAGAATTCTTGTTTCAAGTTAAGCTCAGGGTAAGCATGAGTCACAGTCTCCTTTTAATATTAATTGCTGCATTATTCAGCTTGGAAACATGAAGGTTCACTCTGTGTGTGTGTATATTCTTTGTAATATGTATGTATATTAACTCATGATGAACTTGATCAAGTTCATACTCAAGAGGTATTGTTGCAGATGGAGAGGCGCAAATAACTTCTAAAGGTTTCTTTTCCTCTGTGTTGAAGATAAACGCCTGTCTCTAAGGCTATAGTTTTGTTTTTAAGCTTTTTGAATATTTCCTTTTATATACATATTAAGCAATGAATAACCAAATCATTTCTGTTCTAACTGAACATTATTTTTTCTGATTCAAGTGAGTATTTCAAGACTACTGACCTTTTTGTGCTACATCTGTGTTTTGGCTGGAGTATGAGGATAAAGGACCTGCTCTGAAGGCAGCAGCAGATGAATATTTTTGTATTGTAAACTGACATGGACAAGACAAAGGAGAGATACCAAAATCACAAATACTGGTCATGAGTCAGCTATAGGCAGAAATTGGTTTGAAATCTCTTTTCGTGTGTAGATGTGTAGAGCAGTAAATACAAACATGGTTACAGAATCCGTACAAAGTAATTTTAAAGCAAAAATCCAGGACAAAATTATCGCTTCACAATAGGTTCTTAAACTTCAATGTGGGCATTCATATCACGTTTCAACATGCCAAAGCTTATTCAGAGGCAAATCAGCCTGTTCTTTAGCTCTCTGATCACACTGAGCAGTGCTAACAGCACTGGCAGTGGCAAAGAAGCTGTGACCTGGGTGTAATCACACGGGTGTTAAGAGTCTGTGGGCATCACAGCTGACGTCCAACTCATAAGCTAAGTCCCTTAACTGCTTTCCCAGCCTTCACCTGAGTGGCCCTAATTGCAGAGGGCTAAAGATTTGTCTTGACTTCTTGCATTCTCCATAGGGTATACTGCACTAGCTGGGGGGCAAAACAAGGTCTACTCAAAAACAGGCATAAAGAATAAACAACCAAGAAGCAGATAGCGCTGGTAGGGAAAAAAAGGGCTTTGACTGTGAGCAAAGCAACATGGTGGAGAAGGATTTGTTGCCCTCTGCTTGTGAGAAAGACAGGTGGAATAGCTGTGATATCAGTGGTTGGGAGCAGCATCCCTACTCCTTGCTCTTGTGCCTTCCCAAGCCCAGCTCATGACTGACAAGGGTGAGCAAAGAGCTCCTGTATGGATGCTGGGAGTCCTGTTTCCTCCCTGTGGCAGGAGGCCTCTGAACTGGTTTTTCACAGTGATTGACAACTCCTTCCAGCAATACAAGTGAATTCATATTTTGCAACCTTTCCCCCTCCTCAGGACTTTTTTGTCTTTTTTGTTTAATACTCCATGCATTCACAAGACAATCAAATAGGGCTTGTCCACAGTTTGTTATCGAAAGGGGAACAGGAAGGGCAGAGTTACATGCACTAGGAAAATATTAGGTGTAGATAAATTACGAGGTGTGATCCTTTGGCAGAGATAAGCTCAACATTCTAAAATCATGGCTTTCTGTAATTGAACAGAAGGTAAAGCTGAATTTATAGTCATGCAAACCAATATTTTTCTTGAACAACTTCAATGCATTTCTGAGTGCTGTAGGAATTGAACCAAAAGAGATTTTAGGCCACAGGTTAAACACTACAAGTAAAAATAGACAGTGTCCTAGCAAGGACTTATGACCCTTATTTGCATTTGATGGGAGCTTCAGAGCAAGGTCATGCTGTGACCTGTTCTTCTCACTCTCCCCCTTCTCACTCAACTTGCAGGTGTGAATGGCACAAACTTTGACTCCAGCTGCATGACATCAAGCTCCTTTACTCAGTGTTGTGCAAGCAGAGAAAGGTTGTGTGGAACAGTGGTCAAGCGTCTGTCCCTGGAGCTGTTCCCAAGCCACTCGGACATGGTGACCATGCTTCAGCCCATTGGCCTTGGTGGTGTATGGAGTTTCCTTCTAGCCTGAGCCACTCTGTGATTCTGTCTCAAAGGGTTTATTGCACCTGGAGATCAGTTAAAAAACTTGCTTGTATGGGAATACTGGCTTGCACAGAGAGCTCTACTTGGGGAATAAGTGAGAAGAAGTCAGAAATACAGGCTCTACTTCACAGCAGCAGAACTGATAATGGCCTCTCAAATATATTTCAAAGTATATAATAGAAATGACTTGCTTGTCATTGCAACAGGAGGTTTGATTTTTAGAATGATTTAAAAGCCTGATCTTGATACCTAACTAATAAAACCAGTGGTGATATGCAGCTTTGACAGTAATATGTAAGAAGTGGCTGGCTGTCTCATTTGAAAGTACTGATTCATATTAGTTTTGCTTCATCAGTTTCATGGAGCTATTCTTGATTTATATTGATGCAAACAACATTGGAAACAAACCTGGCATATGAAACCTGTATATTATTAAGACAACTGTGGTTCTTCAACTGATCCATTACTGTTTGGAGCTTCCCAGATCCATAATGCACTTTTTCTGCTCAATGACAGTGAATATATTTTTTACTTCTGATGCATTTACTGGATATCTGACCCCCTTGCTTGCCTTGTAAGTTACCTTTTCCCTGCCGAGTGAACATGCCATCACCTGGAATTTGTGTGAGTCCAGATCCCAGTAGTCCAGTACGAACAACTTGGTGAGTTGCCTTTAACCATTAATGGACTTGAACTGCTTTTTCATACAGAGGCAAGGAGTCCTTTGCCAAGGGCTGTGACTTAAAATGAAGGTCAGAGACAGCTGGAAGAGAGAAACTGTGCATTAGTTCTTTCACCATGCTCTGTTTGTCTAAGGAGGAGCAGGAATTTGGCTCTTTCCAACTGAAAAGAATGATGAGGTTCAGTGCTTCGAGGGCAAAAAATCAGTCTTAATTATTTTGAGTGCTATAAGTAACTTCACTTCTGCAGATTACGTAGGAGTAAATTTAGGAGCATTCACTTTCCTGAGCTCTGTCTATGCTTAATGTGTAGCTGTAGTCTTCCCTCACTGCTGTGATGACTTCATTAAAGCTTCTCGAAAGTACTGGGGGTCTGCTCTTCCAGTTAGGTTACCAAATGTTTAAACAAAAGCAAGTGAAATACTCTCTCTTGGTAGCTAAGATTAATGTTATTTGTAAGGAAATAACCAAATAAGTCATAAATTCTAAAGCTTCTTCAGGACATATTTTGTAGCTGATTTCTTCCTTTTACACAGGAAAGTAGAAGAGCAAACTTTCATCATGTATGTCATCCTTAGATGCTTGAGCAGCCTTTGTATTTATCTTCATGGCAAAAATCAGACTGAGAGTTGCAAAACGGTGGTTTAGATCTAAGAAAATCAGTTTAACCTATTGTTTCATCTAATACTGAAACGTGTGGTTTTGGGGTTTTTTTTTAAGACATTAAAACATGAAAATGTTTATTGTATTGACTTAGTATATCACCTCTATCTTCTTGCCGAATCTATTGTATAGGGAATTTGGGGAGGGCAGAGGAGAAAAAAAAAAGAACTTCCAGAATTTGCAGGATTATCATTTGAGAAATACAAACTAATGTGCAGGGATGAGGATAGATTTTGGCATATGTTTTTGAGCCAATGCTGAGGGTTCAGCACTATCTAACTCAGGATAAACATTGCAATGCTGTAGGGGAAAACAATCCCTCCCTCTTTCTGTGAAGACAAGCGGTATACTCACCCACACGGGTAGTTTACAGGTGACTTACTTAAAATCAATGTACATCTATGAAATCCAGCAAAGGAATCTATTAAGCAAATTGTGTTTGTTTTGCAATATAAATGAACAACAATCTTCAAGATGACTAAGCATTAAAATCAACGAATAAAACACACATGATTTGCACGAGGCAATATTCAGATGGATATTATAATCTGCTAAATATAGATAATGCACTGTATTATTATTTTATTTGGTTTTATATAATAAGAACCCAAGTTATAGCCACAGATCCAAATTACTGATAACTGGTTTGAGTTGTTTTGGGTCTTGCACGGTCTGTCAATATGTGTCTCAACTCAATTCATACTCGACCTCCTGGAGGGCAGTGGAGCTCTATACAAATGTACGCTATTCTTCCTGGTCCCTGACTTTGTTAAAAAGGAAAAAAATACATCAGAAAATCTATACTGAATTAATACCCAACAAAAAAACCTTATCTCTCAAAGCCTTACGAAAAAGAAAGAAAGAAAATAAATTCATGAATTGAAAGCTCTGCCTACATAAAGAGTTACAGTGCCTCTTAAGAATAGTAGTCTGACACATTAATAGTGGAGGCAGGAGCCCAGTTTAACTATCGCTGCGGCTTAAGGTACACAATTACATTCTTCAGCGTCGACACTTTCACCTTGATAAGCATAATAATGCCATGCAGATGTAGACTGAAACCCCTAATTTCAGCACTCTACTTCTACTCACGTTGATTATAATAAGGTATGGCACTGAAGCATGCACGATCCTACATTTAATTGTCAGCATAGCCCTTCATTTAAACAAGAAGTTAGTTAACAGTATGCTTTTCTATGGCGAATGTGAGAGGCATTTCAAATAACTGTGGCTAAACAGAAAGTTCAATGTGCCGGCAGAAACGCTGAAAATGCTGGTGACGGCTTTAAATTCACTTCCAGTTTCTCTGTGGGTGTCAATGCAAACTGCAATCAAAATATGCGTTTATATTTGCAAGAAAAGGTCTGGGTTTTCTTCCTCCCTTTTTTTTTTTTGATTTAAACTAGGAAAAGTTTTTCTGCAGTTAGCGTACGTCAATATAAAGCGGCGAGCCGGATGATGACAGTGAAGTACAGATTCTGGTATGTAGAGCCAAAAGTAAAAAATATCTGAAAACTATAAAAGTATGTAAGTTTGAAAAGTTTAAAAACTTAATATTAAATCTGAACAGGAAAATTACACTAGACAAGAACATTGTACTTTGCCTTTTGTTTACTGAGTCACTTCTGGGAGGAAGAGTAAAACCACATATAGCAAATAGAAAATTTGATTTAAACTAGGACAACAGTCCTCTATGAAATATATGTATGTATACTGATCAAAAAATATGTAGATAATAAAAATAGATATCAACAATACAAAAGATTCCATGTAAAATATAGAATTTCTTGGATCTTTTAACATGTGCTGTATTGTTGTTTTATTCTTGAGCTAGCAGTATTTTGGGGAAGAAAAATACAACCCAGACTTGAAACAATTAGAATAGCTTTGTTTATAACCACCATACAATTGTCTTTCAGGTTGCCATAATGCCTTGGTAATATACTTTAATTCCTTCTGATCATGTGAGAAGGACGTAAGACTCTCAAAAATGCATCATTTTGAAAAGGAAGATTCTTTGCCCTGACCTCCTACATGGCACATTATGCTTTCTAGGTGTAATTAAGAACCAAGCACTGCTTATTACATGCACTCTATCAGATGACAAATTCAAAGAGCTGCACATGTTCAAGTGGATTGTCATTTCCTCACTCCAAATCAAGGAGTTACGTTGCGATTGCCAGTGTATCACAGCGTATGTCAACCACAGAGCTCAGAAGGTGGTGGGAGTTCTGGTATGACAATTAGTCTGTGAGCTTGTAGTAAGTATAGACTTCTAATAATTACTGTAGCAGATGTATGTGCACTTTTTCCTAATTTATTTCTAACTTAGTTTCACATCTAACTGGGTATAATACTTGAAGGTCATATCTTTGCTTTGGATTATGCCGGATGCGGTTTGTAAACTTTCTGTCAGTTGAGGTTTTGTTCAAATGACTCTTTGTATCCTTCTTGTATAAACAAAATAAGAATTCATCAGTTAATTTTGCAGACTAGCAAACTCACTAGGTAGACAGAGGAGGAAAGCATTTGTAATAGGCTGTGGAATTCATGAGTGGGGCCAGGGAGTGCTGTCCAGTACTTCAGGGCAGACAGACCACAGACTGTGTATTGCAGAGATGAACTGTTTTTTCGTGTCCCTTCTGCTTCTTGTCCATGTTTCTGCAGGGGGGCCCACGAGTTGTTTTTTTTTTAGTCACGTTAGTTATTAGCGACACTTGGAAGGGGTGACACGAACCGCCGCTCTTTCTTCAGCTAGAGCTCCTAGTCTTGTTTGAGGAATGCTGCGCCGCTGCCCACAGGCAGGCGAGCAAACTGAAGGATCTTTTACAGGTACCCTACACTACATAGCACATAGGTGTTGCTGAGAGGAGGCATTTGCCGTAGTAAATGACTTAGAAGATCATTCCTCTGAATGTGTTTCTTCGTAGGCCAGAGTGCAGAGGTGGCTCCAGAAGCAGCTGAATAGCAAAATCATCTCCTAATGGATAATAATGCTATGTTGACGGTAGGGCATGTAATTATTTTTAAAAGTGCACCATAAATTAAGTGCTCATAGTTTTGAAGGGTAGTGCAATTCAAGTGTTGGGTGCTGTAAACTTCTTGAGCTTTAATTAACCACTACATTCATTTACAAAAAGAAAAGGAAAATATTCCTTTCATGGGAGAAAACAGTTCAACGCGTTTAGATGAATCATTTAATGTGTGTCAACAAATGATTACTAGATCTCGGAGGCAAAAATCATCTAATAGGCCCTTAGCATTTAGAAGTAGTTGAGTGATTGGGAGGGTACTGTTACATAAATATTGTCGCTTATTATCTTATCTTAATAACTAAATTATATAGAATTTATATGACAAATTATATTGAAGGCAACATGCATAGCCATTTATTATTCAGAACGTGAGGTGAAATGAGACAACAACTAATCCCCACAACAAACAGCGCTCTTTATGTATTGATACTGACAAATGGAAGTAGTCAGACTAAATTATGCCTTGCCTGTCTAAGTCAACTGACACCATTGAAGTTGTCCTGATATACCACCAGAGAGAGTTTCTTCAGTGATTTCATAACATCTACATTAATTTTGCAGCACACTTTGTATTTCTGATATGCTCACAATTGCACAAAGACAATGTTTACTGCTTCATGTGCTGTTGCCTTTCATAACTAATGATGAAATTGATGTTGGAGGGGGAACACATATGACAACCTTCTCAAAATCTTGCTAAGATACCTTTGCAGGATGCTGTAAAATCAATATAACACCATTATCATAATGCAACCGTTATCTGTGTGTTCTTCCTGTGGCTTGTCGTCTCACCTTCCTGTGAGGACTGTATCCTCCTCTGCCTCACTGCTACCCTGACCACATTTTTCTATGCTGTAATGTGAGAGAGATGAAACTGCCTTCTCCAAGTGCGTATCTTCCTCTGGTGACTGTGATGGAGCCTAAATAACTTGTCCAAATTAGATCATCTAATGCAGAGGTTAACTCCAAGGTGACATGAGCCTTTGAAATCACTATATCATAAAAGGTCATCTAGCATCTGACTAGCATTGTTGTTTCTCACACCTGTCAGGTTTTATTCAAGGTCTAAAGGCTGTGTTAAGTAGTAAAATTCTAGTTTCTTTTATGCCACTCTTGGTTTTGCCTCCTTTTGTCCCTTCTATGTACAGGTCTTTATCTGTAAATATACAAGCCCCATAGAGAAAAATCATGTTCCTGCAATACTTGGTGGGGTGGGGGTGTAGTGCTAGGGCCTGAATCATAGATCCTGAACTGGAGTTAACCTACAGATTAACTTCTCAATCCCGCACTATATAGTATTAATCACATATATAATATATTGATAATCTATTTTAGCATATATATATATATTCCAATGCCAATCTGTAAAAGCTTTGCTGTAATACTAAATGTGTGGTGGGAACCAGCAGGGTGATCTTTCTGAAAGCCAGGTGCAAGGCTGGGAAACGAGCTGCCTCCTGCTTTGTTAGAAGCATGTTACAAGACCATGAGACCAGAGGTCTGGCTTTGATGAGAAATATGGGATTAAGGACACAAGTAGATAGGGAGACTCCCTTATGTTCTTCCTTTAGCCCTGACCAGGCCATGGGAGGAATCCAACAGAGCAAACAACACCAGATGTTCCAGTGTTTGAAGTTCTGTAAGGTTATTTAGTAGTATAAAAGTTGGACCCTCTTGCAGCGACTTCAGAGACCGCACTTATGAGTCAATTCACTGTGTACGACTTCCCAATTGCCGGGACGGTTCTCCAGAATCTTCGCTTCAGCAGGGGCTCCCCAGCAACTGTGGGTCTGGCTGATGATATTAGGATGATTGATGGATCTTTCTTAATAACTATTGCTAGCCCTATATAGCACTGATTAGGTGCATTACCTTGCTTGTTCTCCTTGCTTCTTAAAATTAGAGTACAATAAGCTTTCATTCCCTTATTCTTGTAATACTTTGAAATAGACAGTAAAATCAGCTTATCCTTCTGTTGGTGCCTGTGTCCTTTTCTGCAGGATCCCCCCTTCCTGAGCCATTTAGCAAAACAGGGGGAAAGGTATCTTAAAAATAAAAGTGACAAAACCAGCTCAAACTCCTGTTGTTTCAGGGTTTCCTCTCACAAGACTGAGGTGACATTTTTATTTATTCTTTTTCCTCAAATCTAGAATTAGTAGGGCAGATCCTGATGTTGTTTAGATACATAAATTATATGAGATCAGTTTGAACTGCAGGGCTGTATGTGGCAGAGATTTATTAAATTTAGATGTGGTGTTCCCAATGGGTTCCTTTGTTGCTCTCTGTGTGCAGAAATTGGACTAATTTTCTTCTCACTCATTCCACATTAACAGAATAGTATCTTCATTGACACTGGCATAATGCTGACATAAATAAGATCAGTACTAGGCTAACTGCCTCTTGTATGGCATGAAGAAAACCAGATTGCATGTCTACTTGATTTTATTTTTTTGGGGGGGGAGGGGAAGTTAGATGCAGAATCTACCATTTCTTCTTTTTGTCCAAATACTAATTTTGTAGATTTTTAATTGTAAAGGCAATGTCTCTGTGTATATGTTGATACTTGAGCTCATATGGGTCTTTGGAAGAAACATACTTTTATAACCAACTCATAATAGTGAATCGGAAAATGAAAATCATAGATGTAATCTTTTGAACACAAAGCTATAAACCAATATTTAAGATCAAATATGATTTGATTTGGTTTTGCTTGTTATTGTTAATCTTCAATTAAATTATGAAAACAAATCAAAGAAATTATAAAAACATGTATGAATAAATATAAATACATGTTGGTTCCTTGGTCTTTTAGTTTTATTCAGAGTATATAAGTTTTACAGGTTTTTCCATGTTATTTTAACCTTCCTGTAAAAGTTACTTAACTATGAACCATTATTTAAATTCAAATTTAAATTTATGTATAAACGCAAAATATACTGTACAGTCTCAAAGTCATATTGTGGGGTAGAAGAAAAATCTACTACATATTCAAAGCAAGGTTAACATTCGTTATTGAAAAAAAAATATTTTCCCAAAAGTATTTGGTGAGAGGTACAGTCACGTACAAGCAGTAGCATCTGTTAATAAAGTTGAGAAAACTTGACCTTATAATTTAATTTTATTTTGGCAGAGAAAGAGTGAGAAAATACTGCTTTTCAAGAAATTTCAGTTGATTGTGATATTACCAAGAGTCCTGCTGTCAAAATTAAGCACTTACTAAGCAAATAAATGCTGCTGTGTTTGGTCTCTGGTTTAGGTCTGTATCCTCTTGTTTAGGACAGGGAACAACGCAGCAGCAGTTATGAGCAGCACCAGCTACAAGTCATGTTCTTGTATAATCTATCTCTGTCTTTCCTTAATACATTTAATTCGCACGTTCTATCCCTGGTAGGGAATGAAAGTAAGCCTGGGTTTGAGGCTGTGTGGTTAATGGCCATTTGTCCACTGACTTGAGTTACCGCTGGTGTAAGTTCTGGTCCAAGAATCAGGCTGGACCTCCTTCCAACCAACTTTTTTTATATTTCTTTCATGGTTTCTCACGAGCTCAGCTGCTTATGAGAGAGAAGGTGCCATAAAAGCAACGAAAATACCGTAACTGCTAATATGATAGACATAGCTGCTTATTTCCTTCTCCCACTGCTGAACAGTTTGTGTAGATATCAGAGGTCCAACAGTTCTGGATTTTCTACTACAGCAAACAATAGAAAAATGCAGTAAAATGGGCAAGTTAGAAATGCTGCTGCTGTTTTCAAAATATTTTCCTCAAAATGTATCATAAACATAAATTCTCACAACAGGGAGTTCCTAGAAAAGCATCAGTAACACTTCCTTCTCAAAACATTGTAAAACGAATCACAGACATCCCAACATTCTACAGTGAAGAAGAATGGGTCAACTGCAGCAGTGTTGTAATATGCAAGAAATTCAGTGCGGTATCTTAATTCTTTCTTCCACAGAGCCGGCCACTACTGTCTTAATCCAAAAGAAGTGTCTTGAAATGGATGTTCGTCATTGCCTCTCAAACCCCACTGGGCACTTGAGATGCGGTTTGTAATTTTATAGAGCAGAAGGGATAAAATCAAAACTGAAGTGAGTCACAAATCTTAATTGAATTCTTTTAATAGCATAATTTTCAATAGCCATTATTTCATACTTTCAAGTTAATTTGAATATAGCTGAATTTGCTTCTATTTTAACCCTCTTCAATTTTTGAGCACATTTGTGATGTTGGTACAAGTATGTTAATGAGATGTGGGCATGGGTTTGTGTTTTTTTTTCCTTATTTGTGGTTTGTTTGATTTGTGTCTACCAATATATGTGCCGAAGCTATTATGCTAATGCAGAGCACTGTTTAATTGCCTTGGTTATTTTGATAAGGAGGAACTGTTACCCAACTGTTAACCAACTCCTGTTGTAGGAGAGGGGAAGATAAAAAAGTCTCATACGAATACAAAATTTTTCTGCTGACTGAATTCCAAGTACTATTAAACTGAGTCATAGAGGTTTTTGTCTGCTTTCAGATGTGAGCATGACACAGAGCATTGCTAAGAGAATGCACTTTTGTACAAGTGCTTTGGGTCCATAGCTGGTTGCCAACACTTCCCATTTTTATGACAGAATCTTTAGTAGTAGTTATATATCTCCCCAAAGGTATTTCTGAAGGGAATTAAATTTGATCATCTTGAAAAATTTTTGTATTGGTACATACTAGAGGTACACAGAACCTCCCTCCCCTCCAATTCTTTCACTGGCGTTAATGTTTCTTGTCCTGTCTGCTCCTTTCTTCTCCCAGCATTGTTGATTTCCTGCCTTTGTTTTAAACTGTGCTTAACTACAATCAAACCAAACTCACCTCTGTGTTCTTTTTCTGTGATGTACTTTCGTTAAACCTACAGTGTGTGGAACTGATTTGGGACAGGACAAGGAAGAATCTGTAAGTCTTGTTTTGAAAAATGCATTTTGTCTAATCAATCTGCCTCAAGATTGAGAGTTTTCCTCTGTCTTTCTCCTAACATTGCTGCTGTTTCAGTCTTAGTAGATCTCCATAGATATGAAATAGTCACTGTTGGGTTATTTGCCATATAACACTAACTCTGGGTATTCTAAAGCTTGGCCTGCTGTAATATATCTGAACTATTTGACCCACTTTCCTGTTTATTCCAGCTTAATTATTACCCTTCTCACTAACCAGACAGTTAACACGCTTTCAATTCATTTTTCACATATTAAGAACGCTTGCAACAGAAATAAGCTAAAATTAAATTGTAGTAACTCAATTTTTGCTTCCAGTCATTTGGGAGGTCTTTTTTTCTGATAATTCATTAAGAATTAAATTATGTTTATTTGTTCCAAACATCCCACTGGCCTTTAATATCTTGAAAGATACTAGTAATTTAATATCTTGCCCTCACCTCCAGAGAATGAGTCATTTTATGTGAATTTCTCCTACTGTTCTCTAAATCCTGTAAGATACAATCAGTTTCTTATGCTCATTTTTCTCTCAGTTCTGGTCAAGGAAGCCGAACTTGGATTTTGGAGAGGAAATTTGTGCTAAATTACCAACACAGAAACACCATGTGCACAGCAGTAACTGACAAATCCTGGAAGAATTTTGATAAATGAAATATTCAAACTTTGCTTCAATTTTTTTTCTCTTTGAATGAGTCCAGTTCTCAGATATTTTAAATCTTTATGTCAAAGCCTTTTTCCCCCTGCCTCAGATTATTAGTTGTTCATGAAATTTGGATAAAAATATGTTCAGACTTGAAAACAGGTAAGGACTGTTTGATACAGGTCCTTGTAATTCGGTTAGTGTTAGGTTTTGTGGGTATTTTAAAAGGCACACTTTGTCAGGTATTACTTAGAGACTGATAAATATTTTAGGAACATGTGTGCATACAGTCCTTTCTATATTTTGTAGAATTATTTTATTTAAGGCTTACTATCTTTTTATTTTCAGAGCTATGAAAACATTTTTTGTTCTTCTCAATAGTTGCTCTTGATTTTCCTTTCTTTTGTTCCATTTTTATTCCCTTGACACTGCATCCTCAGTGTCTTGCCTTTCCCTTTATCTCCTTGTTGGCTTTTGTTTGCCAGCTACATTTCTTCCACGGCCTTGTGGAAAGCACTATTTGTCCTATGCCAAGATCTGCATTTTAGCCTTTCAACATGGATGTTCATTGTAGCTTGCACATGGGCACTGTCACTCTTTTTTTCAACCTAACTCTTATTTAAATAGTTGCCATTTATGAATACATTTAGATGCTTGCCACATTCCTCACATATTCCATGGGAGACAAAAATGTTTCCTTATTTTCTTACTCAAAAGCAGAAAAGGGCTGCTAAGTTGGCTTTTCTTCTGGGACAGACAAGGACTCCCTGTGTCCACATCACTGTTGAGGCTCAGGGCAGAAACGCCTGTTTCAGACCAGCCTCACATTTTGCTTCTCCTGGAGTTTAGCAAGGCTCATCCAATCCCAGCCCACCTGTTTAGTCACCAAGTCAGCCAGGCCAGTTTCATGTCACACATTCCTGCTGGGTTTTCTCTTAAGAAACTGACAGCATAAGAGGTATGAGTTTATTTCTCCAGTTGTGTTGGAAGATCAATAAATTACAGCCAAGGTAATGGCAGCCAGGAGTCAGTAACATCTTAAACTGGCATAGCTGTTTCTTCCATAGTATAATAAAAATGTGATGAGGATGAATTTCAGTTGCAAATTTACTGTGGCTTTTTCAAGATAAAGGAGAAAGCTAAAGATTTGGGTGTGGTTTTGGTTTTTTTTTTTAAATACATCAGTTCAAAAGGTAGGCGTATTTTGGTAAGAGTTGAAAAGGAGCTGGCATCTCCTTTTTTTTTTTTTTGCATTGTTATGTCTATACTTCAAAAAAGTATATTCCTGTTATTCCTGACCTCTAACTACAAAATGGCCCCTCAGAAGACGAAAGTTCTACTACATCTGACACTTGTAAAACACAGGGAAATACAGTGATACATCCACTTTCCACTGCAGCATTTCAGACTTAAAGCAGTTAGTCACTGAAGAGGAAATATTTACATGTACTACCCAGATCAAGTTTATAAACAGAGTTAGCAAAGCTGGCATGTTACCTTTGAGCAAAATTTGTTGTACAAGACATAATGTAACAGCAAAAGTAAGACATGGTGAAAACATCATGCATGTTTTTTATGTGCAACTCCTTTTTTTCATGTATATCATCCCACGATTTTTTTGCAGGACCAACCAGCAAGCTCCCATCACTGTCACCTGTATCTTCCTTCTCTTCCCTCCCTCCCTCCACCTACCCTCATCTCACTTTTCTCCTGACACATGTATTAACTCTCTCAAGCAATTTTCATTTCAGGTTTACAAACAAGCACTTACCAGTTCTCTCTTAGAAGGAAATCCACACAGTTAATCACTGTAGGGCTGGACAGGAGAATTGCAGGTAGTTTAAGAGAATAAACCCAAGTCACAGAGTCAGTACCTGTTATAATGGGAGACAATACTGGCTTAACTGTTCTTTGGCTTGCTAAGCAGAAGGTGGGGGCCTTCTCACTTGCTGCAGGTACACCGGGTTGCTGTACACCAGCTGGAACAGTCCCTACAGAAGTAAATAATGGTGTCTGTGAGACTACTTCAGAACTGTAAATGCTAAGATTTAAAATATTCCATGTGAGCACAGATGGAAACAATGCTGTCACTGCAAAGGTTGCCATTAGAAACAGATTGAGCCAGATAATCAGGCTGGACTACTCATGGCTACAAGTACACTTTTGCCTAACCAGTACTGGCAGGATGCTTTCCTTACAGTGATAAATGTACAAGCTGTGACTTGCATTTCATTTCCAGCCTTGGCAGGCTGGAACAGTCTGTTAATGAATGAAGACATCTTTAAGCATGCAGTTGTATGCCAACAGCAGTTGGTAATCCTCCATATCCATCTTATTTCATTCCATTTACAATTCCACTTGTAATCAAGCAACGAGTAAACTACTGATGCTTGGCCAGCAATACACACATGACCTTATAAAGTGTTGGAAATCTGCAAAAAAAGCAAAATATGCTTGTCACTAGTATTGCTTACATTTTCACTTCAGTGTGCAGACAAGCAGAGCATTTGAAAGTCATTCTGAAAATAAACTGCAGCAAACTCAATTGCAACTTTTGTTATTAAACACGACACACAGTTTGGAGCCAGCCAGGAGCTTCAGGTGAGACGGCTGCGAGCCAGGGCAGCTGCCCCGACTTGGCTTCAGGTGTGTTGTCCCATCCCATAAATGTCACCCTCACTATAACAAAGGAAATTTTGGTGAGGATAGGGAAGCTGCTCCTCTCCGTAATGGGAGGGTTTCACTGATGATTCTGCTCCCAAGTACTGCTTTCCTGCTGTTTGCAACCACAGTGCATTCACTGGGAGGAATATTAACTTTTTAGACTTTATTTTGGCATTGATATTGATGTTAATGTTTGGTTTGCTGTTTCACTAAATGTCTTTGAGTTCAGTCTGGAGTCTCCTTCCAGTGATTGACCTTCTCTGCTGGGAAGGGGTCACTGAGTGCTAGAGCAACTGCTGTAGTTTAGCCCCAGATATTGGTTGAGCAGAGACAGTTTATTGGGTGCCCAGTGTTGATTTGGGGCCAGATACTAAGTAGGCTACCTGGGAGAATCATAGACCTTGAATTTGAGAGTCTCCAAGGCCTCAAGTTCTCATGGGTTTGATCAAGTTGTTCCAAGAATGGTGGGATGGTTGCTGGGAGGAATTCTCTGGTACTTGTTTTTAGAGTTGCTTTTTGGACTTTATTGTTTGCACTCACTTCTGTGTGATTTACCACTTCTGGTGCAGAGTTCTTTGTTGGTAGGTGATGGTATTAGAAAATATTTTGTGATTACGCAAATAGCTTGATTTCTGTGAAATGGTAGTAGGCAAAGAGAATTTAGTGTACTCTTGTGATGCTCTCATCACAAGAGTTTGTGTTGTTAGGTCTTTTGAGAGACTTTTAATTCTTGGTGTCGCTTCAAGTAAAATGTTGGTGTAGAGACAGGTATTGTTTAGCTGCTGCAACCCCCATAGTGAGCCCCACAGCTCTCTCAGCACTCAATACCGGGTGATGCGGCTTGAGCTCAGGACTCACCGAGTGTCCCTTCACAAGCAGAAGAAATGCACATCAAAAGCTGGTCCTGCAGGGGGAGGAATCAGAGATGACCACCTAATCTCTGTCCCTGAGTAAGTTGTGGGAGATATGTCAAGATTCCAAGTCTTAGATATGAGTCTTCCGAAGACCGGCTGAGGGACCTGGGATTGTTTAGCCTGGGGAAAAAAAGGAAGCTGAAGGGAGACCTTATTGCACTCTATAGCTGCCTGAAAGGAGGGTGTAGCAAGGAAGTGGTCGGTCTCTTTTCATAGAATCATAGAATGGCCTGGGCTGGAAGGGACCTCAGAGATCATTTTAATCCAACCTCCCTGTTGTGAGCAGGGACGCCACCTCTCGACTACGTCAGGCAACACACACGTGAGAACCAAACGGGAATCGAACCCGCGACCTTGGTGTTTCAAGCACCACGCTCAACCCACTGAGCTAAACCGGCCCTCTTTTCCCAAGTAAGACACGATAGGACAGAGGGAAACAGCCTCAAGCTGCACCAGGGGAGGCTTATACCGGACATGAGGAAAAACTTTTTCACTGAGAAGGTTGTTAAGCACTGGAACAGGCTGCCCAGGCTAGTGGTGCTGTTACTGGAGGTATTTAGAAACTGTCTAGATGTGGTGCTCAGGGACATGGTTTAGAAGTGGACCTTGCAGTATTGGGTTAATAGTTGAATTTGACGATGTTAAAGGTGTTTTCCAATCTAAATGATTTCATACAAAAAAAAAAGCATTTTGGAAGTGGCTATTAAGAAAAGCACTCAACATGAGAGGCTTTTGGTATAGCTTATAACAGTACATAAAAAACAATAACAATTTCAGTAAAACTCAGAATTTATCATGATATTGCCACTAAACAGGCTGAATGCTACAGGAAGCTAGAAAGCTTTGGTTGTATAGTTCTCTATTAAAGGTAAAACAGTTTTTCTTATTTTGTGTTAAGGAGAAAGCAAATCGGAGCAAATAAAACTGTAGTAAATTTCAGTACTCCGTCACCCTCTACACAACATAATTTCTCTTTTCCTTAGACATGTATAGTCACTATTGGTAAACATAAAGTTGTTTCCCTGTTTTTTCTTTTGCCTTGAAGGATCTGTGCTGCTACCATTCATTAAAAAATCAGCTGTTTGAGTAGAGGAGATGATTAAGAAATAATTACTGCTGCTTCTCATCATAGAGTACAGCTCAATTTCAATACCTTTCTTATAATTTCTTTATTTCTCCCCTTTTTATAACTCAGTGAAACAAATAATGTACACCAAAGAATTATTGGGTTTATAGCTCTTGATGAGCTCCTCTGAAACTTCTACAACCCTACTGTGACCAAAGAACTATCTCAAGTGATCTTGAAAAGTTCAACTTGCGTTTGCATTGCAGTGCTTAGTTTAACTGAAATACACGAAACATCTAAAAAATGTTGCAGAAAAGGTTATAGCACATGAAGGGATTTGTTTCCACACACATCTGATCGTTAGCAATGAGACAAACTCCCCACCTCTTCAGACTTCAGTGAAAGAGAAGACTTACTGCAAATTAACACTTAGTCCTTAAAAGTCAGTCCTGCAGGGAACTTGTATACTTGCATTGTAAATTGGTTGTTTTGGAAGTAGGTCTTAATCTTTGTTGTCAAAACACAATTTATGCTAATAATTTTAGGAATATGTTTACTTCAGCAGACTATTTAAAGGTCATGTAAGGCACGAACATTCAGTAAATTTCAAAGTTGGTATATAGTTTATGACATTTATTGTGATACAATATTCTATTTATCACCTTCAAGACAAGCAATATGTTAAGTGGCTACTATCAGATAAAATAGTGAAGTCCACAGTGAAATGAAGTTTACCAAACAATTTGGGGAACCAATCTGTTCCCCAAGCTATTAAAAATATCTTTGACTTTTATTGAGCTTCTAGGAAACTGCAGTATCTTATTTATAAGTATTAGCAAGTAATTAATTACTGTGTAATACCTAGAGCCAAAGACAGCTTATCTTCCAAAAAGTTTTTCGCATTCCTAGGGCACACATACAAAAAGATTTCATTATTCTTGATTTCCTAGGCCAAGTAAAAATAAATAAATACATGTGTGTTCATCTCTTATCAACACTTTCTCCAATTTTTTTTTTCTACAGGGGTGGTGTATTTAGATATTGAGTGTGGAACAAGAGCAGCATCAAAGGTTGCTGCTGTGTGGAGGCGGAGGTGTGCAGTACTGTGGTGCTGGTGGAGATGTGAATGGGAAGACCAGGTCTCACTGTGACCTCTGCTACTGGGCTCCTGGCTGCTCAGACCAGCAGAGTGGCATTAATGCAGGCTCTAGAGTTTGGTAATTTTCCTTTACTGCTCTATTTCTCTCCTGCACTCAACCAGATACTGGGCTCCCAGCCAGCTGCCACAACCATAAAACTAACAAGACCTCTGAAGTGCGATCGCCACAGCGCTTCCAGAGACCTCATCACCATCACGCTTTGGTGCATCTTTTGAACCATCTGGAGGTAGGAGAGAGGTGACAAAGCCGAGTGTGTGGACACAACAGGTAGGAAGGTGATGTATCTCCTGCAAGCTACTCGATGAAAATCAGCAAAAGCATGGATGAGGAAGCTAAAAATAAAAATTATGGATAAATTGGGACTATGATTTATGCAACCCAACAATGAACTATTTTTAAAGGCTACAGTCAGTTCAGGAAAGAGCTATTAGTCTGCACATCTGTCCTTTGTTCATGAGCTTGAGCAAGTCTGAAAAGATTTCTTACCTGATAGACACTTGTTTCTCCCTTCCTCAGTCTCGTGGTAAAGATCAGGTCTTGAGCAACCTCTTTCTCTTCCCAGTTGTCTTTGAGATAAAAAGTCACAGAACTTGTAGAAAGACCACTGGTTTAATTTCCTCCACTCTTTTCACTTGACAGCAAAACTTGTAGATTTTGCAAAAACGTGCTGTAATAATTTGAGTACCTGGATGGAGTTTGTGCAGGTGAAACTACTGCTTCTCCCACCAGAAATCTAACAAAATGAGGACTTCATAACTTAATCTGCCCTGAATAAGATTTCTGATTGTCCTGGGTTTAGCTAAAAACTCAGTCCTGTTTAGTGATTTTTACTTTCCAGTTTAGTGTCTGTCTGCGTTAGTGGCTGGCCCAGCAGACAGATGCTCTCCACGCCCCCCCTCCAAAACGGGAAGAGAAAAGGGAATGAGGCAGAGAGCGTCTGTCTGCGTTAGTGGCCGGCCCAGCCCTAACCCGCAACACTGATCAATCCTCATAATGGAAAATTTTTCCATAACTGTCATTTATCAAGTTTTGGCTTGATAAAGCAGTGGTTTTGTATCCAGCCAAAGAACAAGGCTCACTGCCAAAGCAAGGAGTTATCGTAGCACTACTTGTGGCTATAGGCTGTTGACTTGTTCGGAATTGTAGGGTGTTTTGTAAAAATGAGATTGAAAAATTTTTGTTTTTTTTTTTTCCTGTCTAGATTTTATCCTATTTCTCTAAGCCAGGCAGGAGATTTAGTAAATCTATTGATTCATTACAGTGCTAAGAATACTGTTGCATTCAGCGACCCTTGAAGTTTTGACCCAGATTCCTGTGGATACGGAAGAGATAGTGATGGGAAGAGAGAAGAACTTGCTAGAAGGTAAAAATAATAATAATAATAATACTAAAATCATCAATAGGAATATAAATAACAAAATTTTGGCAACTGTGTCAGTCCAAGTCGGGTTTGTTCTAAGGAAGTGTCTAAATTTTTTTGTACACATCTCTGATGTGTGGCTTATAAATACATCTTTGTTCTATACAAGAGCAAGTTTGGAATTCGTTTCTATAGAGCTTCTGCAACTTACTGATAAAAAGCTGTCAATCAAAAGCATTGGTGACGCAGACATATCACACTGGTGAGCTATTAACAACACAGATTGATTACATGAAGAGTGTAGAAAGATAGCTTATCTTTGTGCTGTAGAGTTTTATGTGACTGAAAAAGTGAGGGGAGTCTGAAAAAATGACTTTTTCCTTGAACTACTTTGAAACAAGCTTGAAATGCATAACTAAACTCAGGTTTTCCTTTATGGACTTGCAATGTTGACCTCAGTTGTATCAGTTCATCTCTTTGAACCTTTCTTCCTCTAACAAAAGAAAGAGAATAGCAAAACTTATCTGATGTACATGTAAGGACATTTTATAAGATTTAGAATTTTGGATGTTTTATAAAGCTGGTGTTAATAGATATGTACACCATGTTAAGATATAAAGATAGATGAATCTTTTTCTACAGTTCAAGTAGCTAAGGTCTGCGGTGAATTATTCAAGGAGGCTGTCGAATTTTTATCAGTCATGAGCAGTTTTAAAGAACAGATTAGACAAACATCTGTCCATGCAGAGACAGGTATGGTTGTGTCTCCTTTTTGTCAGGGAAGTGTAGTAGATGACTTCTTAAACTCTTCTCCAGTCTTTTGGATTCTAAAAGTTTTCTTTTGCCGCCTTTGTCCTAGGAGTGTTCATTGATACACAGCTTCAAGTATTTCTGATCTTTTGGGTAGAAAATATATTATGAAATCAACACGCCTCAACAAACACATTTTTCTCTCAAGATGAACTTTCTCTTGTGATGAGTAACGGCACCTTCTGTGTTGCTCTTATAACACACAGTGAGCCGTGAAACCTCAACTGATCAGTTAAGAATGAGCTTTTCACATTGAATCATTGTCTTGATTTTCCATACTGAAAATTTACTAGCACTTTTAATATATGCTGGATGTGCACACTGTAAAATCAAATTTGGCAGGTTTTATCAAGTAAATATAAAGTGAAAGTGTCAGAGTGAAATCGACCTCATCCCCTCTGTTTTCCTTTCTCCCCCACTTTTCTATGATGTTCTTGTAGTAGAACTATACGGTATAGATGCCCTTTCAAACACAGATGACTTTGACAGGTAAGGCTTTTTATCATGGCTTAAGGTTAGGTTGGAAAAGAGCAAAAGCTGCAAATTTTATGGGGTATTCACATGGAAAAGTGGTTTTAGTGAGAGTCACGGAATTCTCAGTTATCATAAAGCAAGCATTCAGCATCAATTAACAAAAAATTTGGTTGTTTATTTTAATAACAAATGCTGTAATTTGGAGCTCCTGGATCTACCATTCAGAGATCTGATTGTAAATGGGATCCCAAAATGTATTTGCTGACTGAATGATAAAAGTATGTTTAGGAGGAGCATAGTCACAATGGGAGGCGTAACCTCAAACTGATGTAATTTTCATTTAACAAAAAAAATTGTCATCATTTTTATTTTATCTTTCACTTGGTACATGAAGATGAAAAGAGGAAACCTGTCAGAAGTTCAAATATTGAAGAGAAGTGATGAAACACCCAAGCAATATATCAAGGTCTGGTGATTTTCAAAAGTAGAAAGTAAGTTGAGAGTTATTGAGGAACACTTTGTGACTTCTATTTTTCATGAATCTTGGATGGACAAGCATTCCAGACATAGATTCCATTTTTAGATCACTCTTTTTTGGTTTCGTTTTTTTTTTTTTAGCTCAGCTGCTAAGACATTTTGAATACAAATAATTCACACCATAAAAAAAAAAAAGAGGTAGTATTGAAGCTAAACGTGATACCAACTTTAATCTGTGGGTTCTCACACTGTTTATGTCCAGTCAAGCATAGTTTTTTGTTTTTTTTTTTTAAAAAAAAAAAGAGAATTAACTTCCTAAACTTCCTGTTTGACAATGTCTTTCAGGATATGACACTACTGAGAAAGCATTTAAGGTGGTCCCTTTGATTTTCCTGGTGGCTCTGGTATGAGAAGGTGTTTGTTCCAGTAAGGGTTCACATCTAGTTAAAACAGGACCTAATCACCATCCTTGCTTAGCTAGGAGGTTTCTTACATGTTGCATGAGAATTAAATCTCTAGCAATAGGATTATAGCAGGATTCACAAGAAATCAGTGCACCTGCATAAGGAGACAATTGGCAATTGTGATGGTGTAAAATTGTGCTTCAAGTACAGATCCCAGCAGAGACAGAGCTCTCACCCGAGTTAGGATTCTCAGGATGACTGCCTGTTGCAGCAGAAGCAAGGTGACTTAGCCTACCTGAACTATTTTTGCTCACACACAAGCTGACCCATTTAGAGCTAGGCAATTTTCTAGTTAACTTCATTCCAAGCCCATGCCCTGAGCTTGAGTGCAAGGGACCTGGGTTCACTCTCTTCTCTGCTTGAGAAGATCTGAATTCTTACCTTCCAGGAGAATATCCCATAAGATATTCATGAGTGAGGAAAATATTTTCCCCCTCCCATTTCAGCCTGAAAGCTGTTCCACTTTGCAATAACTAATTAAATATTCAGCACACCAAAAAAAAAAAACTAAACATGAGAGCAATTCCTTAGCCAAGGGCTATGGGTACCCCTTTTAAGATGAGCCACGAATCCAGTTGTTGCTCCACTGAAAACCTTGACATGGTAATCAGGGAAACAAGAACTAAAAGAATTGCTCTCAGGAGAGTGAACTCCTCTACACAAAGCGAACAAAATAGGACACATCCTACTTCCCTAGCCAGTACAGTAGTTATTTCAGATATGCATGAAATCTTTTGTCAAATCTCTCAATGCAAAACTAAGCATTGACAGCAGCACTCTGGCGAGTAGATGGAATAACCATGGAGCGACGTGACTGCTGTCTTTGTATCAAAGCTGGCCTGCTCCGAACTTGAATAACATACGGAGACATACAAGTGGGAAAAGCAGTAGTCTTCACTATTAGAACCAAGGCGCTTCTGCCTAGATGCAGCATATTTACCCATTTACCTAGAAAAAATGTGTTTGCACTGTAAAGATGGTTATAGAACTTAAACAATTGATTATTTTACTGAATAAATAGAATATTTGAGGAGGGCTGGAGGTTCCAAACATGAAGGGCTATTGTTCGCTTAGAGCAAAGTAAAGTAAAATGTTTAATTCTTTTCTTCTACAGCATTAATAACTTGGTGATAATAATTAACGTAGAAATATGCCTATCCTTATAAGCCTGAAAGGATAAAGTGATTTGTTAATTGGTTAACTATAGTAATGATTAATAATAAATAAAGGGAGCCATTTTTCTCTACTAGGCTATCATATCTGTTCTTTTAGCAATTTATAATGGACCTCTGGGTTACTTGCTCTAATTAGTGGGTTGAGACACTCTTATCAAACAAGTACTAAATAACGCCAAATTGTACTATAAGGCGATATATACTTTATCACAAGAAACCTTTCCACAGGAGAACACAGAAAACAGACAGTCCTCTCAGAGGTATTTCGAAATCTAATTGACTGGGAAAACCACAGAATTTGGTAACATTGTAGCTATTTGTACCCAGAAGCTATTCCTCCTTGCTCCTGTGGTTACTATTATATTTTTAAACTAAAATAGCTTGAGAAATCATGGGTACATGAGACCAGAGAAGCTGTACAGCACTACATGTATAGTATATGACTTCCATTGTTCTAAGTAGAAGTCTGTGCCCAAATCTTAAAATACAGGGGTTTTTGTTTGGGTTTTTTTTTTTTTTAAAAAAAACAGAGGAAGTCATAAAAGCAACACGGAGTTCCCTGGGTGTACGGAGTCCTACTAAAGCAACACTTTTTTCCTGGGGTGTTTGGGCACCAAGACACTGCTGGCATGGGCTGTGTCTAATCTGGTTGGGTATTGCAGACCAGTTTTGAGGATACATTTGCAATGCTAAGTAATTAAGAGTCTGGTATTGGGATGAACATGACACTACTCCTCCTACTGGAATAGTTGAACATGAGGTTCAGGTTTACTGACGCGCATGTCAGTACCCTTTACTTGGGGGTTAGATTTTAGCTAAAACGCTCAAAAATGCACAAGAGCCCGTGGCAAGAGGAAAACGTGTAACTTCGAGCGTGAAAGGTTCATCTATCTAGTGGTTGGATTCTTCTGAACTCCCATTGTTAGTCATGTTTTGGGGGATTTTCTGTGACAGAATACAGATAATTTAGTGGTTATGTGACTGGAGTTTAAGTGACTGACTACCTCCCAACTGGATTTTTTGGGAGTCTTGGATAAAACCTTTAAAAGCTTGTTGGGGAGAAGGGAATACACTATATCAGATACTCTACAATTGTTCACTGTTAATTGTTTGCTGTTAATGTTGTGATATGACACATGACATTGTTTAATGTGGCCTGATGATTTAAGACTTCTTTGTGAAGGTGCTGAACTTATGTTCCCTATTCAACAAAAAAACCCCATTTGGTCTTGGAAACAGAACCACTGTTAAGTACAGAAGAAAACTATTTATGTACTTGATCATTCTGAAGGCTACTTAAAACCTGAAAACACGGAAATACATTCCTCTTCTCAACAAACAGCATTTATTTTAATAGAAACCATACCTAAAAATATATTTTGAACTGAAGTGTATGCTCAGGAATTTCAGGAGTTAAACACTACTATTTTTTTGGATACTTTTTTCATATGTTGCAATTCTTGGTTTCTCCAGAAACCTGTTACCTGAAAGTAGCAATGTTGAAGCCAATGCCAAAGTAGTAAAAGATCAAAATAGAGATCTCAAGGAGATTTGAGGAAGACATGGGGCTTCTATTTTATAAAAGAGATTTCTAAGTTTTCTTTAAAGGATATATGTCAACTTGATTAAATGAACAGATTTTAAGTATGAAAGTGTTTTGTCCCCCTTGCCCCCCCCATATTTCTCACAGGGTTGACTAATAAGTTATTTAGAGTTTACCTGATTAGAAAAATCAACCTTAAATGCAAATAATAAGTTGTTTCTAAATAAGAACTGTAGCTAATTAAATATACATAATTTCATTCTTTCATTTTCTTTGGCAAAGCTTCACAAGACTTAATATTACTTTAATCAGTATATTGAAAATGAAGCAATAAAAATTGAAATTAGGTTTGAAAAATGGAAATTAAGCAAATACTTGCAAAGAATTCTGCTCTTTTGTCAGCATGCCAAAGCAGAATTATGAGTCAACTTCATGAAATTTATTAAAGAATTAGTAGAGTTACATGAAAGAGAAAATATGAAATTTTGCTGGTTTAATTATATGCCCAATTTGGTGCTATTACAGTAGTTTTTCTTGATTAAAATGTTTAATGGGAACACTACACAGAAATATCTGGCATATTGACAATTTGAAGAGTTGAACGAGCCAGCTATTGAGGCCACTAAAGAGCACTCTCATCTTAATCCTCAACGCTTTGTTCTTCCTAATGGAAATGCATGTGAAACAGCTGCCAGTTAAAAAATACAATTGAAGGTAATTTCATCATTCACTGAATCACACAACAAACTCTTAGATCTAGTTAGGATTTGTTTTAGGATGTTCATGCAACAATGCAAGGATCTTTGAGAAAACCGTTTGATTTTGCAGGGCTTTTTCTTCAGCTTTTTTAATCTATTGATAGCAGTAGTGTTGAGGTATTTCTCATTCATTTTCATAATATTTGTCTTTCACCATAGCACCCTAGTTTTTCATAACTGAGCAAAATTAGTAATATTATACGGCAAAAGTATAGTTGAAATGTGTGTTTTGCTTACGTGATCATAAAACTTGATGTGAACACTTCAGAAAGATAAATGTCAAATACCCGTTAGGTTTTTATGCAAGTAAAACTCTTCCTTAGCTTCTCAGAAAAAGAACATGTATTTTCTCTAAATTCATGATATTTTTGACTGTTAAGCAGAACTATGTGCATGGTTCAACAGTTGTCCTCCTCCATAGCTTAAGTGCACCTAAGAAGCCTTCGAAGGTGTTCTCCGAGGATGTGAATTTTAGATGTTGTTCCTTCGCAAGCCTGATGCCCAAACATTGCGACGGGAAGCAGGGTTTTCCCTGTTAAACATAGCACTCAGCAGGCAACCTAACAAAGAACTTTGGTCCTGTTTCAGGTGTTAGAAGATCTCAAAAAATGTGATGGAGCAATAAAAAAAAGAGCATTTGGAGTTCTCTTGACTCTTTAGATGGTCACTTGCTTTGCTGCTGCCGTCCTAACACAGTGAGTTAAGGAGAAGAATATTCACATGTTCCATTGGGACAAATTGGACTAGTAAGGAACTGGAGTATAGAAGAGATGATAAAAGGCCTCAAGTTTACTCTGATGAAAGTGTTACATCTTAGGTTTCTCCTTCCTCATTTTTTTTTCTAAGCCTTTCAAAAGCAAAGCTAAAATAGTTTGTATATGCTGCAGGATGCAACTACTATGGAGTTCTGTAAAAAATTCATGCATGACTGGAGCGTGATTAGGTGTATTCTCATTAGGAAGTCAATAGACAAGGGTACTGACTTCAGCTTAAATCCAGAAACCCAAAACCTAACAGAGATGCTGCTGGCCAGCACTACACACCTATTTTTCCTGTATTTAACTCATAGATAAATGACATGGGTCAAACAGTCCCAGATTCAGTTTTCAAGTGAATAGTGCAGGATGAACAGTAAATCTAAAACTCCTGTTAGGATACTACCTGTGGGACTTCCAAGGTGAGGAAAGCATTCAGCAACAGTGAGCTACAGGACACTCCTTGCTGGGCCAAGTTCACATACCTACTGTAAGGACCAAGTCCAAAACAGATGTCTTCTCTTGGTAGATGTCCCTGCTGTGACTCCCCATTGAGAAACAAGAAAGTTATCAGACTCATCAGGCAAAGTAAACTTTGAGGGTGTATGCATATTGTGTTCTATCCTGCTATAATTTCTTTCTTTCCTGGCTCATTAATTCTGCATGTATAAACTCAAACTGATTTTTGTCTATTAGAGTGACACAGAGAGGCCCATCAAATAATCTGTTCTATTTTGCTTTTCCAAAGTCTATATCGTTATCGCTTTTCCCCGCATTATCCTTATTTCAGATAATTTTCTAAGCAGCAGTTTTTATCTCTCTTCTTTCCAGTTCCACTTCAGTCCTCTCTCTTTATCTGTATGGGTATTTTCAACATTTCTCAGCTAACTATCCACTCCAAAATAGCAATACGCTGCTCCTGCTCCTTCTGCAGATGTTAAGGACGTCTGGACTAAGCGATGATTCCTGCAGCTCTCTGCTAGGCAGCCACAGTACTTTTTGATCATTACACTTTACTTGTCAATGCCTAATGGCAGACTTCTCCTGCAAGCTAATTTTTGAATTAAGTTTTCACTTAAGAAATGCTGCATCAAACGGATGTGTGCGTGTCATGCAGCTCGTATTCTTCACCAACTCATGTTTAATTCTGTTTGAGAAGGGAGGTGCCTGCCACATACACCTGCAAGGCACATTCATCCCATCTGCACTCTGACCCAGACAGAGTTTTGCTGTGCTGGGATCAGGGAACTGGTGCAGGTTGCTGAGGCTGTAGTGTGGAGCAGCAATGAAGCAGAACAGAGCTGATGCAAAAAAAAAACGAAAAAAAAAAAACCACCCTGGCTGTTCAGATACTTTAGGCCTACTCTAGTGCTTTGACCCAAATAACCTGATCTGCAAATAGCAAATAACTTCTCCTGTGTTCTAAATCAAAGGGGAAAAATAAGCTATTTGGGTCAGAGCATGAAAAAAAAGGTCTACCCAAATGACTAGTCTTTCCCAGACACTGGGGTGTGCGTATCTTGTGGATCTTTTTAATTTGCAATTTTCCCATGGCTCCAGACAGATGTGTCAGACAGAGATGAACATTAAAAACATTACCTAAAGCCACAGTGATTTTTAATATATTAATATATTTATTTTAAACACAACATTCTGTAAAACCAGCATATCTTCCTAAAGAGTCTAAAGGACATGGATGAAGGATTAAGAATAAACCCCTCAGTTTTATCTGGCGGTTTCCACCCCATAGGTTACATTGTTGTTCACTTAGTATAATGACATTTTCTCTTTACGGAGTGATCAGAAACATCCTAAGTTCTCTTCAAATCCAGCTTCTGTTCACTCTGGTGCATCACTCATCACCCCCAAAGGATGTTTTGAGGCTGTGCACAAGGGATGGTACTCAGAACAAAAATCTTACAAGCATATTGCTACAGGAGAATAGAATCGTTTATAAATTTCCTATTCATTAAGTTCTGTGTTCCCAAGAAACTTTAATACTAAATTTACACTCAGTTCTGAGGATGCAGCTGGACGTGTTGTAACTTAGCATGACATGGTGAGGAAATAGCCCATTACTATAAAGAATGAATTAAAGGTGCAAAACTTCCTCAGAAACAACCCAAACTGAAAGCAGTCAGCAATGATGTTTTTTTCAAGACTCCGTTTGTATTTTTCGTCAACTTGTGAGCCATTTGCAGGAGAAAAATAATAGCTCTGGCAATATCCAATGGTGGAAATTATCTTTGAGAAGTTCCTGTTTTATACTCTTTCTACTTTGTATACTTTGGGACTAAAAGGTTGTATAATTTCAGCATACGCAAATGTAATGTAGCAAAAAAAAAAAAACAGCCCAGCATACGTTAAAACATCTGTTTGAATCTTCTTTGCTTCATTATTATAATGCAGGGTGTTCACAAAGATAAATGACAATGAGAAGGATCCTTGCACATCCTAGAAATTGCTTTTATATAATCTTCAGGAGGAGAAACTGGGCTGAATATGAGTCATTTGGAAGACTGAAGAGAGCTTGAAAATTTATCGCTAAGTAAGCAGCTTTTTCAGGGAGAGGCAGTAGTCAGAGAGACATGTAGGGAATTCACTGAGGTTGGGGAAATACAAGCGAGTGTCCCAAGAAAGTCACTTTGCAAAGTTTGTAATTTTCCTAGCGAAGTGACTTAAGGAAAAACAGGACAGCCATCCAAGTTCTGTCAATTAAATCTGCTTATGGGCCTCCTGCCTCCATTGCAGACCTACCAAAAATCAGGTTTCTCTAACCTGTACTTAAACAGATATTACAGTGATCCCCTTGAACCAGATGCAATTTATTAAAAGATAGGCTGAATAAAGAAGGCAGTCTAGACACCACTGCAATATCTGCCTCCAAAAACTATTACAAAAGGACAGGTCAAACACCCTGGTCTCTTGTGATGTGACAGTCTCTATCCATCCCTGCAAAGGACCCAGGCTTCACAGTTCCAGGAGTAGGACCCCCGTTCCCTTTCTCCAGACCCCTCTCCTGCAGAATAAAAGATGCCTTCGAGTCCCTTTACATATTCATTTGATGCCTGGAGAAATGCAGGACGAGCCATACTTCCAGAAGTGCCTCTTTACGGTATCTGTGGCCTATAATACCATGACAATATCAATTTCTAGCAATGGTGTCCTTTTTTTCCTCTGTTTCTGATTGCTCAAACCATAAGGAAAAACAGCCTGTCACGCGTTTTAAGTAAGAGAATTGAACATACTAAGTCACTGTTTTCTTAAACCTAAAAGACTAAGACTATTTACAGCAAGTCCTTAAGCAAAATTGAAAACGTAATCACGAGAAACATCACACCTGTTGTCTGCATACATATATCTCTATTCTAATAATGGTAACATTATTAACTGGAGTACAATATGCAGGATAAATGTAGGAGATTTTTAGTATCTCATCAGAGATTTTCATAATTATCTCTTAGCATCTACAAGTGTTATATCCCCGCAAACTATTTTCTGAATCTCAGTTCACTGACAACTGATCCAAAGTTGCCAGAGGTGTTTCAATCACTGAAATAATTCAAAGTCAGATAACACTTAGAAACTGTTGCCCACTTGTACACTTGAAGAGGTCTTTGGAAATCCC
This sequence comes from Trogon surrucura, assembly GCA_020746105.1. Classification (NCBI taxonomy): domain Eukaryota; kingdom Metazoa; phylum Chordata; class Aves; order Trogoniformes; family Trogonidae; genus Trogon; species Trogon surrucura. The sequence continues at coordinate 10,175,698 of CM036620.1, read as the reverse complement.
TGAATAAAGTTTGTAATAATGCATATGTAAAAACAGAAACAGGTTTCAAAAGATAGGGATATAGAACAGCAAGTTCTGTTATCTGTAGACCTAGCATTATCATTTCCATTAATTTCTAGGCAAAATCAGGACAAAGCAGAATTAATTTTACGTTCATGGTATGAAGGAAAAAAATATCAATAGTTATTATTTTTTTTAATACCAAGAATGTAATTTTCTATCATGATCTTCTGTAGTATATGGAATGTAAAAAACTGAGGACAATCTCATTTGGGTTTTATCTTGTTTCTGTAATGCCGTATTTTCTCAGCAATGTGCAGTCTAAAGTGTTTTTGCACATGGGAAATTGGAGCTGGCAACGACTACTGAAGTTAAAACTGCGTAACATTTCACATAGTTTAAATTGCTTTCATATACCTATAAATTGCTTAAAAGTTTTATTGTTGAAGATTAAGAATTTTATAGAAAAAGCAGCCTAAAAATCAGATTTAATTTTAAATGAGAGGTGAAACCATAGTGAAGAGTTGAACTTAATGAAGTTCTGCTTGTGATGGGACTTAAGCATGTTTTGAAATATTTTCCTAACTGGAGCTTTAAACCCAAGATTTAAATCAGCTCTATAATGGATGCAATCCCTTAGATTTATGTCATTGCTGAGTTTCAGTGTTTGTGGAAATACTTAGCCATTTACTTCTCCTGTGACATTTGGTGCCCTTGAGCAACTTGCCCACCTTTCTTGACTCATTTCCTTCAGACTGTAAAAAGGACAGCCCAGGAAGTGTATACATTTTTCCATAGTATGGTCACCACTATTCAGCAGATTGCTATCCAGCTCCCAGCCTCGCTGTACTAAGGTTCTTTCACAAAGGAACAAGACAGAGGTAAGAAAGCTGTTATCTCCGTTTTTACAAAATAATTTCAATGAAGTCTGTGAAAATCTATTACATGCCCATCTTCCCCGGGAGGTACTAAAAATACCTTGGAAGTATGCTGAAAGAAAAAAAAAAAAAGTGACTTTTGTTTTCCAAAACGCCAGTTGCACTTAAAAGCCTTCAGGTGCTTTTTTTGGAAAAGCAGCTTGATCATTCAAGACATGTACAGCCTAGCTAGAAACTAAACCCAAGTGTCCCAAGTTTTGCTTCATTGCTTTTCTAAGACCTTCCCCTCCCAGTTCTTTTCCTCACCGCTAAGTATATATGAGTTTGCACTATGAACGGGCTGTGAGATGCAGAAAACAGCAGCAATCCTCAGGAATACTCAGTGTCTGCACATTAGTGGCTGGCAAAAGAAAATCACTTCTAAAATGCTGTGTTTCAGGTCAAACAAAAGCCGGAAACAAAGTAAATAGAAAGGGTCAGATGCAGTAATTTTGCAATGAAAAGAACTGTGTATTTACTCAGTCTCCCCTCACAAATGGCACAACTGCTTTTGCCCAAACTTGCCCTTAAAACTCGTCGCTGGGTAGAGAACAAACAGAGGATTTTTGGTCTGAATGGCGAAGGCTTCTGAGACGAAAGAGCAGTTAAGGAAAGCTGTTAGGCAACTTGAACAACAGCAGGTCATGAGCAGAACACTGTTACTAAAATATTTACTTAAATGTATCTCCAAGACGAAGGTTAAAATGTGCATGAAAAAACTTCTCCAGGTTTTATGGGCAAGAGCTCCTCTGACTTACCACTTAAGTACTGTTTAGATGAAAATGGGTAGGTTTCCTCACTCTCCTCCAAACTTCCAGGGTGTGTTGTGGGGGAGGACACTGAACACAAACATATCTGGAGTGGAACTAAAACAAAAAGAGTATACACTAAAAGGCTGTACCTTTAAGACTGTAGTTCTCGTATTTACCTGAAAATAAACCAATAGAGCAACTGTATGGAAAAAAAAAAAAGGGCTATTTTTCCCCCTACTATTTCATGAAAGTAGTGAGAGTGTGGCAGTGATTCACTGGCTTTTTCTTTTGGTTCTGGTTTATATTGCCTTTAACCTTTGATTCTAGGTAAGGACCATCATTTGTGCATGTTAGTGTGCAAGCAGTACTTTGCTTGCAAGAGTAGCCAACTGCAAAAAAAAAAAAAAGTTTTCTGCTTTTCCTTTCTGCACAAGAATGAGAAAGCTCAGACAGACCCATCAGAGTCCAGCAGATGAGTCACTTAACAACGGGAACAGAAGGGAGTTTTGTGGAGAGAGAACTGTGCAGAAACAATGTCTCACCTTCAAAATATATACAAGAAACTTACATGCACAAGTCTGTGTTTGTATATGTATACAAACATAAACATACTTTGCTTATTTTCCTGTATGTGTGTATATATATATGAAAAAGTGTGTATATATATGTGTATATATATATACATAAAAGAAAATGTACATACACACCTATAAGAAAACAGGCAAAATAGAGTAATTCTCGATACCTTTTTACTAGAATGAAATGCTTAGCCGATATTTTTAGGACCACTCTGCTATTACATTCTCCCTAAAAATTTTAACTTTTTCTCACTAAAACATATCATCTAAGAGGTCCATTACTTTGTTAATTTTGAAAACTTTTTAAATTTGAAAATTTCCTGATTCATGTATTTCATATTATTTAGTATTTCAACCAAATAAAAATCAGTAAAATTGTAATACTTTAGTTTCTATACATAGCAACTTTTCCCAGGATAGGATAGGATTTTTTTAGATGCATATAGTAATACTCTCTCATCCGGTGCTTGCTGAAATTAATTAACAATACATAGAATGGAAAATTACAGAAGTTAGATGAAAGCCATTCATCAGCTGTGCAAAGCTTTAAATTTGGGGAAAGAGAAATGATTATCCATACAGAGTAAGTGTTAAACATACTTGTACTTGTTTGTTTGTAATTGCTGTATTTACAGTCATTATTAGAACATTAGAGTTCTCATTGAGCTAAAGAAATCCTTAAATCTGTCGCCTCTGTTGGTGTGATTGAGAAGAAAAGACTGCAGACAGAGAAGAGGAATTTTCTCCTTTGTGATTTTATAGATTTTCATGATAAGTTATCGAAGTTCCACCTGAAGTTTTGGGTTGGACTGCAAAACAACAAAACAAATTTCCCCTCTTTCTTAAAATGTGACTGATTCTATTTCCTTTTTTTTTTTTTTAAAGAATTTGAAATAAGACTAGCAGGTGATTGAAGTAATGTTATACGGATACTAGTGGATAAAATATGCACACTGGACTTACTCAAAGTATTCCAGATTGCATTTTTATATAAAAATTATTTGCCAGTGACTAGATTGTTCTTTTAAATACATGATTTCCACTAACTGGGGAAAAAAAAATGACATTCCATGGAATCAATTATGCAGACCAAACTTGGATTTTTTTTGCCATTCTGGTGTTCTGCCATGATGCCTTATGGGTACTGCAAATCTGGTACCTCATTTTTCTGATCTGTCATTTTGGCTGGACTCCCAGTTTGTTGGCATATGCCCTCATGCACAAGGACAGCAATTCTCTATCAAGCAGGTGAGTTTTCATTATATTGTTTCCTGCAATCAGCAGTTGGATTTGTAACATACTCAGATCCAAGTATAATTTTCTGTATAAAAATAAAACCTTTTTTTTCCTGTTATTTCTCCTGGAAGTTGTCTTTCTTGAAATTTACTCTCTGTGCCCTCTCAGGCTTATATGTTAATCCTGTCTATCTAGATATTCTCATCCTTTCTATCCTTTGCATTAACGCAACCTAATCACCAGGAAAGGGAACCCCTTTTCTGAGGCATCTGGACAATTTGCAGGAACAGGTTTTCTGGAATTTGGAAATGCAAATTAATTTAATACAACACAAGAAACCCAGGCTACTTGATCACAATAGTTCTGTCCGAGTCCATATTTAATATGCAGGCTCCAGGTGAAAATCCATAATGAGAAATTTTCCAGGAATTTCACGAAATCTGCCAAACGACGGTAGTGAATAGAGTTACTATTTATTTCATGTTACTGTGTCTATTTTTGGAGGTTATTCACCCTGGTGTTTGTGAAATGTTCAGTGTCTTAGAGATGTACTACTATCCCAAGATATGAAGGGCTTGAATCATCTCCTCTCAGTCATTTTGGAGTAAATTGTAACAGCAGCAAAAATAAATGCGAGTAGACCAATGTGTGATAAAGTACCAAGCCCAGCATTTCACACAGATATATCTACATGGGCACATGCCAAAATATAAATAAAGGTTGAGTGTTTAGGGGTTACTCAGAGAAATATTTGCACTGATATTTAACCACCTGACAGCAAATATATAAAATGCCTGTGTATTTATTACGTACGTTGCTTTACATGTTTACAAACAGGTCTCGCTGCTCGTCTCCTCACCTGCACGCGCTCCGCTGGAATTTGTGGAAGTTGTTGGGAACCGCCCTGAGATGCACATTTTATTGCACGGCAATTTTTTTAAAGTTTACAGGCGTGCTTTTTTATCGCGCAGCATTTTTTTAAGCGTGCAGGTACTAGGGGCTGGCCCTGGCGGCTGCACCGGCCCTGATGACAGCCCGCCGAAAGTGGTGTGTGGGGCGGCCGTTAAGGCGCGAGCACTGAGCTCGCGAGTCTCCGGCTCGAGGCTCCGCCGGGGTGTCGAGGTGGCCAAGAGCCGTGCGAGCTGCTCGTCCTCGGAGCTGCAGCCGGGACATCGCCCGAAGGAACTGCCTGGGACTGGGTGAGCCCGCACCCCTGGCTCTGGTGAGTGACCCCGCTGGATAAGTCCAGAAGTGAGGCTAGTGTGTCCCCTTTGCTGGGTACCCCCGAGTCGTTCTCCCTTCGTGAGTGCGTGTGTGCACGTGTCGGGTCGTCTTCCTAAGAGAAGGTGTATTTGTGATTTCCAAAATGAAGTTGTGTAGTAGATTCTCAGCCGGCATCTGAACTCATAACATCCTTTGTTAGATTTCTGGGTAAGTTTTCTGATTGAAACGAGTCTTAATTTTGAGTAGCTGCCATGTGTTTTGTGGGTGCCGCTGCAGCAGAATCTGATGTCTGTCAGTTTGGTAACTTCTTCAGAGTTCTGCCCCCCTGCTTATTTTTAGAGTATCAAGTATTCTGTGTCGTGTTTCTGAAGGTAAATGTATTTTGCTTATATTGCTGTCTGACGTCATCTTGGCTTTCAAACCCTTTAGCATTAACTTCCAGAGCTAAGGAATGTGTAGGTAATTAGAACACAAAATACTGTCATCTGTCATTCTTGATACCCCAGGCTTTTCATGTCCATAATATGATTTCAGAGAAGACTTTGTGTCTGAGAGCCATTTTCTGCTAATAAAAATGAGCAATGCTATTTTCAGGGTGGGAAACGAGCTAACTGGAGAACAGGTCTGAAATAGTTTCATTGACTTTTAGCCACTTTTGGCAGACGGTTGATCCCGCTGGGTAGGTCCGGGAGCGAGCCCTGTCAGTGAGTGATTCCCCTTTGCTGGGTCCCCCCAGGTGAGAGGTTGTTCTCCTTTGAGCACGTGTGCACGTGTCGGGTCATCTTTCTGAATACGGAATATTTGTGATTTCCAAAATCAAGTTGTGTAGTAGTAGACTCTCGTGATAGACTTCGCCCGTTGGATTGCTGGGTAGTTCTCCGATGGAAATGAACCTTAATTCTGAGTAGCTGCACTGTCTGTTTTGTGGGCGCCTCTGTGAATCCAACTCAAAATACATAATTAAAAAGTTGCAGATTAACCGCACGGTTCCTTCCGTATAATTGGTGCTTATGAATATTACTCTTTAATGACCAGAGATAACTTAATGTGAATTAAATATGAACGATGGGAACAGCAAGTAATTTGCATATTGTACAACACATATTGTATGGATACCGTTCTATACTGGAGAGGTTATTATACATGTGACTGACCTATTTCATCTCATATCTATATAAATGCTATTTTACTTTGATGTGTAGGACCATGTAGAATCACTAGACTCTATCTCTACATCCTTGCCTGTTCACTTGGTAAATTTTAGACATTTGAGAGAATAAAAGGAGGGAGTTGAGACAAAATTATTTTACATGGTAATAGTTAGGCAAGCTTACTGTGCAAATGGTAGGATTCGGTTTTGATATTAGCAGTTTTTCTGATTTTTTTTTTTTTTTTTTTTGGTCAAGCTGTTGCTGTACGAGTGGCAAAGCTACTGCACAGCTTTCCAGGTCATCTACGTGGGTGCTGAGGCTGTGCAATATAGGGACCATTGCAGAACAGCAGCTGTGTCCTTATTGAGAGGTGGGGCCACAGCAACTTCCTTCTGCTGACAAGTCCATCTTGGTGTTTGTTGCAAGAGTCAAAATGTGTGAATAGACAGAAAAAATGTTAAATAACATTCCAGCCATTCTGACCTTGGACCATATCAGAGTGGATTGTGGCTGAGAGGAGAGAGTCTATCTCTAAGGGCATGGCTATATCAAGGAAAGATGAAAATTAATTCCCAGCCTTGAAGTGACATGAGGTGGGCAGTCTAAATGGTTTAGCAAAAAAACAAACTTGGCAGCTACTGGGAAAAAAGTGTAGAGGCACTTTTGATATAAGTCTGGCTACTTGGACTGGTATTAGCCTGAGCTGACTGACCTGGAAGGTGTAGACCAATGTCAAGCCCTGTCCTTTCCTTATTTTCAGATTCTCAGAGTGGGGCACTTGATAAATGCTATCACAGTATGAATGGCCCTGGTGCTTGTCTTGGAAATGTGATAGGTTTTTTTTAAAAAAAAACTCTTCCAACACCTGGTTTGCCAAGAGAGTCAGGAGGCAGATTTGGCTTGGGCAGGCTGCTGCCTATTCTGAAGAGCAGGATTTCCAGGGAGCTGGGACATCCTGCAGCACCTCGGTGATGTAGCTGTGTTAATCTAGGGTCCAGCCCAGAAGCAGTACAGCTGGATGAGGGTGACTCGGGGCTGGAGCTGGTTGCTGCAAAGCTTGTGTGTCATGCTGTACTGGGTAGCGTAAACATGCCCTCAGTCCCTGTATTTAGGTTTGGCCCATTTGGAACAAGGAGTTTGATGTGCTGAACCTGACCCCCTTATATCTCTGGATGCTGCCTCATTGTCAGGGCAATGTATTCAACTGGCCACTGTTTCCCTTCTGAGCTCAATGAGCGCGAACCTCGTGATGCGCTCTGCTTCAGGCAGATACGGGCAGCCTTGCAACTAGTTTCTTGAAGCTCTGCTATCATGTGAAGATTAAACATCTGAGCAAATAATCACATAGCCAAAAGTGGCCATTTTCTCAATAACACATCTGTCAGGATGAAATCCTCATCCTTTGTGCTTTGTGTGTGCTTTGATTGCCTAGGGAAGCAGCATGCTAATTTTTGCTCAGAGGTTATAATATTGAAAGTCTGGGTTTTGTTTAACAGTCAATCTTAACTCTCTGGCTGACATTTTTCCTGGGGTTTCCAATATGATCATGTAATTATGTTTTGTAAGTGAAGGACACACTTATGTCCTAAAAAAAAAGAAGATGCAAGTGTGTTAGTTTGTCAGTCAGGCAGTAATTTCACTTAGAACGATTAATTTAAAACAACTCACAACAGCTACAAGGGTAGGAAGGATTATTTACTTGTTCAAGGCAGCTATGCTCTGTTAGGGAAAAATAGATAAGAGCTGGATCAAATTTTAATTCTTTTGTTTGATTTTTTTTTTCTTGACACAATGAGAGAAAAAAAAAATCATTCAAAGAGCAACATTAAAATCAAGCTACTCAAAATGAAGGAGAAGTGCTGGATTCACAAGCTGTTGATTTTGCCATCATCTTATCCAGCAGTTCAGTATTATATCTGTAGCTCCTCAGGTGGTTTCTAAGTTGACTTGATCCTTCTGAATAATTTCTGGACCATACAGTACAATGCTGTACCAGTTACCATCTCTGAATTCTAACCTATGATACAAACCAAAGATAATGTAGTAATATCAACCTACCTGCTCCCTCTTTTTTGGTTTTCTGGTATCCCTCCTTTTACCAACTAAAGAACAACCACAATCAGCATCCCATTTCTCCTTGCACATAAGCCTTCTGTATAGATAACGACTTGCATTAAACCTCAGTTCCCCTCTGTTTCTTTCACCTCCTGCTGAAAGTGCCTGGGTTTTTGGTTACTCTCCCAGGCACTAGAGACTGTCCCTTTCCTCTGGACCTCTGTAGTTCCATGTGCCAGATAGCATTAGAAGAGCTACATGAACATAACTATTTCTTTCAAGTCTCTAGAGAAAAAGACCTGTCTGCATATGTTCCTGCCTAGAGAGCCTGGAGCCACCCGTTCAACACCTGAAACTGCAGATATTCATTGGTAAAGCACAAATTAAGTTTTTTTACCTAATACCGATCTGTTTTTTGTGGATAAAGTAGAACACAATTGCTAAAGGAGAATGGTAGAGAGAAAATCATTTGCACCTTCCATTGAGGTGCTAGTAAAAATAAATCACCTCACTGAAGAAAAAAAATGCTATTTCTTGTTTACTTTACATATCTATTCATTGCTATCTCTAGTAAACAAGAAAATTATAGCTTATGTCACATCGTTCTAAGCCTATTTATAACATCAGCTGTCCAAACGCTATCAATAGCCAATTTTTACAAAAAGGTCAGAGCTCAGAGAAGTTTACTTATGATCAATTTGTCTGCCTTATAATGGAATTCATTAATTCAGTAATTACTTGACATAACACAAAAAAATTTCTGTCTGAAGGAGAGACTTGATATATTAAAACCACCTCAAATCACTCCTCACTGTAAGACTCTATTCCTTACTTCTTGTAAAGCTTGTCCAAACTTATAACATAATTCTCAACAAGAAATTTTTGTTACAGTTGATCAGTTCTAATCTTATGAGAAAAAAACTGATTCAGTGTCATACAGATTTGACTATTCAAATACGTATCACAGGAAAGCAAAATGACTGTCTCTTTGCTGCTGCACAGAAAACAATACATACTTGGTTGGAAGCAGGTTTTTGCTGTTTCCTGGGAACTTAATCCTCAAGTGCTTGTCAGCAATCCAGGGAACGATAGGTACAGCATGTAAAAGCCTGCGCCCAGCCAGATAACTAGAATGAATGGGGAACACTCGGTGAAAAACTTTTCTTTAAAGGAGTAAGATTAAGTGCGATAGAAAGCTAGTTTTAACAAGCGTTCAGGTATGTAAAGCTTACATTTAATCAAAAGTTATTTATATGTAGTTTCTAGGAAACAATACAAGATTATTGTGAAACACTCTGCCTTCCTATGAGGTTTTTAAACATATACAGGAGTATGGTGTGTGTGTATAAGTATCTTTGAATAGAGATACCTTATATAATAAAAGTGGAAAATTTGTTTGTGGGTATTGACTAAGCAATGGGTAACGGCTTGTGGCTATTTACTGCTTTTAAGAAATACTACAGGCAATTTTCTTTAATCCAGAAATGCAAATGCTTTATCTAATTTATGTTGGCTGGCTGAAAGAAGGTCTGAAAACAAGAAAAATTGGTATCCCCACTAAAACTACTCTAATGCAAGTGATTCGTCTATTGGAAGGGGAGTTTCAGTGTAGTATGTGGAAGTACTTTTTCCTCCTGCGTTACAGTTATGATGCAGCTTCTCATATATATAGAACTACAAAGATTTACTGAGCTCAGGAGTTCCCCTTTCTTCCTCTTTCATATTTTTAGGTGTATGTCTCTATCAAGGTCCACATCTTGAACTCATAGGGTTTTATACCTTCTTTCATATTTCAACAGCGTTAATTTCAGTTTTCCTCACTAAGGATGAAAGATGAGGGTCTGAGATACGTGGCAGCTTTTCACCCCCGTGACAGATGATACCTTTGCTTCCTTCGTCAGCTTGAAATGAAAGGGCAGTACAACATGTACTTTGTGAAAGCTTGCTTAATACCCTTTTGTTCAGGAAACAAAGTTACTGGCATTAAATTTGCCATGTGCTTTTTATACCAGAGGGTGATTAGTATTGTTACCAGACCTTACTTGTCTCAGGGCTTTACAGATTACTGGTCGAGGGTCAATCAAATCATGCATATTAAAGCCAGGTCAAAGTGACCCGTGCACGGAAGGACAAAAACCACATGAGAAACTGGAGCTAAACGCTATCACCACGTATTAACATCACAGGTTAATATATGTATGACCGGATTAGTTCCACAGAGGCACTTTGATATTGAAGTTACAGACTGGACCAGGTGATAAGACTGAAGAATGGAGACACTTAAAAATAATTCTCATGTCTTGACTCCCCGGAGTTAATGACAACGAGAGCACAAACTGCCTACGCCTTTACCCTTTGCAGTCTTTTCAGAAAGGAAGGATTCAATTCCATTAAAACAATAGCATGCAAATATAAATAGCAGAGGAATAAAAGCAATGATCATCATTACCCTTTAGCCTGCCTTGGAAAGCCACAGTTCCAAGGTGAGATCAGGGCACCAAAGCTCTCATGGTTTTCTCTGCTTGTTTTATAAGCGAAGAGCTAAAAGCCTACGTAAAGTTAAAAGGAGACTGCCAACATTAAAATGCGATGCAAGATGGGACACGGGGAAGTGAAGGTCAACAGGATTGTCTGCTAATAAGACATGAACTTGCATTACTTAATGATACCCTTGTAACTTGTCAGAAGTAGAAAGCTTAAGGAGTTAGTGAGCAAAGAGAGTCAAATGGAAATTAAGCTGGAGTTCTAGCAATATTTTAAAGAGAAATAAGAAAAGATTCAGAAATAATCTATCTCAGAAGTTAAAATCCGCAGGCAAGAAAGTGTATTTGAGACGATACATCCAGGACATAGCATATTCATGTTCCTTTTTTCAAAGAAACATCTTACTAAAATGAGGATTCCATTAATCTCTTGAATAGAGTACTCCTGTTTTCTTTCTCACTTTTATTTATTTATTTAGAAGCTACCTAAATATTTTGAACTTTAATTGAATATTTAGACTTGGCTTAGATGTGAATACAGTAGTTGTAATGGGTTTTTTTTGTGAAAACATTAAATAGCAATGATGGTAAGGTATTGGAGTCTATTATCAGACTTTTGGCTAAAGCTTTCTTAAATACATTTGTGTAGGAACAGACGGAATGTTCATATAAATATTTAAAAAATCTTTTCATTTGTATTGATTTAAAACTATATTGATATATATACAGATATCAATGTGTTACTTTTCTACCTATCAGTACAGTTTTATTTTTTTCTTCTTAGAAATCAACCACTACAGTAAACATGGGAGATCTTTTTAGAAATTGAAACACACCAATAATCATGGGAGGACAGATATAATACTTTATCTCCATGGTTAGTTTACATTACAAATCCCCAATTTAGAGAGCCATTCTCAGCAATTTATTTAGATTGCATAACAAATCACTGGTGTCAGAGAAACAGTAAGAGCTGCCCATCTGTTTCACAGCTTAAATATCACCTGCCAATAAGGCAGCGGTTTCAGATAAACCCTGCTAGTTTTTTAAGTGCAGAACATTTAATTGTAAAAAAAAAAAACCAAAAAAACAGACAAAACCTGCAGTAGTTGTGGTGTTGGCAGGTACAGTCAATCTGATAGTTCTGCTATTTTCAGAAATCTTTTCCATCAGAGACTGTAATACCACAGTCTGTATTTTGTGTTGTAATCTGTGTAGCAGAGTCCCTTTTGCAACTCATGATCAGAGATTAACATTGCCTTCTGGGATAAGTCTATACACTTTATTCTCATAACCTTCCATGCATTTAGTCTCACAATATTCTTTCGAATCTGACAAGTTCTCAAGTTACAACATGAAAATATTTTTATTCTTGCTGGTCCTTTCATGATAATAACCCCTCCATATAAACAGATATCAAGACCTGCCTGGACACGTTCCTGTGTGGCATAGTCTAGGTATTCCTGCTCTGGCAGGGGGATTGGACTTGGTGATCTTTCGAGGTCCCTTCCAATCCCTAACATTCTATGATTCTATGATTCTATGATCTATACCATAAGAAAAGACTTGAAAAAAATATGAATTTTGAAGTTTGGACTATTTCTAAATTAAGTTGATAAAACATCAGCCAGAGCCTTTATGTTCTTAGACTATTTTATAGTAGCAGTAATGAAAACAGTATCCCTATTAAGACATTTTTGAGTGTAGAAACTGGACCTTGGCATAAACGAGGGACAGAGCTGTCATTTCTTTGCAAGTCAACAAAGATCAGACGATCCTTTCAAATTTGAACCGGAAGACAGACAAGTACAATCAGCTCCATCTTTTGTGCTTTGACACACTGAAAGGAACTTGGAGCAAAGGGGGAGAAAAAGGGCTTAATGGGTTGGAAGGAATGACACATAAGAAAACCTTAGAAAGATTAAATATGTACAGCTTGACTAACCAACAATTAAGTGGAGGGAGAGAGAGGAGATATATCTGTCAAAAACAATGAGAAGGTAAACACCAAGGGGCAAGAGTAATTATTTAAGAATACAAATGGGACATATCTAGAAATAATGAGATCAAATTGGGAAAAGGACAATGTAGTCTGAATTTGAAGAATGATTTACTGTAAGTGAGAAAGGGTATTTCCACTTTTGTCTCTTGAGATTATCCCACAATGTGCTAGATCTTCCTCAAAACAATTAAAATGAAGTGGGTAAAACACAAGAGACTATAATCTGTTACTATTCTGTATTGGCGGGGCTTTGCTTTTTTTCCTAAGAGATCTTTTCTAATTGCAATGACTTTTTTTTCCAAAATTAATAAACAAAAAAAGCTAAATAAAATGAGAAGTTATCAAATAATAGGTGCTTGGGGATCAGGAGAAAGCTACTAGAAACTTTAAGGACAAAAGACTAAGCTTTGTATCAATTAAATAAATAATGATAGGCCATATCAAAGCATTTCCTAAGGTTCTCCACTCACTTCCAGTGTACTACAAATCTCATGTTTCCAGTCACTGAGTTTTGTGACCTTGCACAGTCCCTTGAATATCCTGATTTTTATTTGATCAGGTATATAAGTATAATTCAGAGTAAATATTTTTAAATTAAAAAAAACAACTAGAAAAGTAATTTTTTCAGTTGAAACTTATGGATTATAGGAAGGCAAAATGCAAAAAAGCTGCTAACTTGAAGTGCAAGAAATTAATTCAATGATTATGTTAAAATATACTATGCCTGCAAGAAAGAAAGGAGGAAAGAGAATTTCTAAATTTCATGTGGAATTAACCATAACATGAAAGGAAATTTGAAATTTGTGTAACAAAAATAGAAAAACAAGGCGGCATAATTCCTTTATACAAAGGAACACGTTCTGATAGTCTGAGTGACATTACCGAGTATTTTGAATAGTAATTATCAGATAATTAAAATTCAGTATTTCTATTCCAGTTTCTGCTTGCAGTGAGTTTTCTTTCATTGTCATTTTTATTTTCACCCTCAAATAAGGACATCGGTTGACTGAATTTTTCTGCTTGAATAGATATAATAATCAGAAGTTTAAAAAGTAAAACCAATGTGATGTAAAATTTCTATGCAGCTGAAGATCTGTATGTAAGGAGAAATACAAGCAATTAAGAATATGTAATTTATATTTTAGAAGGCTAGCTATTCTTAAGTGATAAATAGAGATTAACTATATATATACTAAGTAATTGGCTGTTGCACATCACTGTTCCTTCAGTATGGTAATTTTACATTCTTTCTGTCCCATTACACCACATATCTGAGACAGAAAACGACATTTAATACCTGTAATTTTATAAAATCTATCTAACCTGATTGATCTATGTAAACCTGGAAGTCTTAAAGATGGTCACAGGTTGCTCTGTTTATCCTTCCTTTCACTAGATGAATATTAGCTGCTGTTTACCAAACTATTTATGTCTCAGAACTGATACACCTTTGAAATTGAAGAGATAATATGAGCATTAAGTATGTAAATAAAGTAGTAACGTTGAATTCCTTCAGAAATTACTTCTGCCGTGATAACAAGTGGACATGAGTAATCTTTTCCAGAGCAATATAAGTTTATGTAATAATCTAGAAGAGTGAAATTTGTCTAAAAAGCAGTTGTTTCTTTGAAATACTTGCATTTTAAAAGCCTAAACTAGTACAATACAATATGATGCACAGAAGTGTAAGCACCAGGAAACAGCATCATTCTACGCAGTAACACTATGACAGTAAAACCTAAAAGGCTGTTCTACTTGGAGGACGACTATAAAACTGGCAGAGATGGCTTTCAGGCAGGCTGCCCTCTACTGATGCAAAGTGCTTAATTTACAAATATGCAACCAGAACCTGTTATTTGTTCCTACTGAAATGCCAGGAATTGAATGAGAAAGAGGTATATCAACCACGTTTCTGAAAAATCCCACTCACATCCTACATCTGTCGTGTGAGTTTTAAAACCCAGAATTTGACTGCAAAAAGCAATTGATGGGTATTTCCATTGTGCATTGTTAGAAGCCGAAGATATATCTTTACTGCTCCTCAACATGGTCCTTCAGATATGTGAGTCAAACCAAACACTACTCTTTGTTGGTAGGAGAACTGGCAAGAGATGATCAAGCAGGTGAGCAAGGTGGCTGGTTCTACAACCTGCCCGTCCCTTTTTGTGTATGGAAGAATGGGAGAGGCAAGGGAAAATGCTTCAACAGTGTTAAAGTACAGACAGTGAAAAAACAGTAATAATTTCTTGTAAGACATCTGGCTTTCTATTTTGCTTACTTATGTATTTATGCACATCTAAAATACGGCTTTGCTGAAAGAGGGTCCTGCCTTTTATTTTTTTTCCTTTTTTTTTTTTTAACTGATATTAGAAGGGCCTCAGCCTTAAACTGAAGTAAGATCTAAATAAAGAAAAAATTGTCTGTTTACAAAATAATGTCTTTAAAAAAATCTATGTTTAGAACTGAAAAAAAATGAAATCAGTATGTTATTAACTTAATAGGGAAACTGAATTTTTCAGATTATCAGGGAAAAACAGAATATGTCAGAAACAAAGCATATATCAGTTGTCTTGCATACAAAGCCCTACATAATATTTTCCCTGTCCTTAAATTTCTCCCCTCTTTTCCCATTAAGTCCCTGAGGGAACACCTGATAAGACCAAGTGAGTAATTGCATTTTTAAGTAGAGGAACCTTACTCCTTTAATCTAAAATTTTGGAGGACAGTAAATACATAGAAAGTAGCCAGCACTATAACTGCACTTGAATTACTATCTCTTTTGGATGACTATTTTTTACTGTTGTTTATAGTTTGTAAACTGCATAGAAATGTGTATATTCGATAATATATGTCAAGTTAAACTATCGATAGAAGACGTTCAAATTTCAAAATGGTTCAGATAAAACCTCTAACGTATACAGGTTATCAGACACAAGACAAAAAACTTGGTGTTTTGTCAGAAAGGATAAGCACAAAAATATGTATATTTAAAAAGTATAGAATCAAAACCATATAGAAGACTGCCAGCAAAAAAATATCATGAGGTTCTGAACAAGTAATCTAAGGAGCTTGCTTAATTAGAATTCAGATCGAATTTGGTTTAGCTATATCAATAAATATATAATAACATATGTAATATAACTTTTATTTCTTCATTTCTTGATTTCTTTATTTCTTTTAACAAAGTGAAATGACAGATAAAAGCCAGAGGTTAGGTGGGAATGATTGGGAGAAATTGTGAGCTTTAGGAAAAAAGAAATGATGATCAAGAGCCAGAACAACACTTCAACACATTTATGAAATGTTATATAGCTTTGATACAGTTAGGAAGCAAAAGAACACAAGGACTGTATTGAGCAAGATAAAATCAGCTTCTAATGACATGCTTGTCCTAGATGGCCAAGTCACAGCTGTAAAATATCCATTTCATGCTAACCCACTGAGAATTAAAAGAGAACGATCAATTCTGAACAAAACTGCATGCAACAGTGTCAGTAACAGGAAAAAAAAAATTATCATGAGAGCCTATCAGGTACCACTTTAGGTGGAATTACACTTATCTGAAAGTTAGTTTTATTTAGAAAATATAACTTCAGTGCATAAAACTGCATGACCAACTACAGCTCTTAAAGAGTATTGTACCCCAGAGCTGTAAAAACTGTTGAAGTCTCAGTTTTCAGCCAACTTTAAAGAGGCACATTTTAGTGAGGTTACTCATACTTTAACAGTAAATATTATTATAATTTAACAAGAGCAAGTACAATGTAAAACTGGCTGGTCAAAGCAATCAAACCCATAATTATCCAGATTATTTATTACTATTTCTACCCTCTCTGAGTTCTGTAAATTCAGACAGTGAAAAAATGCTAGTATTGTCGTTGGAGAGTTAGAACATAAATCTGAGATTTCAATGAACCTCTGCAGAAGTTGTTGAAATTTTGGTGATGGGCTTAATTGACTGGTATTTTCTACAGCAAACTACTAGAGAATGGATTGTCTTTTTTCTAGGAAGTGTTAGATTCACACCTCACAACTGTTTTCATACATTGTAGTCCTCGAGGGATAACATAAACACCACAGATACATTTATATCACACTAAACACTTGTTACAGTCCTAAAATCAGATATTTTACATAGCTCTATAAACTTAGTGTTCCAGTTATATAAGAAGCTTAAATATGCTTGAAATAAATATTGATTTCTGGAGCTCAGCCACTTCCTATAAGGCTGATGGCTGTAAAAAATCTCTTACAGAAGGATAAATAATATTTATTTTTCCCTACATAAACCCTACTTCTAAATTATTGAACAAATGACATGTTTGAATTAAGCACATAAAAATATTCATCTTTCTGTTTCATTCTTTTACTATCAGCACTAAAATTTTCTCCAGTGGCCCTGATATACTTGATGTGAATATTTGTAGAATATAAAAAAGGTTAAGCTTTGATTTGCGGAGAAATGGAGCTAGATTATTCAACTAGAAAAACAATTTGAAGCCTATTTACATAACCGAAAAATATAACAAAGCACAAAAGAAGACTTTGAAGGAAATCCTACTGCCCTTTCTGGAGTAGTGGCAGGATAGTTATTTGGAGAATGCCAAGATGAATTTCCCCAAGGTTTTCTGTCCTGATAGAACTTTTCACATGGCCTTCTCAATGAGCAGCAGTGCCTTTAGTAGAACCACAGGTGGAGGAACTGCCGTGGCTGGTATTTCCCCCTGGTTTCTGCTGATATTTGAAGTCCAGACACGTACTTAAAATGGGTTTTTGAAGTTTTTATGACATCTTAGTTAAGCATAGTTGGCCAGTGTGACCTATTCAAGCTCTAGAGCCAATCCTGATGGGAAATGGGAAACCTGGAGGGTACCAGCCATAGACAAAAAGCCAGGTAGCTAAGAGCGACTCTGCAAAAGGGGAAACAGGCAAAATATTTTCATTTTGATACCTTTGACAAGATTTGTGTATCATTTAAATTAGAATCAAACACTGCATATCCCAGGTGCTTTTGATGAGAAATCAAAAGGATTTCCTTGTGCAGTGTTTAAAGCTAATTGATTTTCAAGCTTCCTGCCATTATCCATGCTGGAGTCAAAGACTTGAGCTGTAAAGTATGCAAAGAGGCTGCCTAAACTGTTCTGAAGTTCAGAAGGCAGCAGTATACTCTGCTCCAGCTCTGCTTTTCTGAAAGTTCAAAGGAATTTTTGTGATTGGCATTAATTTTCAACACTACTGAACTGCATCAGAATGATAATTGGAGATACTAATGCTTGAAATAAATACTTTGTACCAATGAAGCTCTCATGAAAGACTTGAATTCATGACTTTGCTAATGAGCATGTGGCTATAAGAGGCTGTATAATGATAAGGAGCCTTATTGATCAAAGAATTTGCCTATTTCACTGTGCATTTCTGTAATTACGTCAGCAATATGACCTATTCTCTGTATCTTCCCTGTCAAATATAAAGAGTATAGTTTTATACAACCACTCCCCCACCCCCCATACTTAGTAAAGCTTGTAAATATGTGCTTTAAGTACAAAAAAAGCCTCAAATGCCATGGCAATCTATTGAATATAGCTAATTATGCTCATTTAGAAACATGCTTAAGTTTTGTAAAACAGGCAGAATTAAGCATCTTCATGCTTCTTGACTGAGAATAGGAATGAAGGTATAAGGAGAAACGAGGCGAATAAAGACTTACAGGAAAATTTTTCCTAGCTTATTACATCCTCTTGGATTCAGGGTTTTTTAATGTTGTTCTGTATTTCATTTTTCACATGTGGAATGACCTCCTTATAGTTAATAGTACCATCTAAACTTCTATGAATGATCAAGATACAGGATTGCAATACTTTATTGAGAAATAAATATTAGAAAAATACTCTCTTTCCTTTTGCAAAATTTTTGAATAATCCACCACTCTTTTACCCTAAAATTGAGATGCCTTTATAATCCTCTGAGATTCAGATGTAACAGTAACAATAGTCTAAGGAATAGCAAAGACAATGAAAGAAGTAGGAAATCACTAACTAAAACCAACCAAACAAACACAAACCATAAAATGGCAAGACTATAGAATAACCTTTTCAGACGTACACAGAGGATTTCACCATTTATTTTATCACCATGTCTTGTTTCAAATCTGATTTAAAAGTACCTGTGAAGGAAATCCACCTGCGTAAATTTGTATAACCATGCAATAATTCATAACCTTTGATCTTATTCCCCCAAAAGCCCAAACTGATGGTATTTTGCAACTTGTTCAAGTCACAAGCATAGCAATCAGTTGGAAAAATTAAATTAACTACTTATCTCTGTTGTACTCTTTGAAAATCAAGCAGTCAAAGACACAAGATTTAGGAGTGTTAGAGACAGATATTCTACACCATGTTTTAATTAGTAATCTAGATTTCAGTAAAAACAGCAAATAAGCATCTTAATCCTTTCATTTCTAATGCATACCTAAAGGATGTAGATTTTTCTGGAGAGTAAAAATGTTTCATTCAAGGAAAACTTTATTTACAACCATCAGAACTACATTGTACTTTTACATGTGCTTTTCAGGCAAGTACCTGAGGGTACCTGAATCACTAAGAAAATGTAAAAAATTTCGCAGTAACTGTAGTGATAGAAACCTGTTTTAGTTTGATCTTATCCATTCTGAGATATTCATAAGAACGTACTTAAAATGTATTTTGTTTCGAGTTTGAAGTGAGTTATCTAGAGGACATCACAGAATGGAGTAAGTGTGAAAGTCTTTTTTATTTTCTTAATTTTTTAAATATTTATCTCCACTTTTTTTTTTTCTTTTTTTTGTTATTCATACTGTGCAGCTCCCTAAACTAGGAACAATTTGTATTCATATTTTCTCTCCTTGGAACACATTCTTTTGAGTAGACTGCAATGCCCAATTCTCTCAGCAAAGAAATTGTATCTTTTAACTAACCAGTAATGTAGACATTTCAGCTACTGCTTGCTGTCAAAGTAACCAGGTTATTCTACCACTAACAGTCAACCTTCTGTTGAATAGATACGAAGTATCTCACAAGTAACGTTCTCCTTAGTATTCTTCATCTTAAATTACAGATACTATGACTGAATGTCCATGCTTATGTCTAGGAGGTCATAATGAACACCAAGAGGTATTACTAAATACAAAAAAAAGAAGACATTTTTGACTGTCAAAATATGAAAAGAAATTTACCTTTGCTTGACGAGGTGGAATAGAGCTTGAATGGAGAGCAATGCAATGTCATTTTACATGCTTTTATCTGTGTTGTACTTCAGAGGAGGAGAACTGGCATCTATTTTATTTTTTAAAAAATAATTTATTTCTAATTTTCCTCTGTGTTAATTCAGCCTTTCCTCCTACATCACTAGAAAGGGGAAAGGATCAAATCTACGAGGGTGTATATACATTAGCACAACTGGGTAGGTAACACAGTTTGTGCATATGACGCCAAGTACAAAGATTGCCAGGACAGCAGCAAAGTGGGTGACTTTACCTTGTGGACTTGTCCTGGTTTTGGCTGTGATAGAGTTAGTTTTCTCCCTAGTAGCTGGTATAGTGCTGTGTCCTGAAATGCTGATAACACATTGATGTTTCTAGTTGTTGCTAAACAGTGTTTATACAAAGGACTTTTCAGTGTCTCATGCCCTGCCAGCAAAAAGGCTGAAAGGGCACAAGAAGTTGGAAGGAGACACAGCCAGGACAGCTGACTCAAACGGCCAAAGGAATATTCCATATCACAGGACATCATGCCCAGTATATAAACTGGTGGGTTTGGCCTGGAGAGGTGGATGTCTGTTTGGAGACTGTCTGAGCATTGGTCAGCAGGTAGTGAGCAATTGCATTGAGCATCACTTACTTTGTATATTGTTATTTTACTTTTCTGTCCCCTTAAACTGTCAACCCATGAGTTTTACTATTTTTGCACATTCTCCACCCCATTCTGTTGTGTATGGGGGGGTAGTCAGTGAGCGGCTTGATGGTGCTTAGTGGTGTTAAACCATGACAAGACTACTGGAAAACAGCTTCAAAGAAAAATGAAGCTTAAAACAGTTTTATCTATCACACTTATCAACAGCTCTCTTCCTACCTAGCTTGTTAGCTCTTGAATTAATTACGAAAGCTGGGGGATATTCACCCAAATTATTCAATGAGCCAGGTAACTGAAAGCATAAGGTGATTAGCTTAAGCTGGATGATTAAGCTTTTCATTGGCCATATTTGAGGAACTGAATCACTCTCTTTGAACGGTTTCCAGTGGCGTAACTCCGAGCACTCATTAAGCCTTGCTTAATGCTAAGCTCCATGACTTTAATGTTTATTTCTCACCTTCATTCCCTCCACTTTCCTGCCTATTGTTTGGGGATGTAGCTGATAGGGGCAATAGAAAGAAAATAAGTTTGCGCTCTGGATATGTTTTGTGTGGAAACTACACCCCTGTAAGAAGGCTCCTTGCTTCTTAAAGCATGTGCAGTGCCCATTACCGTGCTTGAGAGGGAAAGCTTTCCCCAGCAGCAGGTCCTCCTTCATTCGGCAAGCAGGCAGAGATAAGTTAGAAATGAGAGGTAACCCCCAAAGCATCGTAACACCTTTAGCACAGCCCAAAAGCGTATTATTGAGAGGGTGGTACACACCGCGCTAGCTTTTGTGTTGAAGAAGAGAGAGTTGAAAGTGAGTAGCCAGACTTTTCTTCTCTTCATGATCCAAAAAAGTATTCATAGGAATAAAAATAAAAAACCAGTAGCGAATAAATCATGAAACACTTAATGCATTTTCTGCTATTAAGGTTCTCAGTAACATCTCCTAATGTATTTAAATTCAGAGTTAAATGGATGGCCTGAAGTTTATTTTCCTTGTAGATTCTTTACTATTAAGAATAACAGTACGAAGACATCCAGGACCCTCCTAAATCCTACTTTGCTCACGTGTAAAGTCTCTATATTAATGTCAGTTCCCAAGCAACCAGCAAACAGAAGATCTTTTACTACAGACTATTAAGCTTCAAAAAAGACTACGCAGCCTTTCAACTCTTTCACATGTAGTCAATGTTTTTAAATATTTTATAACAGCTATCAAAAAGTTACATGATATTAATCATCCAGAATGTTAAGTCTGTGTTCATGAGTTCTTTTTCCTGTGATTTTATTTTTTTAAAATTTGTTTTTCCCTATTGTTTCAGTTTATTACACATATTAACTATTATAAAAGAAGAAATTATTTTTTTTTCTTTCAGGAATCTGTTCTGACTCTACTTAATTTTTTGGTTTGATTTGCTTCGGGTTTTTTTTTTTTGCCATTTTGAATGATGGTTCATGTTTTCCATATGGATATCACCAGCTTCAAGTATCCGTAGCAGAAATATGGCAGACTGAAAAGCTATGACTTTTCAGCAATACAAACAGACAATACAAAAATTATAATTTTGTTTCTACATGTAGACGATAATTATGGCTTTTTTAGGTACTCTGCTAAAAAAGAAAAAGCAAGTTAAAACCAGTCACCTTGTAGAGACTCCACTTGGGAGGCACCTGGATGTAAACATGTAAAGGTATGAGGTCACATGCATCAGGTCTGTTGTCATTGCTCCTAAGTGATTACACTTGCTTAAAAGCTCGTTGTTTTGTATGTGAAGCTACCATTATTTTTCCTTTAATACTTAAAAAAGACATTTAATCTGCCATTTTTTTCCTGTGTCAGATTGCCTCACAAAGTCTTGCAACTCTATAGCTGGCACCTGCATTTACTCAGAGAACCTTGTATCATCAGCAACATTGTCATCCTACTCCTAAATTTCTATGTTGTCTATGTATATCCCGAATGGCACACATCCCGCTATGAATTCCTGCCAGGAGCTTCACTTCCAATATGTAAGAGTATCCATGGAAAGAGTAGTTGTGTTTGTTTTTTTAAAAACCTTTTGGAGCACGTGGAGTCATCTGTTTCACAAGCCTTAGGGCGTCCCTCACTCAAGACTTTAAGGAAAGTGAACAGCTGCAGTATCATAGAAAAGGTCCTTGCGTGTAGGAACACTGGCTTAAAAAATAGAAAACTAAGTAGACATAAATGTTTAAGTCTTGCAGTGGAGGGAGGTTTTCTTTTTTCTTCCTTTCTACAAAGACTTAGAAGCTGGACGGAGCACTGTTGAACAGTCGCCCTAGCTGTTGGTACTATGGTTGAAGCACAAAGGGAGAAAACAGTCAAACTTCATGATGTCTGTGTGCTGCAGCTGATTTACAGCCTCTTCATTTTCTTTCTCATGCGAGGTGGTGAATATACAAGATGTTGATTGCCTTGAGATTCATAGAGAGTGAAGTAAGCTTGTAATACAAGAATAATTCACTAGTAAATATTAAAAGTACTTTTTGACAAGTATACTTAGAAAAGTCCAAATTAGCAGAATGATTTAGGAAATCAGGAATAATTATAGTAAGAATTGTGGGTTTTTTTGTTATTGATCTAATTATTTCTCAGCTGAATTACCCCATGGTTCTGACTAGGATTGCTGTTTGAGAAAATAATTATAAGTTTTGGAAAGTACCAAGTAACTGTAATTATTGCTATGTTAACATCTGTATCCCACATAAGTTAGATTGTCAAGAGCACTTCATAAAATACCACGTTTTTTTTTAATGAAAATGACAGGTAGCCTTAAGCATAGTATTTTTTTAAATGGTGATATCACATAATTAAAAGAAAAATCTCTAAATAGTTCAAAGTAACAGCATTTAACCTTGCTATACTCTCCACAGTGATAAAATACATCTTTGTAGCTGTTTAAAATTCATATATAGGTAAATTGATTTTAGTCGGAGCTATGTACTTAATCACCTTTGAGAAACTGGGCCTCAGTCCCTAACCAAGTCTGCTTAAATACGCTAACCAAATTGTTTTCCAAGTGCTGACATTCTGGAGCTTTGCAGTATCACTGGGTGTTTCTGAGTATTAGATGTAATGATACATATATAAACTTGTTTCAGAAAACACAGTTATGAAATTGATAAAACATTTTCTGTGATTACTACTGATTTCTCACAACTATATAGCTGGTAATGTTTATCTAGCATGTGGACAATAAATACTACTGCATAATTTTTTTTAAGATCCTTCTAGAAAAAACATATATAGACATCTGAATTATTTGTCTCAGACTGGCCTAATCCTTCCTTCCTGCTATGAAAAGATGAGTTGAACTAGGTATTGCATTGACTTTTTTTTTTCCATTGTTGAGTATGCCTTTCTAACATCAGAACTGTATATAATAAAACTTAATTCTTAAAGGCCCACTGGAATTTCACAGCCATGGGCCCAACATGTTCCAGAAGTTGCTTCTTTCCAGAGTGATTATGCTTAGTGTTAAACCCAGATTTAAAGGAAATATGTCTTTTAAATAACTACATATTTTCTTCTGAATGTTTCTTCAGAGTTTATATTCTACATAAATACTCTGTGTTTCAGTGAAAGAACTTTAACAACTGGAGATTCTTTCAGAGCAGAATCCTGATTCATTTTAAGCTCTGTGTAATGTTTGCATGAATGCAACTGCAGAATTAAATATTCAATTATGTATATTCTGATAAAAATAATCTTTTTTATAATTTAAATTTCTACATTAAGGATGAACAGCCCAATGGAAATTGGGTCTTTAAACAAAGTATTAAACAGTATATTGCAGTAAAATAGGACAAGTTGTGTTCAAATGGAGGAGGAATTGGTGGGATGGAATTTAGAAGAAAGAAAATGAGTATTTTTATGTGAGAGAGTTACAAACTTCGAGCTTTTTGCAAGCATATATTTATTCTTTTTTTTCAGATGATTGCAGTGATAATTGAGGTAAATGTGGAAAAGTGAGAGTGGATACTTAGGAGAGGATGAATAGGACTTTTATGAGACGGATAGGCACTGCAGATGCATGGAAAATGGATAGAAAGATAAGGGACAACTTGTCAACTTGTCATGCTGGGTTAGCCAGACATGAGAGAGAACTAGGGAGAAACTATTTATTAGAAGATATAGAAAAAAAGTGAGTTTGATAGTAAAGAGAATAGTCATTTAAGACGAATGCAAGGGAAATGGATTAAGAAGGATGTTTAAAAAAGCAGCAACAAGAAGCACCCAACAGTATTATACACTGGAAAACGAAATCCCTAGAAAAAACCCTGAAAAACAGAGGCATAGACCACAGATAAGGGTGAGGGAAACAGGAGATAAAAATAAACAAGCCAGTTACCAGGGTGTTTTTCAGTTTAAATTCTGCATAAACTTTAAGCCAAAATGAATTTTACAGGCTGCGTGGAATGTGTTGATGCACATCGAGTCTTATCCAAAGACAACTCGAATCAATGGCAAAAGCCTCCTGTGGTTATTTATAGGTTGAAATCACACTTAGAACTTTGCAGATCCAAAACAAGAGCTGAAATTTGATCTACCAAAACCACAAAGATTTGGGGAGGACTTTGATCATACCTCCACTTAAGCAACGTCTTTCCAAAAGCTTTAAGTATTACTGAATTGAGGTCTCAAGGGTGAGTCTGTGGGCATGCAATGATTGCCAACCTCAGAGACTTTCACTTGCAAAGGTCAGCTGATATAACACTGCTCTAGGCTTTTGTGGCTTTTTTTTGTGGGTATCACAGAACCCCTGACAGATTTCAGGCAAGTAGTATTCTGTTGAATGAAAGCTTGAGTGTATTCCCTATCACACTTGTAGCAATTCAGTATCAATCTGGCAGCACCATCATGCTTGAAATTGTGCCCATTCCCATCATGAGTCTGTTTTTTTCGAATGGTTTATAATTTAGCTATTTTAAATCACAGTAGTATGAAACTCAATTTAGAAATTCTTATTCTGGCTGTATTTTCTTCTCACTAAATTGCACTTAAACTGTTTCATTCTCTGTTTAGGTGAGCAACTGAAAGAAAGAAATGTTTTAGGAAATAGTGTTCCTTACTTCTCACTAAGCAGTGCCTACTTAAAAAAGGAAACTTCGTATCGCCAACACAGACAATTGAGATACCAATTCAGTACTGCTTGTGAAATTTGTCAATGTATTCTCTGTAATATATTTATGCTGTCATTCCAACAATAGCTTCACTGCATGGCAAGTCTCCTGCTCTGGTCAGGTTGGAGGGAAACCTCTATATTCAGCCCAGCAACTCATTTTAAGGCAGCTCTTCTGTCTGCATTGTGTGTAGTGTTTTAGATGTCACCCTTGAACTTCCAGTTACTGAAATGTGCACAGGTATTATAAGTTTCTTACTCTGCAAATGTACCTTTTTCCACTACCAATTTTCATTTACCATTATGCAAGCAGACACATACATTTACTACATATCCTATGGAACAAATACTCATATTTGTCTTTCTAGTAAACATCAGCTTAAGGTAAAAATGTAAACTAAGAGGTTGTGTTTCAGCATTGGGATGACCAACATCACTCAGGTGAGACCAATAGTTAAATAACACTGAAAGATACTTAATGCCAAGTCATGCACTTCATGCCCAGTGTCTCCTGTTCCTCAGGAACCAGTTTTTACCTTAACTCTGATATTTTCCTATTGTCATATTAGCCAGTTGATAAATGTTACTAGTGAATTTCTGCTTTGCTTTTGTTGTTGTCTTTCAGTGGTAGCTTCTTTGAACACTCTCTCTCAGAAATGTGTAGTTGCTCTTTGATTTTTCTATGTTAGGTTATATAGTCATCTCTGGAGCAGGTGGAGATTTCACCTGGAGATTGGCAGGAAATTCATTCCAAAGTTCAGTGAGATTCTATGGAACTGTTTTCACAACTTTAAAAGCCCTGCCACTCATTTGTACAAACTGTCCTTGCTTTTCAAAGCACTAAACTGTAGTTTAAACCATATCAGCTGTAACTATTTAAGCCTCCTGGAGAGCAGTCAGTAAAGACTCATCACCATTTTACAAATGGCTAGGCGGAGAGCTTCAGCCGGCTACCCCAGAATAAATGTATCACTATGGATAGAAGACTTACAATATCACTCCTGGTTAACTGGTCAAAGGAAGTGCAGCAATTAAAGCTCCATTCTATCAAGAACCAACTCAGAAAATGTTATAGGACAGTAGCTGTGATCTGCTCTAACTTAACCCCATGCAACTTAAATGAGATTGTGCAAGTGTAAGTCAAGGTAAAAATTAGATCAGAGTTGCATCTATATGAGTTACATAAAACCAAGGATTTACAAATGACAAAAAGGCAGAATTTTAGACTTTTTACATGTGACAGAAATATGTAATCTATTCTAGTGAACATTAAGGTTTGAAGCAACTGAAATATGGAAAATAATAATTTAAGGTTGATTTTATTGTCTCATTGTACACTTTTCACTTCTACCTTTCCTCACATATAAAAGTTATTTTGAGAAAATTAGGTAAGTCTTACAGAAAAATTAGCACTAAAACTGGTGGGTACTAAATAGTTTCACAGTGTGACAAGAACTCTGAAAAGGTCATTTTCCTATTATTTGCCTTTATATACCTATGCAATTAAAAGAAAAAAAAAAGAAAAAGGTATGGCATTCCACAAAAACTCACAGATATTTTTCTAAATCTCTTTTTTTGCAAAGACTAGTTTTTCCTACTACTGATCAATAAGACTGAGAGAAGAAGAGATTAATCTACCAATGCTTATTTTTTTTCCTAATACCAATATGGCACTTAACTTGTCAATGGTTTAGTTACTTTTGTCTTGTCCTGCTTTCCTTGGGGATACCAAGTTGTGGATTTATCAAATACAGAATTCCAGAAAGCTAATTTTCTTGGAGCTGTCACAGTTTTACCAACAAATCATTGCACCAATTACAAAAGAATTAGATAAGAAGAAAATATTAATAATTAGAAGATGTTGGTGGATAAGTACATTTCATTAGAGAATAACGTCTCGAAGAAATTAAGAGCATTCCTTTAGCTTCCCTGTTTCATAGACAATGAAACTGCATTGATGAAAGGGACAGACTGCAAATATGAATAGCATCTGCCATATTCTCAGTCAGAATGCACTCCTGCTTCGGTACATTCCACTAATACAAATTTCAAAGGTGAGGATCCATCTATTTTCAGAATCCTAGAAAATCACAGTAGGACCCCACTTATGTGCGAGTGTGCTGTGGTTCTTTGCACTGTGCCAAAAGGAGCCTGGATAGATCAGGTCTCAGTAGGGCTTCATTCTAACATAATTTCACATACTTTGTCAATAGAAAGGATTTTTTTTTCTCTCTGAATTTCCAGAACAGAACAACAGGTTATGCATGTTTGTGCGTATGAATTACAAATGTATTTCATGAAAGTCAGCATTATTTTAAAAGGAAAACAGCACATAAGCTCACAAATACAAATTTTAGACCCAAATTTAGTTGTGCGTATAAATTGTTCATGCTATGGTACTCTGTTTTATATGTCTACCTGCCTGACAGTATCAAAAATACCAGGTATCATGTGCCTAAATGTGCTAAGAGTGGGTGTAGCAAAAGGACTCTATAAGCTAGCAGTAAAAAAAAAAAGAAAAAAGGAGAGAAAAATCTTTATCAACTGCTCTGCAGAACAAGTACTGAGTAATTATTAACCTCCAGAATATATAATACAGCTACTGAAGACTTGCATTTCATTGTTGTCACCAACAATAGGTCATGCTAAGTACAGCTTTAGACTTTCCTCCTTTAATGCTGTATGTTGAAAATTGAGTGTGAACACGAGAGTATATTAAACTTCAAAATTAGTATGTATATTGATTATTTTATTTCAGCTGGGATCATTAACAATCAGTCATACAAAGACTAGTTTTAAGCTTTTTTTCTTCCCTAGCACTGCATTACACAGGAACTTTGAATAAACCTTTTGCTACATTTAAAGCTCTATAACACCAGGGTTTTATTTTGAAAGAAAGAAACCAAGACATTCATCTTTGAAGACGTGAAGTCTGCTGTGATGCAGTTAACACAGATGGGCAAGATTTTCTGTAGGTGCCAAGAAATCTAGAAGTTATAAAGTAAAAAACTAGGAAGCTAGTGTTGAATACAAGTTGTAGAGAAGATACAAGTGCAAGTAAGATAATGATTAGGACCGAAAAAAAAGGCTAAGATACCCTTTCATGTTCTCCTATAGGACTCATATGAATGTGCTATGCTTTCCCCCTTGCCTCCCAATCCTTCTTTCCTCTGCCTGACGAGCCTCACCAGTAACTCCACACTGGAGGCCTGGGAAGAGACACTCTCCTCTTGAAAATTGCCCTGCAGCTCGTATCAAAGAACAGCAAGGGAGGCATAGGCACGCCAGAGGAACAGACTACACATATTCCAGAGCAAAAAATAGAAAACATGGGACTCCGATAGATAATACCTCCCTCTAATTTCTTCCACTGCTTGTTCTTCCCTACTACTCAGCCCTTCCCATCCTTCCTCCTTTCTAGCAATCCAAACTACTTTTCCCCTGTTATTTCTGTCTTAATCCTCCTTCAGTCCTTCCAAATGTCTTCACGGGTAAACACATCACTTACTTTTCTTGTTAAAGCAGTGTCTTCTGAGTTTTACTGTGTGCTTGGATTATGTTTTCCCATACTGAAAGTCTCAGACACAAGCAGATGCTTGTCACACCTTTCCCCTTCCAGGATTCCTGTCAGTATTGGGATATGGTTTGATGCTGGCTGGTGGGGAGATACAGAAGGATGAGGCTCAACAGCTGTTGCACATTCCTTCCAGTCACCTGCACCACGTGAAAACCAGCAGGCTACAAAGCTCCTTGGCTACCTTGCCTGCTCATATATTTTCAGGCTAGGCTCACACCTACTGAGACTACTTACTCTTTATTTTTAATTTTTTTTAAAAAGCTGTTTTCACTGTTGATTACCTCTCAAGGTAGTAGGTATCCAGTGGGAATGAGGCTGTCTGGGGCAGGCTCAGATTTTGGGTCATTCTATATCAGCTACTGCTTTGAGCCTGCTGCTGGTTCCTAACTGTGCAGGTCTCATTGCAAATTCTGCCCTGCTCTCATAGTGTGGCTACATGGACATATCTTCTGTTATCCATGGGAAAATAATTAAGTAAATAAGTCTAGGAGGAGGCATTTTCTTGTTAGGAACTTCTTGCTCATTTAATCAAAGAACTGGAACACAGATCTACCCAGCTGAAGTAGATGGTGACTTTTAAAATACAAAAATAAAAACATCTGTAGTCTTTAATTTGTGTTATAATGCACTCTATAATAGGTATGCCGAGACTGGAGTTTTACCCGGATTTCAGACAGAGAAGGAAAACCACAGTATATGTGCTGAAAGGCAGGCACAGCAATATCTCTGGTTTGAATAGAGTATCCTCTATCTTTTTACTTTCAGGGGGTGAAAACTCACTTTTCCAGCTACTTTAGAAAAAAAAGTAAGAGACTGACTTAAAACCAGATGAGATAAAATGTTAATCTTTCCATCAGAAAATAAGAGTGTTTTTAAGTGCTCTGTAGTGCTGTATTCATGATAATGAGATTCATGCAATTTCTTTTCACTGTTACAGCTTTCCATTTTCACGTGATACTGTACCCCATTCAGCCCCATCAATGGCAGAGGCTGTATCTGTTTATGTACAAGCAGCAGCCTAATTTAGATGAATAAAAGTTGTTTATGTTGTTTTCCTTTTCCAGAGGGATATACAGTAAATAATTAACCCAGTGACCCCTACCCTACTTGTTTAACATTTATGCAGTTACTCAGAGCTTGTATCTGATAGTCCCATAGCCACGAAATCTATGGCAAAGGAGAAGAGTTATACTGAACACAGGCAGTAAAAAATATATGACATGGGTTTTAATGCAGCAAGGCAACGAGGCAGTAGCCTGTGCTTGTTTTGCTCTCATCTGCACCTAATTCCTTCATTCTTTCAAGTTTGTAAGACTTACTATTTTATGAGTTGTAGATGGTCCTTTAGGACATGAATGTTGTGCTGTAAAATGGCTATGAAAAGACACAAATAGGCAAAAGAAGGCAGCCACTGAAACCCATGAGTTTCACCTTTTTGTTCAGCATTTTTAACTCTTAGCTGTATTTTGAAGAAAGCATTTGAACCACTTTTTTCTTCAGGTTGCAAAACCCTGCAAATACAGCTTTCTAAGCACCGAAGTGCTTCATGAAGACAAATTTTCTAGTTTTTTTTGTTCATAGAGGAAACTGTGCACCAGTTATGCTTGTGGCATTACTTGGCTGTCTCCTCCAGAAGCAGTGCAGCCAGTTTAGCCCAGACCTGTGCCTGACCGGTTACAGGTTGCTATTACCCTTGTCAGATCAAACTCAGTACTGGGCTGACACATACATCCTCTTTGCAGTAACTGTGGTCTGTTGGCTGGGACCTGAATGCAGGTGTGTGCATCACAGCTTTACACAATTCAGACATATCCTGAGAATGTCAGATGATGGAGTTACATGTTTATAAAATATTATAGAAATTTTGAAGCAGCTTGTTACAGTACTTCTGGATTGTTAGGCTGAATCATTTGGGATTTGTAGTGAAGTTTAATTTCAGTGATCCAGAATACTGGTCAAAATACTTCTTGGAATTGGCATAAACCATATTACTGTGTTTCCAAGCCAAATGCTCTGACAAAAACAATGTCTGCAACTTAGTGAAAAATTCAATATACTCTGGTATTTTCAGATAAATTAGGTAGTAATTATTTTTTTCTTGAGAACACATTAAAGTTCTGAAACCATGAGCTTACTATTGATTGTGATTATTAATGGCTTCAAAGAGAGAAAAAAATGTAGCTGAGATTTAGGAAGGAAAGAAATTGAGTGTCCTTCTCAGTTACTTGATTTTGTTTAGCTTCCACTCTCGCTTGAACTAGAGAAATCTGTTTTTTGCCCCTCCTTTTTTCTGTATGTTCATGACCAGATTCTTGGTCTGTGTGTGCTACTGTCATCGATGTCACGCAACACTAGGCATTTTAGCATTAAAAGTCAATATAGCTGGACACTCCACTTGCTTAAATAACTTTGTTTCTTAGAGGAGGGAAGTGATCTGATTTTTCAAAATTATTTCAAGCCAAAGAAACTGCTGTGTTGGTTGGCATCATTGTAAGCTTGAACTGAATTATTTTTCATTTCCATAAATTAGAGGATTGGAGGTACTCGGTGTACTCATCCATCTTCTTGCATAACACAGGTCATATGACTTTTCTGATTTAGTTCCATTTGAAACAGACTACATCATTTAGAAATAGCGTCTGAACCTGATTTTAAAATTACCAGTGATGGCCAATCAACCAAAGCAGTTAGCTTTCCAGTTAAATGACCTCATTTTGCTTTTATTTTGCTTTTAGGAACATCTAATATCTGCTTTCAATACAGCTGTCATCTGCTTCCAGTCTCCAACATTATATTTCTGTCTGCTGGACTGAAGAACACATTATCAAAGTGTCCCCTACCATGCAGTATGTATAGACATCCTCTGATAAAAAATTTTAAATTTCCTATTAATAAAAAAGCTATATAAAATTATAGATTTAATATCTATATTTTTAAAGTGTTCCAACCCTATAATTAGCTCAGTAGGTTGAGCGTGGTGCTTGAAACACCAAAGGTCGTGGGTTCGATTCCCATTCGGTTCTCATGTGTTGCCTGACCTAGTCGAGAGGTGGCGTCCCTACCCACAACAGGGAGGTTGGACTAAAATGATCTCTAAGGTCCCTTCCAGCCCAGGCCATTCTATGATTCTATGAATTAGATTTTGTAATTTTTCATTGATCTCTTCCTACTTTATTGATAAACCTCAGCAACTGTTCACGATACCTCTCTATTCCAGGGTTTCACAACCCTTATTGTAAACATCTTACTGCTTATATCCAGTCTAAACCCAGTCCCTTTTTGTTTAAAACCACCTCCCATTGTCCTGTCATGACAGATCCTGCTAAAGGACTTCACTGAAAGAGTGGTAAGAAAGCATTTGAGCCGGCTGCCCGGGGAAGTGGTGGAGTCACCATCCCTGGAGGTGTTCAAAAAACACATAGACACGGCACTTCAGGACATGGTTTAGTAGTCATGGTAGTGTTGGGTTGACGGTTAGCCTTGATGATTTTAGAGGTCTTTTCCAACCTTAATGATTCTATGAAAAAGTCTGTCCCCGTCTTTCTTATAAGCCACCTTCAGTGGATGAACTACAAGGCAGGGATTGGAGGAGACAAGTCCCTCCCACTGTAAGAGAAGATCAGGTTCAAGACTCACTGAGAAATTTGAACGTGCTGAAGTCTGTAGGACCCGATGAGGTGCATCCCAGAGTCCTGAAGATGGAGGACATAGACCCATTGGAGCAAGTCCGGAGGAGGCCAGAAATACAATCAGGGTGTTGGAGCACCTGCCCTGTGAGGACAAGCTGAGAGAGTTGGTGTTGTTCAGCCTTGAGAAGAGAATGCACTGGAGACACCTTGTAGTGGCCTTCCAGTACGTAAAGGGAGCCTATAAAAAAGATGGGGAGGAGGGACTCTTTATCAGTGAGTGTAGTGATAGGATGAGAGGTAACTATTTCAAACCCAAAAAAGAGTACCTTTAGATTAGATATAAGGAAGAAATTATTTTCTGTGAGGGTGGTGAGACATTGGAACAGGTTGCTGAGAGAAGCTGTGGATGACCCCTCCCTGGAAGTGTTCAAGACCAGTCTGGATGGGGCTTTGAGCAACCTGGTCTAGTGGGAGGTGTCCCTGCCCATGGCAGGGGAGCTGGAACTAGATGATCTTTAAGGTCCCTTCAAACTCAAACCATTCTACGATTGTACGAAAAATTATGTGTGTTCCAAATCCCCTCACCAACAGTTTCAAGACCCTGAACTTGCTTTGGTCACTTTTGGACTGCCTGTTCCAGCTTCACAGCAACCCACATGGAAGAGCAATAATGGAGTAATAGTCCAAGGGCCAGTCCAGGCTAGGGAGTTTCCTGGTGATATCCTTAACCCCAGTCCCAGGGAGGCAATGCATCTCCCTAAGACTCGTGTCTGTCCAGCATATTGGATCCTCTGTTTCTCTCAGAAAGGAGCTGCCTACAATCATAACGTGGTTTTGATTCCTGGTGGAAGTGGTCAATTGGGGACAGGCCTTTCTGATGTTGGCGACACCTCTGGCATAAATGTACCATCATCTACATCATCAGCTGACTGATGTTCCACATCCAGAGCTTCACATCTGCTGTACGGTCACCTGGGAAGGCAAGGTGAGCAGGGAGTGGGTTCTGCTGCTGCCTGAAGTGAGGACATGGGTCCCTTTGCTTCCTTCCTTCAACTTACTGCCTTCAGCCCGGTGGGCTGGGGATACAGGAGCCCCTTGATCTTTTTTTTATTTTTTTTTCTCTTGGTGGTGCATATTGCTGTATCTGGTTCAGGGAAGGCTTTATCTGTCTCAGGGAAGGCAGAGCACGGTTCCACGAGTCTGTCACTTTTTTCATCCTCACTGATGCTCCTTAACCTGTCTGCTTCCTCCCAGGCCTCTGCCACTCAAGCAGACCATCTACCCAGCCTTTCTCCCTTCCTGCCATCAAGAATCAGTGAGAGGCCCTGGCCTTGCCCTGCAGTCTGAGGCTTGGGCGGCTCCGTGTTTCCCTTGGGATCCTTATCTGCGTTGCTCCATCGGTTCAGAGTACAGGGCGTTTGGGCACCGCAGCCGCGGCTCCGTCACGGCCCATGGCGAGAGGCGGGAAGATGGCTCCCACCGCCCGCCATCGGCCGCTCCAGCTTCCCACAGGTGCGTGGGTCACGCCTGAAACTCTCGCGAGAGTGGGGGCGCGCGCCACGGGTCCTCCCGCGTGAGGGAGGGGCACGAGCGGCTGCAGCCACTCTGGCGTCAAGGACAGAGCATTTGAGTGTCCCACCTGTGCCGCGGTGCCTCTCGCTCACCAGAGCCTCGGGCTTGTTGTTTCACGGCGCTGGTGACTGAGGGAAGCGTCAGGTAATATACAAGTAATTTACATTAGTAGGTAATGCTGCTTCTTCTCAGTGAACAATGTGTTTGTTGTGTTAAAATACAGAATCCGCCTGCGTCCCCGGTGTACCAGTGGCATATCTTGTTACGTGAAAACGGGCTACTGGTTTGTTTTCCTCTAGTAGAGGGAATATTTTACAACAATACGGTAAAATAAAACAAACGGGCTACTGGTTTATTCTTCTCTAGTAGATAATGAACGTTTTACAGCAATAAGATAAATAAGAGAAAAATCATCCCCACTGTGCTCTGCTGAGTCTGTTGGTGTTTCAGAGCCGTCCTTTATGTGTAACTCAATTCTAACGCTCAAAATACACCTGGTTTGAGTCCATTATGTTTTGCTAGGATTTGAGGATTCTT
Organism: Trogon surrucura; assembly: GCA_020746105.1. Classification (NCBI taxonomy): domain Eukaryota; kingdom Metazoa; phylum Chordata; class Aves; order Trogoniformes; family Trogonidae; genus Trogon; species Trogon surrucura. Next base: position 10,140,973 of record CM036620.1, on the reverse strand, counting down.
TTTAATGAAATCCCAAACACTGATAATTAAAATTTCTACTTCCAGATAAGTTTTAAATCTTTACTTTTCACAGCCCGCATCTACCCTGCACCTTTCTGGCTTCCACTCTGCTCCTTCGCAAATGCTTTTTTTCTGTGTGTTTTAGGTTAGCACAGTGCAAGAAAGGACGGAAGGCTGAAATATGCATCACAGAACGACTTAATGTGAGTAGAACATCACCATTATCTCAGCACGTTGTATGACAGACAGTGATTTTTCATATTTTTTTCTATATCCTGTTTGGTGTGTGCCTTACCAGCTTTTTCTTATCACCTCTGAGAAGAGCACAACAGAAAAGGTAGTGGGAAAGGAGGACTTGCTGAAACCACTCTGATCGGGTCCCAGTGTAATGAGTACAATCTTCAGGGAAGTTACTGAAAGTTTAGCAGTCACTTGTAGCACTTCTGCAGCTATAGTTGGTAACTGAAAAACCTTAAGGTTTTCTGGTAAATTTCAAGACAAAAAAAAAAAAAAGTCTGAGATTGGGAAAAAATTTAACAAACCTCAAGTTTTCAGATGAAGCAAGATTTAATTTTTTGAGCAAAACTGACTTCTGCATCTTAGCTGTGCTGGTTGCTGTACCAGTAATAATGATTTAGTTCACTCTGTTTAAATAATTAGATGCCACATACTACAACCATTACCACAAAACCTTTCCTCCGATGTACAGGATTAAAAAAAAAATAAATCACAAATCAAGTGCTGCTTACAGGTTTTTCATAATGTAGTAAAAACATTTTTCTGTTAATACAGCATATGACTATCAATACCGTAGAGTGAGTTACTGTTTTACCAAACAGGGCTGAAATACATTTATGGAGGCTAATATTTTAACAAGCTTGATTGCAATAAGTAAAATATACACACGTGTATTTATAATTACAAGTCCGTAGAATATTTGATGAAAATTTATGCAAAATCATAAAACTATCAGAAATAAGAATGTATTAATTTTTTCATACCTTCGCTGTTTCCTGGATCACACTGAGAAAATGCTGCTTCTGTGTTGCAGTGCTCCTCAGTAGCGTGCGTCGTTTCTTGCTTTGGATTGCTTGGGAAATGAACTATCTAGAAAGTAAAATATCTTCCATGGTGTATAACATAGTTTCCCGAGTACTGACGTGATTAACAGTTGGAAAATGCTGTGTACCTTGGAACACAGTGCCTTTGAAACCTCATCCTGGGTGAGATAGCAGAGTTACACTGAACTATCTGAATAAGAAACCTCAAAGGCATCTTAATATTATGTCAATATTTATTATATTGGATTTCTCCCTGTTCTGAAAATCCATGTAGTGGCAGTAACTGGGAAGATCAGTCCCTTCTGTAGGGAAGGTTGCCTCTGGAAATGTCTCTCTCAGGAGGACCGAAATATATCCTGTGTGACGGTGAAAGGGAGAATATAAAACTCCATTGAAAATTAAGCTGTTAAACCCCGAGACCCTTGCTTGAGGCAAACAAAACAAGAACACACTGCTCTGGGACTCTCTACATTAGAAATATTTCACACCTGAAGAACCAGAGGAAACTGGTTGCAGATGTTCATGGTCATGCAGACATTTGATTAGTAGCTCTGGTAAGCAAGGCTTAAGTCCTTTACATGAATATTTGCTTGGATCGTGATAACAGCATTTATAGTACCACAGGCAAGATATATACATAGGCCTAGAGGAATATATATGTACCTTGTAGAAATACACTGTTCAGCTTCCTACAACTCTCTTGTCTGACTGCAGCTCAAAGAAGCTTATTTAGTCACCCCAAGACCACCTCAGTTTTTTCTTTGGGCTTCTGGATGCAACATCCCAAATCTGTTATTTCTGAGATAGATGATGTTCACCTGTGGCACTCTGCAGGACAAGTTTGTGATATGATATGCAAAAGTTCCTGTAAGCATGGAGTCTTTGAAGATTAAAGCCAGATTTTGCTATATTACAGTTAGCCTGACTGAGCTTGTACAGTTTATTTGACTTGAAATCTTTCATTAGCAAGTGCTGAGGACTTTAGAATCTAACAGCGTGCTTTGATCTCTGTTTACTATTGATCATTTTTTAATGCATCAAGCTAAAAAATAATGTATGGACTAAAGAATTGGGAAAGGTTTTATAATTTTTCCCCTGGAAATCAAGTTTAAGGATAAGATAGGATAGTTTGCACTCTATGAGTAATTAAATAATAACAAGAAATAAATTATTACAGGAAGTTAGGATTTTAAGCAGTGAAACCACTGCTTTTGCTCAAAGGTATTTAAAAGGAGTGGATGGAAATTTATCCATCATTTATAATAGACCAGAAATGAAAGCATTCAAAGGAAAACTAATCTTAAATTTTTAAATGATGATGTGTTTTTTAATTATGTTATGCTTATTTATGATTATAATTACCAATGTGCTTCTGAGAAGAGAGACAGCGTAAGAGAAATAAGTTATATATATTCTTACGTGAAAGCTAGAAACCAGACATTTGAACAGGAATTTCTTTGTGATTGTGACATGACTTTTTAAAAATGCAGCATTAACTTGTCGATGTATTTCCGTACTCGGTAAGCCAGAATCACTGTAAAACTGTATTTTTAAGGAAAACACGGCTTTTTGGTTACATATTTTGAAAAATTGTGTGAGTTGCTAGATGCTTTTTATCTTGTTCAGTACTGCCATTTAGTCAAGTTGTTCCTGTTACATAAACACCAGATCTAAACAATTTATTTTCCATTTCCTACTTCTTTCCTGCCCAGAGTTCAGCAGTGTCTTTTTCAGTCTCTTTTTTTTTTAAATTTTAACTCTATTTTTCGGGAGGGTAGGTGGAGTGAAGATGTCTTTTTATTTTCAAGAAAGGATTCTTTATAAATACCGCTGTGACAAATCCATTACACAGCACAGAAGCGATCAGCGTGGTGCCAAACTCTGGCTGAGAACTGAAGGTCCACACTAGCGCTGTTCCAAAAGATCAATGGGGGACACTTCTAAACAGCAAGAGTTTTAACTGGCTCTGTATGCCACTAAAAGAAAATGAAAGATCAAGTGGTAGTTTCTAAGACAGAAATAAACGTGTGTTTGTTTCTGCCCTTCTGGCCCACTCCTTAAATACAGCTTAGGAAAAAAATACACTGAGGAACAACAAAGAAAATACAAGCAGCTGAGATCTGCGTTCTTCTGATAAGCTGTACTCTGATTCATAGTAAACTTGAAACAGAATAGGTAATTAATGTTATGGAAAAAAAAAACCACGAGGGGACAGGGTAGATAGTCTCACACTTGAATTGTTTCAGACAAGACTAGATCTCTTTATTGAACTTACTTACTTTTAAATTGTCAGTCCTGGTTTAAGTTATGAGACAAATTAGGGAATTGGAGGTTAATATTGTTGTAGGGAGAGAGAGGTCTACTCCTAATGTTAAATCTAAATGTTCTAGTCAGGAGATATATATATATAATTTCATAACTAATACAGTTCACTTAAAGCAATGATATTTATTCTAAAGAACCAAATAAAACTGTTTCGATTTAGGTATTGGCCGGATACTGCTGCTGAAATGCTCAGATATCCATCTTATTCTTCTCGGATTGTTGGCATATAATAATATATTGACTGGGTTGTACTAAGTAAATTTCATATTTCTTTCTTGGCAATATGTTTCTTAGATATCTCGTGCTGATTTTAAAATGAGATCTCTATTTAAATTTCTCATATATGTGACTGGAAGAAAACTTTTATGTCTTAAATATCTCAAAATTTTAGCATCTGCTGTTTACTTGCATGCATCTTTCACTAAGGAAGAAAAAAAGTTTCACTTCAGGAATCAGCCAGTCTCATGCAGTTTCACAGTCTTTTTAGTATGAAGAAACTGTGAGTTTTAAAGTAAAATACAGCTACGACTCTACTTATTGAATATGGTTTAGGAATTCGGTGGGGTTTTTTTGGTTTTGTTTTGGGGTTTTGTTTGTTTGTTTCTGCAAGTCCAGGTTAGTCAGATTTTTTTTCAAAGAGAAATACAGACACAAAAGATTATATGTTGTTTCATCATTAGTTTTAGGGAAGTAATATGTATTGGGGTTAAAATCTTTCACAAACAAACTTCAGAAAGATGTTTCAGTATTTGATACATCATATTTAAATACCTGTAACTGTGGCAGAGAAAAAAAGCCCCAAAGCAGTAATATTTTGTTTTGAGAACTGCCTTTCTATGTGACTAGGAAAATACGATTCTGGCTTCCCTTCCCTTCCCTTATAGATTGCACATATTTGAAACTAAACAAAAAAAGACATAAAAGACTGAAAACCCTAGTATATTTTAATCATCCCAGAAGACAAATTTGTGAGGAAGGACATTTATGAATATGAAGTGTTTGGGCAAAAAGACAAGTGGCACAGCCAGAAGAGAATTTGGAACACAAGAGTGTTGATGAAACAGATTAATAATTTAAGATAGTATATGTCCTAATTCATACTCTAAAACCCCTCAAACTTTTACATACATAATTTTCCCTTTATCTGTTATTAGTATTCCTCTTATGTTTTATTGTTATTCTTCTTTGTCCTTCTAGTCAGCTCTAGAAATGTCACAAAAGACATTACAACGGCTAGTGTAAACAAAAGGTTGGTTTCTCTCCCCTCCCACCCCCTTCTTGAATTAGGAACTTTTCTGGGAAGAATTTATATCCCAGAACCACTCACTACTTATCAATCTTTTCAACACAAGCAAGTACATGTTCAAAAAAGCTAAGATTAACCTCTAAGTGCATCTGGAATATTTCTTTTAAATAGGATGAGTCATATTTGGATGGTTCTGAAAAAGAGCCTGCTTTCTGTGCAGTCTTAAAACATGTCTCATTGCCCAGCAGAAAGCTTAATTTGGATTGTGAGGAACAACAAAAAGTACTTTTCCTTCTTAAGCTCTCACAGTGAAAAAGCTTTTCTCCTCTTTGGTGTCACATATCATCACCAGCTTCAGCTACAATCTTGGACACATAAAAAGCTGTCATTTCTTCTAAAAACATTTGTACATAGCAGCAATACAATTTTCATGCCTGACAATGTGATGAAACACTGCCATGTGGAAGCTGCTAGAAATGTTATTTGACTCAAGTGACCAGCAGCAGAAGTTCAAGCTCTAAGGAGCTTGTTGGGGATCTCCACTATCTTCTGCAGCTTCCTCTGGTCTAGAAGAAAATGAAGTAGACAGTATTTCTTCTGTAAACAAGGACTATCCAGGCATGGTTTACTAGAGGCTTAATGTCACTTGATTAATATGTTTACTGCAATAGTGCCTATCAAGAATAAATTGGGTTAAAGCATGGCCACTGCTATAGAAATGTTTAGAAAGAGTTTCTGCTGCAAAGCACTCATCATGTGTGTAAAGTAAAACACAAGATATTTGAACACAGCTGGGCTGTTCCTTTCCATGACCAGTGAGCTTACAGACCCTTCTGGAAACCTCTCTGAAAAAAAGCTGTGGTGCTGCACGATGGGCATTGCTTGGAACTCGGGGGAAGGAATCAGCCAGTGCAGTAATTTACAAAATGTTTTCCCAGTTGCAGTATCTGATGTTTATGGAATTTTGTTATCATCATGGCATTGGGCTGAGATTTCCTAATGGATTGCTTTCAGGGAAGGGTTTGTTCTTGATCCAAGATGAACACTTCCCATCTTCATTGGTGATGGAAGAGGGAGAGGAGGAAACTGAAATGGGCTTTCTCATCCTCTTTCAGCAGGGTGAACAATATGGTTCCCAGGCAGTCGTGGTATGTCTCTCCAGAGATGGCAGGTCTGTTTTCAGGGGACCATTCCCAAAGGCAAAATGTTAGAGTACACACAGAGGTCAATTCATCTGTTTTGAAGATGTGAAAAATGAAACCAGGCAAAGTCTTTAAAGGGACATTCTACATATCAATGACAATAATAATCAAAACCTGTTTCAGATCAAGTGTCTTGATCATCAGAGAAAAGAGTATTAATATGAAAACAAATGTCAAGGGGTTTGCTAAAGCTGCATCAGGCAGGAGTGGTAGTGGGAAATACAATGTACATGTGCTGTGTAGCAAATGCAATAGACATCTAAAAAGATGAAATGGGGCGGGAATGAAACAGTGTGATTTATTACCTAGTCAACTAAATTTAAACTTGCATTAATGTTAAATGCTTTTATGACTGTTCATGGGTACTGAAAACTGTAATGAATGTTCCCAGACACAAAGAACTAGAGCTAATTCATATATAAACTATTCAGATATTCTTACTGGAACTGACAAAAATTGGTGAGCTAAAGAAAAAGCACTTTGTGAGGTCATTCAGAAATAACACAGATGAATCAGCAGCACGGGAGTTGTCTCAGGTAGCAAAGAACCAAAAGAACAGAAAAAATGTAAAGAACAAGAAGGAAACAAGTGACCTGATAACAAGTGTTGTATTCAGAGAGAAATTCAAGAGCTATTGTACTTTATACCCTTTTTCTTTATTTTCAGAGACAATAGAGGAGTGTGTTATGCAAAATACGTTTCCTAAGGAGCAGAATACATTACTATGATTAGTACCATTGTTTATTTAGATTGTAATTAGTTCATATCTAGTTATCCCAGACTGATATCCTTCAGACCCACTAGAAAGAAAATTGCAAATTTTCTTGCCAATTGAAGCTGAGAGACTGCAAGAGCAGTTCTGATTACCTGATGTAATAGCTGGCTACCCTCTGTGGGTGAACAACTTCTTTGGTGTCTCAACATTTTATCCCCAAGGTCCTTATCAAGAAGAGTTTCATGGAATTGGGTTCCCTGCCTTTCTCAGCACACAGCTGACAGAAGATTCTGCTGCCTGTCAGATTTGGAGACCTGAGGTTATACTATAATTACAGCATAACACAACAGTAATAGGAAGCAAGAGAGCTGGTAAAGCTCTGAAGTTAGAATTTGTCTTCAACAAGTTGTTTGTGTTTATTTTAAAACAAACAAACAAAACTCAACCACCGCACAAGTTGCCCCCAAAGAAACACCACATACACAAACGAAAACTTAACTGCCTTTAAATTCGTTCAGAAAAAATTCCCAGGCACCCACATATACACCCACAAGTCTAGGTTGTGCATCCAATTAAAAGCTCAGGTTTCCTTGTTAAACATTACAGTATTACTATTAATAACTGCTTCATTAAGGACTTCAGTAATTAGCTCTGCTTATATATATTAGCGGTGTCCTTATGGAGATTGGCATATCACAGAATGTTAGGGGTTGGAAGAGACCTCTGGAGATTCTCGAGTCCAACGCTGCTTTATAACTCTGCTTCTTGACAACTTTATTGGAATTAAGGGTGGGAAATTTTTACTTATGTGAACAGAATATTAGCATGCACAGTTAAAGTCCAATTAAATGACTGGAAAATCTGAAGTTCTCCTTGGTGTTATGGGCTACTAAAGAAACGTCTCTCAAGTCACAGCTAAAACTTTCACCTGGTACTAATAAGCCACTCAGATACCACCACCACCCAGTCACAAAAAGGCCCCCAAAAGATGCTTATTTCTTTTTCTTTACCATGCTTATAAACTGCTATATTTGATTCACTTGGCAAGGTTTTGGTAGCGAAGCGGAGCCTGTAAGGACAACCTCTGTGAGAAGAGACCAAGAGCTGCCCTCATGTTGGGCAGAGCCAGTGCCAGCTAGCTCCAAAACAGACCCACCGCTGCCCAAAGCTCAGCCCATTGGTGATGCTGGTCATGCCTCTGTGATAACATATTTAAGAAATGGTAAAACCTGCTGTGCAGCAGCTGTGACAGAGAGGAGTGAGAAAAGTATGAGAATGTGAGAGAAAGGCCCTTCAGGCATCAAGGCCAGAGAAGGAGGGAAAAGAGTTGCTCCAGGCACCGAAGCAGAGATTTCCCTGCAGCCCATGGAGAGGACCATGATGAAGCAGGTTGTCCCTTTGCAGGCTTAGTGAAGGATGACCAATGGAGAGGAGTCACATATTTCGAGGCTAAACAACTACTTTTTTTTTTTTTTTTTCTTCCTAGATAATAAGCAATGTATCTCTCTGTCCTGCATGCACTTCCATAATTTACTCATAAAGGTTCTAGGCAGAAAGCAGTAAATGCACAGCCCACAACAGCTTTCAGAATTGCATTTCTATCCAGCCATATTATCTAGATGCATAATCCTTCTTTCTCTGATAAACTGGTCACATTTGGCTCCTTTATTAGTACTCTCCACAGACATGACAGAGACCGTAAGAACTGTGCAGTTGAGTTGCCTGAAGGGCTTATTTCAAGATTTTTACTAAACCTTTATCAAAGAATAACAAAACCATATTATTAGAAAACAGTTCTTCACTCCCTTGTATCCTCATCTTGCTGTTTTTAATCAGCGCCATTGAGTGCTGTGGCACCTACTAAACTCCCCTTCCTTCCTTCCCTGAGGATAAAAAACCAAACAAAACTGAAAATGTCTTCAAATTTCAGTATGTTTTTTTTTTAAACAGCAATAATAATAGAAACCTTTTTGGAAAGAAGAAAAAGAATATGTTCTCTCTATTGTTTTCTAGTTGTCTGTTATAATATGTTTTGTGAAATGTTGCGTTTTCCAGCACTTTACTGAGAAAATTAAGTTATCACTGCTTGAAAACAAGGGCATGAGGAACTTACTGAAGTGTGGTAAACTAGTTTTTCAGTATTTGTGAAATTCAAGGATACATACATATCAGAGGAACAGGAAAGCTTTCTGTCCACAAGATTTTCTGAATCTTACCTTATCAAGTGATTTCAAACTTTTTAGTTTTCCTCATTACCTGTTTTCCATGCACATATCCAAGATGAGTATTCCCCAAGGAAAGTGGGGGTGGGAAGGAGGCAGATATTATAAAATAAAGCAAGCTGAAATATAATTAAATGCAAAAGATTATTTAAGCCAAACAGGTATCTTCCTGAAACAGAAATCCCAGTAAGACCATTATGGAGGAAAACAATCAGCAGGATGAAAATTCACGCATTTTAAAAGCCACAAAGAAGAGAAGAAAGTGTAAAATAATTTGTAGACATCCTTGTTTCTCATTCCAATACAAGTACAAAGGCACAGCACAGAAATTGGGACACGGTGGAAGAGTTCCTGCATTGGGGAATTCACTAACAAACCGTGCCTTCTCTTATAAGCAGCTTGGAGAAAATTTGGGTGAATTGCTCTTTGACTCATTATTTACTAAACAAGATGCTAGTGAGAAATAAACACCTATTCTGTATCTTCTCACGAGCATTTCTAGAGGTAAAGTGTCCAAAAAGAAGATGATACTTGACCTCCGAAATCTCTAATATCTAACACAAGAATGAAGACAAGCGTCTTGTTACGATTATGTTTACATAATGCCCCAATGGCAAAGGTTCGGCAGCGAAAGACTGCCGACATTTCAAGTGATCATGAGCTGCTTTAGTTTTATGCTTCCTTTTTATTATTTTCAACAAGGCAACAGAAGTTGAAATGGCTTCTTTTAAGGTTTACTACAGGGAATATGTCCAAAACTGTAAAGAAATTTCTATGCTTGAGATGCTTTTACTCTCCACAGGTTTTGTTCTTATGCATTTTTTATTTTTCCTTATTCTCTGCAAAAATACTTAACTTTTATGCCATCTACTTTTATTCAGTTTATTTTTATCAAAATGCAGTGCACTATATTTCAGATCCTACTCTGAGTGGTCATATTACTGTAATTTGTAAAGGAAATTTTCATATATGCTACTACCAAGTATGGAGACTTAGGTCATTGTAAGTATTATAGCCAAGGATCCAGTTTATGAGATTTGCCATTTTTTATGTTCTACAGAAAAAGACATTCTGTACTCCTTCTTAGTTTATATTATTCACAGTGATTACTTATGTAAAAGTTTAACAAAACTCTCTGCCCTTTTATTTAGTCTGTAAAAGTCCAAGCTAAGACTTCATCCGTTTAGTTGATAAATAGATAAGTGCAATGCCAGTCACAAATTCTGGGACAAAATTATTATACAGGACTGTTAGCTCTTTTTTATTTTTTCTTTCCCCTTCCTGAATTCTTCTCATTCCATAGCAACTTCAAGAAACTCCCTTTTGCCTGGAGCATCGCAGCGCTTGCTTTTATTCTGCATTGGAACACAATGTAAAGGAAAAAGGAAAAAAAAAAAGAAAAACAAACAAAAAAGAAAATAAAAGGTCCAATCACAACTCAATAGACTAATTGAAGGAGGCTGAGAAGTGATGTTATTATGATGTATAAATATGATGTTAGAAAGACAAAGACGCTGAAAAGTTCTAAGAAGCTCTTTAATCTGCCAGAGACACACAGGACAATCTAAACCCAAAGGCAGCTGCAGGAAAAGAACTGCAGGAGCAGTTTCCCATCTTACAGGACTCCCTTTCTGTGCCATCTTACAGGACTTATGGGAAGGCAAATGACCTCCTCATGAGAGATGGAGTTTGGGAATTAGATGGAATAACTATCTGCATGTAGGGAAGTAGGTTTGTATTGGACCTAAGGGTTCCTACATGCACTGAAGTGGAAAATTAATCATTTAGCAATAATAATTTTGTGGAAATCTTTTGTGTTTTCTGACTGTTCTAGTCACAGCCTCATAATGCCATTAGCACCACTGCCTTCCAAAGAGGAAGCAGCTGAGAAGGTGAAAGGAAAAGCTGTGGCTTTAAGTGAAAAGATGTACAGATAGTTATCTTTTTCATCAAGTTTCTTTCTTCATCTTTACAATGACAATAAAACAATTTTTTATTCAGTTATACTGAGCTTTCCAACTTTAATGATCCCATTAACTCTCAGATGAAATCCACAATATATTCCTCATTATTAGTTTGCCAAAGTAAATGGAAATAATACTTGAAAATTTAATGCAGAGCATGCTTAATGATCTACACTATTTTTATTACTGGTTAATCCTCAAATAGTAGCATGTGTAACTGATAAAATATCCAGAAGTGAAACCAGCATCACTACCATCACCAACAACCAAAATTCAATAAATCTGAATCCTAGATTTAATAACTAGCAGCTTTCTTTAATTACAGTTGGGTTGAGTTCACTGGGCTCAGAATGCAATTATGTACCTTGACGCAGCTCAGAATAAAAGGCCTCTTTTTCTTTCTGTAGAGATTAAGGAGAAATCATGATGAAATATTTGGACGTTGTCTGTTGTAGTTGGCTGTCCTGGAAAAGAATCTTCGTTTATGCATGAACATTATGTTTGGAGCAAGAAGCACAAGGGCATGGATGTGTATTTCCTTCACAAAGATTCCTTAATATGGTCTGGATTGTTTGATGATTTTCATAATATTTGTTGTATTTTACATACTGCAGAGCATTCAGTCATTTATTCTTTATATATTATATAAAAATAAGTAATACAGAATCATTCCATTAAAACTAGATGAAGCCTGTTTTACTTATTGTTCGAGGGCTTCTTTTCACCTTCCTTTTCAGGAAGAAGAAGCTACTTAGGTTAATGGCATGCATTATTAATTACTTTCTGAATTATAAAGTCTCAAATGCGACTTTAAAGATTATTAAGATAGTATAACTCCAGTAGTTTATACATGTGGAAATTTACTGATCACTTTGGACAGCCAAGGATTATTAAGGCTGATTATTGATGAAATTCACATACAAAAGTTTATGCTGGATTGTCCATGTAACGTACCAAGTGCATAGTTAAAGTTCATGTAGTTGTGGCTTACTTTAATTCAAGTTTATATACTTTAAAAAAAATCAGACAAATTAAAGTAACTCTGAAAGCATAAACTTCACATTTCTTAGCTCTACTCTAAATGTCTACTGGTAGAGTTGCATTTAAAAAGTTGTGTATTTTTTGCTAGGGAGGAAGTTTTGTATTTAATGCAAAATATTTTAATAAAATGTTAGTTAACTAAAAAGGGATTGTTGAAGAACGAAAAAGATAAATTACCTTCTTTGGGTTTGCACCTTAAAAGCCAATTTGAAGGATGTGTCAGGAAATTGATACATTGTCTTATATGCCGAAATTTTGCAAGCCTTTAAGTCAAAGCAAATGCTTTTGGTGACGTTGATTTTGGTAGGGGGTAGCTATTTTGATTTCCAGGCATATATATTGAATTATAATTATGCTCTGTCCTGGTGTAGAAGAAAAGAACTGTCGTATATCTCTTTGAAGAAACTTCATGGTAAATATGACAACTCTCCTACAAATAAAAAGTCTGTGAGCTCTATGTGTGTCTGGCAAATTTATGTAACAGTGAATTACAGATTTCTGTTTTCAGACATAACCCTCTTTTCTATGTTGTGGCAATGTGACCTAAAATACGTGGCGTTGTTGCTGTCTTTTGCATGGTGGCAATATCTAGTGCATGTATGTCTGTAAATCCTGAAGAGCAATGTTAAAATTCTGAGTGGTTTAGAATACGTGAGACCGAATTATATGAAACTGGAGAATTGGCTGATTTGTTTAAAGATTCATTTTCTGGTGGTAGACTGTGAGAGATTTCTAAATGTTTAGATTTTTTTACTCTAGAAATTTAATAATTTGGATTTTGAGTATAGTTATTTATGTTTAAAACGGCTTTCAGCACTGATATACACTTTCATATGGCTTGATATAGTCTTGTTTTTTAAAAAAAATAATTAACACCAGTATTTTGCTATAGTATTATCATCCTTGTATCACCTCTACGTCTCCATTTAGGGAAACATATGGTCATTGGTCTAACTGTTTCAGCCCAGAAATGTTTCTGGTTTGAAGTATGATCTTCTCATAAAGTCAATTTAAGCTTATTAGATATGGAAAAAAATGGCTGCACCAATGTGAGCAGTCCTTTTGCCTTTCTAAACTATTTTAATTTTACACATATTCCAGAATACTCAGAAAATCATGGCAGTCTATCAGTATGTAGCAAGATAGAAAGGAATGATGAATATTTGATTAAATTATCTTCAGCTGAAAGTACTGTCTTGTTAAGTTCCCACAGGGAAACTTTTTTTTAATTAGTTCTGATTAAATTCTGTGAATAGGGTTTTTCAAGTTCCGGATGTGATCGCTTGTTGAAACCAAAAAAAGAAAATTAGTTCAGAAAAAAAAAATCAAAGTCTTGTCAGTTAAATACCTGTCTAAGCCTTCAGAAACCCAATTTCTTGTATTTGAAGTAAACTGGCAACAAAGAAATCTAACAGGCTGAAAAGGTGCATTTGTATCTGAGCTATTATTTGTCCTGGAGTCTCAAGGCACAGAAGAGAAATGTAGTCAAGGTTTTTGCATTTGTGAAGAGGCAAAATACAAATTATAATGTTTGCAGATTAAAAAACCGCAACAACTATCAAGTCTTTTTAGCAAATGTTTAGAAATATTTTAGCTATGATAAATTGTACTTTTTATTGTGGACACCTGTTCACTAAAGGCTTTGTGGCTGGTAGATTCTATTTTACATGTGGTAGAAATAAAACAATTTGCATATTAGAGAGAATAGAATCATTATGTCTTAAGCTGGTTTCTTCTATTAATTCAAAACTGTACATTATTTTGTCTCCATATTCCTTTAATAGCTATATTTTTCATAAATAAAATTAATGTGATGATAATAAAATGATAGTGACCTAGTTGTGCTGAACCCATTACAGCCAATCTAATAAACATGTTTTATAAACAATTTTATGCAAATTTCATGCATAATTTGCCATCAGTTCTATCTGAATCAAAGTTGTGACATGAAGATGCACTGCAGTGAGTGAGAAACAAAAATACTGAAAAAGTGAAATTATTACTTTAGCATATGGTTATTATTTTAGGAGGTTGAGCATAGCAATTCAGTTTACATTTTGCATTTGGGAAGACACTTTTTATTCTTTGCATTTTGTCTCTGCTAAACAGCTAAGGTTCTCAGAACCAGGAATGGCGCATTTTCTCCAATAAAAGTATTGGAGAATACTTAAACATATTTAAACAATAGATTGTATCTGTGATCACACTATGGTTTATTTCTTTTTACGTGAAGAATATTCGATATGGTTTTTTTAAATGTAAAAAAACGCCAACAAACTCCTAAGCTAAGACTTTGTATACTAAAGATTTTTGGCCACAATGCCCTGGTCTGTAATAATTCATAGTTCTTTGCCTTGCTCCTGAAAATATGCATGGAAGTGACATGTTTACATGTACTATTCATCCTTTTGAAGGCTTTGGAACTTGCTAGCTGCATAAGGATGTGTTTGTTTGCACAATGAAAGCCCTGGCCTGCAAACATCTACATCATCAAATCGCTATATGTGCAAAAAAATAGTGTTCTGTTTATGAAAAATGGCAGTGCAAGCAAAAATTAAGCTGGAGACTAAATTTTATCATAAGCCCAGTAAAAGCTGAAAACAGGTTGAAAGGTCAGCTGAAGCACATATGTTTGGTAGTGAGAATTGTCCTTTGAGACTATTCATTACCTGTATTGCAGAAATGTTTAGGAGGATTTGTCGGAGTGGTGTGCTTTCTGTTTTCATTGATAATGGAGATAGATAACGCAACATCTACAAATCTTCTCCCATTCATGCAGCAATATTGAACAAGTGAGAGAAGAATGAAAGGATTGGATTGTTTGTCTGTGCATTGATTGATTTTTTTCTTACTTCAGTGTGTATTACTATGAAAATATTTTAAATATTTAATGATTGGCCATGTAGAAAGGTATAAGAAACACCAGTTTCTAGTAAAACAGATCATTTGACCTCAGAATTTGTGCGCATGTGTACAAATTTCATGCTGTGGGTTCAGCTGAGAACCCAGGTTTAATCCTGCAGCTGAAGGAATGGTTCCTCGCTGCCTGTAGGTGGGAGATGACTTTCCAGTGCTCTGCAAGTGAAAATGTAACTGGTGATAAAGAATGGCTAATTGCCTTTAGCTCCAAGTGGGAACCTGATCCTCTAAAGCAAAAGAGAAATGTTTCATTCCCTAATAGTAAGACCTTTGGTGGGGAGGAAGAAGGAGTTGTTTGGTTGTATTTTTTTCTCTGGCCTTGAGAGTTTTTGTTTTGGTTAGGTAGAGAAGAAATAGCGGAGACAAAACACTTAGTTTCCATAGGTTTTGGAGGGGTTATTTTTGTTCAGTCTTATCGTGGTTTTCCTCAAGAGATGACAAAACAAAGTCAGATAGTACTTCTGGAAGTGGTTTGGCTGTTTACATACTAGTAATGTTACCATCATTGGCAGTGAGGCTGTTAGGAATCTTATTTTAAAACAGTTCCTTCTGAGATATGTGTTAAATAAATCTCTTTCAAAAGCTTCTGTCCATGGCAGATTTCAAAGGCACCCATAAGGTGAACCCTGAGACAGATGTAGAGCATTAGAGCTTCCTACTTTTTTTCCATCTTGCTTTTATGTTACAACATGTTAGTTTTCATAGTGAGCCTTACCTTTGAAGGCTCCTGGGTCCGGAGAAGCTCAGGCTTTTGCTTCCAGAGTTCATTCTTCTTTTGCAGGGCAACGTGATCATGATCACGAGCAGTGTTGTGCAGACACTTCTTTGCTAGATTAGGCACCATAGCACTTACCTGGAAAGTAAACAAACCTACATCAGGAAGGATTAAATCTAAGTCGTTTGATGACTGCTTGACATGTTTACTCTTTGTGCTGTTCATGCACTATGTATTTTACAGTGATTTTACAATTAAAAAAAAACCCCACCAAAACCGGCTATAAGTAACTAAATTCTGGTTGAGTCTACATATTCTGATAATGAATCACTTTCAATAGTAGGTTATGAATCTGGAAACTTAATTCATTAATGAGCTTTTTGCTTGCAAGGTACTAGGGTTACAGTAACATGGACTGCCAGATGTTTTACTATCACTCGTAGATAGATAGTTAGGCCCTAGGTTATCTGTAGTATCTGTGTGTCTAATGTTCCTTTTCTTGGTCATTTTTATAGGTGCTGAAGCCTTAAAGTACTAATCAGGTGAGTATCTAATTTATTTTTAAGCTGAATTCACTTGTAAAATGTGGATTTCTTTGGCTATATTATCTGTTTTGCCTGATCTGGTAGATGCATACTGATTACACCAAGTTGAACAGTGAAGATATAAAGAAGGGAAAGACCAGTGGCACTAATACTTCATTTTTAAGCAGTAGTTCAGAAGTTAATATATTTCTATGGCACATGAATTATGACAATTGCTTCAGGTTAGGAAAATCAACTTTGAATTGGAATGAGCAAACAGGTGGGGTTTTTTTTAGAAAACTGATTTGCTAATTTATATTTAAAAGCAAATTATCTCCCAATGTGGCATTTCTTTTCACTCTTCGGGTTAAAATTTATTTTGAAAGACTAGAGGGGTGTGTGCGTTCATGTGTATGTATATAAGATACATGCATTTCTTTGTGTATCTGATGGAGTGGAACTGCAGACTGTCCTCTTACCAACTGGGGTCGTACTTCAGCAGTAAAGTTGATTTCTAGCAAGTTTGTCTTCTTGGAAAGTGGGAAAACCGTTAGGGGCAACTGGCCAGGATAGACTCTGGAAGTGAAAGCCCGTGCCAGCAGGCAGGCTAGCCACCTTTCTCAGTTTTGTGTTAAAAGTGTCAAGAGAATTGACGTGTCCTTTTGAACTTTTTAAAAATTCTGCTGTGTCAGCATCTTTTGCGGGAAAAATGTTCTGCATTTAGTGCATTTTTTCTTTATTAGATCTAATTGTAATTCTCATTTCCATTAGAAAGAGATTGTGTGTTCTTATAGCTGTGCTTCTAGATGAAGGGAATTACAATGAGTCTTTTATTTTTATGGACAAGTATGTAAATAGAATGGTGGAATCCAATACTGTATAATTACATTGATCACTAAGTCTGATGTGGTTTTGTTCCTATAATTCTCTCCTGAAATATTTCAAAGAAAGGGGGAATAAACAAGTACTTCTTAAAAGCAGCAGCAGAAAAGGTAGCAACAATATATGCATTTTCTTATTAAAACATTGGAACATTCAGATTCCCTATAAGACAGGTCAAATGGGTCTCACAGGATGCAAGAAGGAAATCAAATTACCTTCTTCATGTGGAAAATACCTTACTCTATAGACAGCAATTGCAGTAATTAGTAGAGCAAATTATGAAGAAGGGAGTTTTGTGAAAATTTAGCGCTATACTTGGGCAACTTAGGAACTTGCATGTAAAATTTATCCTGTCCTAAAACGACAGTCTGTTTCACCAGTTTCTTCCTCTTGACCTCAGAGGTCAAAAGACTTGATATAGTAGACTTTAATCCAAGTTGCAGAATCTGTGAAGATGCCCACATATGCCACCACAGGTTCCAGTCAGAACCACTGCATCAAATTCATACCCCAGTGTTACACCTAAACTGACTGACATTACATAAATCAGATTTGAAAGAATCACTGAATGCAGTGCAACATCAGTGTTATATGGGGAACAAAATCATCATAGTAGGTAATTATATATTAGATATGTGCAAAAACGTGTTAGTTTTATACACGAAAAATAGTTTTGTAGCTCGGTGTAAGGTATAAGGACAATAGTAGGCAAGTTTCTGCAATATTAATAAGAAATGCTACATGTGATACATGAGAAATTGTCAGTGTGCATCTATTGTCTTAGAAATCATGAAAACACAACTATTATAACTGTATTAAAATTAAGCAACTGGAAAAAAAAAGATTATTTCTAGGAAAAAAGAGTTGGTGGCCTCTAGAGAAGTGCCCTTGACCTCACTGTGCAAACATCTCTATTTTTGCCCACAAGAGTAAAGTAGACTGAAGTCAATAAGAGTTCACAGCTAAACTGAGGAGTTAAGAGGTAGAAGCCAAGTGTACTTCTGTCCTTGTCCTCAGCTGTAACGGGGAATCAAAGTCCTTGGAAAGAACCATGCTGCTGGATTGAATTATCCTGCCCATATCAAGAGTATTCAGACTGCACAGACCTTAACTTAGGTCCATGTTAAAGCCTTATTTTTGTCACCTGATTCTCTTCTCGGGAACCTCAATTTATGATGCCTGAACTTTAGTTAACTGGACGTAAGTTTGTGTAGGAAAGCCTGTATCCAGGTGAATCTGGTGTTCATAAGCTGCTCTAGGATTCATCTTGTGCAGTTTTTCCACTTTTCTATTAGAAAGAGATCTTTAGTCTCGTAATAGGACTGGAGCCAAATAGTGCTGAAGTTCTTCAATGGCAGCAAAAGGGAAAAGAGTTACTGTTCTTCCCTTCTCTCTGTGCTCATATGAAAATTACAGTATAAGACAATATCACAAAATTGCTCTCCCACATGGAACTCTTATTTTGAATATTTTTTTTTGTTTTCTATGTGGATTACATTCTTTCCCTGCTAGCTATAAATCCAGAGGAACTTTCACTTTTCACACTACCTTTGACTTCTGCTAATTAAATCTGTTTATGACATCAGCGTAACGGAGCTGACACAGCAACTGTGAGCAAATGTCAGATTTATGGCCTCTCAGCTTCTGCAAACCAGAAGGAGATGAATTATAAGGGATGCATTTATTGCTCAATAATAATAATAAGTTATAATTGGTCATTTGGGGAGAAAAATGGATCAGAAAGGTGGAAAGTAATTTGAATAATTTTCATATAATACACTTGTAAAATTTGACTGAGCATGAAAGTGTGTCTTTATTAAATGTTGAGTCATCCAGCTTTCCGTGTCCCTACAGCCAAAACAATTTCAACATCTTGCACACCACAAAGTCATGCGCCTTTTTCTCGGAGGGGTTGGGGTGAGTGAAGAAATAATCGCGTCTTACTACTTCAATAGTGTTTTTCCTAAACATGATGCACAGGTTTTGAAAAATAATAGCCTACATAAGCAGCAGTTACAGAAGTTATAAAAACTGCAAATAATAAAAAAAATGGAACTATTTTCTTCTTAACTTTCTTTATCGTGCAGTAAATACAAAGCTAAGTATATGCTTATCTTTCTCCAGAGAACACAATGGTTTTGGCACAAGATTTTACTCTGTAGAAATGGAAAAAATTTAGCTGTCAGAATCTCAGAAGACCAGTCTCTTGCAAGAATAAAAGACACTGGATTTGTTTTATGGCATTACGTACTGAAAGTTCATAGACAAGTTGTATTTATTTTTGGACTCATGGATATAAAGTGTGAAAGCTTTTTCATTTTTTTAAAATCAGTAGCAGACTTGGTTTTATTTCTCAAAGACACAAGTTTATTAGGTGCCCTGTCAGAGACTGCAACACTAGATGCATATAATTTGTTGAATATAAAAGTGGAGGCTGCAAATGACAATGTGTGCTCTGATAAACAGCAGCTTAGGTCAGCCTTGGTTTAGTTCATCCAAGTCTTTTAAATTTTCGGGGATGGAGATACCACCACTCCGCTGGATAATCTCCTCCTGTGCTGCACTATCCCCCAAGTGAATAGAACAGAACAGAATATTCTTGCTTCCTCTTCCTTCATAGGAGGTACACCTTTCTACTGGACACTCCTAGCATACTTGATGTGCTTCCCAAACTGGGCACCAGTATTTCAGGTCCAACCTAAGCAACAGTGCTGAGTAGAAAGATGAAATAATTTTTTATGATTTCCTGGTCATTTACCTCCTGATTGTATGTAGCTCAGCTTGGCTGGTGGCGGTGAGATCTGACTGTTAGCTCGTCCCCAATGAGGTATCTGTTCCTCAGATCCCTGTCAGCCATCTGCTACGCACACAGTCTGGTCCCAGCCTGTATGGATGCATGGGTTAAGTAACTGGCTCATAAGTAACTCAGGAGACCCTCAAGTACATCAATTAAACATATCAACAAATAAATAAAATTCGATGACAAAACCACAACTATGTGCTACTGCATTGTAGTGTACAACGTAGGATTACAAGGACATTTCTTTTCTTTTTTTTGAGTACTAAAACCTCAATACAGTAGTGACTTTGTCTTCAAAGAAAGCCCAAACCTTCCTACTTGCAAACAAAGTTAGTTCTGCTTGCCTTGCTAGGTGTTAGTTATTTGACAACCAGAAAAAACTAATATCTGCTAATATTTTATTTTATATGCAGAGGAGTCAGGGTCCTTGGACTTTTCATTCTTTCTTGTCTTCAAAAATTTCTTCTACAGCCTCTTCAAAATTAACATTCCTTTCACAGTCTCATAGTCAAGACCACTAATTTAGCTCTTCTATTTGACATTTTAATGTTCAAGTGAAAAAACATGGTAGAGTTGGGAATGAAGCCCAAATGCAGTCAACCCGAAAGTCTTGATAGAGAAAGATGTAGTTTTAGTGTTAGTTTAATCATTCAGATATAAGTCTTCTTAGCAGAAA
Organism: Trogon surrucura; assembly: GCA_020746105.1. NCBI lineage: Eukaryota > Metazoa > Chordata > Aves > Trogoniformes > Trogonidae > Trogon > Trogon surrucura. The sequence goes on along the minus strand of CM036620.1, from coordinate 10,120,681 downwards.
GCACCACCTAAATAACCTAGCTGCTGCTGTAGTTCTTAATAAATTAACAGCCTACTTATATGCACTAACATTAGTAAAACTATTTAGGGTATTACAATGAACAAATCAAAATGTTTGGATCATATTGATTAATAGTTATTCTTTTTTTTTCTGAACACAAAGTATTTACCTTCTGCTATTAGGAATAATTTTGTAAGCGGGAATGTAAGTAAAGAACTTGGCGGTACTTTTTCTGTGCTAAATCATTGTTTGTTAAAAGCCGTGCGAAGGATGATTTGTCGTTATCAGAAAACCCAATGAGTTTTGCTCCTCTTGCTTTTCTCTAGGTTCTCCTGCAGTTCCCCCATGGTTTTGATGAACTGTTTGTATTTTGTATGTAGCGTTGCTATAATGGGTTAAAGTCTTTGTGTGAGAAGTGAAAGCTTCTGAGGGAAGGTTGGATCTATGGCTTTTGTACATCTTACTTATGAGAATGGCAAAATTCTTGCCTGTGTCTGGTGAAACAGATATGTTGAGGGCACAGATACTGCAATGTTAATGGACTGCCAGTGACATGACTCTGACTTTGAGATGTGCAGACTTGCTTAAAATCTCTCTTAAGGGAGGAAACGGGGCTTAAAAGTACACATGCCTTATTTCCATGATTTTGTGTCAATAATGGAATCCTTCTAGGGTAGGAAATGAACGTAACAGCTGTTTGTGTAAATTACTTAATACAGTTTAAAATCAAAAGCAACATTTTTGGAAAATCGTAATATGGACTTAATAGACAGCTGTTCAAAGAAACATGAACATGACAATGGTATCTGTATTCGACTTGGAGGCTGGAGGTTTGGGTTTTTAAATATTTTTTATTTTTTTAATCTCGCAAAATTTAATGATTCATTTGGTGATAGACAGAATGTTAAAATGTCACTTCGTTTGTTGAGATGAAAGTTAACAAATCCTACATGCTGCAACCATGTAAAACAAAATTTAACAAAAGTCAGGTGGCTGTTATTTGTGTAGTGTAGCACAAGCACTGGTAACTGTGCAGTGGTGGAAGATCAAAGCAAAACAAACAAAACCTTGCAATACTTCTACGCTTCACCAAAACAAAACAACAGTAATTAATGTTGGATAAAACACTTTTGGCTGTAAGCTGTTGAATATTACTCACAGAATACATTATCCTCCCAGAGTAGCTGTTGTTCATTAAATAAATTATTCAAGAACAGTCTTTTGCAGTATTTGACCATCTCTCTATCTGGTTGAATGCCAACTCATTGAACAAATTGTTCAAAAGATAACAGCTTGATTCATGTATAATGCATTTGAAAAGCTTCTTTTCTAGTTCTTACCAGCTCTGCTTAGACTAAGTAATATCCTGTGCATTTATTAATAATTTGTCATTTGATTGGCAAAACTGAAACAAGGCAGCAGTAAAAGACAGGACTTCTCCTGAGGTCACTGGAATTTTTGCCATTGATTTTAGATGGGTCCAGGATTTCACCTGCAGCGTTTAAATGATGACTTGGAAATGTGGTGCACATTGTTAGTGTATTTAAGTTTATCTAAACTCTAAAGAACGGAATATATTCCAATATCCTACAGTGATGACAATGTGCCATAACATTTTGGTATAAACTTTCTACAGATGATTGATGGAGGAACAGAATCATTATCCAGCACGAACAGAGCCGTGTGTTTTAAAGAGCTACCTCGCTTAAGAGTCATTCTTTGAGCTTCTATCAATCTGTAAATCACAGAAAGTATGGAAATTACAGTATGAATACAGTGGTGATTTTGACTTCTTTTTGGGTGATGAATATATAAAGAACAAAACCTGCAAATTTATGTTGTCTCTCTGCTTTATAAGAAGCTAGAGTCAGAGGTGAGATACAATAAGCAAGTTTCCAAAAGCCTGTTTGCTGATCGTTCCTTGCATGCTGGAGGCAAAGTGACAATGATAAAAGACCCGTGCTGTTGATTACATTAGACAAGACAGGACAAAATAGCACAAGATGTATTAATGTTGAAGTTGAATTTAAGTCCAGGTATAAATGACTTCAGGCAGTGTGTGTAAAGCAAGAGAGCTCTAAAATAAAGCACTGTCCATTTATCCAAGGCTATCAGTTCATCTTCCTAGGTTGCAAATGTTTTTAAGATGGAGTTTGCAACAGCAGTGTTGTAATTTGACTTGGAAATCCATGGAATTCCTTACTGCTTGTAGGCACTGCATTGTACATATACCTCATATTCAGTTATTTTTCCTCATATTTTTTCAGCCTTTTTCTCAGGCATTATTTTCCAAAATACACTTATCTTGTCTGAGTGCCCTTCATTTTCTGATTATTGTCGTGTTTAGATGAGATCATCTTATTAAATCTAATATTGGTCTATTCTTATGGTTATGTAGTATTCCAGTAATTGGTTTTTTTTTTTCATTCATTTTCTAAACACATTACAAAAAAATTTTAATACCATTAAGCTTTGGAAACTTGGTTACAGAATCCACAGTTCAAATGGTTGGATGGTAAGCATATAAGGAGTTTTAAAGAAAGAATTGTTTGCTGTCGATTCCTGTGCTACTTTAATTTTGTGCGGTATGGCAATTTTATTGAGTTTAACAGTTGAAAGGAGGTGTAAAACCTGAGACACTTCTGTGCAAGGGAGTCTTCCTGACTCCTCATCACAGCTGCAATTGAAATCACTGGTTCATATTTTGCTTATTATGGAGGATGGAGGTAGGAAGATGCTCTGGGAGGGTTCAAAACCTCTTTTCTCCGTCTTACCCTGATACACCTTTAGCCATGGCAGCCACCTTCCAAGTTCTTATTTGATTGTGCTTAGGGCAGGCTGATGCTATGAGGTGTTAGTGAGACCTTCTCTTAAGATATTGGTGTATTGACTGAGTCTTGTGACTGCCTAATGATTTTAGGGCACTAGGAAGGTCTTCCTGTCATTCTATAGTGGAATCAACCAATTTGGGTACCTGAGATATTCATGCCTTTGTTTGTTTTATTAAATTTTACATGAATTCTACCCTGACTTCATTTAGCAAGATTGCAAACATTTACACACCTGAACTAAGGAGGTGGCTGATGAGTGCTAATAAGGTTAGAAAAATATTTTTTTTAACAGAGTAGATCAGTGTATTCTCAGAAAAATAACGTTAAGGTGCTTACTGTAGAAGAGCTAAGAATCTCTGATTATTAAGACATTGCATTACAGATGGTGAGTGAAGCAGGGTGAACCTGCATCAGCAACAAGCAAGTATAATATTCCTCCCTTCCCTGCCTTTTCTTATTTTGCTTCTGTGTCCTGCAATTTACAGGGGCAAAGGATTCAACTAACAAGAAAAAAATCAACATTGGATATGTAAAAACATTTCATCTTGAGTAACTACATCTAACACCACCAACTTCTCTCTCTAGTTCTTCTGCTTTGAAATAAAACTGGAAATATTACAATTACTTTTTTGGGGGGGATGGAGGGTGGTGTTTAAAATATTTTAAATATTAAAAAACTTTAACTAGCAATTGAAAAAAAGTGAACACAGCTCACAGCACTCTAAACCCACACATTGGAAGTCATTATGAGTGAAATAGTTAGATGATACATGTGTACGTCTAGTGCACAATTTTCTAACTCCAGATCTTGGCGTTTTGCTTTTCTTCCCATCATTCTCCAAGTTCCATTGCTGCATGAAGGTGACAGAGCAGAGCTTTGGTTATCAGGCATAGTTTCTTATGCTATCTTGTTCCAGTCAAACCATAAGATAAAGGCTTTTTTGAGAATGTTAAAGGCTTTGAGGATTCATTTTGATATCAGCACCCCCTTCATGTCATTGCACTTTATTTGGAAACTTTCTTTAGAAAGAACAGCAACCAGATTGGTTTTGAATTAACAGAGTGATAGCGATGCTGGTAATGGGGATCAGAAGTGAATGTTGTGCTTTGATCTTAGCAACAGTGAAGAGTTTTCTATTTCCCCATTTTTCCATTGCTTGGAACTTTAATTATATTTATAATAATTACAGTGGTTTTGCATAAGAATGACTGGAATACTCGTTGCAATGAATATGCTCTCAGAAGGAGTCTCTTGTTTATTTTCCATTTTTCTCCTCTTCATTAAAAGTAAGTTCAATTGCTGAAAAGTGAAGACTTGTTCAGAAATAAGAAATTATCTTAAAATCAGGTTCTTTTTACTAGCCTTTGCTAAAACTGATTGAAGCTGCTCTAGACAGGGCCACAGTTTGAAAAATTTTGTAATGATACTAAATGACCAAATGATAATTGCCAGTTTTAGTCAAAAGACCTCATCTGAGATTTGCTGAAGTTCAAACTGCTTGTCCCATAAATAACGTGAAATGCGTTTTTATTCACCTTTAATGTAAAAAACTGTGATTTACTCTAATACCAGCCTGCTGTTCTAAATACGCTTGAGGAATTGAAAATAATTTTGTAAACCTTGATCACTTTTTTCCAAAGAAGCGATTTGGAAAATCTCTGATAAATGTCAATGGAATATATTTGTGAGGTTGCTTAATAATTTTAGGAAGAGAGTGAAAGGAGTTTGCATAGCGTCTTAAAGAGCTTGGAACAGTCAAGCCAACACTTCTTTCAATTACATCCTGCTTTTCTTGCTGCTTCTTACATGATATATACTCTTTCTCCTGAAAATTCGTAGCGAATCGTGAGCTGATGCCCAAGGTGGTGGAGTTTTCAGCTCTAGATTTATAATCATTTGGTCAAGATGATCCTCTCTGTTGCCATGATTTTGATAATAAACTACTTAGTCTCGTATTACCATGGTACTAACACAGAACTAACATGGAACTAACACGTAACAGTTGCATATCCTGGATGTGGTAAGTGAAGACCAAGAAGTAGAAATAAATAAGAGCTGTCGAAATAAATAAGAGCTGTCGAGGCCAGCTTCAGAGCAGGTAAGACTGCACTGGGGAAGGAATCTAAGCAAAAAAGAGGCTGGCAAAAAGCTTTTGGGGGCTTTTTTTAAGCCGGCTACAGCAACCAAACCTGAGGCCCCACCGGCAGCTCCAGGGCGGACACCCGAGATAGCGTGGGCGGAGCCACCCTCAGCGGCGCGGCGATTTTAAACACGGTGATCAGTTGTTAACTCTGCCCTCAGGGTATAAGAAGCCTTTGGGAGGGCAGGGACTAGTCCCTGTCCACTGAACGAAAGACCTAGAAGGGTAAGTCTTTGTTAAAAGGCAAGTACTTAAAAGACTTGTAAACTATTCCGTGCATAGCTTTCTGGAGAGTCTTTGTATTGCAGAGCCAACTATGGTTGCCACTAGGTCAATGGTTGTTAGAAAAACTGTGGGCACCCAGACAGAGGCCCCACGTAAGCATGTGGGTGTTCAGGCCTCGGGCTGCAGAGAATGCTGGAGCCTGGCACTGGCCATGGAGGGGAGTGGAGGCGACACCTGTGTCTGATGTGACCAGGTGAGCGATCTGCTCAGCCTGGTGGCTGAACTGAAGGAGGAAGTAGAAAGGTTGAGGAGCATTAGGGAGTCGGAGAGAGAGACAGATCGGTGGAGTCACGTCCTGAATGGCGAGCAGCAAGCTCTGCAAAGAGCTGAATATCCCCCCACCTCTGGCCATCAGGCAAAAGGGGGGGACCTAAAGGATAGGGAGGAGTGGAAGCAGGTGCCTGCCAGGAGAGGAAGGAAAATCCCTGCCCGGCCTCCCTCACCTGCCCGGTTGCCCCTGCAAAACAGGTATGGGGCTCTAGACAATGAGAGCCAGGCCAAGGAAGAGTCAGTGGAGGGTTCACCCATAGGGCTGTCTAGGGTGAGTCACTCGGATACACGCGTTAGGACTTCTTCATCTAAGAAAAAAAGGAGGGTAATTGTAATTGGAGACTCCCTCCTGAGGGGAACAGAGGGCCCTGTCTGCCACCCAGATCCGACCCACAGGGAAGTCTGCTGCCTCCCTGGGGCCCGAGTTAAGGATGTTATCAAGAAGCTTCCTGGTGTGGTCAAACCCACGGACTATTACCCGCTTTTGGTTATGCAGATCGGTAATGATGAGATAGTAGAGAGACGGTCAGAAGCAATCAAAAGGGACTTTAGGGCACTGGGGCAGATGCTAGAAGGATCAGGCGCACAGGTTGTGTTTGCCTCTATTCCTTCTATTATGAGGAAAAATAGTGGTAAGTGTGACAAAGTGCAGCAGATTAATACTTGGCTAAAGGGGTGGTGCCAGCGATCTAGCTTTGGATTTTTTAACCATGGGGAGATCTACAGGGCACCTGGTCTACTGAAACAAGCTGGGGTTCAAATGACACAAAGGGAAAAAAGGATCCTTGGTCACGAGCTGGCGGGACTCATAGAGCGTTCTTTAAACTAGATATGAAGGGGGATGGAGTTATAGCTGGGATTGCAGAGGGGCAGTGCTCTAGAAATTATGAGGACCGGGTGGCCTCCCATCCCCCTAGGGTGAGATCAGTGTGCTCAGCTTGCTTCCTGAAATGCTTATACACCAATGCACGCAGCATGGGGAATAAGCAGGAGGAGTTAGAAACCTGGGTTCGGGCAGGAGATTATGATCTGGTAGCAATTACAGAGACATGGTGGGACAGCTCACATGACTGGAATGTGGTCATGGGTGGCTATGTCCTTTTCAGGAAAGACAGGCCAGCCAGGCGAGGTGGTGGAGTCGCTCTTTACGTGAAAGAGCAACTACAATGTCTTGAATACCATCCAGGCATGGATGAGGAGCAAGTTGAGAGTGTATGGGTTAGAATTAAGGGGCAGGCTGGCAGGAGAGATACTGTTGTGGGTGTCTATTACAGGCCACCAGATCAGGGTGAGGAAGTTGATGAGGCCTTCTACAGGCAGCTGAGAGCGGTCTCAAAATCACAGGCCCTGGTTGTCATGGGGGATTTTAACTTCCCTGATATTTGCTGGAAGGACAACTCAGCCAGCCAGCCACAGTTCGGGAGGTTCCTCCAGTGCATCAATGATAATTTTCTGATGCAAATGGTGGAGGAGCTGACTAGGAGAGGAGCACTGCTGGACCTCACCCTCGCTAACAAGGAGGATCTGGTTGAAGCAGTAAAGGTTGAGGGCTGCCTTGGCTGCAGTGACCATGAAATGGTGGAGTTCAGGATCTCATGTAGCAGAAACAAAATAGCAAGCAGAATTGCAACCCTGGACTTTGCCAAGGCAAACTTTGGATTTTTCAAGCAATTACTCGAGAAAATCCCATGGGCAAGGCTGTTTGAAGGTAAAGGGGCCCAAGATAGTTGGTTAGCGTTCAGGGACTGCTTCTACCGTGCTCAAGATCAGAGCATCCCGACACGTAGGAAGTCAAGGAAGGGAGCCAGGAGACCTGCGTGGCTAAACAGGGATCTGCTGGGTAAGCTCAAGGGCAAGAGGAGAATTTGCAGATCTTGGAAGGCAGGGCTGGCCACTTGGGAAGAGTATAAGGCTGTTGTCCGAGGGTGTAGGGAGGCAACTAGGAAAGCAAAGGCCTCCCTAGGATTGAACCTGGCGAGAGGGGTCAAGGACAACAGGGAGAGCTTTTTCAAATACGTGGCAGATAAAACTAACACCAGAGGCAATGTAGGCCCACTGATGAATGAGGTGGGTGCCTTGGTGACAGAAGATACAGAGAAGGCAGAGTTACTGAATGCCTTCTTTGCCTCTGTCTACTCTGCCAGAGGCTGTCCTGAGGAGCCCCGTTCCCCTGAGGCCCCACAGGAAGTCAGGGCAGTGGAGGAGTTTGCTTTAGTCGATGAGGACTGGGTTAGGGACCAATTAAGCAATCTGGACATCCATAAATCCATGGGTCCAGACAGGATGCATCCACGGGTGCTGAGGGAGCTGGCTGATGTCATTGCTAGACCACTCTCCATCATCTTTGCCAAGTCTTGGGAGACGGGAGAGGTGCCTGAGGGTTGGAGGGAAGCAAATGTCACTCCAGTCTTCAAAAAGGGCGAGAAGGAGGACCCGGGTAACTATGGACCGGTCAGCCTCACCTCCATCCCTGGGAAAGTGATGGAACGACTTATCCTTGGTGCCATCTCAAGGCATATCAGGGATAAGAGGGTCATTAGAGACAGTCAACATGGCTTCACCAAGGGGAAGTCGTGCTTGACTAACCTCATAGCCTTTTATGAGGATATAACAAGGGGATAGATGATGGCAGAGTGGTGGATGTGGTCTACCTTGACTTCAGTAAAGCATTTGACACAGTCTCCCACAGCATCCTTGCTGCTAAACTGAGGAAGTGTGGTCTAGACTCTCAGGTAGTGAGGTGGACTGTGAACTGGCTAAGGGGAAGAAGCCAAAGAGTTGTGGTCAATGGGGCGGAGTCTGGTTGGAGACCTGTATCCAGTGGAGTCCCTCAAGGGTCGGTACTGGGACCAGTATTATTCAATATATTCATCGATGACTTGGATGAGGGACTAGAGAGTACTATCAGCAAGTTTGTTGATGACACCAAGCTGGGAGGAGTGGCTGACACAACAGAAGGCTGTGCTGCCATCCAGCGAGACCTGGACAGGCTGGAGCGTTGGGCGGGGAAAAATTTAATGAAATATAACAAAGGTAAATGTAGGGTCTTGCATCTGGGTAGGAACAACCTCGGGTTCCAGTATAAGTTGGGGAATGACTTATTAGAGAGCAGTGTAGGGGAAAGGGACCTGGGAGTCTTGGTGGACAGCAGGATGACCATGAGCCAGCAGTGTGCCCTTGTGACCAGGAAGGCCAATGGCATCCTGGGGTGTATTAGAAGGGGGGTGGTTAGTAGGTCAAGAGAGGTTCTCCTTCCCCTCTACTCTGCCCTGGTGAGACCCCATCTGGAATATTGTGTCCAGTTCTGGGCCCCTCAGTTCAAGAAAGACAGGGAACTGCTGGAGAGAGTCCAGCACAGGGCAACTAGGATGATGAAGGGAGTGGAGCATCTCCCTTATGAGAAAAGACTGAGGGAGCTGGGGCTCTTTAGTTTGGAGGAGAGGAGACTGAGGGGTGACCTCATTAATGTTTACAAATATTTAAAGGGTGAGTGTCACGAGGATGGAGCCAGGCTCTTCTCGGTGACAACCACTGATAGGACAAGGGGTAATGGGCTGAAACTGGAACATAAGAGGTTCCGCTTAAACTCGAGAAGAAACTTCTTCTCAGTGAGGGTGACGGAACACTGGAACAGGCTGCCCAGGGAGGTTGTGGAGTCTCCTTCTCTGGAGACATTCAAGACCTGCCTGGACACGTTTCTGTGTAGCATAATCTAGGCATTCCTGCTCTGGCAGGGGGATTGGACTTGATGATCTTTCGAGGTCCCTTCCAATCCCTAACATTCTATGATTCTATGAATCTATAACAAGGTATTTGACTTATAGCAGAAGTATACCTGTTCCTTGATGTTATGTCTATAAACCACAATTTTAATAGATATGGATTATTTCAGCTAGAAAAACACCACAAGTGTTCATCTGTGGATAAATTGAAATCTTATCAAGATAGAATGCTGTAATATTATTTTCAAAGCAAATTTTTACAACATTAGCTATTTTATTAGTGAGAATCTGTTAAAGGGGGTTGTCAGAATGTGATTTCATTTAGGTAAATGTTTTTTGATAATGAATTTACCTAATGGATCGTATTTGAAAAGAGAGAATATTTAGACATGCCCTTCTGTATCATTTTTTCTGTATTCACTTTTCAATTTATGGTATTTGTGCTTTGGCAAAAGATCTGTTCCTTTTGAATTTCTTCCTTTTTCATTTCAATTAACAGCGAAGGTGTTCTTAGTGCTTCCGAGGGCACCGTAAGGTGTTGCTATGGATAGGAGTGTGTTCCCGCCGTCTTCACTCATGGAACCATGAGGCATAAGAGAGGTTTCTCTGCTGTGCGGTGCTGCAGCAGTAAGTTCCAGTGGTCTGTTTATGTAGCCAAGCCTTGCAGCTCACAATTTCTAGAGAAAATGTCAGGAAAATGATTTAATAAAAAATTATATTTTGAAAGCTGTGAGATGCTGCTAAGGCTTTCTGTGGATTAGTTCTTATTTTCTCTGCTCTCTCCATTGAGAGCTCTCAACATGTGACAGCAGATTTTTTTCTGTTATTTGGAAGATATAGTGACTGTAATGGTTTTTTGTCTTGCAGTGATGTTTTGAGACAATTCAGAAGTTGCGTGGTGTTCAAAGAGTGGTAGGTGTTCAGGGCAAAAAAGCAGTAATACATGCCTGAAAATTGTATAGAGCAATTATTTGAAGCAGAAAGGTAAAGTTGCCTTTTTATCCTTTCATATTGCTTCCCCTCAGTTTTTCTACCTTTTTTTTTTTTCTAACTCCCAAAATTATATCTGTTTTTTATCTACTATTTTATTATATGTAGAGGGTGGTTACATTTAGGAGTTTTGATTTATTTTTTTTTCCTGCATATACAAAATAAAATAGCAAAGGCAGTTCTAGTACTGCCCACACACTCTTAACAGTTTTTCAACTGATAAACTCCCACATGTATCATTTTCTACCCTCTTCTGTTCCAACCTCCATCTGTTATTTTGTGCTAACCTTCATTGAAGGCTGTTCTATCTCCTGACTTGTATTGACTCTCTTGACTATTGTTTTAGTTTTATTTTTTCTGAGGCATAAAAAAAATCTCCTTCTAAACCTCCACCCCATATTTTCTTTGCCATTAAAATTAACCAGCATAGTCATTTTAGAGTATCTTCTTTTATGAAGGATAGTATCTCATCAAAATCTTTTCGTGCTTGTAGTACTAAAGGGAAAAGAAGACTCTGGAGTTTGGTCTTCATTTACTAATGGTTGGAAATCTTATTTCTGTCAGGTGAAAGGTATATAAACCTCATACTGAAAAAGGAGAATATAATACTTAATGAAGGTTTTATTTTTATATTTTTATAAGGCAAAAATGTTTGGTTTTTCATTTAAAAATCATGTATCTTCTGATTATCTGTTTTAATTAAAATTTTTAAATTAGTAGTGTCTTCAACCTTTGATCATATTGTGAAAAGAAATACAGCAGATAGAGGAGAGTGTTCAGACCTTTCTATATATATGGAAGATATTGTTAAGGAAGATACAGAATACATATGAAATATGGATGATATCCTTAACAGAATTAGTTTCTGCATTGATCATTTCAGGTTTTGTTTAGGAATGTTTTTTAACTTGGGAAGACTCATGTTGGAAAAAAAAGGAGATATAAATACAATCTGAGTTCAAAGAAGAACTCTGATGCAATTTGCTTCATTTTTTTCAACAGGGATGGATCCTTTTCATTGTGATTGTCCAGTAACTGTGTAATTACTGCAGTTCACCAGGAGGTGTGTCTGGTTTCACCTTAGCAAGAGGCATTCAGGAATGTGCCCAGTATGTTAGTTTTATCTTTCACAGGATGTAGTGAAAAATGTTACCATTGATGTCATGGGAGGAGAAAGACAAGCATTAAACTGAGAATTTACCAAGTTACAAACAAATTAAAATGCATAGTAACTTTTCCTTATGGCTGAACCAGTAATTTAAAATGAAAAGAACAACTAAACATCCTTAACTGCTGGTGGTAATTGATACCAAACTTTGAATTTCGTACATCTCACATCACCTTATCATTAAGCAAATAATTTGACCATGGTGAAATTACTTGGGAGTTAAGGTCAGTGTGGTTCCAAACAGCACAGCAAAATAATGGCTTACTGGCAAAGAATATAGGAACAATTAATTTTAAGATTATTAATGTCTGGGTTAGCTTCAGTCATTCTCACTATTAATTTAGAAATTATTTGGGTGTAAAGTAGAGGTGCTTGAGGGGAGAAGGAATATAAGGAAATACTGAGTCAGTGCTAGTAGGTCATGAATGTTAAGTGATCTTAGATATGTACTGTAATGGCTGTTAAATGAGTCTGAAGTTCTCTGCAAATCTGCTGCTGTTCTGCCTATTTGTGCACCTGCCAGAAATCCCTATTCAAATGCACGCGGTGTCTGAAGAGCGAGATAAGGTCAGGCTTGTGCGCAATCGCTCCAAATTCTACTGAAACCTGATCTGCTTGGGAGAGGGAGATATCGCAAGGCATCAAGAGTGGAGCTGATAACGTCCCCTCTGAAAATGAGGCTGGCTAGATTCACTTCTTAAGAGATGGATGCAAATGAAAAATCCAGGTTTGCCTCAGAGTTCAGAGCCCTGTAGGAATCTCAAGTTTATATTGAAGGCTTTTGTTGCTGCTCATTTTGGGAGTATGAAATTTGAAATGGTTAATGTTTTGCCCTATTCTGCACTTGGCATGTTTTTTTTAATCTATAAAAACAAAGCAGATACTGAGTTAAAAGAATATTTTGTGTCATTACATTCCATGCTGCACTCGATTTCACTAAAAAAGAAGAAGAAAATGTTTCATAAGCTTCTAATTTTAATGCTGCTGTCTTAAGAAGGTAGACTCATCATCAGCAGCAAATGTTAAAAACTTACATCTCAAAAAAATCCTGAGTTCCACCACACTTCCTAGGCTGATAGAGGTTATTAAAAGCACATGAAATCAACTAAATTCTCCAAGGAGAAATATCAAGTAGTAATAGTCATAATTTAAAGCTGTGCAGACATAAGCTGAATGCTCATGTTATGAAAGTCATTATAACTTTGTTGGAATGTATTCTTTTAGTTTGGGATGTTTACCTCATTAACTATTATATTCTCCTGCAATCTCTTACGTTGTCTCTGTCAAGTGAGGCGATCTGTGGTAACAACATGAAAAGCAATAGATGTAAGTAGTCAAACTATTAGTGTTTTCTGTATTAGTAGATGCTTTATATGTATTGTAAAGATGAAAAGACAAGTGACAAGTTCAAGTGGAAAACATAGCAGTGCCCATACAAATTGCATCCTGATGGCTTGGCATATCATCAGCAGTAAGATGGAGATAAATTATCTCAGTATAAGTAAATATTCAGCAGATAAACAACCTTCTACATTTCAGCTACTGGTAATGCTCCCAGGTGTATTCTCTCTATAGTTTGTTCAGGTTTGCCACTGTGTAGATGAACTGATTTCCGTGAAACACAATTACAGTCTTGTCTACGTGGTTCTGTGTTTTAACATCAATGAATGACAGATGAAATTTTCACTTTATTTTGCCTTTTTTTTTACAGATATTTTGTAACTTGAAACACACTGCTGCTCAAAATCTGGGTTTTTTTTGCATAGGCTTTTGCTATGAAATGCAACACTACAGATTCATAGAGTGATTACTTCTTTGAAAAATACATGATGAGAGCTTTCCTAGAAAAAAAAAATGGTTTCAGGTAGAAATTGAGCTGTTTTCTCTTGAAATGTTGCCATACTAAATGGAATTTTCACAGGGCAGGAAGTTAAGCTTGTACATAATTCTTTGTGAGATTACAGTTCATAGATACTGCTTGAGAAATCACTTTGGTGCTGTAGACCAATTTTAATATGGTATTTTGACTAGGGGAAAGGGTGTTTGAAAAGGCATAGTGAAAAGGGAGAAGGTGTAGCAGCTTACTTCTTTTACATCCATAATGGGTATATTATTTATTTGCCCCAAAGAGCTTCTGATCTGATGAGATGAACAAAAGAATGAAAAATGAACTGTGTAGGTTCATGCAGTAGTTCAACGCCAGAGCTGCAAAGAGAATTCAAAGTGTCCATTAGCCCACGTAGCTTTGGAAAAGCTTGTGTGCAATGCATAAATGGACAAAGGACTATGAGACATCATTCCTGTATAGTTGATTTTAAGGTGTCATCGTGTTATTTTTTTTTTTTATGTACTAAATGTAAACCATCCTCTGTTTCTGTAACGTAGGATTTAACTTTTTGCTTTAGGCTTCAGCATACTAGAAGAAGAGGCTGCAAGATGAAGAGAACGTGTCATAACTCATTAAGGAAGTTATAAGCATTCCCCTCTTGAGAAGTATAGCCTATCTAGATCTAGGAAGAGAAAAAATAAATAAAGAAAATAGCATCTAGATTCTTAAAGGAAAAAAGAAATTACTGTGCTGCTATTACTTGTGTAGCTACTGGTGAAGCTGTATCCGATAACTTACACTTCAGTAGCCAAAATCACTACATCTCTGAAGTTCTATTTTGTTATCTGTTGCTCGAATATCTTAAGAGGGTTCTGTAGGTCAGTGATTATCTCAGGTCTTTCTCAAGTGTGTTTCAAATCTGATCAGTTTCCATAATGAAATGTTTCTTAACCTACCTCATGTGAGGATATTCTCTGAAATAATTGTCCTCTGAGAACAATTAAGGAATTGGTTTCTACAGAAAAAAAAAAAACATCAGTCACAACTTTTCTTAAATATGACTGAAAATAAAAGTTTTGTCTGCTTTTTCTGATTTTGTGAAAAATAATTTAAAAAATTCCCCACAATGGCTTGGTTTACATAGATTACAGAATTGTGGGTACATTGTATTTCTCATGCTCTTCTCTGTTTGAGACGATGTAAAACTGTATCTTACATTTGTCTGGAGGTTACATCATGCACATTGTGCTTTATAATAGGAATTGCTTCTCATCCAATGAGTGGATTACTTTCTGATCAGGATAGAAGACCCTGACTTGAGGCCTAGGTTCATTAAGTGGCTTGAACAACTGCATTCCTATTCCATATTTTGGAAGAGACCCATCACCACTCTCTGACACCATGGTGGCCTTTAATGACTTTAACTTGGGGAATGCACCCGCAGGAAGCAAACCCCAGCACTTCTGCCGGAGTGTTTCTTGCTGTGGAAATGTGCTGATTACTCTTCTTCAGTAAACAAGATGCATACACCAGCAGGACCCTTGGAGCATCATAGAATCATAGAATCACATAGAGATGAAACTAGGAGATGAACTCCTATTTTCTATTTTTACCCATCTCATTGTGTTGAGGATTTTGCTTCCAGGTTGCAGGAAAGCCCTTTAAGAGTTTCTAGGGACTGTGGTTTCTAAAGCTTGCTGTCTGGTTGTCTGTCTCTCTCTCTCTCTCTCTCGTTTGGATTTTCAGTTGGCTAGGAGTTCCTTCTTAAAACTCGTTTCTGTAGCTTAGTTCAGCAATCAGCCAAAATTTTACCGTTTCAAAGAGATGTGCAATTGTGTACTAGTGATTTCAGATCTCAGAGAAAGGGGCAGATTTTTTACACAGCTACAGTTTGTTATTTTGGTCTACAGCTTCAAAACAGTTCGCCTTGTGTTTTTGAGTGAAAATAATCTACCAGTCTGAAGTATCTAGCACCAGTCATCTTCTCCATGTCCTCAGGATTTTCTGTGCACTGAAATTTTATGTTCACATGCATTCCTCATATGTTGATGAATACTGTGACTTTCTTGGCAACCTGTGTAATTCCCGGACAAGGTCTTCTGAATTGAGAGAGGATCACACTATTTTATAGTGGCACGACGTGACATAACTCAGCAGTGCAGTTGCATGTAAAATGGTCTGCCAGGTCATGAACCCTCAAAAGGACTTCTAGAAGCTGAATGATGTAGCTCCATCCAGCCAAGTGCTGGTCATGTCCAAGGTATTTTAAGAGTGGATCCAAACCAAGAGGCTGTTCCTTCTATCTTTCTACTCTGTTTTGTCCATATGCTGACTAATTTGCTTTGAGCATTACCCAAAAAACTCAGTCAGGCCATTTGAATTCCACCCTGTTCTGCATCAGTTATTTTCAGTTTATGGTTGCTTTCAGAATTTCTTGTCACTGTACTCTCGTCATGTGTGTGGAATATGTCTATTCCTCCTTCTGGCACCTTCCACTTGATGTCTAAATTCTAGACGCAAGAATACATCTAAACATTTGGGTGCTCTGCACTGATATCCCAGTCTCACACTGAATTGATAAAAATGGATTGAGAAACTGAAAATGCAGGCTGGAAATGGTGATGATTGGGAGTACAGGAACTAAGTGCTTGTTATTATGCAAATACTGTTCGTTCTTAGCATAACCTCTGCCTCCTCATGAATGAATGACACCCCGTAAAACACATTTTAAGATGAACAGTAATACATTCTTTGTGTGAATTAGATTATGGGGTTAGATCATATTTCAAAAAATAGTATGTACTTATTAAAAAAGATTAATTGGAAAAAAGAGAAGGCTACGCAAACCAAATATTGAGTACTGAATCAAGCCGGATAGCTGAAACATGAGGGGGTTTCCTGGCATGTAACACTAATACCTCCAAAATGCATACCCAAAATTATGGAAGATAACTCTCCAAGGTTGCATAATAACAACTTTACATGTCCTCTCTCCATAAAAAAAAATAAAAATTGAAAAGAACACCACAAAGATTTTGCAAAAATAGCTCTAAAGGAAACCTACCTTCCTTGATGCTCAGCTGCAAGTAGCAATCTGGTCAGTAAAACAAGAAAACTGTTTGTCTATAAGGCAAATAGAGCTGCTTTTTTTTTTTTTTTTCTTTTTTTTTTTTCCTCTCTCCCTCTTTTTTAATACATTCATTTCTAAAGGTCAAAGCTGGGCTCAACCTACCAGTGTTCTCTTATCAAAATAAATTCCCTAAGTCATGGTGAATGTTTTCAGACTAAACTGTTGAACTTATGATAGAAAATGTCAGTTGTCATCAACAATCAGATGCTCTGTACAGAGAGACAAGAGGAGAAGTGTCTGCAGCTCGATGCACATTGTGCATAAGAGATTTCTACATGGGCTTGAAAATGCTGTTCACATTCCTTTCATAGCCTGAGAGTTCTGCACTGAGCCAAACCTAAACAGGTGAATAAACTCCTATTTTTACAGTGCGGCAGAGCCTATCCAGACAAAGGGAAAACATTTTAGTAAAATAATTTATGTGTTTTCAAAGTATTCATTATGAAAAATGGAAACTTTCAGGGAAGATTTAATAAACTTACTTATCCTTATTAGGCAAACAGGTTTTGGTTGGATACTCTTTTTTTTTGGAAATAGGAACACCTTAAAATGAAAATCGGAAATGGAAAACACAAATAGTTTCCAAACTGGCTCACATTGCAGGTACCTGGAGCCATGCCTTCCTTTCCTGTCTCAACCATAGCACCACACTTTGCTGTTTGATTTCCAGTTTTGCTTTGAATGTAACCAAGTTGCTGAGAGAACCTAGCGTAGGATAGAAGAAATATCATTAACGCTGTCCGTGTCTTGGCATTGTTATTACTTCTGGGTGCAACCTTCTAAGCAATTACTCAGATGTTAATTCAGTTACAAGGCCTAGCTGATACACCTTAAAAATCTTGGGCACAGATCCATAAAGGGATTTAGCAGTTCCCCAGGTTCTCCCTGGGCTCCTGCAGCAGAACGTGTTGTGTTGTGCACACCCTGTGTGAGATGTACGGAGACAGGCACAATAACTTAACAGCATTTAAAGGAAGCAGTCATTGGTTAAGTAAAACGTATGTTCCGTAGAGCAGACATGAAAACACAGTCCAGTTCCTGGGTAAGTGCCTTAATTGCGAGGCCAACGAGTTTTGCTTTTCCAGTCTATTAAAAGTGAAGGATAAGTGAGTGAGACATCCTCTGATGCTCCAACACACCAACCAGCTTGCTGTGTATGGTTAGCGTGATGAGAATACGAGTTTACACGGAAACAAGGGAGGGATGAGGTCGAGTCCTTCTCAGTGTTGGTGGGTCTTTCCACCTCAGAGCCCTGGAGAAGAAGGCAGCATGTGCTGCTGCCGGCTTCCACTTCTGTGATGTCTTGAAGAGTTGTACCTACCCTGGAGATCACTGTGGAGCTTGACCCAGCAGATGTGGTGGGAGAAGGCCCACGAGAGCAAGCAGGTTGGGCAAAGCAGGTGAGAGGTAGGGTTTGTGCATTCCCAAAGGCCTCCTGTGCCACTTGGATGATTAACTTTACAGGTTCACAACCAGGATTTGGCTGCTTAGGGAGCTCTGAACACAGAAAAATTTACTATCTCCAGGCTTAAGCAACTGTGGAGCAGCTTTTAGTTAGTGTATCTGATGTTGCTTTTGGTACTTCGTACCTTTGTGAGTTGGCCTCATTGCTAGCAATTATATTTGCGTTGCATCTGATCTATGTATTTATTTTTTTAGATCATTTGTATTACGATATCTTCCAAGAAAATAAGAGACCATTATGCTATCCACCATGAAAGAAGGTCTCTTCCCTGAAAAAATTAGTGCTAGACATCTGTCTCTTCTCACAGTTTCTTGAATGGTCTGATCCTTTTCATAAAGGGGAAGTGTTACCTTCCAAGTAGATGTGAGGAGTAGAGAAAATAAATGTTATGTCTAAGATCTCCTGTGAAGTTGTGAACTAGGAGAAAGCCAGCTGTTTGATTCCTAACTTTTACCCAGTTCAGAGATCTCATCCTAATGCCAACTTTATCAGTTGCTTGTAGGTGGCCGAGTAGTGTTCTGATTACACCTACAAGTTCCCTAAATGGAACAACTGCATATTTGATGCATTCAGCTAGTTGGCTTTCAGAGTTCAAGTTATCTGTATTCACCTGATGAAGGCAGTCAAATTCCACAAGTTCATTATTTTATCTTGAAAATATCATACATGCGCTTGCTGCTTTTACTTTTTGGGGTTTTTTTAAATTTTCTGACCTTTCTCCTTAACAATTACTGGGAAGTGCTTGATGCTAATGATTACAGCTGAAATCTTGTATGTTTTTACCACTTTAAAAAAAATCACGATTCTTACGTAAAACTCCGCATTGCTCTGAAGAGCTATAATTCATCATCTTAGCACTTAGTTTTAGAAAAATATTATTTCCATTAGGAATTCTGAAATGTATAGAAATAGGAAATTGATACAGATTATGTTAAGTTTTCAAATGATCTTTTAAAAATATTTTCCTTGCCGAGTGCTTAGCACAAGTGTTATCAAATAGCTTAGCGTAGAAACCATAACAGTAAAATAAACACCTCGCATAATAGACTATCTCAGATAAAAAAGTAACTTGTCAAGAAATATAAATAGCTCATAGGAGGTATAAAAATGAATGATGTGGTAAAGTACAAAGGAAAAATATCCCCATAATAGATGTATCTGTATTCCTTTTTAATAGGGGAACAGGCCATGGGGACAAATATGACAAGAACAGAATACACAGAGGAGCAGGTGATGCAGGAGATAATTTAGAAGCAGCGATCAAGAAGAAGCAAACTGGGTACATCAAGGAAAACGTTTGGGAGTAAATGAGTATTCTATAATTGTCATATATTTGAAAATACTTGAAGTGCTGATTGAAATCTTTATACACCTTCGCATAATGCTGAAGCATATGGCAGTAACTCTTGCTTCACAATATGCATGCCCAAATAGTACAGAGGCTGAGCTAATTAGAACGAATTACAGTGTAT
Organism: Trogon surrucura; assembly: GCA_020746105.1. Taxonomy (NCBI): domain Eukaryota; kingdom Metazoa; phylum Chordata; class Aves; order Trogoniformes; family Trogonidae; genus Trogon; species Trogon surrucura. The sequence continues at coordinate 10,101,379 of CM036620.1, read as the reverse complement.
TCTGTATTACAGTATTTAGACCAGCTAAGGACTTTTGCTTAGAATATTGAATGAAAGTTCAATATAGGAAATCTCTTTTAAAAAATAAATCAATATTTGTATAGCGTCTTCTGCAAATGTCACTGTTAAGAGCAGTCCTGTGACTTCTTTCTCACATCCACCTTTTCCTACTTGGCATCCGTTTTCATGAGTAGTATACGCTCCTAGTAAAGATTATGTGTTTCGTGATGAAATGAGCTAATCTTTTTTCAACTTCTCTATAAATAGCTGTGGCTTTTTTAAATATCAGTGCTTCACAGAGGTTTGGTTGTCCATTTGTGCAATTCTTAGGCAAAATTTAAAACGGGATTATGTAGAAATGCAGAATAATGCCTGAAAATCAAGTAGTCCAAGAGTGGCTGTAGTCATACCAGCAGTATGCTAGCGTAGTAGTACTGGCAAAAGGTCTGCTTGTTAATTTGACTCTCAGTCTGTGTAAAGAAATGAGTTGTCAAGAGCAGATAAAAGTGGCGTATCATGAAGTTATTCTGGAGCTCAAAAATATATTCAGCCTGGTCCTCTTCAGACCCCTGGAAAACATTTTTCTCTCTTGCCCATGAACCCCAGCCATGCCAGATTTTTCTTTCCCCCCCCCTGCTTTTCAGTGCCATTATAGGTTGGGATCAAAAAGATTATCTAGGCTGATTTATTCAAGACTGTAAAAGTAACTGTTAGCTCATTTTAAGGGCCAAGTATACAAAAGTGTGTCTATTTCAATAAATAAATTGTCTAGAGCTTCCTAACTTGCCCTGACATGTAGGCTAACTCTTGATCTGGTTTTGGCAGGTCCAGAAGCACCTCAGTGTTCAAAACCCCAAGCAGTTTCCCTTGTGTGCTTTCAAAACGGGGCTGCCTGATGTACCCAAGTACAAGGTATCGTGAGTTTGTTTTAAACCTCTCTGGTGTCCAGCTTCAGCTAGAACTCCTTGGGAGTTTAGACCCGTCTCTGTCATCAGTATCTGATGCTACTAACCTGCTTACCAGAACTGGACTCGCTAACCTGAGAACACCCCAAAAGGGCTTTGATTCTTTCAGACAGTTACTGATGGAGTAATCAGCTACTGACTGAGTCAGCCACATAGGGGGAATAGTACAGGCTTTCATTCACCAAACGTGAGAGGCTTTAGATAAATTTTAATGTCATCTTTTTTTTTTTTTTATGAATGTGACTTTTCCTCTGAATAGCAATGAAAGCTTTGAATTTGATTGTCAACATTTATTTGAATTATACACTCGCAGGGTAAATTGGCAGAATCATATTGTCTTTGCATTTTTAACAGTTACTCCTAAATAGCTTAGAGTTGAATCAAATTTTAGTGTCATTAATATTATTTATGCTAATAGATTTGCACTAGAAACCAGCTTTATTATCCATTTCTAAGATTATTCACATTAATGATGATCATAATACTTAGGACTGCTGAGGAACCAGTCTCCCTGCTCTCCTGCCCTTCCTTTTCCCTTTTTTCGGAAGATGTTACCAAGCTGCTGACTGGGCACCTACTTGAATTATCTGGGAGAAAAGATTCTTGTAGATTTAACACAATTATTTTTTTCATTACCTCTTGTTTGTACCCTGTACTCTCATATTGAAATTATCTGTAGCCATACTTATCGGATTTTATTTGAATGGCTTCTACCTTTATTAGAAATAGCTCATCATGTTCTGTGACAACAGAGAAAAATGAAATTATTTAACTGAATCATGCTTAGTTCAGATGGAATATGGACAGAAGAGGCTTTTCCGAACAGCTATTGATTAGACTGTCCTCCTTTAGGTTGTAATTACCATCTTACTTACAATCATTATTTGACATTTGAGCACTCGGGGGTGTGTGTGTTATCATAACAGAATATAAGAAGCAGCTGCAATGAAAGCACATGCCTTGTGCAAAACAGTAGTCCCCTTGCTCTTCGTGACTTACAGACATTACATGATATTTTAGTGCTGTAGGTACATGAATGCTGGAGCTATACGAAATGTATTGCCTAACACACTTTTAATTGCATAGGTTATAGTCTCTAATATTTAAGATTTAAAACCTAATCTTGTAGTATAAACTTAACTATGTTTACTGTTTCTGTTCTCATTTCCTTTGTATAAGCATGACTGTTAAAATTCAAATTTGCTTGGTGATGGAAAAACAAGCAAACTAAAAATTTGAGTTAAATTTGAGAGAGCAACATCTTGGTCTACAGAATGCTGTGTGGGTAGAGAAGGATGAAGAAAGGTGACGTTATAAAGAGAAAGATATGCAGCAGAAGAAAGCCGGTTGCCCACTGATTAGGACAAGAGGCACAGGCCCTACTGGGAATCCTGTTAATTTTCTGCCTATGATTTCTGTGTAAAAATGACCCAAAGAGACAAACTCATTTTAATGTACTTAAAATAAATGAAAACAAATGCTCAACATTATAATGGCATGCAAGACTTGTTACCTTTCTAGCCCTAGATAGCTGTATGAAATTGTTTCAAATTTGTGTAAAGTTCTCTTAAACTTCATTCTTTAAATACAAAGGAAATTGTTCTTTTTAAGAATTTGAGTCTTAAGTATTCACTGGGTTCAGAAACAGATTTTGAGTTCCCCTCCTCCATTTCAAGGCTCTTAACTTTGCAGTCCATCACACCCTAAAAATTAGCAAGGAGAGTTCAAAGTGCTGAAAAAGTATAGATGTAATTCTTTCAAGCAGAAGGCAGATTTGAATCTCTCTCTCCTGTATCTTATAGGGGATACAACAACTGTCTTCACTCTCTCTGGGGTTTCAGAAAGCCCTGTATGTTTTTAGTGTTGTGTGTTCTGGTAGTATCACACAGTAATTTTTTTTTCAAAATGATCTTTGCAGCAAAGACATGGCTTCACGGTCTGTTCTGACAAGCAATATCTTATTCCTTATTACACTCATATAAGTCCAATAAGACTGTATATAGAAAGAAATGTGACTGAATTGACACAGTGGAAGTGAGATTAGCTCATAGTTTGTTACTAAAACATATTTTTTTCTACTCCATAGCAAAAACCTTCCAGGTTTTGGGGAAGGGTCTTGTCGGAGTTCTCTGATTCATTTAGGGTTTTTTTAGAAAACACTAACTAGTAAAGAAAAATCTGATGAATTATCAGTTCAGTGGAATGATGCTGTGACGTGAAATTGTGGTCTAATAGAGTTATATAGAGTGATGATTTTGAATAAGAGCTTTTAAAACATGACTCTAAACCTTTTACAGATTTAATGGCAATACCCTGCTGTCCCCACAGAGCTCTAGTGGGAGATGAGAATGCCAAAACGGGGTTCAAGCTCCAAGGAACTTTTGCTGTCGTCACACGATCTACACACAGAAGTGTTGGTGCCCTTACCTTTGTGTTATGCTGTGCTTTTCAAGGCAGGTGTGGCTGAAGACTTCTGAGTTTTGTTGCGACTGGGAGGGGAGGAGGAGCATGTGTCTTTTTAAGATATTTTCAGCTCTCATTCTGAAACGGAGTTACCTTGTCTGTACAGCTCTTTCCCAAAGTCAGTGGCAAATCTTTTGTGACTACACTGAAGTTGAATTTAACTCACTAGGGTATTTCTAGGTTTGTGTATTGCAAAGAGTACAACAGCATTGCTCTACAAACTATGACAGGTAGGGTATATTTGCAACAGCAAAAGGAAGTGACAGGAAATGGTTGGTTATGAGACAGAAAATGATCAAGTAACAAGTTGGGGTTTTTTTGTTGGGTTGGCTTTTTTTTTTGTTGTTTTGTTTTGTAATAGGCAATTTAAACACTGTCAATATTGTCATTATCATCTCGACATTTTACGTACTACTGCACTTGGAAATAGAGATTTGCCAGATGTTATAACTAATTAGGCAGGCACAGAGATTGTTGATGACATCTAGAGGGTTTTTTTTTTAGCAGACAGTTGCACTCTTTTCTCTCTCAGCTTCCTCTGTTCTTTGTCCTAACCTCTATTCTTTCAGCAAAGAAACAGCAGGGAGCATTCTGTTTACAAATCAATCTTATTGATGCCAGGAGCACTTTGTAGACTGGTAGCCACGTGGATGCGAGAATAACTGTACTTAATATTGTGAATGAAGCAGATGAAAATTCCAGGTGCATGTTTTGTATAGAAACAGTAGACGAGTTAAAACAGGTATCTGTTGTCAGTCTGACTGCTTTCAAGGGTTTGATATAAAGACAGAAATTCCTTCCAAGCAAGACAAATTTTGATCAAGAGAAATGTGGATGCTCATATTCTCTAATATGAGTATACTCAGGCTCCTCCACTTGAGATATTTGATTACCTACTTCCAATTTGTGTTTTCTTTTAGCGAGAAAACCAAGTAAGGTGACAATAAGTTTTGAAATATAGTGTGCTTTCATGACTTATGCCTATTAAGGTAGGAACCAAGACAATGAAGTGCAACATCTCCGTTGCTATTAAAATACCCTGAAGGGAAATTGGATGCTTTATTGATCTAAATATTGTATTCAGCTCTGTCCTTGCTCTGTGACGTAACCATTTCCACTGACAAAATGGAGGCAAACATGTTGATCTCATATCTGTAGTTGTTATATACATATGGAGAGAGTTTCAGTATATAATAATATTTCACTATGTCTGGGATAATGTATGGAAAAAATAGTAAATTGTTTCCCAATTTATCTTAATTACCTTACTTCATTTTTGTGAGAATGGTGTTAAATGGCTTCGTCTAGTATGTCCTACAGTCTCCTGGCTGCTTCACACACTTGCGTATTTGAATACCCTCAGGCTCGTTCCAGTTCGGAACTCTGATTCCAATTTGAGCAGACTTGTCTGTTCCGTAAAGCAGACATGGCGATCCCATTAACAGGTTATAAAATAAGCCTGTATTTGTCTAGAGCTCAATCCTACTGGTATCTGCTTAGCGTGCTCTGAAAACACAAGCTGTTAATCATTTCTTGCACAGCCCTGAGACTTCTGGGTCAGCTCTTGTCGTTTGTTAGATGCCTTTATGCTTCCCACCTTCTGCTTTTCTCACTTGAATCCTAACCTTAAAGGCTTATATTTACTCTTCCCGGTGGGATCTGATGTGGTGGGTTAATATGAATGACTCTGAGCTGACATCACAAAATAGTTTTTTAAAAGCCTCAGACCTTTTCTGGGCACTATTTGCATTTGGAATGCAAGTTTTGAGGCCAGCCGAGATAACGTTTGTCAGTTTTGTGGTTTAGACTTAGTAATTCAAATTCCAGAGAACATCTCCAGTGTGACCTTCTCACCTTCCCTGCTCTCTTCTTTTCCTTCCCTCCCAGACTTAGTGATTTGAAGCAGCGCTTGCTGTACAATTTTCTGTTTCTCTAGCTAGTGTTGGCTTCGTATTGCCAGCACTATGCAACCGATTCCAGCTTCTGTTGTAAATACTTTCTGAGCAAGTCTGTAATTTCATGTTGCACTGATGACTAGTGGCATCTGTATGAGTTTATTATTGTCTGTAGTGAAACACAATGCAAACGTGGGGGACTCTAAAGAAAGATTAACATTAATTTGCCACATGTCAACCAAACTGCACAGCAGATCTAAATCCTTTGAAAGATACATTTCTCTGTTGCAGCTTCTTCCCAGACCTGTTACACTTATTTCAAAACTTTGTTCTGTTTTTTTACAAATAAACAAAATCCCGAATATGATTATTGATATATATGGCTTATTTTTTTTCTCAATGAAAGAGAAAACTTTTCTTTCATAATTTTCAGAATATTTAAAACATTAATCCAGCCATGCATATAATATAATGCGGGGAGTATATATCACGTATTACTGTGATTTTCTCTCATGGCCCAAATATGAAAGGGTACTGGAAAAGTAGCGTGAATGGCATCATACTTTTCTTTGGTAGTATTTAGGTTAAAAACATGGCAATATTGAAACCTGATCCTAACATTGAAATTAACAGGATACCACTACCTAGTAAAGACCCATAAGTTGACAGCTTGAATAATGGTCTGTGTGGTGGCTTCTGCATCCTGCAAAACACCAAACAAATGAAATGAATAAAGTTAATATTAATCCTTGTCACTATTTATGCGACCATAATGCCAGAGAGTCCAAATTCAGAGTAAATCTAAAATATACAGAATAGAAACAAGTCACAGAAAGACACATAACAAGCATAACTTTCTATCAAAGTAGTTTGTCATGCTTTGAAATCTCAGAAACATATCTTTGCCCAGTTTTATAGAACAACAGTTATGAAGTCAAAGTCTAAATATGGGCCCCAGTACAGTCCATGCAATCTTCCATAAACTCTTGAATGTTCAGGATATCACAGAAGAATGAAAAAAGGAAGATTTTTCTGGAAACTTGCAGGTCTTTTAATGAGAAACTTTTCAAGTTGGTTTAAAACAAATCTCCAAAACAAGTGCGTTCAACATGACATCAAGTTAATAATTTTTTATTTATTTTTTTTTTTAAGAATCTTTGCCTTGATGAACTGAATCCAGTGAAAAGCTGAAAATTGAAGAACTTGCACACCTTCAGAAAAATCTGCTGATTTTAACTTTTGGCATTGCTGCAACCTGTCCCTGGGGCAGGCAGGGCTGGCTCCCTCCAAGGACGTGGGGAGCTGTGTGCTCCGTGCAGCCGAGGTGTGTCTTCCTGGGTGCCTACTGGTTTAGCTGCAGCTACGGCTTCTAAAGGCATCTGGGTCCTTAGATCTCCAAGACTGAGACTGTGCATAATCGCTTTCTGGGTATACTGTGTACCAGAACGGCAGCTTGATTTTACCATCTGTGCTCTAGAGGAGAGAGTGTCTTTAAGCCATTTTTTTAGTGGCTACATTGGTTGCTACACCTACTGTGGCTGCTTTAGTAGGTCAGAAATAAATAACCAAATAAATAAAGCATTGGTGAAAATATTTTTAGGTATAAATTCTGCATTTGTTATAAAAGCAAACTTATTATTCTGGATCCACTGTAGTTTGCTGTGCAAGAGTTTGGCTCCCGAGTTGCTCATTTCATAGTAACAAACTGCTGATAGAAAGGTGGTTATTCCAGGTATGGTGAAATTAATGTAATAAGGAAATGTATTATTTCCGTTAACTCATCTGTCTTTCGCAGCTTGTCAAGGTACATGGGTGAAAAGAAAATGGCAGGATGATGAGTACTTTTGTGCTCAAAGAAAGAGGTTTGAAGAAAGGTGAGAGCTGCGCCATGTTTTCATCAGTCGTGTGCATGTCATCACAGATTGCATCGGAAAGGAAACGGGTGCTGTCAAGTCAGCAGTGTTTAGTGAGTGTACTAAAATTAGATTTTCAATCTAAGAAATATGATCAAAAGAGTACAAAAAGTACCACTTTTGTTTCTAAGAGTCTTCTAGTTTATATGAGGATTTTCTAGTTTACCTACTTTTCTCTCTCTTCCCTATTCTCCTTCCTACTGTCCTTTATTTCAAAGCCTGAAGATGAAGGAAAAGACTGGTTGGAAATCGAATTAGATTAATACTTCCAGCAAAGTATTTTAATGTGGCTATGAGACAAGAACTCCCGTAATAACAAGAAATTTTCAATACTGAGAAGCCAAAACATCTGGGAAACAGTAAATTTTTCTGAAAGAAGTATACTAAGTTGCATATTGCTGTTTTAATTATAAGAAGAAACTAAAATGTGCTGTTATCTTTAAACAAATATCTTTGGTACCTACTAGGTCAGGATACTCCTACAGATGATTTTTTTTGTCGGAGATTTGACAGCAAAGTAAAATGTTCTGAAAATAATCACTACCCTTTACTTTCACCTGCCTAAATGTACTTTGTTTCCCATATACAGTTGCTTTGTTTCACCTATATAGTTACTTTGTTTCACCTATATAGTTACTTTGTTTCCCATGTACAGTTGCTTTATCAAATAGCTTGGCAAGAAAATTGTTTTCATCTCCCCTTTCAGCTGTCTTTTAAATGAAGCAATCCAGAGCCTGGAGAGGATTTAGGGCAATGCATGCTGACCATAGGTGTATGCCTTTTGCAAGTCAAAATTCTGACACCTGTGTGGAAAAGACATTTAACGTGGCTGCTTCAGTAACAATCTATTTTAACGCATGAGAGAAACTATAATTCTTCTTATGAATTATATAGGGAAACTGTAATGCCCTAAAGTTGGCATATCAATGCTTCATGTTACCAGGTTGGCTTTAGTGCAAAGCCTGACCTTTTTCTCACCCAAAATGTTTGGTTCTTTCATGTTTAGTTTTATCTGTTACAAGTAAGCAAGTGCTTTCTGTTTAGATCTTCTGACCTTTGAAAAGGATTAAATGTTTCACCTTAGTCTCTTCTCTTGTCGGATTAAATAGTTTGAAGTAAATGGAGAGAAAGATGATTATAGCTGAAGCTCTACTGAGCAGATAGGACTGGTTATTCTGCAAGGATGTTGAGTCTTACAGTCCGTACAAGGCTCACTTAGCTCTTTCTCTGTAGCCTTAGTCCACAAAACACGATGTACATGCACTGTCCTAGGAATATTTGAAGAGGATTAAGAGGCATCTGGGTTTCTGTATGGCTTGGCTGGACAACTTTTTTTTCATGGTTTCCAGAGCTGAATCAACCCTCAGCATTGCTTTATCTGCAATGACAGTAGAGCCAAAACAAACCTGTCATCTGCTCAGTGTCCTTCTCTCTCAATTTTCACCTTGGACATGCCTGACAACTGGGTAAAAGATCATCTGATTTCAAAGGTGAATATGATCTTGGTGCTCCTCGAAACTGAGACTCTAGTGTGCATGTGCTGCATTTTCAATGCTCAGAGAATTTTACCACTGCAAATGCCTAAAAGTGTACCTTTAAAAGATTTCAGATATAGGCTTAAATTTCTAAATTCTTGTTTAAGTCTCACTACAAATATTTAAACGCTTTTTTGAGGGTGGATGTTTGACTTTAGTTCTGAAGTCATTGAAGGCATGCACACCAAGTAAGATAACATGGCTTTACTTCAGAAAATAACTGATGAAATGACTGTATAATTTGAAGCTAAAATAGCTTTGTAATGGTAAACTCTCAACTTCAGTCACAACAGATTTTCCAGTCACTACTAGTGCACAGTTGGGCAACACTATAGAAGTTCAGGGGAAAAAATTCTTTTTCCGAGTGTTTTAAGTAGTACTTTAAAATATGCACAGACCTTAAGTGATGACATAACAGTACTATTTTCAACAGCTTTAATGAAATATGACTTGCTTCTTCTCTGTCATTATCTAATGTTTTGCTGTCATTGTTCTTAGATTTTTGGTTGTATTACATTTCTATGAATGTTGATCTAAATGGATTTTTAGGGAGGGAAGTGCAATTTTAGTAAAATTATATCCAAATTTAATAAGAGAAGACAAAAAAAGAATACAGCCTTTTTTGTTCACTCGTTATCCCATATGGCCTACTCAAAACAATTGGAAGGGCTCGTGTATTCATGACTGGAAAATAAGCTGCAAGTTTAAATGTTCTATGGATTTTTTTTAGCACCAGAAAGTCAAAGTATTTGTCATCTACCTTGAATTTCTATGAATAATACAACTGGAACATTTTTTCTTCCTCACACTACATTAATTCCAGGAAATCTTCAATCTCTTTCCAAACTTAAAATTAATTACTTGCAATGTACTTCCTCCAGAGAAAAAATGTTCATCTGTTTGTCAGAAATCAAAGGCTCAAATATAATCAACTTACTGATTTAACTAAAGATGTTGTCTCTTTCAATTTCTAGTGGTTACTGCTAAGGTAACTGACTAAGAGAACGGTTGCCACAACTACTACATCAGAAGTTTTGATAATTAAGCACTACACACAGTGCCACTATGTTTTTGTTAAGGAGCACTGAGTCAAGCAAAAGAAATACCAATGTCTTTTAAATCTCTGCAAAATGCATTAAGCAAAACTGTGTTTTAATCGAAGCTGTGTTTTGGATAATGCATGTTGGATGTCACAGGTAGGCATCAGCAAAAATTAACTGGTTTTTCGAAAGGCAGTACAAGACTTTCTAACGTAGAAAGTGTTGGACTCAAAGTAATTTTAGGTTTGGAATATAGTATGCCAGACCAAGATGAGTGTCAGCCCGTGATTTTTACCAGTACCGAGAGGATCCACGTGTGACTGAAGGTGGTGCAGCTGCCTGACGGGTATGTGCCTTATCCCAGTCTCCTGCAGTGATACCTGGCAGAAAGGGATAATTCCACCGTAAAACATTTCATTAGGGTAGTAGTGAGGAGAAATGGGGAGCTGAGTTTGTAGTCGGTATCCTTCCCCTTTATTAATTGCGTTAGTTGTAATAACAATGTTAATGAGTCCAATACACTAACATCGCTCCTGCCAGATAAGTTTTTGAAAGGCTGTTCAAAATGTTGGAGAAAGTTTCAGAAAAGGTATGTGAATTATTCAGTGGGTAGTAGACTTCTCTTAATGTGAGAACTTTAGAGAACTTGGTCGCAAAAGATTTAGAGCTAACTTGATTATTCTGCACAAGTAGTTTCCAGGAGACAAAACAGTGGATTCTGAAAGACACATAAATCTAATGTAATATGAGCTAAAACCCAAACCTAAGCTTACGTTTGCTTTTCCTGCCATATAACTATGCAGAGATACCCCAAAATCCAGTCCTCTTTGAAGTAGAGGGCTGCTCATGACCTATGTTGTCCAACCATACTAATGAATTACTTCTATGGAATAGTCGGTGCAACCTATGTTAGCTTTGAACAAGCTGGTTGGGATTCTGAGGGAGATGTAATCCGTCCAGGGAAGGTGCCCTTTGTCTTGGCACAGGTTGGGTAAACCGCTGTGCTGATCTACCTCTTGAGAGCTAGGCAGAAATGATAAAGATACTTTAGGTTAATAGAGAAGTCATATGAAAAACAGTGTTAAAATCACACAGACGTCTACTCTGTTGCTGAGTGGCATTCTCTTCTGTTCTCTGGCAAATTACTGAACCGTTTTAACTTCTTTCCCATCTATTAAAAAAAAAAAAAAAAGGCAAATGCCTTTCTCTAATGAATATTTGTAATTGATTTTTTTTTATATCCTGAAAAGCAAAATCCTAAAACATTACCATTATTTAAAAGATTTCTTTCCTCAGATATCAACATTTTTCTAGTTTCCTACATTAGCAGGGTTTTTTTTATTTGATTCTCCTGTTGCACTGGTATATATCAAGATCAATTCTGTTCAGTCTGTGGAATTACACTAGTGTGAATAATAGAACCTTTTCGACTTTTTGACAAACCTGATGATTTTATAAAACTGGTTTAGAGAACTGTTAAGAAGAATTACCTCTATATCACACGTTCTGGCAATATGCACATTGGAGTGAATTCTTATTTAATGTTATGTACCTTTATCGGTTGGAGTTTGGTTAACTTCAGCTTGAGAAAACTGATTTATGTTAGACTGGTAAATACTAGTGGAACTTAATGGCAATTGTTGCTTCAGTGGTTTTCCAAGATTAAAAAATTGTCTCACAGTAATATTAGCTATAGAAATGATCACCCAGCTGAAAATGAAAATACTGTCTACTTAAATAAACAAGAGTGAGTTTTAAATGAATTATTTTATGAACAAGTTGTATACAAGAATTTGGTGAATGGTAGGCTCTCTATGATATATACCTTGCAGTTATAACCTTTGCTTTTGGTAGTCTGTATTTTTAACGAGCTCTTTCTGAAGTTCAATAGCCATTAGATAATTTACTATCAGAAAACCTTAATAGAACAGTTAAAAAAGCATAACTTTAGAGTATTTTTTTAATTGTCCTTTTATTAATGGACACATGAAGAAATGTCACAATGTTTTGCTCAAATACACTGCTAAGTTAAAACTTTACCTAACAAAGCTTCAAATGCTTTTTGAGTTTTATGTTCTTTTTCTCACACTCTAATCATGATTTATTAAATGTAAGTTTTATGGCATTTCAGTCTGGGAAGCGGGGTCTGAGGCTGTAATATTTCTCAAGTCTAGGTTCATCGTATTCTAAAATACATGTGTAGAAGTAAGTTTTGTTAAGCTGAATCTTTACCTGAAGAATAAATGATGTCAAAGCGAGGGAGCGATGGAGACATGCCGTGTGTGATTCTTGCTGTGCTTTTGATGCACACAGCAGCCGGCTTCACACCAGAGCGAAGTACTCCAAGGAGGAAGGGTAAGCCTCAGTTCAGGAGATGGAAAAGCTTGTAGTGTGGTTTCCATCAGTGATTCTGCCCTGCCTGGAAACTCTATAAGCTCTGACCTTAGCTCAGATGCTCCATTTCTCTCACAATCCTTAAACCTGAGCTGCTAGAATCACCTTTATGCCCAAGCCATCCTCAGAAAGCCCACGTTTAGTAGTTTCATTCTATGTGTATGTAAGGCGTTTCTCCAGCCAGAGGAGACAGGAGAATTTCACTGTCAGAGTCACAAAGGAAGGGCAAATTAAGAATGAAGCTTATACACTGCATTAATTAATAAATATAAAGCTTTGCAATTGAAAATATAGAGGTTTTTTTTTTCTTTTTACTGAATGGGGAAAACCTGTTGCAAACTACTTTGAGTGAAACAATATTTAACAAACAGAAAACTTTTAAAATTTTTTTTTAAACTTTCTTGTAGTATTTCCTGTAATATTTAAATGAGGAAACAAAATGAAACAACCTTTTAACTGGACGTGTAACCAGTATGGAAAACAAGGGCCTTATAAAAGGGAAACAGTACAGCATAAAGAAATCATAAGAAATACCAAATCACATGAATGTAAATCAGCAATTATAAAATATAATCATCTTTTACAAGAATAATGAAAAAACCAACTCTGAAAACCAAATCTTTGATTTAGCTATGAACTATTAGTTATGTATAGCAAACCAAAACAAAGATATTTTTTCAAAGGAGTTCTGTTGTTTCCAGTGTTTTCTGATAGATTGTTGGGTTGTTTTCTTTTTCGAGGTGAGGAGAATGTAGCAAGAGAAGACAAGAAGTGCTTGTATGTAGCTAATTATTTGGTTTCTTTTTAAAACTGATATTTTTTAAAAGAGGATATTTGGATTTAGATTATATGTTTAAGAGCTCTTTATTTATTTAATTAAAAGCTATCCAATGCTTATTGAAGTAGCCACAAGAGCAGACACAGAAATATTTAATGGCGGTAACCCAGTATCTGGTGAACAAAAATAATGGAATCAGTTGCTTCTCTTTTGAGAGAAGTGAAAAATTGCTTAGGTAATTTATCTGGTATGGAGGCAGTTTTTTTTTTTTAGTATGAGTTAATTTGCTTTAAGCCAGGTTGGAACCTTTGTCTGGTATTTTAAGTGTGTGTCCTCATGAGAAGGTCACAGCCTATGAGAGATTCTTGATTTGCCTCAGATTTTTCCCTCACCTTTTCACAAAAAGAAAAAATCTCTTTGTCTCTTGCTAGCTCTCCCAAAGTCATAAAATCCCTTCTGAGGCCTTTCACTGGAAACTACTTTGTGGGATTTGTAAAAAGGAAAGTGGGAAAGCGTTCATGAGGAGAATAGTTTAAAAAGAAGAGGGGGTGATTTAAGAAATGTCTAAAGGACAAATACCTGATTTTGATTGATAACTACTATTATTTAGTATGTCAGATGAAAATCAAGCTACTTGGAAAGCATCTAGTTGTGGAGATGAGAGCTTAAACAAAGACTCCTTAACTTTATCCTCATAATTTGGGAATGTGCCATCTCTATCTGCGCTTCCTCATGTTTGACTTTGCTGCAGTGAAATGAAATGTAGGGTGTTCTTTAGTCTCCCTTTTCGGAAATAGTTGACCCCTTGACTGCCTCTTTGCAGCTGTTACACACAGACACGCACCTCCCCCTGCCCCAGTAATTTCTGAGCTATGCTTCACCAACCCTGAAAAACTGTAAGTCGTTAAAACTTTACTAAAACAGCTTTCCTACCTAGTGGCTGTTTGGTGGTTTTGTTATTAAAAATGATTAAAAAATAATGGGAATTTTGAATCCCTGGAAGGTTGCACTTAAAATCCAATAAAACCTCACCTCATTACTAAGCCTAATAATGTTACATGCAGTTTAGCATGAATATTATTCAAAAAGCTGCTGTAGTTTAGGTTTGCAGGTAGGGTCTATGTTATTGTTAATGCTAAACTGCTGCCAGTGCCTTATACTATATATTGTCATTAAGTATCTAATAATTTTACAGACTTTATTACAGTCAGCGGGATTTCATTCTTCAGGTGCCTCCAGTGGGACATTAGGAACATGCAGGAAACCAGAACATTTGCAGCAAACCTGCTGTAGCACTGCAGGTTTCTGCTTTGATCTCGCTGCGATTAGTCACCTTCGGTTAGGGATGAAAAAACTCATTAAATCCTTTATTACTTATACCTATTAAGGAGGATATTTACAGTGCTGTGGTTCAGAACTTGTTTGTTTTGAACATCCATGGGTTCTGAAGAAAGCCACGTTTTGCCCGTTTTCCTCTGCCTGCTGCTTCCTTCTCCTCCTTTTCTGCTTCATTCTCTAAAGCATGTCAATCATTAAGACCAATTCCGCTCTTAGATGGTTTATGTCACTGCTGGATCCTTACAAATGAACTGTTAATGTGCAAGTACCAGGATCTTCCATTCCCCCGCAGTAGGTACTTTGTCCCTGAAGCTTTGCTTCCCACCACTCCGACGTGCACCATTGGCAACCTCATGGCTTGGAAAAGTGATTTTCCATTTGCAGATTCCGCGTACACTACGTGGCCCATCTATCAATGACTTTCAGGTTATTAATTGCTCATAAATGTTTATGAATTTGTGTCACTCTGATGAACCTTTTAACTTGCATACAAGCTTTTAATTATTCATTTGTAAGTAATTATGCTGATGATTTTTTTGCATCCTCTATAGCTGCTCATTATGTAAACTAACCGTGTTAACAGTTCTTATACTGATTCAGGCTTGAGATACGGCTCTTTCCCTGACAGCAGCTAAAGACTGTAAGATTAAAGATTGTTAGAATAAAATAAAAATTACTGAAAGTTATTGCCTCTTTAATAGAGAAGACAAAAATATTTATTCATAAAAGTACTTAGAAAATTCATACTCATTGCCTTAGTTTTAAGAAGGAAAGATGAAGTATTAAATGTTTTTAATTGAGTTTTTTTTACTTCAGAGTAAAAAGATTTAATTAGATGATTGGAGGAGGGGTCCTTGGAGGGGATATTGTGGGGGTATTTGAAAGAGTTCTCTAATGAGGTGTGTCTTTGGGTTCCCATGGGGATATTTGAGGGAGGGATTGGGCAGTTGCCACTCTAAATTGCACCACTATTTTTCTAACCCCTTATTGATGACCAGTTTTGATAAGATCAACACAAAAAGTTCCTATGAACTATGAGACTGTGAAAAGAGCCACTACAGTTAATATAATAAGATGTTTTGATCCTTAGGAAAAATATCCCAAGCTTCTGACAGTTCTGCATCTTTGGGAGAGAACAGAAACTTGGTTTTGCCTAATCAATGCATGAAAGAAATGCAAGAAACACTTCTTTGCCAATTCACTTGTTTTTCTGCGTACTAGGTGGCAGAGCTTTGTGCGATTTCACACGTAGTCTTCACTGAAGGGTTGGTGTGCTGCTACACTGGTAAGTCTTCACTGTTCTGATGTGAGATAATCCTCCTCTAATATGCAGCAGAAGTCGTCTGAGTAGCTTACTGTCTGCTTAAAGCTTTCAGCTGACATACAGAAAAATCTAGTAGTGTAAATAATGTAATACATCTGCTTTCTGTCTGTTATCTCCATTTTCTTTCTTTAGAAAAGAGACATTAATTTGAGAACATATTATTTAATGACAAAAATGATGTTGAATATACTCAAGTCGCCATAGGAATAATGAATATTTGCTAGTTACTGTTGTAACATTTTCTATAATATGTAGATTAGGAATAGCTTTAGACAATTTCTGGTCTATACAAATAGTTGCACGTTCAAGGCAGCTACCAGGCTGGTCTAACACTTGAAGGACAAGAATTACTAAAAAATATGAAATTGCTTTTGAAATTGCTGTCTTTTGGGCAGTGAGGATCACAAGTACGATTTAAGCACTTAAAGCTCAGTAGGTACTTTCAGAAAGATATTAATAGTGGAGATTCAACAGAGACTTACTGCCAGACGATGCTGTGCCTATCAAAGTGTTCTTCCTTTCATCTGAGGTGTACCAGTCTTATAAGTGACATGTATTAACTGTCTTCATTTGGGATTTTGCATCGAGTAGCTCTAAGATGGTTGCTTTATATAACAAGCAACAGTACAAGAAGCAAAATATTCAGTATAATTAATTAGAAATGAATAATTAATGACTTATATATATACTAATGAGTTCATCCAGCTGTCATGTACTATAAATACACAAACGTTTTAGAACAGCCAAAGTGATACTAGTGCATGGTAGTTCAATGCTATTTTTATACTTTTTGATCAAAATCTTACTGTCTACATCAGACTTCAGGTTCTAGTGAACTGAATGGGAGCATTACCTGGGACTACTAAACCACCAAGGCAGACTTGGGCTTTACCTATACTGCAAGATTCTCACAGGAATCAATAAGTGCTCATAATTCAAAATTTGAAATGCACCCGTTGTTACAACTTGATACCGTATGAGTAGAAGTGTGCAGTTTTGCTTTGTTTTGCATGTTAAACAGCACACCCTGATGTTCAAAATTCATAAATAATATCTTTCTTTTATTTACAAATACGAGAAGGTAAAAGTATGTAAGGTATAGCTTCTGTAAGAGTACATAGAAGGTATTAGTTCTTTGCATTTTTACTTACTGAATTTCATGTATATTTGGGATTGGGGACTGACTTCTTGTGAATAAAACACTTAGAGAACTATCCTGTCTTCATAGAGGGCCCTCATGGCTGATGGAAGTAGAGAGTTTCCAGGGACAGATAACTCTTACCCATTAATGGAAACAGATATTTGGGATACACCTGCTAGAAATGCCTCAGGTGAAAGAAAGCCGATGAGCAACTTTTGTTAGAAATTTCAGCAAATCCTTACAGAAGATAGTTTTTGTAAGTGAGTCCACTGCAAGAAAAGCTTCAGTTTGTGCTCACACCTTTCTTGACTAAAATAAACATCTTACCTTGGGACACAAATCAAAGGACAGGCTTCGTTAGTTCCAGTTTTAGAGTTTCATTGAACTACCTGCTTGCTTTTGTTTTTTTTTAACTTAAATCCTTGGTGGTTTAATTCTATGTTGTTTAATTTATCGGCCAATAATGATAGTTTTGTTTTCAATTTATGAAGGTTTTACGTTATTTTAATTGACATTTCTGGACTTTTAAATTATTTCTTCATGGAACTCATTCTCAAAGGGTTTCATTTGGTTCTGTGTAGAATTTGATGAATGTACCGAGAATGTGAAATAATAAAAGCAAGAATCTCGCAGCTCAGAAACAGCTCCCCAAAGGGATATTCTTTCAAGCAGATCACTGTCTTTCTGTGTTGAAGTCAATGGAGCTACACTGGTTTACACCTCCTGAGGATCTGGATACACACCATTAATAGCCGATTCAAAGCCCATAGAAATAATTTGCTTTTCCTATTGCAACTTTATGGCTAGAATGATCTGTTGGTATTTATGAGCCTGCTGCTTAATGAGTTCTGACATGTTTGTTAAGGAGCCTGTGTTTGTTGCCTGCCCGGGGTAAGTCTCAGAGGAACAGTTTCTTTCCCAGGATACTTTTATTGCAGTGCACACCTTTAGTGATTGCTGGATAGAAATAGGCAATCCAACCATTGCGTATGAGGAGACTTTGACTGCTTGTGGGTTTTTCGTCATTTGTTTGTTTTTCTTTCATTCAGTAACCCATCTCTGACAGTTTTTGTTCTTTTAATAGTAGAAACTGAAGTTGTTAAAATTGTGAAGTCCGTGTGAGAATAGTAGTGAAACCTAATGCTTAAAGAATTTGGTAAAACATACACCAAATCAAATTATTAGTAACATTATGTCTGGTAGGTAATTTGTTTTTCTAAATACTTGTATACTTCTGCAAAAAATGGAGTTTATGGGTTTTTGCCCTCAGGAACAGATGGAGTTACACACCTGGCATATATGCTCTGGAACTATTTGACAAAATGATCCTGTTACTGCAAAAGAAAAAGTTACCCTTAATCTTGGCTGAAAGTAGGCTTCACAGCAATAGAACTGTAGCGGAAAAATAAGTGAAGGATGACTTAGTGCATGCTTGGTCATGACTTCATTGTTTTTATCACCTTAAATTATGAACATTTCCCAGTTGTTCTTACTCCTTTTCTACAGAACTCACCTGAGAATCTTATGAGACCAATGAGAATTTTATTATCATGCTTTGGGGTGTTCCGTTTTCCGGGAGGTTTCAGCTTTAGTATTTTGGCGTTTGTATTTCCAGTCCCAGTACAGTTAGGCCTGGGCAACAGTAAGCAGCATGCCAGGCAGAGAGAGCTTGAGGAAGTACAGATGGCCCTTCATACACTTTGTGTTTGGTAGTGGTGTATTTTTTGTTCTGCTTTTCATTTCAAAATTACCTAGTAATACATGTTACTCACTGGATGGCTTATCGCTCACTCTTTTGTCAGATAGTTCACGTGAGTGCCTTCCAAATACTCTGAGGTGTGGTTTTTTTGCTTGTTTGGGTTCTTCTACTGTTTGGTGGTTGTTGTTTTGTGTTTTGGGGTTTTTTTTTGTGTGAAGTGCCAGATACTTGATAAAATCAGCGCTAATGGTTTTGGATACCTACCAAAGACAAGAAAAAAAAATCACGTTCACGTCTCTCTGTATCTTAATGTACTGGATGTAGTGCTTTCCCGTCAACCCGTCAAGATGTAACAACCACCTGCTGCTTCAACAAAAAAAAGGTAAGAAGTCAAAATAGCTTGTTGGTGGATGATTTCATCTTTATAATTTATTTGTGCCTTATTGAAAGCTATCCTTTGCTGATAGGTGGAATTCTCACCTAATTAGCAATGCCATCAACATGCCTTCACATTGGGAAACACAGTTGACACACCAAAAAAATAGCATGTTTGGAATGCTTTTCTTGTTTCGTTTGAACATTAGCAAAATATTTAATGTTCCTCTAAGCCCTTTTCTAGACTCCCATGCATGCATTCCATTACTCTTCATCTCTAGGTGTATAACACCTATATTATAAACAGCAAGAGTTTTTTAGGGATATATTTTATGTGATACTTTTATTTAAAATGTTTATAAAATTTTGAAAGAGATTTTCTTTACTTCATAATTTGGAGCTGAAAATACCACCATGCCAACTCATCTGACTCTTCTTGATCTGCTAATGTCTGGATATCATAATTAATTCTCTTTAAAGAAGGAATTAATTTTGCTTATACAATACAGTTTATACTTTTAGGGGAAATAAGAATTCCAAAAGCCCAAGCCAGAACACTTGCATTGAATTTAATTGCTGAGATAATTAATTTTGGTAGTGTTCAGTTCCCACTAAATATCCAAATTAAAATAGTTAGGATCCAGGGAACTTGAGAACAGTGACTTTGTGACAGCTATAAGATGATTTTCTTAGTTGCTAGGGAGCTTAGAAGCTCTGTGTCTATGGCAGCATTGCCAAAGCGTGTGGCGTGCAGGAGACTGGTATGTCCTAATTTCATGGCAAGCTGCCATGCTGTCTGGCAACCAACTGTGGAAAAAAAAGTGAATGGTGACATGTAAGCTGTTAGGAAAGTAGGCAAATCTTCACAAAACATAACGTGATTTCCTCAGAGACAGTTTTTTTGAGTCAAATTGTAATGTTGCATTTGACAGCTGTTGAGGAAATATCCCACAACATTTCTGGCTAAAGCTTGTGCCTAGGAGGGAATCTGATGATCATTTATGCCTTCATTGTGCCTTCCTCTGGCCCTGCAGTATCCTGTGTTGGTGGTAAGACCTATTCGTGGGGATCAGGCATGGTAATAGTAATTGTCAAAAGAAAGTGGGATACCTTTTACGGATTATTATTTTTTTTAATATTCCTACTTCTTAGAACCTATAAAAACTCAAAATTAATTTCCTACCTCCCTGTGAAGATGGAAGGAGAAATAACGTTGTACAATGGTGTTCATACACTGCGGAGACAAGAGCTATATCAAAATTCCAGACTTTGATGGACAATCCCTTTGAAATAGTCAGAGGGCCTCTCTGTTTTTTCTGGTGGTTTTTTTTTTTTTTTTTAATGTGTTCCCAGTATGCTGATTCTAAACATACTTCTAATTTAGCAAGACATATTTTTATTTTTATTTTTTTCAAACAAGAATGGGTAAACTGGTGGAGTGAGCACGGAGTCATTTGCAATGCGAAGACCTATATCAGGTAAATTTTGAAATTATTTGTGCTTCTCTTCTGTTCATTGCCAATCTGCCATGTTCCACAACCCAGAACTTCTTAACCGTACAGAACTATGTGTTGATTTAATGACAATACAATGCATGGACATGAACCTCTAGTGAAGATATACATCCGTAAGATGGGATGTCACAATAAGTAGGCTGTGATTGCATTTGCTTAAGACTTTCCTTATGTCTTTAACATAAACAGGTGGTAGAGGCCTACAGTAATGTGGATACATCAGTAGAGTTTCATGGCTGCCATATTGCTTCTTCTATAGGGAGTAGAAGAGTGAAAACGGTAATCTAATTCCACATATTCACACACTGCTGAGTCGCAAGCCAGGAGTAGTGACATTTTTAAATATATTTATTTCTTCTTTTTTGTGTGTCTACTTCACGACCCTAAAAATGTCAGCATAAAGTATCTCAGTATTGTTTATTTGAAAATACAGTCACCTTGATGCTGCAGGTATGTACTACCTGTGCCTTTTTAATAAAGACAGAAACCTCTGCCTTTCGAGATTTGTACAATATATACTGTATCTAAAATGTTTAATCACTCTCTTCATTCACTTCCCTCTCAAAGTAGTCATTCATTGGATAGCTAAGTTATTTTAAGAAAGCTATGAGAGATTATTACTGGTTTTGTTGTGGAAAATTGCCTTGTTGTAGCATTGCAGATATTTATAAAACTACCATATTAAAAAAAATAAAAGCACTTTTAGGGTCATCGGGAACAGCAAAAAAGAAATATGCCCTGTAAAGCTCACTGTAGATATGAAAATAAACACCCAGAATAAAGGCATGAGCTTACTAGAGAAATATAAATGATACAGATAATGCTCTGCAGAGATCAACAAAATCCCAAATCTGATAAATTTTGTATTAGAAGAAAGATTAAGGCAACAAAGGGCAAGAGTAGGGTGAAAAATCATTTCTTACATTTAAACTAGCTGAAGTTTCGTGAACACTTTTTGTGACTGACTTTCAAGTGTCACAAGTGGGACTGAGCTCTAGACAAGGTTGGGGTAGAGGGCATAGACTGAAAGTCCTTTCTCCTTTAATAATCTTAGTGTTCTCCGTCTATTTTATGCCTCAAAAGATAAGAGACAAATTTTCTTGTATGCCTTTCTCTAACATTGCCCGAGATCACCTGTAACACTGCTCCTGGAAATAGCCCCCCAGTGGAATTATTTCCCACAGGCACAGATCTTGTTTTATCAGAGCTGTAGTAAAGTCTTTTTTTTCCAAGAGATAAAAGGCTGGGAAATAAACATCTTCACAATTTTTTCCTAATTCACTTAACATCTGCTGTGAACATGGGTGCAATAACAAAGTCAAACTCCTGAGATGAATAAGTCAAACTAACTAAGCGTTAGGTCTTTGTTTCTTTCTAAATGTGCATATTACTTCAGTCACTTAGTGTACCGATACTCTTTTGCAGCTTTTGAATTAGCGTGATTTCAGACTTTATATGTGTTTCCTGAAAAGCAAGTAGGAAAAAAAAGAAAGTAAAACTCTGTATTTCCAATTATAACAATCTGGATTTATTTGAAATTGAAGGCTGCCCTTCTCTGCTTACTTCTGGTTAGTGGGAACACTGGTAAACACCTTAAGTGTCTCCTGGACAGAGGCAGGAGTGGTGAAGGGGAAAGAATGTTGGACCTAGATATTTGGTTTTGTGGGGAATGACAAGTCACTCGAATAGCTGAAAAGAAAGCCCAATACTGGAAGTTTCAAAATGAGCTTGGAATATAAAAGCCCGCAGAATTTGATGTGGACATTACTTCATTAGGATTTTCCTTTCAGAGAAATGTATTTTTTTTTAGATTAGCTTAAATGCAGGATAGATACCAAAGACACCAAAGCATGAAAACAAGGTTAATTAAAACATTTAAGTCTTTGATTACAAAGGTGATCACTACAGTAGAATAAAGAGCAAAATAACTCTTATCAAATAGCTCTGTATTAGGTATGTTCAACCTTCTCTATCAGATCCTCAAGGAGTTTCTAATACTCTCTTTATTCTTATACTCCTTGTGCCCTGGAAAGATAGAGAAAAAGGAAGGAAAAGAAAAAAAGGGAAGAAAGGAGGAAGGGAGAAGAAAAGTCTTGTTGCATCTGTGCAAAATACCTGTTTGTTCTTTAGGTAGCCCTGTTCCATCCTGATATACTGATCTGTTTGATTTCCTTCCAAGACACATAGGTATTTGCTGTTTGCAAGTTTTTAGTATAACAACTGTAGGTAGAAAAGCAAAGTTGATGGATATCCGTATCTTGAATTTGGTAATGAAGAATTGTGATTCAAAGGCTGAAACAAGAAGGAGACCCAAATATTTTACCAGTGCTAGGAGGTAAAGCTCCTAGAATAGCTAATAGAGTCTGTGATTTCAACTGCAACTGTGACTTTTCAGGAGTAACTGAGAAAGGCAGATTTCTTTTTATCTTACACTTTTTTCTTCTCTTTTCCCCTTTGTGCATAGTCTGTCTTATAAGAAGACTGGACTAGACTATAGTAATACAGAGTAAACGTGATGCCTAAAATATATTCCTTTCTCTTTGTGTCAAGGGCACTTCAAATTCTTGGAGAGAATAGCTGAAAGGAAGGAGGAACAGTAAAGATTATTAAAATGGAGATGTATTAAAGGTTGTCTTGGGGTGCTTGACCAGGTGGCACTGTTTCATATAGGCAAATAGATTTTTTTTTCATAATGAAGAATATACTCCCCGATTTGAGAGCTGACTTAGTGGCTCTAAGATTCGGAAGTTTGGGGTTTTTTTTTGAGGCAGGTTTGATGTGCCCTTTGCCCATGCCATCCAGGCTGAAGCAAGCTTTCCGTGGGCGGATGAAGCCCGGTGTTCAGCTTCCTCCGAGGCACCTCGGTGGCCGGCTGTTCAAGGGCTGCTGCTCAAGGACTTGTGCAAGTAAGCAAGGGATAATAGCACCATTAATGCCGTGGCTCTCTGGAAAATATGTCTCGCCCAAAGTACTTCTTTCCGTGATCATGACTTTAAATGACAGGTATAACTGCGTTAACACAGTAGACTTTGCCAGAATGTGTATTCCACATAACATCTTGATGATCAACAGCACCATCTCGAGTCAGAATGACCCATATTAAGCAGGCGGAGATCAATCAGGCAATTGTGTGAAACAGGGAGAATCATTACATTGCAGCCCGAAACAGGTCTCCAGAGGTGTGCCAAGGACAGTCTCTTCCAGGTTTAAGTGAGGACACTGAGACATAGCCTCATGGCTGGAGGGGTGCAAGAGATATCTGTTCTCAATGGAGTAGCCACAGATGAGGTCTTCCAAACCTGTGGAGGGGTAGAAGATGTCACACAGCTCTTGACTATTCCTGCCAACATGCACAGGCACCTGAAAACGTGACCACAGAAAGATGGGATCTCTGAGGTGCCAACTGGGAAAAGGGACAAATCCAGCTTCTCCTGGCAATACATTGCCTAAATATTGCTGCTTTGCTGTGTCTTCCTGGGCAGACTGGAGGGAGGGGCAGACCGTGCTGCTTCAGGCGTTATCCCCAGAAGATGGACACTGCCTTTTAAAGAACCTGGATGCTTTGCCACTGCTGTGTGCTGAGCAGCACAGCTCCAGGTGTGGATCACTGTGATGAACTTCTGGGGCCCTTTTAATTCAGCCTGTGTCAGCCCAGGGCGTGAAGGTGCAAGGTACCACCATCAGGTTGCGTGCCTGGATCCAGGGCCTGGCACACAGTGGGTGCCCTGCTGAGCTTTGGGAAGCCCAGTTTTGGTAGAGGGAGACAACACAATAACTGGAGAAATAATATCTTTTGTACCAGAGTTTTCTTGCAAAAGGTTTGGTGTGGCTTCAAGTTGTCCCTTGCATGCACCAAGGGAAGTCAAAATCTTGTGGCCCTGAGTAGCCATCAAACCTTGGAGCAAAATGGTTGGCTCATCCTCGTGGCTGTCAATCCTCTGCACATCACCTACACTTCTAATACTACATAGACTTCAGAAAAATAGCAGAGGGATAAGAGCTAAAGAACTTGGCTGTAATCACTAACTGCAGCAAACTTGGGCCCTTGTAGGGAAGGAGAAGGAGGAGGGAAGGAAATTTTTGTGTTTTGTGCTTGTTTTAGCTGATGAACAAAATGCTGCAGCTTGACAAGTATTACATTTAGCTGTCTTCATCGTAATTAGCTGTTATTCTTCATTTGCTAAATAGCTGGAATAGCATTTTGGCAGAAGGTGCTGGGAGCATTTTTCAGCTGTTTCTTTTGCTGTACCATATTCTTAGTCAATTAGTTTCAGTCTTTCTCTATGTTACAATTAATATTACAATATTACCAGAATAACAGTGTTTTCTATGTTATATTTAGTATTGCAAAATTAAAAATTATTAGAACTGAAAAGGGCATTTTGCATTAAATTCTTCATTATTGTTTGTAAAAACAAGTGAATTAGTTTTGAAATCCACTGCTCATATTTCCTGAATGAGGGCTTTATGCTGTCAGTAGACACATAGTTTTTTGCCTGTTTTCCTATTAAGTCCTATAAATCTGTCTTTTAATTTTAAAGCGGATTTTTAATTTTATCTCTCATCTAAAATACTATTTTGACTTACAAGTTAGCATTTCAGCATTTTAGGGAAGATTTCCAAGATGTTTATGAAATTAGTCTATAAAATGGTGCTACCGATAGAGGCTTTTCAGATTGTGGCTTTACACGGTGAGTTTCCAGAAAATCAGCCTTCTGGTTGCTCTTCTGGTGATTAAAGTGTGAAAACACACTTGATTTTCTAACTCTGCAAGTTTAAAAATTGCTGTTGAATGAACAGGCTTCCTAATTTTCCTTTAGACTAACAGGTGTTTATACGTACTTCTGACATGATTTTCAACTGAAATTTTACCAACACTCAGGAACATTTGACCAGAAATGCCAAAAAAGGAAATCTCAATTTCTTTAAAAAAAAATTATTTGTATTTTGCATGTTTTTGAATTTTGATTATAGGAAAGTAGAGCAATGTGAATAATATTGTAATTTTCATTTTCCAAGCTAAATTTAACTACTGCACTAAATTAATTATATGCTGAAAGAACTTACAAATTGATATATCTTGCTGGAATGGCACTGAAGATACAAAAATCATTTCTCTCCTGAGATTTTTCTTTACTCATTTTAAAAGGTAAGGCAATATGAATTTGTTACCTGACTTAGCACTTCTTAGTTTGGTCAAAACTGGTTTGAGTTTTTAGTATTCTTCATTTTCATTTTTTTAGCATTTTACTTTTCCAGGTGAATTTGTTAATTCTAAAATTGTGAATGACATATGATTATGTCCAAATTTTCGGTGACAGGTGAAATATCACGTCATCCTTTCAAGTTTTCTACTAAACTTTAGAAAAGCAAGTGAACTGTAATAATCCTATTCAATTTGATTGGGTACCCCAGTTCCTCTTGTTATAAAGTATTAAAAATCTTTGTTTATTCTTATGACAAGGTGTATGACCTTTCTCTTTTCTCACATTATTATTCATCGTTCTTTATCATTGACGTTTTATTTTCAGTGCTCTGACGTGCCTGGCACTCTGCCATGTTCTTCATGCTTTTGACCCAGAAATGTTAGAAAGGGAGGCATGTTTTCAAAGAAGTTTGTTCCTCCACAAAAGGTAAACACATTATTTTAAAGAAATTACTTTTCTTCTGCTCTTTAGACTCCTGGTTGGTTTTCTTATTCTTTTCCCCATGAACAATTAATCTTGATATATGCAGTCACTGATAGTATAGTGGATAGTAGCTATGGACTGGCAGACTGTGACGTAAACTCACATCAAAAGTCATGTAGATATTGTAGCACAAAACCCGAGTTAAATCATATGGTATATTCTTTTGTAGTACTCTGAACAATAAAGTTCATTGTGATTGGTGAGATATAAAAAAAATTTCAGATCCATTTCTCAATATGAAAGTCTCTGATTTTGTGATACGTGACAGCCAGTTCTGGAAAAATCCAAACAGTATTTCTGTAGTCTATGTTCTTATTCAAGAAAGAAAAAAATGCTTCAAATATTTTAGATAATCCCAAGATAAATTATTTTACAGGAGGATAAATGTCAAGAATGCATTTTACATGAACAATTAATAGAAAAAAATCTTTGTCTTGTCATTCTGTTCTGCTGATTTCTGTGTGTTTGAATGCAACATGAAGGTCTATATCTAAAGCATTGTTACAGATGAAGCATGAAAATGTTTATAATGGATTTTTTCCATGAAGTGTGGATCACTGCGTGGTGATTGCTGACTATAATTTTATCTGTGCAATGTCCTGATAAAAAGTTGCTGCATATTTTTTGCCTGCTAATTGAAAAGGATAGATTCTTTAAATAATCATAGTGTGCACTGGTCATTAACTGCATACTCCAGAAAGGCTTTCTAACACATACAAGCTAAATGAAACTAGGTTTTTGAAACCTAGTTCCCAGAAAGGATCTTAAGGTTTAGTGATCCAGTGTCATTAATTTATGCATGGAGACGTGAAGTTGTGCAAGTAAGGCAATGCCATGAACTGGCAGAGGTTTGCATAGAGATTTTCAACTGAGACATGTCTGCATTTCTACTGTGCTCGGAGATTGAGGCATGTGAATTAGTTCTGCACCTATGTCCAGTATGTGCCTGAAAATTCATATGAGTAAGAACTTTTGACAGATGTGATAACCCAACAGGCTATGAAACTCCTGCTTAGGAAAAGTAGATGATGTGCACTGCTTGACTGTTGAAAAATCTAGAGGCTGGAGCATTTGCCTGGCCAGTGGGTAGTTTGCATTACACTGCCCTTAGATAAAAATCTGAAGTAAATCTGAGAGGGGGATACTTTTTTTTCCTTGCTGTGTGACCTGCTGTGTGACCTGTGCTACCTTTTCTATAGTCTTTGTAACAGCAGGAATTCTGCATTCTTTGCTGTAAAATAAGCCAGCTTGGACAAGAAGACTGTCTGCTGGTTCTGACCTCTAACTCACCAGTTAGCCAATTCCCTAGCAAGGTACGTTCAGTGAATTTAAACAGTGACGGGCTGAGGTAGCATGTCTTCCATTTTCTGCTTGAGTCAGTTTGCTTCTGAGATATTGAATAAGGCAAAATGATAGCATGTCTTTTCAGGCCAGTGTTAAAAGACAAAAGGCAAAGAGAAGGCGTTTTTGACTGACCTACACCTGGTCAGATGTTTTGAGCATGCTGTGACCTTAGGAATTCAGGTAGCTGTCCGTGTAACTTCTGGATCTCAGGGGAGTTGTGCAGTTTAAAGCCGTGTACTTGGCAGCTCAGCCAGAGTTGTGGTGGACTTCTGCACGTTGGGGATCAGCAGGTGCACCAGGAATTACAGGTTTATAAGGGATGCCCTACTGGCTCCCACCTCCTCTATAATTTATATGTAGTTTATATGTAGTTTACCCTGAATGTACATGAACACTTTTAACCAGCTAGTTTGGCAAGTGTTGCACTGAAACACAGATCAATGCAATAACTACAGTATTTCGCTAGATTTGCTTGAGAATTTAGTGGCTAAATGAGTTTTATATCATAGAATCATAGAATGGCCTAGACTGGAATGGACCTTAGAGATCATTTAATCCAACCTCCCTGTTGTGGGCAGGGACGCCTCTCAACTAGATCAGGCAACACATGGGGACCAACCGAGGATTGAACCTGTGACCCTGGTGTTATCAGCATCATGCTCTAACTGAGTGAGCTAATCAGCCCCCTCAAGTGAGCTAAAAACATGCACTGCACAGAAACTTCTTGTGTCAAATGCACAATTTTGACATGGCTCAATAAGAGGGCTTTTTAATTAATATTCAGTGGACAGTTACCTTGAAAGTATCTAAATGAGCCTGATTTGTGACTGCAACTGCTCTCAAAGAGGGAGGATAAACCAGAAGTGTATGCTGCTTTTTTATAATCAACTGATTAATTCACCGAAATAAATTTATTTAAACTAATCAGCTAATATAGACCAGCAGGACAGAATTCAGACTCTGTCATATATTGTATGAAACCCTTGCTCTTTCTTATATCTGTTTCTACTTGGTTAGCCTCATGAAATTAGGGCGTTATTACTGAATTTACCTTTACCTTTGGAGAATACTTTTTTTTGCAAGCACAATAAATCTCAGTTCTCAAACTGAACTATTTTTTGTAAGATGAACAAAAAAAGTTCATATCCATTTTTCATTCAACAGGAGCAGTAGCAGGAAGATAAACCTAGGAGATTTATACAGGTCTTTTATTAAACTGTTTTCCAGTCCTTCCTTTGATTGATGGTTTAAAAAATATTTGTCTCAAGTTGCTTGCATTTGCAGATAAGATAACGTGCATTCCTATATTGAAAAGTCATACAGGAGGATTGTGACATACAGTGGTACCGAATGTTCTGACAGTAATTTATTGTCCCAACAGTTATTTGCCTTTGATTATTTTACTGTGAGTATATCACATAAGACACTTTAAGGAGCCCACTGAAAGCAGTGTCCTTAAAGTCCTATGAAACACCTATTTTCATCACTAGATTAAAATGATAATTGAAACTGTACTTGTAAAAAATTATATGTAATTCCTGACCAGTCCATTTTCCTTATTGCTGCGTTTTAATTGTCCTGCAGTAATCTGACTGGAAAATATTTTAAGGTCTGATCCAGATTTTGGAAGCTGAGTTATTTCATATTCTGTCAGTAATTGAAATGACAATATGACTGCACTGGAAACTGATTTACAGATTGCAAAAATGGAAAAAAAAATTGTAGTCATTGTGACCTGACGAGTGAATTGGGGCTTGTTGCTCTTCCCCCTGCTCTTGCTAACTTTTTGAGATGGAACATCCTATCTTGCACTAATTTCTAGCTTTTCTGTGGCTTTTTTTCCCTCCTTTTCTTTAGAAGATGTGCTGGTTCAAATACTTGCCTTGACTGACAGGCAGGGAAAATTGTTAAAAGTATTTGTTTTTTAGGTTTTTGTGTTACTAAGTACCTGAGATGTGCTTAATTGCTCTGCGTCATACTTCTTTTCCAAGACTACTACAACAAAAAAAGGGAAAATTTGACCAAATCTTTTTACTTATATGATAGCTCCATATTAATTCTTGGAATCTTTTTTTTTTTTTTTTTTTTTATGAAAAGTGCTGATGTGCAGGAATAATGTGTAGCAAGAGAATGATATTTTCAAGTGAACTATGGACTTCAAAAAGATCTTACTGGTGGCTCCCTATACAAGGGTTTCTTCCATAATGATTATGAATCTGAATAAAGACTTGTCAGGCAGAATGTCAAAGCTTAAACTCTTCTAACCTGGGTGGACATGCTATTCACTTTTAAACAGGAAATTAAGATTACTGAAGTTGGTTACTTAATACACTGTCGTTTCCTTCATGGATCCTTGACTTTTCTTTCAAAGACATGATGGAGGTAAAATAAAAGACTGAAACATACTAAAATGTTTAAAACATTCCAATTTACCACTTTATATCTGCTGCTACATGACATTTTCTCTGGAATTATGAAAAGACTATTGTAAAAGAGGAGATGATTAACCTAACTGTTACATTCAGGTAATGACTGATAAATATATTTTACCTGAAGATCTTTTTTATTCCTTCAGCTCTTTCAGATATAAGTGATACTGAATAGCTGCTTGGTAAATATATTTTCAGTTTAGATTTTGAGATCACTTAAATGACTTTGTATACCTACTATTTTTTTAAGTAATAGAAGCAGATTTTTTTACTATTTTCTTTATGGGTAAATCTGTGATAATAACAGGAATTTAGTAAACAGAACACACTGTGCTGAAACTTAGAAAACAATAGAACTGATCAATAAAAAACCTGTCATGGAAATCTTTTATTTTGCAGTATTCTTCTTACACTAAACCAGAATTTTTGTAGCTGATAATTTTTATGGTGTGAAAAAATAACCTTGGACAAAAAAAAACAGTTAGCTGGCCAAGTCACTGAAGATTTCAGACGTAGCAAGTTATGTAATAGGTTATAAAACAACAAATGTGCACATGCATAAAGATACGTATGCATTTGTGTGTGTATATATATATATATATGTATGTATATATGTGAAAATGTTATTGACTCACACAAGTCAAAGGGTTTGTAAGGCAAGGAGCTTGAGATTACTTCCCGGTACATAAATTACCCTGGGCGGACAAGCACATTGGATTTTGTTTTCCATAAGGCTCAACTATGATTTCCATTACATCCTTTGCAGCGCTTATGTTTACAACATGTCATTAGTGGTAATGTTATTGGCGACATTGGTTCTTTTTATATGTGTGCTTGTGTCGTGTGATTATTACATTGACATTTTTCTATTTTATATCAATGTCAAATGCTGTCTTGAAAATAGCTCTTCTTGAAGTCCATGCTGTGCGGCTTCAGAATTCACCACTGTAAGTCCATTACACTTGCTTTTTTCCCAGTCAGTTTGGTCTCTCTGGGTAAGTATGTCATGCATCTTTATAAACAACATGTTCTGCTCTGCGAAGATATGTGTTTAGTTAAAAAAGAAACCAAAAAAGAAACAAAACAAAACCCCACCATTCATTCCCGGTATAAATATACTTTCCGGTTGGTGAGCTTTCTCCATAGTTACGCAAATTAAATTTGGCAAGATTTTTGTGACAGCAACAATGCGCTCATGTTGACAGTCATGTCAGGATTAGAATTGTAGGTAATTATCCTGTAGATTTTACTATATGGTGCCATGTCTCGATCTGAGACACAAAGTCACTCACAGTGAAATCCACCTGCTTATAAATATTGATGTTCCCAACATGACTTGTCAGATTGGTGATGAGTACAAGCTTTTTCTTATAATCCAGCAAATTATTGAACAACATAAGTTCACTGTTGTTTATCTTGCCAGCTTTGTTGTGATCAATTGCTGTGTACCAGATGTCAGCTGCCAAGGCAACACATTGAAGTCATCTGTGATGAACAGTTTGCCTGCCACAGGATCTGTGCCAGTGTTTCAGTGAAGACTGTTGAACTCTTTTTTTTTTCCCTTACTGTATTTGGGGCTTTTTTTGAAAGTTCCAGTGACAGTAATGTGGAACTTGCCACATAATGGTAGTAATATTGATGTGAGAGTCTTGCCTGGTGAAGTTTGGGTTTGGTTTGTTGAGGTTTTGTTTGTTTATCTGTTTTACTAGACTACATAACTTTGTAACTGCAAATTCTTCAAGGTTATTGGCATTGCCTGGGCATGATCTCTGTGTGTGGATTCCAGTGATGATGAGTCCAGCTGTGTCTTCCTAGACACTCTTTCAGTATTAGTTTGATTCTACAGTCTTCACAATACCCTCTACTCCACTGGTGGGGGCGAGGGGGGACATGGGTTTTTCCGGTTTATTTTATCTTTCACTCATATTGCTCTGGGCATGTTGGTATTGATCATCTTGTATTTTGAGCCATCACCAGCTTCATTTTTTGATAGGATCATGAATATCAGCTGTGAGCAAGGCTTTTCCAGCTGATGGGGAGAGCACCACCTGGAGAATCCTTCTTCCTCCCTGTGCCCCCAGCCCTGGGAGGCTCCCTTTGATCAGCTACAAGTTTTAGTTGGCTTGGCTGTATCATTGGTGCTTACTTGAATAAGCAGCAAGAGGTATACACCTGCCTTCTTTCTAGCTAGAAAGAGGAGTAGAAGCTTAGCGCTACTGGAGAGGTGGGTATGTGGCTTTGCTTAGTCCTCCTAGTGCTGATGGGCTTTTAGAGAGGTGGTGTATGGCCTGTTTGAGCATCACTTTCTAAGCCAGGTCTCTTTCCTGAAGAAGCGACTGGGAGCTCCATGAGGCATAAGTTTGAAGACGATGTGACTACAGCAAACTTAAAGCATTGCTTCTCCCAGTGAGGGCATCCAAATGTAAAAATTATGCTGGTTGGTTGGTTGGTTGTTGGGAGAAGGTGTTTGCAATACTTATTGTATTACTGCAGTAAGCACCACAGGTTAACTGAAACGTACATGGTATCCGTGCTTCTAATTTTCAGATTACAAGCAAGTTCATCATTTAATACAAAATAATGCCATAACCAGCTTCATGTTTGACAAGAATGTATGAGTTGAACAGTATTATAGGGAGAAGGAAGACTTACTGAAACTTGAGCTAGAAGACCAGGGAGTTCTGACAGGTCATTTGGTAAGGCTCTCAAATTCAGTATTTCTTCAGAACTCCTGGAACAGAATAGTTCTATTTAAAATTGATTGTAGTTTTGTTATTATACCAAAGAAATATTTTGATTTTTGTTAATGTTGAAGGAGCTTTAAGCTAATAGTTTTAACACATACATGTGTTAGGCAGCTTGTTAAACATAACTGTATATGTATTTATGAATAAAAGATTTCTGTTTCCACAGCAAAAAGAGATAAGAGATATTTTAATAATGTTGCGAGGTCTGTAATACATGCAACTGAACCAGTTGCTGTTCATTGTGAAGGGAGAGTAAATTAATATGGTAAATGTGTCAGAAATAAAAAAGGACCATAATGCTACACAGAATTCTAAACATTCCTGGTATCCTAACTTGCTAAGAGAAAATAAGACTCCATGCCACAAAACCAATACCTGCTGACAAAATTAAATAGTTATACTTACAGATATTGGGAAATGGACAGTGATTAATGTTACAGGTAATAGGGTGATATGTGTGTGTGTGTATATATATATATTCAAAGAGGCTCAGTGTCTGTATATTTTGCATAAGATACATGAGAAATCTAGACCAGAAAGAAACTGTCTATTTAAACTGTCAGCCTTAAATGATAGAGATAACATTTTTGAAAGCAGTATGAGAGCTGCAAGAGATAATACAAAATCCCAATGAATCCTCTGTAGTACAGATTTGAGTCCCTCTGCTCAAGCAAGAAGAAAGTCTTAACGCCAGTGATGACTTTCTTCCAAAGAAATAATAGACACAACTGTATTTCCTGAAGAAAAAAAAAAAAAAACACAAAAGTTAAGCAAAATAGAAAAGTTCATTTCTTGTGTATGCATAAAGGACTGAGAATGAAGAAGCAATCTAAGATCTAGTTGGAATTGAACATAAAAAACTTTTTTTTTTTTTTTTTTACTTTTGAAGTAGAATGATGGGCTGTAAGATATTTGAGATCTAATAAATAATGAATAATTTCTTCTTTCTAATTTCAAGTTTCTGAGGCATGTTAAGAACATCTTAAACTTCTTTGGAAGGGGACATTGCTCTCTGTATGACCTTATAACATGGGAACTTGTCCAATGATATCCATCAGAGTCGAATTGAATACGGCAGAAGTGAGTAGCTAAGATGAAACCCTCTCAATGTGATTTAAACAAGTACGCTGTGATGTTGACAGTATCAGCTGATGTTGCAAGCATCTTACCTGTGTTCACTTGGAGCTCAAACCTCGCAAATTATTCCAGTATGGCTGTTTTGATTCTGACTCAAAAAGAGGAAGGGAGGAGTTGTTATCTGTTTCTCATATAAATTTGTGACTGCAGAACTGTGGAATAGCCTGAGTGTTGGAAAAGAACTCTGAGAAAGGAAACAAGCACAAAGGTAAATCAGCTCAGCCCCTCTTAGGGAAGGCAGTTTCCTCGGCAGCACTTAAGCCAGCTACAGGATACCAGAAGTCATAAGCACAGACCAGAAAGAGAGGTTAATGATAAGGCAAGATGTTCGATTTTAGAATGGAGATAAACAGAGAGCAGGGAAATGTTTCAGTGGCCTGCTTGGTAGATAGATGTAGAGAACCTGTTGTCAGTATTGAAGAAAGCTCTTAATATAAAACCTTGAAGTCAGAGCCCTTTTAACTTTATCTAGATAGTCTTACGTATTTTATTTTCATTTCACACTCAACTATCGTGTGGTAGTTATAAGGCTGTTAGTCTTATGCTTTATTTATTAAATCACATGGTGTCCTGGAGAGAAATTCAGTGACTGTCACTGAATGGAAATAACATCTTTTCTCTGTCTTTGGTCTAAATTGGTAACTGCTGACATGTCCTTCCATTAAATTTATGAGATATGTACACATCACAAATTACTTTATATTTTTTATCAAGTATGTTAATTTAATATCGCAACTTATTTTTTTGTATCAAATAATAAAAAAAAATTTGGATGACTTACCTATCCTATTGCATTAACTGCAATTCACTTTTGACCCCGGACTTTCCCATTGCCCGTGCTTCCTGTCTGTTGCTTTGACTTTGCAGTGAGCTGGTTCATTCAGTTCACAGGCAAAATCGTAACAACATAAGCTGCTATCGTAAGTCATGCTTTTGCAAACAAGTTCTGCAAATCCTCCCAGGTGCATGGGTGACGATGTGTTCTCCAAACAGCATGTGATTTTTTTTGTTGTTGTTTTTCTGTTGGAGCAACACTCTCTAAGGATAGTGTTGAAATTGTGACTGTAAGAAACATCTCTGTAAGGTTGAGCCGTGTGGGTGTGGCGATGAGGGCAGACTCATCCAGTGGACTCTGAGGACATATTCAGCTCTTTACCTTTGTGTGTTCCGGAAGCAAGTGCGATGGCGCAAGCTTTGTAGAAGGTGGTTTTCTGCCACGGTTGCCCGTCGCAGGTTACCTGCGCAGAAAATTCTGTGCTGATGTGGGTGGAGGGGGAGGGAAAAACATTGCTTTTTCTGCAGAGCAATGCTGACAGGCTTTGGCACACTTTCAGTATAAACACGTAATCTGAAATACATGAGCCAGAAGTAGTAGCCAGTTTGAAGGTGTGGCAGAAATATTGTGTGGTGCTGAGCCATTTGGTGGCATAATTTACTGAAATGTAAATCCAAGCAGAGTTGCAGTAGTAGCTCAGGTGCTCTTATCTAAATATATGCAAATAGTGCACAATGGGCTAAATTATTTTGCATCTGTTAGTTTGCTTATACGATAGGATGTATGGCTGCATGATCAGTTGGTTTTCATTACTTAGACATTTTTTGGATAATGTGAAAGAAAAGCAATTTCCATTTGCCAAAGTAAGTTCAGTAAGACAAAGTGATTTAATCTTTCTTATTGATTTATTTTGTGGAGTTTCAAATTAATTTTTTCTTTTTTTGGTATTTCAACTTGCAGAGAAAGAGGCTGAAAGGTTCTCTTCAGTCCCAGGAACAAAATGCATGATGCAGGCACTGACAAGACCATTTAATTGTGAACAAAGAACGGATTCCCAACTGCCAGTTTGCCGAAATGTTGACTCTTATTTTCCCACTAGTGTCTCTAGAATATTAGGAATATTTGTCTCAGTGATATAGATAGAGTTTGCTAAAGTATCACAAATCCCTTATAATATCTTTTCTGTTACTATAAGGTGAAAGGCTTGTAGTAAAAATCCAAGAGGTAACTGTTCCCTCTCCGTGGAGTCAAAGTATATAGAAAACCTCTCTGTCTCTCAATTCTCTTTACTGGAAGGTTTCTTAATAGTAGCAATTCATTTCAGCTTTCTTAAGTTTAATCCCCAACCATAGCGTTCTAAACATATGTATATTAGAATTATTAAATGAATATATTAAAGCTAATTTTGAATAAGCTCTGATAGCGCTTGATTCAATAATAGGCAGACTCCCCTTAAAAATCCAGATGCTATTAATCATTACTGTGATAGAGTAGTCAATGCTTTATGATCTTAAGATGTTTTACAGTAAGGTAACATTTTATGGAGATGTATCATCCTCATTTATAAAGAATATATGCAGTATTTTTTCACCTGATTCAACTAAACCAGCTGAGTGATCCTAAAATTTAGGTTAATTAAGTTACAAATGATTTTCTACTGACATATGGTTTTTGTGGAATTGTGAAACTACGTGTAGTGTCAGCAATTTTTTTGTGATTAAAAGGAGTTTCTCTAAATGAAGACAAACTAGTCCTTGCACAAACAAATTACGGCCATTGGTTTTTCTTATTTCCTTTCCAATTGAAGATATCTAATTTTTATTTTTTATATTTTTTACTTTTCTCACAGGTTAAAAAGATTCATAATAACTTTTTGTAACAGGTCATAAACACCAAAATAAAAAGGAGCAAACAGATTATTAACAACTAGAGTATCTGCTTGGTTGTTGTAAAGGTGCATAAAAGTATTCTCTTCACCTGTAGTACGAATTTACAGTGACAGATGCTTGTCTAATTTTTGAACGGTTATGACATTTCATAATAAATATGTTTTCACCGAGGTACTGCCAGCGTGGCTGATAGGCTGAGCTGTATCCTGGCTTCTGTCAGTTGTGGAGCCATCTGGAACCTGTGGCACGGGGCAGCCCCTGCCTTCTCCTCACAGAGGCCACCCCTGCAGCCTCCCTGCCACGTACTCCTCACCACCTACGCCCTTTGCAAGTTTCTTCAAAAAAAAATGCTCAGAAAGAAGGTATACATGTACAAAGTATTTTCTAAAACTCTTCCCTAAGGCTGCAAAGGAAACTGAGCAACTTTCCACATGAGTACTATAACCATTAGCCTGAGGGGAAATTAACGCTCTGCTTTCAGATGCATTTTTAAAGTGTTGTACTTCCAATATGCAATCATTCTTTCAAGTCTCTTTTTAGTAGAGGGTTCATTGCTATGAATACTGAATTCAAGATGGTAGCCAAGAGCCTAAATTGGATTAGAGTAAGCAAATTCCTGTTAAAAGAGTTTACGATGAATTAGTGATGGACAAGATTTATCAACTAGGGTTCACACCATGGTAACTTTCAGAAGTGGTTCAGGAGAAAAGTAGGACAGGTAGAAATAATTTTCCAGACCACACTCAGTTTCTAGATTGCTCTGGTTGTGCAGAAGCTTATGTAATTTCTTCTAAGACTAGCATCTTCCCTTTTAATATTTGGCCTGTGTCTTAGGCCAAGGGTTTTTTCATTAATTTAATGGCACTGCTGCAATTTGCACAAAATGTTTTGATTTCTGGTTTATTTCTTGGTCTCTTCTAAGGCCAAAATGATATCTTCTAAAAGTGCTTAGGCTTTTGTATTATTTTAAGAAGCAGTACAGTACTAGTGTTCATCATGGTTATACTTTTATTTTGTTTAACATGGACATATTGACAATGTCCTACTTAACCAGACCACTCATCAATCCAGCACATATTCCATGTCCAGAAGCAACACAGGGACTCTGTTGCCCTCACTCTGTTGCCCTCACATTGACAGCTGTTGTGTTAGGGATATTTGAAGGACTGTCACTAACTGATCCTTTTTGTATTCCTCTTGTCCAGTAATTTAATGTATGTGTCAACCTGCTGATAGTGTCTGCCTCCACATGCTTTTGTGCTTGCGAATTCTACTGCCTGCTATGTAAAGAAATATCTTCCTTTATCTCTTTTCATCTGATCCTCTACTACTTTTGTCAAGAAACTGTTAGATCTTGTATGCGAGCACCAGCTGTGCATAAATTGCCTCGTCTTCATGATTTCGTAAACCTTGCTCAGCATTTTCTCTCCAAACATTGGAGCCCCAGCCATATCAATCTTGTACAGCAGCTGCTCCATGCCTTTGATCTCCTTCTGTAATTCCACTATGCTCTTCCAGAGATGCAAAAATCAGAACGACATGCAGTGTTCACAAGTTTTTATATGATAAAAGAATGATAGGTTTTGTGTTTTTCTCAATACCTGTAATGTTGATATGCAACGTGTCATTGGTTTCTTTGCCGGATGCTGAGCATTGAGCTGATGGTTTCCAAGAACTCTTAAGTTTTTCAGAAAATCGCTTTTGAACTGTACAGCTAGTTCTGAGGTCAGCATTGCAGAGGCAGGGATGGATCAGTTTATTTTTCACCATTGAATTTGTATCACCTTTCTGTCTGCCTGTTCAGTTTTGGGATGCCATTTGTCCTGTGAATGACATTTGATCATCCATTCAGAAATCTTGATATTTGATAGAATCATAGAATCATTTAGGTTGAAAAAGACATTTAAGATTGAGTCCAACCATTAACCTAGCACTGTGAAGTCCCACTAAACTATTTCCCCTAAACATCACATCTACACTTCTTTTAAGCACTTCCAAGGATGGTGACTCCACCACTGCCCTGATCCAATGCTTGACAACCCTTTTGGTGAAGAGATTTTTCCTAGTATCCAATCTAAAACTCCCTTGGCACAACTTGAGGCCATCGCCTCTTGTCTTATCACTTGTTACTTGGTTGAACAGACCGATCCCCACCTGGCTAAACCTCCTTTCAGGTAGTTGTAGACAGCGAGAAGGTCTCCCCTCAGCCTCCTTTTCTCCAGGCTAAACAAACCTAGTTCCCTCAGCCACTCCTCATCACACATGCTCTAGAAACTTCACTGGCTTCATTGCCTGTGTTTGGACACACTCCAGCACTTCAATGTCTTTCTTGTAGCAAGGGGCCCAGAACTGAACACAGGCTTTGAGGTGTGGCCTCACCAGTGCCCGGGACAGGGGTAAAATCAGTTCCCTGGTCCTGCTGGCCACACTACTTGGGATCCAGGTCAGGATTCCATTGGCCTTCTTGGCCATCTGGGCACACTACTGACTCATGTTCAGCCTCGTGTCTGCTAACACCCCCAGGTCCTTTTATTGCCAGGCAGCTTTTTCATTTTACTTACTTTTCCTGGTCACTGATTAGACATTGAATAAAACTAATCTCAGGACCAACCTCTGTTGTACACCACAGGTGGCCTTTCTCCATTCTGGAAAGTAACTATTAACTCAGTTCTTAGCATCTTTAACTAACTTTCAGTTTCCAGAAGAGCCTTTATCTCAGTGCTGTAACACTTTGTTTAAAAACCTTTTGTATGGTACCTTGTCTAAAAGTTTTCTTGCCATAGTCTGTGTTCTTCAGTGTATTAGAAAGTGAGTTTCGACTGTTTTAATGTAGATTTTCTTTTTCTATTGGATGTCATTAATATGCTTAATTCTACTGGAATTTAAGAACTGAAGTTTTCATACTTTATAACCATAACTTTTTAATCTGAGACCATGCATTTGAGAGGAGAGAGAAGATTGCTTCTTGGCTTGTTCTTTTTTTTTCTTTTTTTTTTTTTTTTTCCGTTATTATTCCATATAAGAGTCTGTAGGAGAGACGTGTTTCCAACAAGATGTTCACAAGTGTTTGTCAGCGGAGTCTGGTGCAGAGCCATTGGAAGCAGAATACATAGAACTGGAATTAATTTTGCACATTTTTTTGGTGGATATGATCCTGGTCAGTGTCTCAGGTGACTTCTGATATTGTTCTGTTAGACTGTTTTCTCCAACTGCTGAATTAGACTTCTCTGTCAGTGATCTTCCACACTGTACATTTCTTCCCTGGACTAGCTGAGAAGATATAAATATGATTTGACTGATATTTCTTATCTGAAGCACAAACTTCACGTTTTGACAGTGATTTGATAACTGTTGTGAGATGCTTCTGTGACCCGTGTGAAGGTGAAGAAAAATATGTCTGTGTAGTTGTGTGAATCAATATGAGGTCCATTGGCATAATCATTGGAAAGACAGCATTTTTTAATGTGAAAAAAATCCTGGGTAGAAGTTAATAGAGATGTTGTGATGATCTTACATTTACTGATGCCGCTATATTTATATTTGGTTAAAAGTAAATCTCTATTTTGATATAAGGTATGGCAAGATTAGACTGGTTTAGAGATGCAGAGTTATATATGGAATTTATTTATTTTTTCAATTGGTGGTAAGACCTGGCTAAACTATGCTAGATAAGTTGCCCTGTATGTGTGTTCTGAGAAATGGTATCTTTGCCGTGGCTGTCAAGAGCTGTGAGCGATGAAATCTGTATAGATTATTAATTTGAATACGGAGATCGTTAATTTGCACGTCAGATATTAGAATTAAGGAGTTTTATTTTTAAATTATTTAAGCCCGACCGTTCTGTGTGTAGCTGTCTCTGTGCAGCTAAATTTTAGACGGCTGTGTTGTCTTGGTTTTGCTACCATTCATTGGGCAGTAGAAACACACCACACATGTTCGTGTATTTGTGCTGAAAGTAGTGCCGTGGGGCTCTGTAAGGAGCTCCTCCTCAGAGGGGAGAAGTCTTTAGATTGCCGGTGTTGTCTCTAGTGCTCAACATATTAATTGAAAGCCTCCTTGAAAGGGCTGCTACTATGTAATGAACAAGAGTATGGAACTAAATTTCAGTAATGATCCATAAGAGATGAGCTTAATAGATTTTTAAGGCTGGTCTGACCTCAACCATGTCACTGACCATAGAATTTTGCTCATTACAGTTTTCAATAAGGAAATAAGTTTTCAGTAAGCAGATGCACTACAGTGATCTTTATGCTCATTTACTGCATTACTGTTGTTATACCAGTACTTGATAGGTCAGTTTCGGCTTTCTGGGGAGATTTCTGGAAATTAATCTGCTTACACTAAAATCTCATTTAAATTTACTTGCTAATGAATAATTGGCAATTTTGGACAACTGGTAATATGAAGATAGTTGTGAATAAAGATTTCGCTTGGTGTTCTTCCTTTACTCACTTTAAAATTACCTCAGAATAAGAAGACAAGATGACAGAGTTATAATGCTGTTATGACTTGGAGTATTAGTTTGGAGACTTTTCTGTGAACTAATTTGCACAAGCAGAGGATAATACTAGAGTTATTGTGCCTTGCGGGCCTACATTTTCTTGCTCATTTGCAGAAAGTAAATGGAAGATTTGTTAAACATTCCAATCAGATGAAAAAAAAATAAATACTGAAGGGAATTGTTAAAAGTGAGGCAAACTGCAAGCCGAAGGTCTATTAAAAGATGTTCTAATTGGGCATCGTTTTTTTAGATTGTATTCTAGAAACTAAAAAACAAATGGGGTTGGAAATCAGTGGGTAAAAGTTAGTGCATTATAAGTTATCTTTCTGGTGAAAAAAAGGAAAGTAAGAATAGCTGTTGCACTCTTTGCCCCTTCTGAGGTCCTGTTGTGGTTTTCCTATGATCTCTTTGAGCATTATGTCTGAGTTCTTCCTGCAGTCTAAAGATGATATGGATACGGACTGTCTGGCTTTCCTTTCCTTCCAGAACCTGTACTTTCCTCATGCTCTTGATATTATTATATTACTTTGGCAGTTCATGATAGTCTTCCATACGTATTTGAATCCCTGCTAACTCTTAATTCCTTCATATTCCTTCCTTTCTTTGCTCCTTTTTCTCAATACCTTTTTTTCTTTCCCATTCTTAACCTGATCATGAAACCAACAGAACTGCCTAGCACAAGTCATTAGAAGGCAGACAATCTCAACATATTTGCCTGGGTATAAGAGCTCCCCAGTGGCCTGAGAAGAGAGAAAGGCTTATTTTAATTCTGTGCATTTGTCAAGGAAAGAAAATGCATGATTATTCACAGTTCACAATTTGGCAACACATATGGAAAATATGTTGTTTTGTGAGCATTGGGTTTTGGTTTTTGGAGTTTTTTTAAGTAAAATAGTCTTTTCAGAAAACACTTCTTATTCAGTTTCTCAAAAATGAGATTGATATTTCAGTAATGTTTAAAACTATCAGTGAAATTTCTGCTGTCATGAAATTCAGAGCCCCAAATGTCATCTGAGTCTAAAGTACTGCCATGTTTTAAGTGACGGGTCTTTTTGTATATTCATTGTATAAAAGTTAGTAATGTGGTACCTTTAAAACTTACTTTGGAGATTTCTATAATATCTTGACAGTACTGACATAGTTTACTTTGTTTATTCCAGATTTCTGATGTTTTAAAATTATGAATAAAGTATGTAGAAGGATGTTAAGCCCCATAGACATTCTAGCAGAACTAAAATTGGGTTATTCAAGATCAGGTTCTCTATAGATTGATTCAGCTTCATTGAAGTACCAGGCATAGTGCCAATTTCTGCCAGCAGAGAATTTTCTCCTCATTTAATGTTCTATCAGCTAGTTGTATTCTGCCCTTTTCCCTGTGCCTCTTCTTAAATACTCTTTCATTATGTGATCATGAAACATTATGTTACCTCGCATAGATGAATGCATTAATACCAAGGAATCGTCCTTTTCTTTGCAAATGTCCATAGACGCTTTGTTTCTGTATGTTTATAGTTGTCTGAACAACCCTAGAGTGAACATGTGCATTTCAGGTAGCAATAAGTTGGTATTTTCTTGTCTGAATCAGCTTCAATAGTATAGTACTATTGTACCAGGTCCTGAATACACTTGCCTTTACCTCTGATTTTCACGTCTACTTTGTGCAACTCTAGATTTTGACTTGATGGGATTTTGAAACCTATTATTAACCTTCCCCTGTTGGTTATTTATTCTGTTCCTTCCAGATGATCTAGCGTGTGAGAAACAGAGAGAGTCAGAGGCTTGAATTCTCATAAAGATTTGTGTTCTTCACATTAGAGTCAGTATAAGGCTGCTCCCCCTGTGACCTTTCTTCTTTTATTGCAGTCTGTTCTAGTTCTCAGCAAGGTAGAAAGATACCATTGCAGTGGGATGTGCTTAAATTGGCCTTG
Source organism: Trogon surrucura (assembly GCA_020746105.1). Taxonomy (NCBI): domain Eukaryota; kingdom Metazoa; phylum Chordata; class Aves; order Trogoniformes; family Trogonidae; genus Trogon; species Trogon surrucura. The sequence continues at coordinate 10,058,565 of CM036620.1, read as the reverse complement.
CTTTTATAGCCTGTCATCCATATATGCAAAGCTTCTTGAACTCCAGTTCCCAAATTTTCTTGTCTCTAGCAACCTCCTTTGCTACATCTGTGCTTGCTCAATAGCTGTGAATTAAGGCGTGCTACCCTAAAGGGATTTGGTCAGAGCTCTGATGTTGGTTTAATATTCCCCCTACACACAATTCTTTCTCAGTCTCACCATTTCTTTCATCATAATACACCCCAAGGCCAATTTGGCTTGCTTTGGAAAGCCTTGAAAGACAACAGTTAAACATGAGCAATTCATGTGAACAAAACCCTCTAATAGCTGTGCTGGAAATTTTGAAGTATTTACTGGCAAACAATGGAGACAAAACATGTCCTTAAAGACGCAGTTCCAAAAACCAGTAGGCTGGTACAGAGATCTTTCAGAAAAAAATCTAAAATACATCGTTTATTTTCTGTGCTACTGATACCATAACAACAATTACAGACCACTGAAAAGAAAGGAGAAAGCAAGCCTGAAATAAAATCTTTTAAACATTTTATTCCAAATGAGTGAAAACTAGGAAGCTTCAAGAATTGTATAATCAAGGAGGCACACAAGTGAAAAAAAGAAACACAACAAACAAAACATTAACTTTTAACATCCTTATACAAGCACTTGATAATTCAAAATTATGTGGCTGGGAAAACATCAAGGCTCTACTTTCTGTTTATGTGAGTGTTAATCACAATCGGAGATAGTAGTACTTGCAGTCAGATATTCTCCTTGTTTCTAAGCAATTGCTGACTGCTCTGCCCAGTCCATATTTGTTTTCCCCCCAGCTTCCCCACATCAGCAGAATATAGAAAGAGTTAAGATGCCTCAGTAAGCTGCTTAATGTTTTCTGTGGGAAGTGTTGCAGGGGAAAAAAGAAGACACACATACAAAAAAATACCCCAAACCCAGTCAGTGATCTTCAATAGGACTCACAGAGTCAAGACTTTGTATCATGCTGTCGGTGAGTAAGTAGTATATCATCATGAATCAATACTTTATCAAAGTTACCCAAAACCCTAGGATTAAGTACTAGACACAGATGACAGCGTATAAATCAGGTTACTGGGTTTATGATGCACTTTTTCGTAGTGCATTCATTGCCATTGAAGATACAAATATATTCTTACTCTCTCACAACGGAGGGCTCTTTAACCCTCTTTAACCACCAAGCAAAATCGAGAACTGTCAGGTTAAGCATTGTATCAGTTAGGTATTACTGCTGGTAGGGCCTGATGACATTCTTCCTAGGGTACATAAACATTTAACTGAAATAATATCTGGGTCAATAGCAGTTATCTCTGAGAGGTTTTACAGGACAAAAGGAAGCTCCCAGAAGAGTGAAGATGGGAAAAGAAATTACTACCGTAGAAAGGGAGAGAGGCCATGGGGAGCTACAGGCCTGTAAGCCTCACTTGGCTAACAGGAAAGGTTCCAAAGTAAACAGAAATACTCAGTTTATAAACACCTTGAGGGGAGTAAGTTCATGTTGGTAAGGAACAGCCATGTCTGTTAATTCCACTAGAACTGGCTCAGTGAATGGCAAAATCAGAAAATACTGTTCTAATTTAGCAAGTCCTGCTGGATTCTTCAAACATTCAAAAAGTTATTATAAACTGACAGTGATCAATTCTCTCCAGAGTCAGGAAAAGAATGATCAAGCTAACTTGACCACCACATATCTGCATTCAGGTTGATAGTAGAATAATTGTTTCCACTTAAAAAGACGCAATTTTCACTTCTTTAACAATGGCTGTACAGATTTTCAAGAGTTGACAGACAGAGATTTTTCTCAAGTAGTAGTAGAGTCAGTCCTGCAATATAATCAGGAAGTAGATGATATGACTCATATGCTTTCACAGCATTATATCTCTACCTTCAGAGGAAATGATTTTTGCACTGTCAGAGCTGACTAATTTGCAGTGAAATCAAGGAGCTCTGCCTCCCACTCTCAGATTTTAAATTGACAGATCAGAAAAAAAAATTAAGTGTTTTGTTGCTATGTACATCTTGTAGCAAATAATTATTGAGAAGAATGAAACAGTAAAACTCTTATATGCTGCTTTTATATGCTCAGGTAACATTTTTTAAGTATAATCAATCATTCCCAGAATTCAAACAGCAGTAAACAGAATCCTGTTATTTTTGTGAAAAAAACTAGCAAGTTGGCAGACATGAAGTGTTAAACAAGCCCATAGCTTTGCTTACCAGCACTTCACTTTGGAGAACATTTGCAACAGTGGTGTCATGTGTTACTTTGTTTGTGTCCCATTTCTGCCTGTCCTCCACAAATATTTCAGATGTTGAATGAGCCATGTCCCAGAGAGTGATAATGGGACAACCTAGAACTAGAAGACAATTTACATGCAGAACCTCCTGCCAAGAAGCAGAATAGCTGATGTTAATTCATCATTTGGCCACTTTGGTCTCAACTGAAAAAGAAGAATCCACACAAATCCAACAGGTTGGACTTGATCTTTTCCTGCCTAAATGGTTCTGTGATTTTTATCTACCCTTAACTCATGTTAAGGTGGATAATATGAAGGCACACAGCCTAAAGAAAGCCTGCAAGGCCTGTCTGCCTAGTTCTGCATGGTCTGGCCTTACTGTAGCTCGAGGGAAATGCCATGAGTTCCTTCTAAGTTCTTCAGTTCTGTCTGAAGCTTTCAGAATCTGTGACTTCATTTTCACGTATAACGACCTTGCTGTATATAGTCTTCTCAGTTCTATATATCTTTCTTCTGAAGAGGGGTCCCTTCGGAGAGCCGACCAAGTTAACGATCGTCACACCAATATGGCTACAGATCGTCCTCTCTTTATTGCTCCGGACAGCTCAATATATACAGTTCAGCAGTGTCCCCGCGCCTGCCCCTTCACAGAGTTGGTCGGTTACAGGTTTACACGCGCCAGCGTTTTATTGGGCAGTGCCATTCCACTATGCAAGCAGCTCTCGCCCCCCCTTTCTCCTCCTGGCAAGGCTCTTCACAACAGATAAAACCTCCTCCTCCCTGTGTTCCAAGGCAGCTTCAAGGACAGAGCCTTTGTTTAGGCCTAAGCTGGGTTGTCCACACTTTTAAAGTTACACCGCGCCTCTGCTCCACAAGAAATTCCTCTACATTCTTCAGGCTTTTTTTTTTTTTTCTTTTTCTTTTTTTTTCCTTTTGTAGTTTTCATTGCTAAGAATTCCATTATCTGTGGATTTTAAAGGTGGGGTGGTAAAAAAAACATAGTTGTCCTCTTCAGGGATTTAGTTGCTCATATGTTGTTATGCCTCTCTCACCTGTACTAGTGTTCATATGTGAGAGACACCTTATTCCAATACTTCAAGAACTATGGTGTGTTACCAGCTGGCTGTGGAGAATGGTGGTGATGTACCTGTTAGCAAGTTGTCCTGATTGGACCTGACTATAGGAGCAGCTCATATCATCCTCACGTCTTAAAGAGGGTCCTTCACCACCTCGTCGTCTCTAAGCTCTTGAATTGTGTTTTCTATTTTGTTAAGTAGAAATCTTTGCAATTAAAATAACTAATCAAGTCTCTCTTCAGCAAAAGTGTGTTAGCAGACTCAATCTCGTAGCTATTTGAACATGGGAGAACAATAGTGTTGCATGAAATTGTCATTTGAAAAATAACATTTTTTTTTTGCATGTTGAAAAACAGGCACAGCAGTTTTAGGTACGTGCAAATTTTTCCTGGTCTATGACCAATTATGCTGAATAGAATGGATAAACTGAAAGAAAAAAGTTCTCAAATGATGAGATATAACATTAAAAAAACATAAAAAGGAAAACAGTGAAGCATAAAAAGGCAGATGCAGAAAGATAAGATGAAAATTAAATTGTATAGATTCCAGCTGGCTGTTACAATACCTGATAATAGGTATGGAAAAGTTTTTTAAATTAAATTGGAATACATTTTTTTATAAATAGAAGTATAAGAATATTAGGTAACAAATCATCTAAATTTATAGCTCCAATAAGAATAAATACAATTTAATGTTTAGAAAAAAATTATACTTCCTTTCCAGTATTTCAATGGGCATTTTAATGTTCTGTGAAATTTTGTACCTGGAAATCCATCATGCCACCATTATTTTCATTGGATTTTTTTGCTTTATTAATAAAGGTCAAATTCTAAGGCAGTATCTCAATTAACAGGTGTCTCAACAGTAGAAGCAATATTGCAATGATAGATTTGCCATATGTCATTGAAATTTCAGGTTTCTTGGTACTACAGTTGGCGGTGGAGAATAGATTATTCTCATAGGCATCAGCTAGTAGTGTATCTTTATACACATGGCTTATCTGCCTTAGAGAGTAAAAAGTATGGGCTGCTCTAAATTAAAGATTATATTGCATTTTATGATAGGAAAGCTAATATCAGTAATAGCCTTTCATTTTAAAAATAGTGATTCAGGGAACTTCTCTAAACCTTTCAAAATACTAAAAAATTTATGGCAATCTTATTGCTCAGAGAATGTTTTTGAAGTTGTAGATGGTCATAAAATAGTGAGAATGGGAAGTACACAAAATAGCAGGCCTGATGTCGTTCCTTGATATTTCAAAGCATCCTTTGTCTTCTGACGTCGCTGTAACCACGCTTGCAAAGTAATTGCACCATTACAGGAGTAAGCTACCTATTAATTTCTCATACTTGCTACTGTATTAACTAAGCAACTTACAGTGCATAATGCAATTTCCCTCCAAATATTGTTGTGATACAGAGAAAATTATATCTCTTTCAAGAGCAGAGAAATAAGAACCATTTTTTTGCCTGCAATACCCACCAGAATGCTCTGTGGTGAGCCTTTGGATATAGATCTGCCCCTTCATATTGTAGCGTATACCAGAACACCCACTAAATCCAGGTTTGAAATTTGTTCATGTGAAAAGCAAACTGCAGAATGGAGACAATGTGCATGGGAATGTGAGCCTAGAAAGATTTTGCCGAACAGCTGCTATACATCATCAGTACATATATATCCTAAGAGCCAAAGCCGAGATCTTGAAAACCTTCACTTTCTTCAATGCACCTTTCTCAAGGCAGCATATAGCTAAGTTGAAAATGGATCACCTCAGTTTTCTTTTGTTTTTTTTAAATCTTACTGTGTCTAGACTCCTTAGCCTAAAAGTCAGTCCTAGCCCCACCAAGGTTTCTTCTGCTGCAGCTCTTAAAACCTGTAGGTACACTCAGATCACTGCTGGTGCTCAGATGGGTCATTAGACTCCTTGTAGGAGGGGAATGAGTGTTGTGATGTTGCCTTTCGTGCAGTAACATGTGACCCAAGTACTGTAATTCAGGCGAGAGCATTTTCCTTGTGCAGAAGTTGCAGTATTCATAGGACCTTGCATAACCCGCATGAGTTTGTATCTCATTTAGCGGGTATCTTCCAAACCACTGCGTTCAGCAGCTGAAATTTGTCCTCAGTTACAAGAGACATTTGGTAGAGCTCTTCCACAAACAGCTTAACTTCTCATTTTCACATTTACTTCTTAACTTAATGAAATATGAATTGTTCTTCCCTTGATAAATGATCAAGAAAGCGTAGATGGATGTTTTTACTTGAGTAGGAGGATGTTACTAAACAGCAATAACTAGTGCATAAAGTTGAAAGGTAGTTTGATCCTCTTTCCTTTTTGTGAAAGAATAGCAGTTAAATTAGTTTTGTGCATCAGCATATTTTCGGTTCTAAGGAAAGAGACTTTCTCCAGAAGTAGTATCAAAAAATTATGTTACCGGCTGTTGTTTGACATAGATTAATATAATGTGGCCAAGAACCACAGTATCCTAAGTGGTGGCATCTTGGTGAGACAGCAGAAATGTCGCTGTTTAAATGGTGCATTCATTTCAGCAGCATTTCACAAATTTTGATGAGCCAGTTGTCATGATCACTAACTGGCGATGGCTTGTGTCTTTTTCTCTCTGATAGGTGCAGAAATGATAGGTACAGAAATAAAGTAGAATCTGACTGCACCAAAGATACGAGTAGAACTTCTTGGAAATCAAACAAAGTTTTGATTCCTGACAGAACCAGTGAATGACAAAAGAGTATAGTATTAAAAATACGCTTCCTCAATGTATCTTTAGGATCTTTAAGTATCATGTTTTCCACAGCAAAAACTATCATTTCAGTCTGGAGTTGTTTTTCTTTCCCATGCCTATTTTTAATGCAGGAATACTTTTGAAGCCTGTTTTGGCTGTACTTCAAAGAAGGTGGCAGCATTGCCTAAAAGAAAAGAAAGAAATTGGGGAATTCAGAACTTTTACATATAATCATGTCTCTACCAATGACTCATTGGGTACTTGAGTGAGGAACTGACTTCTGTAGGTGCCCAATCAAGTAGTCAGGCAGTTTATAGGATTAGATTGAGCTCTTAGCCTCAATTCATCTTTTTTTTTTTTTTGTTATTTTTTTTAAGTTTTGAGGGAAAATTGCTTCGCTGCAGTGCTGATGGAATTACTTAATTAATAGTCTATAATTTTTCAAGGGCAGTAGGCTTATGGCTGCAAGAAAAGAGGTTTTCAAATCTTCTACCTTGACCCAGAGGTAAAACTTTGATGAGAAATCCCGTCTCCCACTGCCTTTTAATCTCACTTAGAAAGAGGCTTGTCATTGCTTATGCGATACTACTTGTTTCTACTATGAAGTAGGAAAACTGAATTGGTAAAACATCTTTCAGAACAGCCATAAAATTAAGAAAGACTCACAGGAAAACACTGTATGTTTGGTAAGCACTGTAAAAGATGATACATTCAGTATTAAACTGAAAAGATGGGAAACCACACGAAATATAAAGCTAAAATGGATAGTGATGAAAGTGTGTTCAGTTTTGGGCGCCTCAGTATAAGAGGGATATCGAGGTGTTGGAGCAAGTGTAGAAGAGGACAACAAAACTGGTGAAGGGCCTGGAGAATAGATCGTAGGAGGAGCGATTGAGAGAGCTGGGACTGTTCAGTTTGATGAAGAGGAGGCTGAGGGGGGACCTCATCATGCTCTGCCGTTACTTGAAAATACATTGTAGAGAGGTTGATGCTGGTTTCTTCTCACAGGTCATTAGGGACAGAACCAGGCGGAATGGGTTCAAGTTGCAACCGGGCAAGTTTAGACTGGACATTAGGAAGAAATTCTTCATGGAAAGAGTGGTAAGACACTGGAATAGGCTGCCTAGGGAGGTGGTTGAGTCGCCACCCCTGGATGTGTTTAAGTGTCGCTTCGATGTGGTTATGGGTGATATGGTTTAAGGGTGAACTTGTAGTGTAGGGTTAATGGTTGGACTTGATGATCCCAAGGGTCTTTTCCAACCTGAACTGTTCTATGATTCTATGATTCTATGACATGTTAAGATTGTAGATCTTACGCACCATTGCATGAAATTTTTTCGACATATATTGATAATGTGATCTACTGTGTGAAATAACAGTGAGGTTACATTTTTTCATCTTCTCTTCTGAATTTTAAATGTAATATTGAGAAACAACAATGAAAGAATGTAAAGTTAAAAAGGGATATATTTATAACAACTTGTTCTTCAAGGATGAACACGTAAAAACAATAACTACACTTTTTATTTTGGGTATCCAGTACAAAATATTTTTAAATGGTCTGAATTCTTTGTTCTGCAGTGTTTTATGATGATGCTTTTAAGAAATCTCTGAGAAATTCATGTGAAAAGCTACTCGAAACCTGAGAATTCTAGTTTAATATTCCCAGGAAGTTAGTGATTAGCAGAAAGAAGTTAATCAGTGATTCAGTCAAGACCAAGGAGATTAACATAGACTATATTGCGTCTTTCACCGATTGTCAACAATTTTTGCCAACTTTTCTTCATTTTTGATGCTACAAAATACTTTGGATCAGTTCAGGTGTTTATGTCTGACTTAACTGTACGCTGGAAATGCCAGTTGCTTCTGAGAGCTTGTACAAAAATTGATGTACCTAGTGTGTCCACAAAGGCTTTCAGATGAGAATTGTGTTGCACTTGGTTACATCTCATGGTTGTTTGTCTTGACTAGCTGAATAAGTGAGAATTTTAAGAATCTCAGACCAGTTCAGGTGAAATTCAGAGAGCTGGACTACAAGCAGGTTTAGGGTGCACGGGACTTGCACTGTGGTGACTTCACCACAAAATCCCTTCTGCTCATGAATTCAAAAACTTGCATTTGCTTGGAGGGCTCCCAGCACAAGTGTGAAATCACAGGTGAAGGCATCCTCTGAGCTGTGCTCTGTAATCATTGCCTTCTATTCGTTAATTCCTTGTCCTCTTCTTGCTAGTAGTAGTACAAAGCTATGCCGAAGGTCGACATGCCAAGAACACTTGGGAACTTATTTTGATAAATGTTACTGTTGCAATACATCCCTCTTATATTCCTCTCTAAAACTCTACTCTGGGACCAGTTACAGTGATAAAAATCTATCTCAAGCATATTGTATGATTATCTTGCATTTTCTGTAGACTTTGCTGAGGAGAGCTGGTTCTTTGCCCTTGCTTAAAATTGCAGTTCTCGGTCAGGCAGAGGTTTCTTTGTTGAATTTTGTTCATGTGATGCTTCCCATAGTTTGTGGGGGGTTTTTATTTTACTTTATATTTTATTTTATTTTGTTATTGTTATTATTATTTTGTGTAAGAATTCTGATTTTCTTTCAGCTTTTTTTAATTTTGATATGAACTTCGTTGAGGACAGAGAGAGATGAGGCAGCATCTGCAATGATGGCTGTTGTTGAAAGCTTGCTGAATAGAGATCGTTGTCAAATAAATTTCCTATATAAAATCTGATAAAAATATAATTCCAGAATTATGATGTATTATTCACTAGAAACCTTTTTTATTCAGTATGCCTTCTGTGCATATTTATATATATGTTAGCGTTATTAAAATACAATAACTAATGGCTAAAAAAACCTCTTTTTTTGCCTCCTTCAAATAGAGTAAATTTCTAATGTGTAATTTTAAGTATTGTGAAAAGGAAAGGAGTTTAGGGATATTTGAGAAGGAACACTTATCTTGTGTTGTACTTTCTGTCTTATCACAGATCATAAAAAAACACCTATAGTTCCCAATTCCATATAACTTGAGACCCATATGTGTTACTGGAACATTTGAAAAGTTATTTGTGATAAGGTATAAGATGCTTAATCTTGAAGAAGTAAAGTTTTGTCACAAGTTAGTGAAATGTAACATATTAAGAAAACAGAATTTATGTCACAGCTTTTCTTTTCTAAAAACTAGAAATAGAGGAACCAATGTTTTTTTGTGTTCTTTATGTATTTCAGACAAAATACTTGGATGTGTAAGTATTTAAGGAAAAACTGGCATAATGGTTGTATGTCAGTCGTAACAAGCTCTTTTATGGCACGAATGTATAAAAATCGATTCTTAAAAATGGAAAGCACATTTTATTATCCATGTATGCTACTGTTGGAAAAAAAAATTTCCAGTTGAACTATTTCCTTTCTGTATATAATGCAAGCATTTCAATAGTGGACAATTGGAGTGGCAAGAAAGAAAAAAGAAATTTATTCAGCTGGAGTATCCTAGCAACTGAGAAATATCAGGATTTTAGGCTGACAGGAGAAAAATTACAGTGGTCAAGACATCCATTATAGATTTTGAATGTATTACAAATATATTCTCCATCTGTTTACTTTTTTGTTGGTTAACTTGTTGCAAGAAATCCTTATTTTCTTTGAATAATGTATTAGTGGCATGGAAAAACATTTTTTAGATTATTCTAAATTATACTTTCTACTAAAGTATGCCCTCTTTAGCAAATGGAATTACTGAGAAAATAAGCATCAAATCGTGACAACCAATAATTGCGTGCATCCTAAACTTTTCTTCATGACCTGATAACTGGTCATGAAGACTTTGAAAGAGAGGAGGGATGAATCACAATTTTCGAATTACTGGCAATGGTTTGAAATAGCCATCAGTGAGAATAGTAAACTCACTGAAAATTCAGAAATGATGAATGACTGCGTTTGGTTGTACATTTACCACATCAGTTTGCTCTTTTCTGGGCTTCACTGAATATTGCTGAAGAAATTATTGGTTTCTCTATGAAATCAAAGGAAATCCTCTTACTGATTTAGATCTGTGGTTGATTGTGTTGGAGCTTGTGTTTGTATTTCTTTGTCTTTGTGAAGGCAGAACCAAAAAAAACCAGACTGTCCTCAGCTACTCCAGTGCAGAGGCGTGGTCTGGATTTTAGATTGTGGTTCAGGGGAAATGTTTCTATTAGACTGATTAGGCACCAGGTCTTGGAGTTTCTTGTTCATGAGGTATTTGACTTGTTTGTTTGTTTGTTTCTCCAGCTGTGACAAAATAGAGTTTTAAAAGAAGAGGACAGTTGAGCCAATGTGGGTTTGTTTCAGTCAGTTTCAGTAAGCAGTGTTTTTTTCTAGTCTTTTGTTTACATATCATAATTGAATGTTTAAAATTCATTTGTTGAGCTACATCAATCTTGGAAAGATCCATCCAAGCACACAAACCATAGAAGTAATCAATAGCCCAAGTGTCTTCAGTGCCTGCTGGCAATTATGGTAAATATTTTGATACAAGGGAAAAATAGTTATTGCAATCTTTTTTTTTCTTTATACCAACCACCGCAACTTCCAGTTGGTGAAACAAATGATATATGTCATTATCTCACTGTTTTAAATAATAATAATGATAATAATAAAACAATAGTAACCCATATAGCGATGATATGGTCCAAACGCTCATAAAGATACCTTGAAGCAAAGAATATTTTCATAGCACATTACATAATAGACTAGGTGTGAAATTAGTTTTATGGTGAATGGATACCCTGAAGGTTGTTAGCCTTTTACTATGTATAGCTTCTCTTATATAGCTACATTAGTATTTTTTCAGAGATAATAAAGTACACTTAAATGAATGAATTATTTTTAAAGTATATAGAGAAGTTCCTTAGTGTGTCCTCAGCTATTTTCACACTGTTATATTCATAATAATTTAGAAAATTGCATAATCACCTTCAAATATTAAGACATTGGGAAAAAAATGAAAATTTGGGTTTAGTTGAGATTTTGCATTTGTGTCAGTTCTACGGTTAGAGTTTCTCAGTATCTTTCTGGTATATTTTGTTAGTTATACTGAAAAAGGATTAAGGAGTCTTTTCTGATGTTGTTCTAATGTTACAGAGTTTTTTTCTAACGTTATTTTGGGACCTCATCTGTCCCGCTGCAAAGCTTTTGAGTATATCCTTCCAAACTTCCCAATTCCAAGAGAAATGCTGTCTATGTTGTCCTGTAACGTTGAATTCCAGTTGTACGCACACTTAAGAAACCACCTACGTACTGTTTTTAAGTTGTTTCAACTGAGCCTTTGTGTATATTTAATCTGAATATTCTGATTATGTAGCATGAATAACTGGAAAAGCTCAAAACAACCAGGACGTTTCTCTGCAGACAAAGATGAAATTTGCTAATTGGTGAGATTGCTTCTTTTTTGGAAAAGGTCTATTTGCTAGGACAGAACAATTTTCTGTAAGTACTGTAATGTTGGTCTTACTTTCTTAGATCTAGTAGTATAAGCCATTAAAAAAATCCAACAGTTGAGTTGTTAAGTAATGAATCAGTTACATAGGAGATGTAAGGTGGTTTGTTGGGGTTTTTTTTCTCCACCTGATTCCCATCTAGGTTTTAAACCATAGTTCATGGTCGCATCTTCTGCCACCTTTTTGTGCATCTCTGCCACTTCTGATATTGCACCATCACTTTTATCTGTTCACAAGTTAAACCCCGTAACAGAGCAGATTCAGATTGCTTATGTATATACGAGTGTGTGTGTGTGTACATGTATTTACTGACGTAGTCTGTGTGACTACAGTGCAAGTTATGCTGACAGGAGAACACCCCAGACAGTGAGGTGGGCTGGCAGGGTGAGGGATGCTGCAGTTGGCACAGGAGCTAAAAGCAGCAAGGCTTGTCAAGCCAGGCCTTCCAGTCTCAGTGTTTTTAAGCACTGGGCTGTTCTGTGATGGCACTCGAAATGATTGGATACTGCTGTAATGGGAGCACTTAAAATCTCAAATTCAACAGCTAGACAATCATTTCTCATTGATTTCTGTTACGCGTTTTAGCTCCTTGACCTAGATTTATATCCAATTTCTAAGTGATGTCAATGCAAGTTCTGTCTGAAGAATACGCAGAGAATATGCACTCAGCATTTTAGAATTTTTCAGTATGGATCGGTAGCTAGGCATTAAGTTTGCCTTAGCAGTTGCAAAATAGGTCATAGATAATAACTATAAACCATAACCATTTCTATTTAGGCCATGTAATATCCTATTAAGGTGCTGGTTGAGTGGTTTCGTGACATGTCTAATCTTTAATTGAAATATTTATTGTTAATTTGGGAACATCTCTTGCTATAAGATGTTTCATATTCTTTCCATAATTTCACTATACTGACATAAATCTGATTATAGGAAAGTCCTACAGAAAGTCCTCTGGGGAAGACTGAAACATTCAAAAGCAGCACAGTTCTCTGCCTTGAGAAAAATTGCAAAAGGCAGTGCTGTCCAGAAAGCAGGAGTAGTTTGGGCTTGTCCTCAGTCAGTGCATACCTTTTGACAGCCTGTGCCTCAAGGGCTGCTGTCGAGGCTCCAGTGGAAATTAAAACTGACCCTGACCAGCGGAACTCCTATGAAAGAGAAGACAAATTTGTCTTTTCTCTCTTGAGAGTGATTTGGAGTTGAGTTGCATTTGCACTTCCATATAAATTCCATGAAGATTCACCCTGTGGTTGTCAACTTCTCCATTCAAATACCTAAAAAATTATCTGAATTGAATTTCTTTCTTATAAAGGGACTTCCACAATGTCTAAGACACCCCAGTAAACTGGATACATGTAAAAATGGTATTTCATTCAATATTAGCCTTTGCCTTTCATGTGCTTTTTTTACAAGAGCTGTTTTACCATTCTACATGGAGGGGAAAGAAACAAAACAAAATCCAAAACAAACTGAAAGCCATAGCTTTTATAGAGGTTTGGACATTTCTGTCTGTAGTACTGTTTGTATGTTACAGAGGACAATAAAAAAAAAATCACAGGCCTAGATACTACTTCTAAAACAAGTGAATGTAAACTGTCTTCACAGAAGTGGAAGAAAAAAAATCTGTTCTGTGCATTTGGAGGACCAACAGAATACACCATGTAAAGAGATGTGTTCATATAATTAAAAAGGTCTGATGACATGGGGAGAAGAGGTAGGGGAGATGATTTCCATCAGCAATGTACCTGTAGGAGCTGAGGTTGACTTTTGAAGGCTTGAAATCTCTAGGCAGGAATCTAAGAGAAAAAAAAAAAAAAAGAGAGAAAAGAAATATCTCATTTCAAGCTTTATTCAAGGAAGAAATAAAACAAAATGTCTGCAGATACATGGTAGTTATTTATGAGATATCTTTCAGGAAAAAAGTGGTTGTACAGATAAGAGTAATTAATTTTGTAAGTAGCCCTAGGAGATGTTATAAAAGTATAACAGAAAGCTTTGTTACATGGATCTGTCTGAGCAGCTGCAAAACTGTGGGAATATGCAGGTTATGTTCAAAAGATGGTGCAGGCTGGGGAGGGAAATTATTGTGGTTGCTTTAAAGGAAGTGGGTAGCCATTCCGCATTTTTTTTCTCACAGTGGAGACGCTAGTGATCTGGCCGTGTCCCAGCTGTAAACCAGCATTGCTTACAGAGGCGAGAGTAACTTTCCATAGTATCTGCAAGATTTTCCAGGTACAAATCTGGAGACAAGGGTGTGTCCTGATTTCTTTGGCGTAGGTTTCTATTGACCTGTGTTTCCTGCAGTTTCATTAATTTGGGTCTTAACTTTGTTCTTCCCGTTTCCATTTCCAGAACGGATAAGACTGCCTGGAGACTGATGCAGTCTAGTCTGGTTCTTAATAAGGAAAAATTACTAAGAAACTGGTTCTAATAAAGAAATCTGTTTCTATGGTTTTTTTTTAATTTTAATGTTACAATGCTGCTATGTAAAGGTTTTAAGGACAAGACTGGTGTCTTTGTTTGAAAAGAATAGTGATTGAAAAAACCCATACAGAATGAATTCTTAAACAGTTCATTTAAGAGAGGTATAGTAAATTTTGTTTTAAATAGCAGTAGGACAACTAAAACATGTGATTACAGAATTTAAAGTGTCATAGTACAAAATCGAAGAAGTAAAAATCAAAGAAAGTAGCATCAATAATAATCAGGTGCAAAATTAAACTAGAAAGATGTAGATATAATTCAGTTCTCTAAAAAAAGTTTCAGTAGAGGTGAAGGTTCCTAAATTTTTTTAGATAATTTATAACAAATTTTAACTAATTTTGAACTTCTGCCATGCTTAGAAAAAAAATAGATCAAAGTTTTTTAGCGTTTTTTTTCCCTTTCTTTGGCAGTGTCTGATTTTGGAATTTCAATTGCATCCTATCCTTATCCCATGTATATACACTCTTCCTATGCAAGTCTTTATGCACATGTACAATTACATTGAAATACTGTATTTCACTACTGTGGTAGGAACTTTGCATGTAGAAAAAAAAGATATTATTTGCAAAATTGTGTAACTTAGACTGCCAACTCCATCAAAAGTTAAGTCTCCTCCAAGTTCTCTTACTGTCACTATATTGCACAAGCTGTGTTCTAGTCCAGCTGGACTTTCTATGTGCACATGTAGTATAAATTGTTTATGTGACACTATAAAATGAATGATAGCTGTTACGGGTTGGACATTCTGTTAACTAAGATAAAACTGAAGGAAATTGTATTTCTACAGTTACTGCAAAATTCTTCACCCTCTACTTATTTTTAAACTAATTTGTTCTCAGACTAATCTTGAATTACAAAACTCAAAGGATTCGCGTATGTCAGGAGACTATAGACCGTATTTTTGTGATCAGTGACACATTTTCCACTTCAGTATAAGCTCTATCAGCCAATTAGTGGAAAGACTTTTTCTCTCCACACAAAGATAAAGTAAGTGTGCACCATTGTGTGTAGTTAACATTGTGTACAGTTTTTTAATGGAAAATTCATAAAGCAGTGACAGAAGGCTGCGTTTGATGAGATTCCATTTCTGTTCCTGTGTTTGCCACTGGTTACTGGATGATTTTAAAATATAAGATGTGAATGTATAAACTTCCACTATAAAGAGAAAACCCACATGCTTTATACATTTTCAGGAGCACAGTATTCTCTGAAGTAGTTTTTGAGTTAGATACCCACATACTGTGTTCATTCCTTTGAACTCATCCGTCGCAGTGAGTTTAAAACTAGATTATAAATCATTAACTTTGATATCAAGCAGCCAACGCTTAGGATTTCCAAGCATTAGGGAAGATTCTTTCATGCCTGAGGATGTCATTTAAAGCAACTTTTAGGAGGCAGAGAACCATACTCTGGGGAAAAGATTGATAAAAACTGAACTAACAGATTCAAGCATCACTGCAGAATTTAACTATTAAGTTAACCATTTGGTGAAAATGGTGAACAAAACGGATGCTTCTGGTTTTTGACCTAAGTGATAGAAAGTTTCAGTCCATGATTCATTGTACTTTAGGGACTTTATCTAATGCCCTTTTTAGAGCAAATATGTTTCTCTGGCTTGAAAAAGGTCAAGAAAGGAAAAATAGCACCGATCTTTTAATTATGTCTTTGATAATTAGACCGAGGACTTAATTTTCACTAGGAAAATGTTCGTTGCATTTAATTTTGAATGCGTTAGTCGATTCAGCATTATTGCAGTTTTAGGAAGGAGAAGTTCAGTAAATATAAAATCTAGTAGTACTTGTATTTCTCTGTGTTATAAATCAACAGTTTAGTGATGGACCATGCTTTACTAGATTAGTGATTGGACTTGATAATCTTAAAAGTCTTTTCCAACCTAAATGATTCTATGATTCTAGCAAGTCCTAAGGGAGAATGCTGTCTCTAGCAGAACAGGTAATAAAATAAATGAAAAATAAAATAGCTGAAATTAAAGCTCCATCATTAATTCAATCCAACTTGTTTTCACACTGAGATTGCAAATTTTCATTCACGTTTTGTATCCGATTTTTTTTTAATATAGTAAACCGAAAAATATGTTTTACTCAGAACTATGTAGGACTTTGTAGGACTCCCTAAAAGCCAGTCTAAAAGTGAGACAATCCTAAAAGTCTAAGGCTGATGGAAAACAGTGGCAATACAATGTATGCTGTAGGCACTGCCTACTTAGTTGTGGAGCTCTAGAGCTGAGAGGTTCACTGTGATCTCCCCGTAATAGGAGGTTTTATTGATCTAAACTACTGTGGGGCAACATAACCTACGAGTAAGTGAATATTGTGCTCATGCCCTCTCTATGTGATAAACAGAGGAGCAAGTAGAAGCCTCTTCTGTTAATTTAAGTCAAGTATCTCTCTCAGCATCGCTGTTGCCAGTTTCACCCAGCAGTCAGCTTTTGCACAACCCCTCTTTGCTAGGCTTCTTGTGAAGAAACAAGGTGCTTTCCGGACCACTTCTGCTCTTCCCTTGATGTCAGTTGGGTGCAAAAGGATTATTCAGACTGAAACTGTGTGTTCTCTTTGTGTATGAAGAAGTTGGGATCTAGCTAATAATTTCTAAGAACACATACTGTGAAACAGTGAAGCCAGTCATGGGAGACTAAAGATTTCAGTAAAAATGCACTGCATAATTCTCAATAGCGCATCAGGTATAAAGGAGAGCGGAGAGAACTCTGTTTTGTAGTAGAACTAGTAATGATTAAGGTGACTGTTCTGCTAATAAATAATAAATCAACAAGAGAGTTCACTGATAATAATACTCTTAAAGAGCAGGAAAGAGACCTTGTCTCTCTATAAAGTAAAGGTTTTACACAATGTGAACAATTTAACACACCTCTGAAGACTTTGCTCTAGTTGATCAAAGAGAATTTTATGATCAAAGGTGCTTTTTAGGAATGTAAAAGAGCAGTGAGAAAATAACCTTTATTGAGTGAGCATAAGCTCAATATGTAATTTGTGACCTCTAACAGCGTAAAGTCCTATATTGTGGACAAAAAAAAGCAGTCTGTAGCATACACTAAGGGGAAAAAGCCTTTGTTTTATAGGGAGAGAAGGAATGGGGCAGCCTTGGGAGAGATGTGCAAGAAAGTGTATTTCAAGTGACCAACGGAAGCTACAGCAAAAAAAGAAAAGAAAGAATTGAGGATTTGTTTCGGTTTTTTTTTTTTTTCTTCCCACAACTGATGACCATTCACAACTGGAAGGAGCAAGAGTCTGTATAAGATGATCGGTAAAAGCTCAGCTTCTCATTAGCCTGGGTTCTCAGAAACATGCAAGAGGAAACAGTGTTGTTGGAATTATTGAGAAATCCTCAACTAGACAAAACATTGCACTTAGAAAGGTTCAAATTTTGGCTGAGGATTCTTGATGCAGCATTCTTTTAAGATGCACTGTCCGAGCTGTGTGATATGAAAAGCTCAGAATGACCAATTTCCTGAATAATTTCCAACAACATGTTTTAGGATTTCATTTTCATATATCTGAAAATTAATCGCTGTTGAGCAAGGGAAATAAATCTCAAATGAACCTCTTGGTAAAAAGCACCTACAGACAAAAAAAACCCATGGAGCAGATAGGATTTCTTTTGAAATCAGTGAGAATGTGTTTATCTCCTTTATATAAGCTCGTACTGATAAGCAGGTGCAGGTCACCTTTATTGGTGTGATGCAAATCTAACTGTGAACACTGTGGACTAGATTTAAACCTTCCGTACGTATTAAAAGAAGCTGTGTTAGCTCATGAGTTTGATGCTCCGCTAAACTCCCCGGTTCCTTTCCAGCATTAGTTGCTTGTGCCGTAGGGTTATTGGCACACCTGGAGTTATTTTCAGAGGGGTCTGACTGCTGTTTTTCCATTTCTGCAGATGCTCTGCTTCTGAAGGTATCTTCTCACACCCAGGACTCTTGGGAGGTGACAGGTGATAGTTTGAAGATTCAAACTCATTCCTCCTGCAGTCCTTCCCCTGCTCCAATAATAGAACTAGATAACTAAATGAACAAACAGAAACCCCTGCCCTCCTTCCTGTTGAAGCCACTTAGTGTTTATTCCATGGCTAATAATATTCCTTTGTAGTTTTATCAGGCCTCTTCCTAAAATGTATTTTTATTAACAGGGTATTGACGACATAACTCCAAGTTAGAATCAATAGGAATCAAGAAATCTGTTTCCTTGGCTTATATACAGCAAGAACCTTTAGGTGTTCCCGTCTCTGTGCAGATTTAACTAACTTATAACTTAAACCCACTCTGCGGAACACCCTCTTAGTGTGAGAAATATTTGTCCATTAATTATTCCCAGGTAAATTGTGAAGATAATTGATCATGCTAAAAACAATCAAATAACAACTTGTGTATTTAGAGTGGCTGCTCTTTGTTAATTAAAAAAAAAAAGGGTATAAAATCTAATAGTTTATTTTCAAGGCTATTTTAATAATGAGTACAAAAATAATGTTTAAGAAAAAGTGCTGACTATCTAGATAGAAGGATTTTAGGGATTTCAGTGTTTTGATGATTTAGTATCTTACCAGCTAAAAGGTCAACTTCACGAATTATCCAGCACAAAAATGATGTATATTCTAATTTGTGGAAGGCTTATCATGTCTCGAAAAATTCCGCTACCATTTTAGTTCAGGCTGGGCAAGAGTGAGTTTTTGAAACACTGAATAGCTACTAAGTTAGTAACTTAGGGGTTGTTTAAGTTCCACGACTAGCTTCTTAGGCTTTGAGTCTTTCTGTTTCAAGTGAGACCAGGGTTATGCTTTCCAGAAAAAGTCTGCTGCTTATGTGTGATGCAAAGTCCTGCTTTGGATTCTAGTTGCATCCTTTGTGCTTAAAGCACAGACAAGCATAAATAGCAAGTCATAGACTCGTTTTGAACAGAGGCCGTTATATTCTAATGTAGAGAGAAACTCCTTTGAGCGGGGAGAAACTCTTCACACTGCCAGTCATGAGCCTCGAGTGAGAAAGCAAGGTCCCAAATGAATCTGGCACCTGCCTGTGGGAAAGTTTTTTTCCTGTTCCCTTGTCAACCTCTTGGAGTCTCAGCGGAGTAGTGCCGAAAAGGGCTCGAACAGCATATATTGGTCTCAAGTGAGAGGTGGCAAATGTCGGATTCTGCTTGGAGGCATTGCTCTTTTCATTGGCACTTCTCAGCCCAGGCCAATGACTCTCGGGTAGTGAGGTGGACTGCGAACTGGCTAAGGGGAAGAAGACAAAGAGTTGTGGTCAATGGGGAGGAGTCTGGTTGGAGACCTGTATCCAGTGGAGTCCCTCAAGGGTCGGTACTGGGACCAGTATTATTCAATATATTCATCGATGACTTGGATGAGGGACTAGAGAGTACTGTCAGCAAGTTTGCTGATGACACCAAGCTGGGAGGAGTGGCTGACACACCAGAAGGCTGTGCTGTCATCCAGCGAGACCTGGACAGGCTGGAGCGTTGGGCGGGGAAAAATTTAATGAAATATAACAAGGGTAAATGTAGAGTCTTGCATCTGGGTAGGAACAACCCCAGGTTCCAGTATAAGTTGGGGAATGACTTATTAGAGAGTAGTGTAGGGGAAAGGGACCTGGGAGTCTTGGTGAACAGCAGGATGACCATGAGCCAGCACTGTGCCCTTGTGGCCAGGAAGGCCAATGGCATCCTGGGGTGTATTAGAAGGGGGGTGGTTAGTAGGTCAAGAGACGTTCTCCTTCCCCTCTACTCTGCCCTGGTGAGACCCCATCTGGAATACTGTGTCCAGTTCTGGGCCCCTCAGTTTAAGAAAGACAGGGAACTGCTGGAGAGAGTCCAGCACAGGGCAACTAGGATGATTAAGGGAGTGGAGCATCTCCCTTATGAGAAAAGACTGAAGGAACTGGGGCTCTTTAGTTTGGAGAAGAGGAGACTGAGGGGTGACCTCATTAATGTTTACAAATATTTAAAGGGTGAGTGTCACGAGGATGGAGCCAGGCTCTTCTCGGTGACAACCACTGATAGAACAAGGGGTAATGGGCTGAAACTGGAACATAAGAGGTTCCACTTAAACTCAAGAAGAAACTTCTTCTCAGTGAGGGTGACGGAGCCCTGGAACAGGCTGCCAGAGAGGCTGTGGAGGACCTGCCTGGACACGTTCCTGTGTGGCATAGTCTAGGCATTCCTGCTCTGGCAGGGGGATTGGACTTGATGATCTTTCGAGGTCCCTTCCAATCCCTAACATTCTATGATTCATTCTATGATTCACTAAGTAAGTTCCTCCAATTTGTTCAAATTCCAAGTGAAACAGGTTAGCTTAAGCTAGAGCTCCAAAGGAAGTAGAAGAGACACTTGACAGCTGGCATGAGTCACAGTGACAATGTGGCAGGTTGGAGCTTTGCTTCTTGCAGGCTTGTTCGCATACCATGAAGACCTGAAATCTAAGTTGCTTGGCTCAGCTTCTGAGTGAATGCCTTAACCTCTGGCAGCATCACTGAGAAAGAAAAATGTGAGCAGTTGGAAGACTGACATGGAAGAACCATGCGCGTCAGGTGGTGTAACTAAGGACCTTCCTTGCAAAGTGTGTTTACTGGATGTTCTTAACAGGATATTTGTCCAAGAGCTCTGTTGATTGTCAGCTCTTCTTCAATATTTTTTATTTCATAAGCTCCAGGACTATGTGTGTTGGGTCTATTGTGTGCTAGAATATGTAAGTCTACAGGGTTTTCTTCATGGAATCCTATGGAGCAAGGTTTTAATTTCAATTATGCCATTTACATATTAATTTTTAGTGTAGCATAGAAGATCTGATTTCGCTACTGAATTTGGCTCTGAATCTACTGGAAAAAGGAAATGGAGCCAGAGCAAATTCTTGAAGGATTGTGGTAAGTGCATGTGGAAATGAACTAGTTTGAATTTTAAAGGAAAAAAGTAGCATGAAAATTAATCAGTAAATATGTTTAATGGAAGCTGAGGGAAGAAGAGTTAGCTGATAAGTCTAATGAAAAACGAAGCATTATTTGGGTCTCTCTCCTACTTCCTCGGTTTTAGCCCTCTCCTCCTCTACTGAATTTCATCTTAGAGGTAGGTGTACATGATGTAAGTTTGTAGCAGGCCTGGTTTTGCTTCTGTTCTTATGAAAACTTATGTCGTTGTATCTGCTCCTTGCATTCTAAACATAAACTTGCTTATAAAACCACGTATCAAACTAAGTATTTGTATATATCCAAATCTTCTAATGCCTTACAGACTGGGATTCAGACTTACTATTTTTATTCCAGAAGAATAAATTTTTAAGTAAATGGGTGTAAATGGAAAGCAATGGCTTTAATTAAACTGAAGGATTAGAAAGAGGGTTGAAGGTATTAAACAAATTTGAATGTATTACCGAAATGCCAGCTTGAATTTGGCTCAATCCATAAGTTTGTTCTCAGAGATATTTTCTTACTGTAACTGGCAATGGAAGATTTGGAGGAGGAAGAGTAATAGAGAAGCTGTATGTGAAAAAAACAATATAAAAAGACTCAGCAGCCATTAGCCAATATGGTAGTTCAGAAGAGAAAGTCTACCTGCTTAAAATTTAAGATATGCAACTGTGACAGTGCTGGGAAGAACACATTTCCATTTAGCTCAAGGCTTAATATTAACATGCAAAGAAGCTGAGGGATGTCTTTTCAATGCATAAGGATTTATGAAGTAGATGGAAATGACTCACAAAGGGTCAAATCCCGCAAAGGCTTCAGCTCAATAAAATTACCGGGGGAGTGAAATTACTCAGGGGTGTCTTAAAGGACTGAGTGGGTAGGTGAAGGACAGGATTACAGTGGCTGTGGAAGTTTACCTCCCCTCTGCCCCCTAAATGACTATAATTTTTTTTGGATTCTGAGAAAGCAAGACAGAAATGTAGCATTGTGTTGTGCCTCAGCAGAGGAGGGATAAGGCTGGATATTGACCATCACCATTTCTGTGTTAATAATACTGATTATAATTGCATAGATATGATCGGTGTTGTAACATTTCTTTTATAAAACTCTGACTTTTTATTTCGCTGCAAGGTGACTAATTTCAAGTGAGATAATTCTGTTGTTTTGGCCAGACGTGAGGATTCTTACAGGTGTTTTTTTCCCTCTCTTTTCTTTTCTTCCTTTACTTTGCCCCTGTAAAATGAAATAGCAAAAAATGTTTTGGCCATTTAAAAAAAAAAATGTGATTTCTAAAAAGAAATATGTATATATTAAAGGATTATCCCATAACTCTAAAACAGACCTGGGCTCCCTAATTCAGTGATTAGATACCACTATTTTAGTCCACCTTTACATGTTATGTTCACAGGTAATTGTATAATAAACACTAACAGAAAATTGGTCAATATTTGTTGAGATGAATGTTGATGCTACTGAATGGTGTTTTGAGAGTTGCACAGATGTTTGTTTTATAACAGTTTAAAACCTGCAACTTAGTGTGTGTGTGTGTGTGTATATATATATGATTTTCTTTTTCATTCAGCAGAGTATTAAACATGAAATTAGCATGGAAATATCATACCCAGGAAATTTCAAGTGGAGAAAAAGCAAAATGCTTGTTCACCTCCCTGAGTTTACAAAGAGTGAACTGGAATTCCTTTTCTTAAAATGGAATTTATGTTCAGAGGTTGCCCTGCTATACAGGAAAGTCTTCCAATATTCCTAAATAATCTGATGATCTTGCATTCCTCCTTCTAGTCAATATTCACTATACTGAGGGGGGAGTGGGAGTAAGATTAAGGGCATCACTACTCATGGCATCAGAGCTAAGTAACTTAAATCTCTAAAGAGCAGCATTTGATCAAGTGACAACTTTATTTTAGCTTGTTTATGTGTATTACTTGCATTTTATTAAAAAGACAGTTTTTGTAATCATGTGTTCCGGATCAGTTTTGTAGTTTTTTGTGCAACATAATAACAATATTTATTTATATTTGCAATTGGATGCTATTGCAAAAATATATGTGTATTTTTATGTCTAAGTCATAAGACACACCAATACAATGAATATTTGCTATCGTATTTGCCTTCTTCTGTTATAATGATTGGATCATAAAGTAACAACAAAAAAAACCATTAAGTTCCATCTGTTATGAAGGAAGCTCCAAAATTCAGTATTTTCAAACATTTAATTAACTGCTAATATGATAATAGTTAGATAATTGAGTAAATACTTTGTTCTTGATTCAGTTTCTTAAGAGATATTTTTAAGCAATCTAAGTTCGGTCTCTGCCAAAGCGTTTACTACGAGGAAGGTGAAAACAAGAAAAGAAACAGATTGCAAACCATGCAAAATAAAACTATTGTACTTAGGTTCAAATCACTGCAGTGGTGTTCAGATTGGTCACTCAGCATACTGATCACCTGAAAATATTTTAGATTTACCAAAAAAAATATTCAATTTTCTTCATAAAACAGAATATTAAATTGCGATTGGATTGAACTAAATGTTTAATTGAATCTACTCACTGCATTGTGCCCCTTCTCAAAAGCTTTCTAGGTTTTTTAAATTAAAGATTTCTTTTTCTTTAATGCAAGACTTGATAAAGAGGAAAACATGAATCAATGGGTTTTTAGTGTAAAGAATAATGACAATAATTAAAAAATAATAACTTGAAATGTGCAAAATTGAATAATTTTGGTTGCTTTGAAGATTTCTAAAAAAAGAAATGTTAAACTTTGCTTAGTTTTCTCTTTTTTCTGTCTTTCAGGAAGGGAATAGGAAGGAAAAAGAAATCGTTTAATTTGGGAGCTGGAAAGAAAAGGTGGTGTCATTCATGCATACATTTTCTTTTCTTTTAGCTTTTAAACATTTAAGGAGTGTAGATAAGAAGCAGGGATATAATTATTAACTCCTTATTCATCAGTCATTGCTGAATTCACATATTGTTTTTATCCATTATAAACCAAGATTTTATTAAAGTATTGTTTATTAAAGTAAGAGACAATCAAGTCCAGTGATACACTACATATAAAATTCTATTTCAGCACAATTTAAAGGGTAAGATTTCAAGTAATTGATTTGAAATCAAGGCATATGATTTTCAATAACATAGATTTGTATTAACTTTTAATCTGAAAATGCTGATTCACTGGCCTCTTAATCCCTTCTCTGTAGGGCCCTGCCTCACATTCATAGAAGAAACTTCTCAGGCTGTCACTAATTTGTAGGTTACCATTTGTAAGTTCACATCATAAGTGACAAATGATTAATTCTAATTCCCAGAATCTTGTAAAATCTGCTTGTATGTGGATAAGGGGGGACAAAACTCGAAACAGAGTTTTGTCCTGATCTTGAAACATTTAACTGAGACTCTTCTTATGCTCTAGCATGTTTTTTGGCATACCTTTAATGAGACCAAAACTTGAATATTTGTTCTTGCTGTGAAGCTGCACTGTACGTAAATGTGAGTTTGTGCTGATCTTAGATTGATGGAGAAAGAGACAATGTCTCTGTGCTGTCCATGTTCAACCTAGCAGTACCCTTCCAATGGTATTACCTTATTAAGACGAACCTTTTAAATCTTTCCCAGTTGAGGGAAATACCATTTTTGTAAATAATAAAATAAGCTTAAACTTTATGAAAAAAGATATGGAACTGACCTTTAAATGTTCCAGTCACCAATAGTTCTATGGCATTACAGTTTATTTAACCTTTGAAAGAGTGTTCATTTAAATTACTCCAGCTTTATTTTTGTTTTAACTGTAAGAAAACGAATTATGTCGCAAAAGGTGGTTTTATTCTTATTGTGTGAAAAAAATTACAGCAGTTTGTGGTTTTAGTCATTCATTTACAAGATGCATGTCTCGTAACATTTATTTTTATTTTTATTTTATTTTTTGTTAAAATACTATTTTAAAAACTATAATAACAATGTTTTCTACAAATTTTTTCTCCTTTATGACAATGCCCGTTTAGATTTTTACTCTGACAACACAGGGCTTTGAGGTACCACGTGGCTCTGCTATTACCTCAGTGCTTACTTTATCTCTTTAATATAAGATTAATCATATATTTCAGTTGTAACAGTGCTGCGTATCAAAATATTAAATAATAAACAGTAACAGTCATAAGAATAGAGGACCTATGAGACTATCAGTTGCCTCCTTTTTCTTTTAGAAAAGGGGCTTTCTTAATCTCCATTTCAAGGGCAACGTTTCAAAAGGTCCTATTTCATACACAGTATTGAGCTATTATTGTTGTCTGTGAAAAGTTCCTCCTGAAAAGGCCAATGGTGTTTATTTGCTAGAAAGAAAGTTTTTAGTGAAAGTGTATTTACTAGAAAGAAAGTTTTTTAATGAAAGTTGTAAATTATTTGGGGAAGAGGGTACAATGGTGCTCCTTGGCTGTGAATTTATTATCCTTTCCTTCTGAACAGCAACTCCTGGACTTTGTTGGTAAGCAGCATAATCATTCCTCTGGACATTTAGAAATAATACCGTGCTATTTCAATTATGGTACAGGCATTAAAATGAGCCAAAAAAAAAAAAAGTGCAGATTTTCATGAATGCAAAAACTAGTTCAGGAGCCACTGGATGATAGTGTTTCTGTGCATGAGAATCTGCTTCAGAGTCCTCCTGAAGAGGGGTTTAGCGTGTTCTTGGAAACATTTAATTTGTAGAGAACATGTTTCTTCTGCATCTTCAGTAAGATTTTCAAACCGAGATGAATTGCTACCTTTCGTATTGAAGGCCATTGAGAGCCACATAAATTAAAGTCAGAGGCGTTAACTAGTAAAAATTAGCTAGACTGGGAAAGATGAGAAATCTCAGGGTGCTTACTGAAGTATCCTCTGTCTTTTCACAGGAGTGGTTGGTTCTGAAAGTCATGACATGCGGAGCTGCTCAAGCACCTGATTCTTTCCCTTAGCTCTTTTATCAGTCTGCATGACTGGACAAGATCTATTGAAAACACTGCAGAACTTGCAGCTGATTGGGTCAAGAGCTTCAGCAAATCTGTAAATCCATTGTTTTTCGAGCAGAAAAATGTATGTCTCCAAAACTACACCTCGTCTTTTTTTATGTAGACAGACAATCACATAGTTTTTAGAAGTAGACTTCTCTATGAACACCTTGCCAGGTTAAATTCTGTTAATATTACATAAGTTCCACAAGCATATTGCCCAAGTTAAATGCTTGTAATGAAAATATTAATGCATATTTAATGAATGGTGCTCATAACACACTTTTAGATTTTACCTTCATCCAATAAGCCTGAAATAACTCTGAAACTTGTGCCTTTTATCAACCTTACACATTCAAGCCACCAGTGTTATGTACGGTATTCACCAGAATATACTGCTCAGCGGTCAGAATTATAATAAATGAGAAGTATAATATGACTTTAATAGGTTAATAATAGGCCTACGCAATTCTTTTCAGTGTACATAAGTAGTATTTCTGACAAAAGACTGTATTCCACTAGGTGCTTTCACTCTGTCAGCTCTACATTTTTTTCTCCTGACTTGATATTTTAGTTTTTAATTTCTATTCTTACCATTAAAAACAAAAATAAATAAATAATCTCTAAACCACACCTACAATACAGGTCTGATGTGCCAAGTGTATCTGTAATCATGGCACCCCCCCAAAAAAAGCTCTTTTCTTGTATTGTTAAGAAAATTTGTGATTTGATAAAGAATAATTATTCCTTAATAATTAACTGTATTGTTTGTTTTTGTGGATGATACAGCCATTCTGTGATTTCATATAGAAATATTTTATATGCTATGTTCTATAAACCATCCTAACGGAAAATCAGAAGTTTCTGTGCTATGAAGGGTTGCTGTGTATTGTCAAATAGGAAAGTCTGTGAAGGGAGAGAGATATTGTTCTTCTCTGGAAATTACAAAAAAACCCCAAGTGCTTAAGGAACTTTTATGGTTTCTTTTTGACAGATGCCTGCTGAAAGAAGGTGAATGACACAACGATAGAGAAACCTGCATAAATATGGGTTGGAGTACTGAAGGAAGCAAGAACTTAAATGCAACAGGGTCTGCTAGCCTCACCTCAGCGGTGGTATCAAAAGGGCTCAAAGGTGACTTGGTGGAACTGATTTGAAAGTGCCTCTGGCCCACAAAATCAGGCAGACCTGTGCAGAACGACGGTAAGGGATGGACGGATGTCTGCAGGGCTTCTGCTTTGTGTGTCCTCTCTGCTCCTCTGAGGTCTGTGCTTTTGCTCAGTGTAGGCACCTGTGCATGGCTAAATTCTATTGCCTGCACTATTGCCTTCACCCTTCACTTTTCTGGTTTTAGGCTGGAGGGTATGGTGGACTCCCTTTTAATGCATTTGATTCTGATCTCAATGAGGCTGTTTAACAAAAAGATGGTTGTTACTTTCTCTGCCTTAGCTTTCTGATGTTTTCAGTGGGAATTAACTCTCCCCAGTGCTAGGTTCTATCTGTCCCTGCAAGGACAAGTTTTTATTTAGGAAATATAGGTTCGATATGTAACATATATTAAAAATACATATATTTTTCCTTTTTGCTTCCTTTAGCTCACGCAGTTATGGCACACCCTAAAATCATGAGCTTCTCCCTCTGTCCCAACATACTGGTTAATACAGTTAATATAAAATAATATTAATATGGTAATGGTCAATGTATATAATTGATATAAAATTGTTTAAATCCCCAGAAGAAGCCTGACTGCTTCCACCATTTCACTAACTCTTCTGTAAAGCAGCTGCTGAGACACGACAGTAAACTGGTAAGCAGTACCTGGTGGATGATGTGTTCTATTTTCCTTTTTTTCTGAACCTTGAGCAATAATACTCTGGGATTATCCCAACTTCCTACATGAAGTGTGACTTACTTCACTTTTGGTATATGTTTACAATTTTGTAACTGGGTAATCTTACAGAGCTGCTTCTTTCAATAATTTTGGTTTGTTTTTCTTCCTACACTACTCTATTTAATACAGCAGACATGGTCTTTAACAGCTATAAGCAATAAGTTTTTACTAGAGCCTTTTTCAGTTCTGGAAAATGTTTTGGCACACGCTGGGGCCATCAGAATTCCAAATAAGTTTGTTTTTCTGTTATCATTTTAGAAAATGATTTAAATATTTGCAGGAGTGTTATTTCTAGCTTGACTCTCTTTGTTTGCAGTTCCAACTGTAAGCTGCCCAGGTTTCTGTCTGTAGCCTGTTACCTAATGCTTCCTACTTAATGCTTTTGGGTTGGGAGCTGCTCACCAGAACTGGAGCACAGTACACCTAACTCATTAGTTAAATCTCTTCTCTGTGTATTTCTCTGCTCTACGTCTCTAGGTAAGTTCAGTTCGTATGTCCCAACTGTGTTCATCTCTGCTGGATTTTTGGTGAAGCTCTTTGGTAAGTACAGGCCACTATTTTTATTTTGTCTAAACAGTAAGCAGATCAGAAGCAGCATCAGAGGGCTTGGGCTGTCCGTCTAAAAACTGATTTGTCTGTCTCCTTGCTACACTTGATGTTGCTCCACTCTTTTGTCTGTCTTGTGCTTGGAGGGTGGGTTTCTTACTGTGGATTTTCTCCCAGGACACTTAATTTTAAACCTGTCCCTTTGGGCTGTCTAAGAAATTTTATTACTGCAGAAACCGTTATTAGAGGAGCCTAAGTTAACCATCTCAGGCCTGTGATTAACTTGCATTTTCTTAAATACCTTGCCAAAAGATAAGAGTCTTCAACTGCTTTACTTATTAGTTAGTGCGTAGTAACAAAGCGGGCTGAACTGTTTGGTGGGGCAGATGTTTAAACAACGAAACAAAAAAATAGAAAAATAAAAAAAGCCAGGAGGGAGTACAACACAAAAAATAAGAACTACCAAACCTTTTTCTGTCTTTACTCATGATGGGTCTTCTCTTTCCAGTTTGCTTTCTACTCTCGCTCTCTGCATGAAGGCTCCTTGCTTGCTTTTTTTCTCATGTCCTGCCCGTTTTGCCAGGTACCTGAGAAAACTGCACCAGCTTCCATGTTCAGTTGCAACTCACAAGGTGAAGAGGAGCAGTTTGACCTTTCCAGCAGGTTTTATGTGTAGTTCAAAGCTCACGGCCAGTGAAGCTTAAATACGTCACGTTTTTAGTGCTGTCTTTTAAAATAAAAGCACAGTGTATAAAGGACACGTTAGAAATCAGGATGGGAAGAACTTAAATCAGCCATCACAGGTCTCCCTATAAAATTGTGCAGGAAAATATTGCGAGCTTACAAGTACTGAATTTGTGAAAGAGTTTAATCTTCCTCTGTGCATGTTGCCAGCATACGATTTAAGTATTGAACAAGCTTTCAAGAAAAAGATGGCATTTCCAGGGCAGCAGTGGATCCAGCAAGTATTTCATCTCAGGTGTTTAGGAGGGGAGATGTTTGCTCTCAGTGTGACCAAGAACAATGAGCTTTGAAGAGACTTTTTAACTTCCTAGAATTTCCAAGTTAAGAACAAGTTAAGTATTTTGGAGAGGGCATAACATATTTTCTGCAAATGAGTTTATCAGTTAATAGAAGCAATAAGAGATCCTCACTAACACAATTAAAATTAGGCGGCTAATATAGAGAGAGATTTCCATCTGGCATCTTATTATTAGAAGAAAAACAACAACAATAAACAATTTCACTAGACTGATGCTTTCTTCCTTTTTTGAATCTCAATACTAAATGTAATTAGGATCTCTGAGCTCCAATGACTAGTATAAATTTCTGTCTTCAGCTTTCCTTTGTGCAGACTAATGAAGTAAGTAAAATATTATCTTTCTTGTCTGCTAGAGAAGTATTCTAGACTTTAGCTTCATGTCAGGCATAAATCAACCCTCAGAGTACTTTATATCCTCTGAATATCCTGAGGAAAGAGAAATTCATGAAGAATAATACCATTAGTGAATGCCTGGAGGGCAGCCATCTTATTCTCCTAAACCAATGAATAAATTGCAAGTATACAATCAGAGTTTCAATTGATCAGTATTTGCAGGGAAAAGGAAAACAAAAAGACTCTTGTCATGTTCTTTTTAAGGTTTGAGAAATATTCTGACTCCAAACTTTTATTACTGACATCTATCACATTTTTTGTATCTTACTGCTTATGACAAATATTTTCTTCCTCATTTCATATGTTTGTTTATGTACTCATCATGTACTTAATAAAAATTTTTAAAAAGGGAAGAAAAGACAGAGAGGCAGTCCTCATGCTAAAAGATAAAGATTCACTTTAATCTCATTTGGGACATAAAAGTAGATGACAGAGTTTAGGTTTCGGTATTCTGGTGTTTTTTTTCTAAATTTTACAACAGGAAAAAAGAGAGAGAGGAATCCTCGTGGATTCCTTTTAATCTCACCTGGGACATAAAAGTACATGACAGAGTTGACTTAAAATTATTTTAAGAAAATTGTGAACAAGATACAATAATTCATGTACTTGCACTCATTTGTGCTAGGTTCTGATTTACAGATACTCTGGATCATATTTTAAAGGTTTTGATTTCCTTCAACCTAAATATATATTTGTACTCAGATATATCTGTGTGTTTATGTGAGCTTTTGCTTATTCCATAATTAAAAAGTACATAGTATGTTCAGCATGAAAAGCTGCCACAACTTTTTGTTCAAGCTGGCGTTAGAAAGTCTTCTAATATCTCCATTACTATTTTACTTAATGTATTTAAATACCCAGAAAATAATTAACTGGGTTGTGTTTAGGATTATTTTTTTCTGTAGCCTTTTAGAAGGAAATGTAAGATTACTGTCAGATGAAATTCTTGTGGTATTATTAGTTTACCCTCTTCAAGATACTTCCCTGTTATGTGATCCTCATTACTTGATAGAAAACATGTTACTATTTACTTTCCGAGAGAACTCAGACCTATTAATAATTCAGGCTTATCATAAAATGCTGAGAAAAATGCTGGCTTTTTCTTTTTTTTGATTAAGGGAATTGCATGGGTTTAAGACACTGATTTTCAAACATTCTTGTGGTAAAAACCAACATAACACTGTGCTCTAAAGGGATCATAAATTCCATGTTGCAGGATCCAGATCTGCTTTAAAGTAGTTTTTGAAGCATGAGAATTGGTCGAAAGTGAAAACACCTATTTTTATCAGTACAGCTACGAATACCAAAAGCACAACTAGAATGAATGGAGGAAGAGAAATAAAACTGTTCCATAGCCCAATAAAACCATGGGATAAAAAGTTATATATATATATGGCCCATTTTCTCTTGTTGAATTCACATGACTGCTTGGTTAGGTGAAATGTCTGTTGCTTCCTTCCACTGCGTTCTTGAGTCCTGAACCAACACGGCACTCTCCATCCTAACCCTTTTCTCTGCAAGTATTTATTCTCATGTTCTGTGTGCCGTGGTTTTAATGCAGTTAGTTCACAAACAAGTCTGTCAGTAGGAACTATATCGGATCTGTTATAGGGATCGTGAGGTGATCACTGTTTCCTGTTCCAGAATAGAAGTTAGAGATTTCTGTAGAATCTCCAGCTGTGTCTCCAGCAAAATTTGTAAGTGATACGATGCAAGGAGATTGGAAGTTCATATTTTAGAAATTATGATGAACTGGTTTAATAAGAAGAAATGTTCTGAAATGCATGATGGAGAAGAATGAACATTTCTTCATGCAGCACTTCTTAACTTCTTTCTGTTCTACTGTGTGTTTGTCTTTTTTTAAAAAAAAAGAAAAAAGAAAATCAGATATAGTGACATTTTTGCTATCTTTGAAATGCTAATGGAGGACTGATGCTCTACACTCTTCTCCCCAACTTCTCACGATTATGGATGAAAATCTGCCTAGCCCAGAATGTTTAGGTTTGTCAGTGATGCCAGTGAAAAGACACTCTCTCTGTTACCCAGACTAATAAATGGCATTTGGAGCTGTTGAGGTGTATCTGTTCCTAGTGAGATTAATCACGTTAGTCTCTAGTCTTCATCAAATACAAGTCATGTAATTTAGTGCTGTCTCTTTCTCCCAATTATATTTGTATCTGCTTTTTTTTCCCCATATATAAATTTTGCTATAAATAGGTAAAACCAAAACAGACAAGGAGGGATACTTGGTGTTGGACAGAATCTACAGATTTAGTACAGGCAAATGATTTTACAATAATCTTTTTTTACATGGTGTCTCACTACTTGCCCTCTGTTTCCTACAAAGCCCGCGCAAATAATAGGAATGACATTTAGAAGGCTTTTTAATGCTTCTCAGATAAATCATTTAAATATATATAAGCCACATGAACAATCATGATCCTTCTTGGTAGTTTCTTTCCTGCATTTATTTTATGTATTTTTGAGTGTACTTTCAATTCAAAGCAGGAATTTTGGGTGCTATATGAATCCAGTTGATGCTCACATTAATTTTCTTTGTATGATACTCGCAATTATTTGTAGCTTAAAATTCAAAGTTAACTTGGGAAAGGGGGTAGTCTCTGAAACCAGACTGATATACTGCTTTTTTGAAGTAATTAAAATGAGCCCTTAAAGTTTTCATCCATCTCTAAAATAAAATACAAAAGGACTTTGTTGGGCATTTGCTGAATAAAAAAAATAAGTCTAAATACTATCACAGGCATTTACGTAGGAGCTTTTAAAATGTGTGTGTCAGTGTTAGGATCAAAAAGAGAAATATTTTAAGTATTGTGTAATTATTTCTTTCTCCTTCTGAGACTAATGTACTTTCAGAAACACGTCAGTGAAGTCCTCCACCTAATCTGTGGGACATCCAGCAATCAAGCTTCAAGGAGGTATGGGATTTTAATGGGTACTCTTCCCTGTCAAATGACATCTAAATACGGTACTTCTTTAATTTTAGTATGTTCTTGCTCTGGCTGTAGTTATGCTATTTAGTCCTTTAGTTTTACTGTGAAAACTGAGAAGCTGTAATATGCAAGATTCTTGATGATGAAATAATTTGGAGGAGGAAATTCAAAGACCTCACAAGATCAAAGTGACAGTGGTCAGAGTAAGTGAAACCTGCATTTGTAGCCTAGTTAAGCTCCTGCTTTGTAAAAATTGATTTTATTGGTTTTGTGAATGCAGTTTCTTTTGGTGATGAAAAATTACCGTATCTTGTCAAAGGGGAAGGTTTATAATATTTTGTTCTTTTTCCATTTATTTAGGACCATTACTTAAAACATTAATTTGCATATGGTAATACTAGAAAAATAATGTGGTGACTTTTTGGTGCCCTTAATATTACTGAAAAGTTCATTTATACTTTTCAGGCAAAAATATGCCTTGAAACCTTTTAAATAAATTGGTTAAAAATTGCACTGCATTGATTATTCAACCTTACTTACCCGAGACATGATTATACGAAATAGGGTAATATGTTCCCTGGCTGCAACTTAGCTAATAAAGTATCTAATAGGAGTTGCCATGGTAATCAAAGTTAGAAAAGTGCTTTTTCAGACAAGAATTCATAAAGTAGAGAACTCCTAATCTTGTGATTTTTCTGGAGCGAAGGTCTGCTTCTGATGATTTTGGAAGCTTGTTAGAAAAAGTGGTGTGATTCTCATAAGCTTCACATTTAACATGTTCTGTCCAGAAGTACTTCTAAATTTAATGGTAATCACTATTGCCTCCTATGTTTCGGTTATCCTGAGTTGTAATATTTTGCTTGCCACAGAGGAGATTAAACAAACCAAAAAAACCTAAATCAATAGATTATGATGACACCTAAAATTAGGGCACTGCAGTTCTTACTTTCTTGCTTGGAATCAGGAACACTGATTTGAGGAATCATTTTTTTTTTTTCCACTTAGTCTATAGTTGTATTACAGTTATCTTATAGTTACAGATATCTTGTAGTTATCTTAGTCTGTGCCAGGTCTATAGAAACATCTGTCTGGGTGGTACTTTAGGTATAAATATTTTCATCTGCTTTAACGTTTAGATTGTAAATGTCAAGGACAGCATCTGTGACAATACACATCTGTGTCTCACTCAAGGCTGCAGGGAGATATCTCAACTTATTGAAAATCCCCAGTTGACAATATCTCTTCTGAAGATACTGTATTCCCTATTTTTATTAGATCTAACCTACAGTTAATGTGATATAGGTAATTATATTACAAGAATATGGACCTAAATGAACCATGTTTTAGCAACAGAGAGCTCAAAAGATTTGCAGTGGAATGGTAAATGTCAGCCAAGAAGTTTAGACTTTTTGTTTAGAAGAGAGAAATGGAAGTTTAGGAAACACCAACTTCAAGAAAAACAAGATTACAAGGCTGGTGAGTTGAAAGCATATATTTATATCTGTTTGGATAGATACTGTTTAGTGAGTTCATTAAATGTGAGGAAAAAATGATGATATTCAATTAGAGAGAGGCTATGATGCTTTCTGGACAAATGAGCTGTGACAGAGCCCAGTTATGAATCTAGGACACGAATCTTTTCTGAAAATAAAAGAAAAAAAATCCCACACCAAAAAAAAAAGGTACACAAAACACTAAACAAGAAGCTCAGCAGAAACAGTCACAGAGAAAAAAAAAAAACAAATCAGCCAGATGTAACAGTTTTAGATACCATGCTGTCATATCAAAATATTTGGAGACTGGATTTGTAGAAGAACTAACCCTGGAGGGACGTTATCCCCTCTTTCTTCAGGAGCGACTCTTCAACATTCTGTATATTAAGAAAAAATTTACAGCATCATATAAACCTGATAATCATATTCCACAAGAATAGATAAGTATTGCTCAAATGACCGATATTCATGCATCGTATAACACATATGATAATATTTCAAATTCTTTTGTGCAAATGTTTCTTTGGAACATAAGAGACAATTACCAGTAATCAGTTTTGCATTGGGAAAAGAATACCAGTATGTGAATGAATGATCAATGTTAATTATTTTTCGATCTTTCTGTAAAATGAAAAAAAACCTCTCTGCTTCAGAAACACTTTAATTTAGATACCCAGTCTCGCAGCACACAGAGCAGTAAGAAAGAAGAATAGAAATGGGAACGATTCATTAAGAATTTACTGGCAGAAATTTGTTTGCCTACACAATTTAAGCAATTAATAATGAAATTCAAAATCTTTTCACATCTGGTCTTAGGCAGAAAGTTGGACCAAGTTCATCAGACTGTGTTTGTAAGTAGTAATTTTTCCAACTCTTAATTAAAATCCGCTAAAGCAGTGATCACAGAGCAATGTTGTATTGAAATTAAATAGAAAATAATTATCTAAAACATAAACTGTGAACCTTTCATCTCCCATTTTGCTGTACCAATGAATGGCATCGTATTTAAAATCAGAAGATTAACATTGTTCTTCGATTTGTCAAATTTCTTTAAATTTAGAAGTGATAAATTCTTCCTCTATAATTAACATAAAAGAGAGATTAGAAGTGGAGGACTCAATATGCCAGACCAGATGGAAGAACTACATTTAAACACTGTATGCCACATACAGTATAATAATGGTTTAAAGGACAAATCATAGACTGTTTTGAAGTGGAAGGTACCTTTAAAGGTCATCTAGTCCAACGCCCTGCAGTGAGCAGGGTCATCTCTAACTCAGAGCCCCATCAAGCCTGACCTTGAATGTCTCCAGGGGCAGGGCCACCAGCACCTCTCTGGGCCACCTGATCCAGTGTCTCACCACTCTCATAGTACAGAACTTCTTCCTGAAATCTAATGTAAATCTGCGCTGCTCTAGTTCAAAACCATTGGCCCTCGTCCTGGACCTACACACCCTTGTAAACAGCCCCTCTCCAGCTTTCTGTGGGCTCCCTTCGGGTACTGGGATATCCTATGTGGCCGTGTATTGCCTTGAGACATGCACTTTGTGATCCATTTAAACCATTTGCTGTTTAGAAGGTGCGGAATAGTTTACAAATTGATTCCCTTTTTCTTTAGTTTAATATGCAGAAATGTTTCTACTAGTAAATGTTTATATTAGTAAATGAGACGTGTCTTGAAGAGTTTCTGGGAGCTGAGGCCACCTGACACGGACAATCTCTCATGTATGGGAGTTACATGAAGTGTCTCAGCCACTAAAGCCGAGTGGCTGCATTGAAACTGCTTATTAAACATGGGCCCTGGAACATTTTGGCTAATGTATATCTGTGAATCATTTGAGAAACCACTAATTGGCAAGGACCCTAAGAGTACTGGAAAAGCTCCTAAAATTTATTAATTTGGATGATTACAGTCCAGGTGGCGTGGAGTGTTGTTGGGCACTGTTTAGTTCACTAGTAGTGTAGGTAAAGTCTGCAAGTTTTTATGTTAGCTTATTCTGTGGTAACTTGTTTGTCGGCTTCCTAATTTAAGAATTTGAAGTGGTGAGTAGTGCCTAATAATTCTTGCAAAACATACAAACTTAAAGCTCACGTGTAAATAAATGTAGGTGCTCTATGAAACTTGGTCCATTAGTTCCTCCTTTTTCATTTACTTATAATAATACATTCCTTTACAAGAGAAACTGTGGTAATTTCATTTTGTGAATTATCTTCATACAGTCAAAATATATTCAATTAATCTATTTGTTTAAATCAAGAGTTTTTAAAGGATAACTCACTTTTTTAGTCTGTCCAGAGTGAATATACCAGCATTTTTTTCAGACTTAACACTGAGATTATATTAGGTTCTCTACACCAATCTGTATAACCTAGAAAATGAGTTCAAAACACTCCTTAATTCAAAGAACTTTCACTTCATCCTTCACTTATGCTTAAACCAGCTAAGAAATGTTTGACTTATACTTTTGTCAAACATTAGTACTTGTGTTGACCTTGTATACTTAGTACATAACTAAAAGTGCTGTGTTTTTAGAATGTCACAAAATTTGATTCTCTCCTCAGAAATTAGGTCCGTGTGATAGAAGACAAGGAAAATTTAAAATAGGCTAAACCTTGCAGCATTTAGCTTCGTGTTAATCAAGAATATAGTGGAACAAAATATGCTTAAAACTAAATAATATTCAAAAAAGGTTATGGTGCAATATATATTTTTGTGCAGTTAAATAAATATCCAGGGCCTACTTCTTGGATTGGGATTGGATGGAAAGTTAAGTGCATTTTGAGCCAGATTTGATTCTCACTGGTGGGAAGGAAAAAAATTCTTCTCCCTGTTGTTTTTGTTCACTTGTTTGTTTGTTTGTTTGTCCCTAGCTAGTCTTTGCTGCTACAAAACTCACATTATCAGGAGTATTTCTCTTGATTAAAGAGTGAGTCAAGTAAATTTGCCCTGTTATTCTAATTAGTAGATGTGTTGCTTGCTACCAGGGTATCCCAATAGTGACATTACAGTGCTCTCTCATTAGACTCATACATAGCACATAGCAGGGAAGCCACAGGCTGTGGCCCTGAAAGTATGGCATTGAAAAATCGTAACTCTGGCTTAGGATACCTACGCATTCAGGCTTTCTAAAGCCTTCAATTTATCTTGACTTGAAATGTCAAGCAAAAGGGAAGGTTTCCTATATGTGTAAACACATACAACCTATAGATGTAGGAGAGCTTTTCCCCAGTACCGAGAGCGTAAGCAGACAGTGCGGTGAGAAGTAACGGCATGTGTGGGTAACCAGAACTTGTTAAGCTGGTGGGGGTGAGGGATGTGAGGAAAGCATGAGCAGAGTGGTGTGCATGTTGAAATACCATGGGTTTTGAGCAGAAAGAAATTGTTTAAGATACTAGTATCAGGGTTTTTTTTAATAAAGTTCTCCAGCCTCCCTGCCTGTTTTGAACACATTATTCTAGGCATGCTAATTTTTAGAGATGCTTCCAGATGCTGAACAGCTACTGTGGCTTCCTTAGCGTGTTCTATTCTTAGTAAGCCAATAAGACTGAAAGATGTTTAGCAATTACGATCCCTTCGTAGGATTAAGCCAATTAAAAACATTACTTAAAGTTTGTTTTTCTTCTTTTCCCTAGCCCAAAGCCTTCTTAAAAGTAGAAACTGATGGTGGCATCAGTCTTGTAGCAGTGTAAGGGACTACAACCAATCCAGAGGAAGGCAATCCAGTCCATATACTTACACACTAAGCAAGAAATGCATAGGGAGTGCTCTGGCAGTTCCCAACTGCTGTAACTGTCTGGGCTTTATAAAAATTCTCTCAGGTGGGTAGAAGAGCAGAAGAACTTTAATGATGTCTGGATGCACATGGCTGTGTCTTATTTTCCCTGAAAGAGACTCTGCTATAGGCAGAGTATCTGGGTCCAAGCTTCCTGCCACATTGTGCTGACAGACCTGCACTGGCATGAACTTACTCCTGACTTACGTAGCCAAGACAGTAAATCTGCTGAGAATCAAGAACTCGGCATTAGAAATC
The DNA here is from genome assembly GCA_020746105.1 of Trogon surrucura. Lineage (NCBI taxonomy): Eukaryota > Metazoa > Chordata > Aves > Trogoniformes > Trogonidae > Trogon > Trogon surrucura. The sequence goes on along the minus strand of CM036620.1, from coordinate 10,020,266 downwards.
ACATTGATGTTTTAAGGGTTTTTGAAGAGGTAAAAGAGAAATAGGGGAGTTCCAGAATATGAAGATGTGAAGAATACCAGGACTGATTTCAAGTGTTAGCAATTTGCAGCAACTCTGTATCAATTACTGAGTTGTTGCCAGAGCTTAGATTTTGTCTGGGATAAAATCTTTTTCACTCAGGTGCCTTAATTTAAGTCTAAGGAAGATTTGTCTACTTGGTATAACTGCATTTAGAGATGTAATTGTTGGTAATATGGGGTAATATAACTTCTGTAATATTAACAAAAACAAGCACAGAAGCAGGAGTGAAAATAGTAAATGAGAGAAGTTTCTGTATATTTTGAGACATTTCCACCCTCCCACTCAGATGTTTCTAAGTAGTGTCTAACGTTTCAAGACAGAGCAATAATAACTAATCAAATATAGAACAGTTTGCTTTACTTCTGTTTCCTTGCATTACCTCTGCTTACAGACTTTATAACCCAGTCACGTCCAAATACCTCAGTTTTACAATCTGTCCAAAATACAAAACCTTGTGATGCACCTGTTCTTCCATCTATTATGCGGTATAAATTGTCTCTCTTACTCTGTTGTTTATTTTATTTTGTAAGCTTACCCACTGCTCAAAAGTTGTTTCTGCAAAAGTTACAGCAATGAAAGAAATATTGAATAGAGACTGAACTGCAACTGTAAACATTTTAAACGAATATTTCACCTAAAATCAAATGTACAGTTCTTATTGCATTTGGTTACTGCGCAGATTGCAAGACTCATGTTTTTTCCCAACATAACATCAATAAGCTATTTTCTCCAGCAGCTGCTCGCAAGTTTGGTTTGTTGTGACTATTAACCATAGAAAAGCTACTTCAGTATTAGATCACACGGATGAAAAGACTCAAAGGATCTTGATTTCTTGCAGTTATTGTTGGTCATTTCCTGGTTAAAGATATTTACATTAATATCAAGTTCTTTGCCGAACTCTAGTTTCTATAATTCAAACAAGCCTTGCAAACATTTCATGTTGATTTTCATAATCTGCTCTGTAATTTCTGTCATGGTACTGCTTGGATTTGTAGGTTTTGTTTCAAAAGATTGATGAGGCAAATGCTTTTTCCATAGTGACCTTTCTACTGGATTTGTAAATACATGCATATACATCTATGTGTAAATGTATCTACATATAGGTATCTACAGATATATGCATGTGTAGATATATATATTCCATTCAATGCTTACTTGAAAGGTAAATCTTTTCCCATCTTCTGTGAAGAAGGCAGCAGTGGGAGATTCTGACACAGTACAATCACTGACAGCAGTGTTGACTGTGTGTGTCAAGCCTGAGACATTATCCTTGACTTGTGAAAATTTAATGTGAGCTTCTCTTACAAGGGAAATACTCTGGTAATTAAGCTATTTATTGTTGCCGAGTTGTTCTGCACATTTAATTCAGAATTCTCCCTGTGACCGAGAAAGCTTCTGTAATGAAAATCTTCTGGCAAAACTCAAATGTCTTGGAAAAGTTCTGAATAATCTTTTCCTCGTTAAAAGTTGTGGGGAAAAAGCACCCAATGAATTAAAATAATCCACATAGTACAAGGCTGTGCCCAGGGCAGAGTCGTGCATATGTAGGTTGTTCTCTCATCTCTAAAAGGTCACTGGTGGACACAGCATAAGTGCTCTGGGAAGTTAGTGAAGCTTTTGATAGTGCAGGGAATGTTACTGTAGAGTGCTGAGAAACACCTCAGAGTATATTCAGTTCTGCCAGATTCGATTGTTTCAAATGTAGTGTGGCCCAAACACTCTAGGTATAAGAAATTTTAGCTAAAACCCTGCTATTATTGTTCAGCTACTGATTCTTAGGTGACACTCTTCCCATACTGGTAGGTTCTGATGTATTCGTGCTGAAAGATTTGCTTACTGAATATTTGGTGCTTGTTTTTTCTTCTAGTAGTACTCTAACCAGTTGAAAGGCTGAAATACTGTTTTCCCAGAGAAAAAAATATTTACATCGACCAGAGCTTTCATTTTTTAAAGCACACTCCTTATGACAACTCTAATTTCAAATTAATTCCAAAAGTTAATAATTCCCCTTTGCTTCCTTATCTTTTTAGTGCACAGGTGTATAAACTCGAATAAGTATTTTTTTTCTAAGCCCACCAATCAAAGCATCATTTAGGATGCAGCATGCTTGCATTGACTGAAACACAAGAAAATGTTAAACAGTTGCACTATTTCTATGTTATTGCAGTTTCCTACTCATTATCTAGTTTTTTTATGCCAACTCTAAAAACACAAACTACTTTTGAGTCTCACACAACCAAGATGATAATTGCAGGCACCAAAGAGCAAGAAATGCTGACAGCTAAATTTCCTTCTCTGTTCTTAGGTTTTGTTTGTTTTCATCAGTTATTACCGGGTAAGTGTACAGGCAGGTAGAGGTGTTAGAACTGGTTACAGGCTGAGGTTAGGGTTTGAATGCTGTTTTTAGAAAGTCCCTTTGTCTATGGGTTTGTCAGAAATGAACTTTTTGGCAATGCATTTAGAAGCTGGATCTACTGAAATACAAACACATTTAAACTTGTGAATGAGAGAGGTCTAGACTTCCACTTCATGGAAGTGTCAGTGAGTTGTCACAGCTCATTGGTGAGAAACTCTTTAACCGGGAGTTATTGCAATGATCAAAAGTCATTTTATAATCTTTTCTACTAGTAGAATTATTTTGCTTATAAACCAATAAAATACTTTAAATATGCTTTTTTATTATCACAGCTTATATGCAAAATAATTTTCTGACTTTAAAAAACGCTATTTCCCCACATACTACAAATACGGTTTAATAGATCAGAACAGATGGTGGTTTAGAGTGATGATGTGCTAAACTTCTATGAAGGTATAGTTACTGGGATACTGTGTAGTGACAGATGTTAGTAAGAGCTTATGAGTTTTGGGGTCTTTATTTTCTTCATTGTAGCTTTTTAGTGCATTAAATGCAGTTTGAAGCAACAGAATCCTCTTTCCATCAGAAGGTTCTAGTTTGGGTGTTGAATTTTTGCTTCAGAGAGATTCTTGGATTTTCCTAAATTTTCAACCACTATTATTTAAATTTGTCTTTTGTAACAAGCTTTTGAGTACAGAAATAAAATCTAATAATATACACTTCTTTTTTTTATTCCTACAGAAAAGTATGGATATGTGTAAATGCAACAGTCGGAAGGGTTCCCAAGATGAGAAAATTGTGAGAGAATGGAAATCTGTACCCTGCTCAACAGACTTGGAGTCTGACAGAGCATATGGGAAAGTGAGTCCTTAACTGACAAATCTTTACTGAGAATGAACCCGTTAACCAGAGGAATTTAATTCCAGACAGTGTTAGCTGGAGTGCTCCAACTCACCTCATCCTTTTCCCGATAGCAGAGGGAGGCCCTTAAGGGTTTTCCACAACTGAGTTGAACCAAATCCATAAATGCAAAGGAAAAAGATGCATTTCTGGCAGGTTATTGTTGCCTGAATCACACAGAATCACAGAATGTTAGAGTTTGGAAGGGACCTCAATGATAATCTAGTCCAACGCCTTAGCCAGCAGCCAGCTGATGCCTCAAAATACACAAAACAGGGAACTCTGTGCAGCAAAGTTTGGAAAATGCAGGCAAGCTAGCTGTAAGAATGGATTATACCAGTGATTTATGGATACTGTTTTGCCTTTTTTTTTTTTTTCTCCCCTTAATGCAGTTTTGTATTTTCCACTCTAATATAGGATCGCTTGGTCCCTCTGGTCTAGATGCTCAAATGTCACTTCCAGCTGTGACTCTCTTGAGAGACTTTCTGAGGCAAGGAGGTGGACTAAGTCTCCAGCACTGTGTTCTCTGCAGTTTTCGATTTGGTTAAGCTCTGGGAATTGCAGATTGTGACTGAAAGAGCATCCACTTCAAAGAGAAAGGTTTGAATGTATGAAATGGGAAAAGATTTTCTGACTGTGAGATTTAGATTTGCTCTGAGAAATTGAAGATGGGTTTCTAAGGAAAGAAAGAAAAAAAAAAAAAAACAAACTTGGAATCAGCAGGATCATGGACTGTAATGTGAAACAGGCCAAGGATAGTCTGTGTAGGTATGATAGGATTGGATGGATTGAAAAGGAAATTCAGGTAATTTTTTGGGACTGGAAATAGCAAAGATGTTCAAGTTTATGAGTAACGTGACTTAGTGTGGAAAATCATTTTTTATAAAGAACAACACAGGAACATTTGCAAAAAATACTTGTATTGTGTGAGAAGCAATGTTATCAGACAAAATGAGGGGTATTTAATTTTAAAGAACCTACAATGAAAGTACTGAGAATGAAATGCTTTTAAATATTAAGAGCAAGTAGCTTTTTTTCTTTGTGAACAGTTTTGTATTGCTTGTAGTCAGAGTCACAGGGAACATCTCTATAATGCTGTCATTTTACATGATAATTGCATTTTAAAAGGCAAAAGTTGAATGCAAACAAGGTTCAGGATTAAATACTAGAATAGTAAAGTTGTATTTTGCTCCTATATTGGTTGTAAGCTGACACTGACCAACCTAGTGGTATTATTGATATTGCTATTCATAGCACTCATAAGCTTAGAAACAAATGTGTGTATCTACCTTTCTGCAGGGAGACTGAAGCTTTGATTTTGGCAAAGAACCAACGAAGGACTGCAGCGATAATTGTGAAGTTTTAGGTAAAACTTGAGCAGCCCAAGGAAGTATTGAGTAAGTATTTTCTTTCAGAATTATTACGCAGCCTACAGAACCGGAACTCTTGTCTACGGCGCAGATTTGCAATTGCATTCTTCATTAGCGTTTTGCAAAAGTACATCTTCGGTGGTATGCTTAATGGACAGATTGTGACTCTAACAGTGTTCTTCCTAAAAACTCATTAAGTGCCAGTAAATATGAGGGGAATGAAAGAAAGCAGAAAGATTAAAGGGGCAATGATGATCCAATAGAGGAAAGGCATATTTTCATTCACTGTGTAAACAGAATTGCAATTGCCATTTCACCGCTTATGTATCAATGGCAAATAACTTGCCGGCAAGGAGAGTGTTTTATATACTATAACGTTGTAGGCATGCAGGCAGTGGGTAACAATCAGCAAGTATTAAAGGGCTAAATATGTGTAAAGATTGTATTTTGCTGGGCAAGATGCAGAAGCCTTGGCAGAGAGGATCTTGGTGACACAACGCAGCAAGCTCTGTGCGTCTTGTTGGATTAAAGACTAGATTTCTGTCTTAGCCAATATAATGTCATGTTGAGTTATGTAAATCCCATCACAGAAATGCAAACACAATGGAGCAACAGCATTCTTTGGCATGGGCTCTTCAGCTATTTTCCTGAAACCAATTTGATGTCTTGCTACAGATTGGTTTTCCCTTGCGGCATAACCACACTGTTAGTTGGATTCACTTCTTTTCTGCTGAATTATTATGATGTAAACCCCATAGTTTAATAGCAGCAATGTTTATTTTTCTAAAGTGCAATTCCTCAGGACAACTAGAAAGTTGATATTGTAGTAGATAATGAAAATGATACTGTATAGCTGAGGAAGGAAGTAACATTTTTGTCAGCTAACAAATATTTAATGTTTAAGGCAAAAATGCTGACTGCTGTTAGGATATAAGCGTTCATATAATCAGTCAGATTTTCTAATGTGAGTTGCAGAGACTGAAAATACTCAAGACTAGCATTAACCAGTCAGTGAACTCAGTAATACCATTCCTCAAACAATCGAACATCATCATATTTGCAGGCTCCGACTGGTTCTGAGTGCACGGAGAAGGAAAAGCAGTGCCTGGGCTTATTTCACCTCTTTGTGTAAGTAGATGGCAACAGGACAGAGCCAGACAGATCATGAGAAAGGCCATGCGCAAAGCAAAAAAGGAGGAAATCTTTCAGGAGGATAAAAAAGGAATTGAGGAGGAGAATAAGACAGCAGTTCAGAACAATTGTGAGTGAGTGGAAACCTGTTCTCTGGTGAGTTGGGCTTTGACTGTTAATTCCTCCTTTGCTTAAGGCATCCTAATTTATGGTTCCAATCTCGCCCTGAAGTGCTAGAGCTGCAATACTAAGGAGCCACTCCCACTGCCGTCATGTTTATAACAAACTCTAAACATTTTAAGGATGGAAGATCAGACTCTGAGCACAGCTTTTGGACACAAGCTTAAATGATACACTCAAACTAAAATGACTGTGTCTTCCTTTCACTTAACAATATGTTAATGTTAAGCCTAATGTACTATGTAGGGGATTTTCTTTTAGATTGGCTTTTTAAAGCCTACACTGTACATGATGGGTATTTTGAATATCATGGGAAATGATTTTTTGAAAATGTCAACTTTGTGTGTCCAAAAATGATTAAGAGTTTATCAAGATTATAGCATTATGTTTATAAATTATATATGATGTTTATTTTCTTCATAATATCTTCTATAATAAATGTGAAGTCATTTGTCAGTGTAAAAATGTGAGCTTAGTAGTATCTAGTTTGCTAGCATTCTTTGATTTGATATGTCTACTTACATTTACCTCCTTGTTCAGGAGTACTGAATAGCTCTGTGGCATTTATAACTTCTCCTTTCAAAGCCACTTGCAGTTTCTAGTAAAAACAAAATAAAACTGTTATGCTGGGAAAGTCAGTATTTACTTTAAAATGGAATAAGTATTTTCCAATGACACTGTGATTGTAATGCCTTAAATCTTCCCTTTCAGAATATTTTTGTTTATTAGGCTGGTCTGACACTAATCGTATGTAACAGTTGTTTGCAAATGTGCAGCAGCACTGTCTGTTGAGATCTGTAAAAGCACTAATAGCTTCTGGAACTCTTTGCTGCAGGAACAGTAGGTTGATTGCAACTGTTGGCAGTGATGAAAACAGGCATCAAGCTGAGACAGTCCAAGATTGTCCTGATGTTAAAGGATTATCCACCTCCACACAACAGAGCTAATTGGAATGCTGGATCAATGATTCAGCTTTGAAGTCACCGGTTCAGGCCACAGGTGAGATGATTTGTCTTGCCTGTAGATATTAGTTCGCGTGAACCCTGCATAATTTAATGACCACCACCAAAATAATAGTTCAGTCTCAATTTATCCCTGCATCAAGAGAGGTCTCATTGTTAGTTTATCAAAGCAATTAAAAGGTGTGTTAATGTTATTTAGGAATTGACTAGCTAATTTCCCATCCCTTACTATGACAAACACTAGATACTTCTGGACACTTTATAACTTTAAAGACATTTTGCGCAGTAGCATCTTCTCATGTGCTTACTGACCCTTTTGAGAAGGTGAACGAATTCAAATGAAGACTGCCCTGTGGTTCTCAGGGTAGGTTTTCCCCTTGGCTACAGTAGTTGCAAAATACATGACACTGCCTAGCTTAAGCCAACATTTCATTTAAATGAAGTCCTACTCTAGAAGTTTGAATCTTTTGTTTGATTTTAGTTCAATATTAGCTCTTTTTTGTGTATCTCTAACATAGTAAGAGGAAGAGAGACAGTAACAGAAACTGAGACTGGGATTATAAATTATGAAATTTGACAGGATGAGTTCATACAAGTTATTGCAGAAATAAACTTGATTTTTTTTTCTTTGTTGTTTTACTTTATTTAGTTTTGTAATGACAGGTAAGTTAGAAAAAATTTTTGAAAAGAAGCCATGAAGGAATCTCTTTCGCCTGTTTTGCTAGAAATCAGGGACATTAGCATCTTTTTATGGAAATCAGTCAAATCTGTATTTGGCTTCTCAACAAGAAGTGTATAGAAAATCTAAAAATGGCAAATAATTACACAGTGTAAAAATAAACAAGTTTATTTTCATAGTATCAGTTCAACTTATGTTACTCAAAAATTAAAATAACTGTAACACAAATGCAGAAAAAATAATAGTGTTCAGGGATAGAAAAAGTAAAGATTGTCAATGTCATGAGCTTCACAATTTTTTGAAATATCACTGTTGGTTTTGGGTCCTAAGAATGATAGTTTCGCTTACAGAAGAGCAATGAATCATATGTAGAAGGCTTGGGGAAAAAATGAGGTTTCATCTACACATTATTATTAAGCAGAAAGTTATTGCCTTATCTTGGAAACCTCCACTCCATCTGGAAGCTACTCCATGGTTGAAGGATCTATGAAGATGTGCTTCAGTGGAAGGAATACATTTACGTGAAAGCATCTCACCTGATGTACAAAGCGCGAAGCTTTGATTTCATGGTCTCATGCCGACTGCACAAATATCACTCGGCACAGCTTTTACTAGGAAATGACAGTCGGGAATGGCTGAATAGGGATTAGATATCCTGTGATTTCAAAAGCATACTGGCTATATTTTAATTCACTCAGTTGTTTGGAAGTTTTACTTCCTGATTGGATTAAAACCTTATTCTAAATAACAATGTAATGATACACTTGAATGTTTACCTCAGAGTTGTCTTTTGTGAAGAGCAAGTTTAATTTCCTTGAAAACACAGGCAGCAGTTGGATGCTCTGAAAATCCAGATAGTTAAATCTGTGCTTGGATGAAGAGAGCAATGCTTGGAGCTAACAGTTAAACTAGATTAAAAAAAAAACAAAAAAACTAAAAACAAAAAAAAATCCAAACAAAAACCTCTACAAAATGAGTCTAAGGGTTGTATCATATTCATAGACATTGGAGGTATTAGTGACCTGTGAGAGAAATAGCAAATTCCATAATAATATAGCAGTTAATACTTTCACCCAACTTCCTCATGAACATTGATTTTAAGCTTTACTTTTTTTTTGTCAAATATTGGGATTGACACAAACTCCCCTTTGACAGCTCCCTGCCAAATTTCAGAAGCTTTTGACCAAGAATAGAAGCAATATAACTGCTCAGACAAAGGATTGGTAAACCACTTCTGCAAAGCTTCATAGCACTTTTGTTTTCCTGTCTCCTTTACCAGAAACAAAGGAATTATTTGTATAGAAAATGCATGTAACTAGGATTAACTTATCCAAAGAGCTAAACTTTGGAAAAGTTGCATGCAACCAAAAAAAGAGTCTTAAAACTGAGGAAGTGCTGGAGTAAGGTCCTTTGCCTCATTTATCACAGGTTCTACACAAATTTATCAGAATAAATTTATACAGATGCACTTCAGGACCAACATCAACACTTTGAGCCTGGCAGAGTTTTACATCAGGACACACAGATCCGCACTTTATACCTCTCTTGTTCAAATCAATGAAGTAATTAATTCTTTATGTGAAACAGTTATTAAAGCAGATAAAATGTGCATTTTGTGCCTGGCTTGCTTGATGCCTGCTTAAATATGAATTGGATAATGAAACACTGCTTTTCTAAACATAAAAGCTAGAAAACTTCCAGAAATAGTATATAGCCAGGACAATACATTGCTAAAACATTGCTGTTGAAAGATGCTGTAACAAAGCAATTAAGGCTTGGGGCCAGTAGTCACAAATCTTCTGATATATCCTTTTATAAACTGTGCTGCATGCTTCTTTAATGGCAGAATAATGCTGCTTGGGTTACCTATAATAATATAATATGGTTTCTTTCAGCAGCCTGGAATAGAGCTCTGTTCTGAGTCTGTGATCTTTATCTTACTTTCAGACCAGCATTTCTTCTCAGAGTTGAAAACAGTGAGACTTGCTGTGCTGCCCTACCTGGAGACCAAATTCCCTGTGGAGTCTCAAATAAGTTCAACAGAGGTACAGTATAAAAACGTATTAAAACATAAAGTCTGAGGTTGCAGCTACCATCCTTCTAACGATTTCACTCAGAAAAGTAAAAATAGTTACTGTTAGAAAAATAATTTTCTTATAGAATCAGTCAGTTATTTGTGACTGTAATAATTTTAATTTTTCCGGTCTAGAATATTGGAATGTGTTTTTCCAATCTTTTTTTGTGGCTTCTCTTTAGGCTTTATTTGAAGAGAAACATAATCATTGATGCAATTATTTTGAAGATGATGTCTTCACTGTTATTGAAGTCAGGTTATGGGTGGCAGCTGATTCTGTCATAAGATTGTATCTGGTTTGGTGATACTAAAACTGTGATTTATTATCTATGTCTGAGTTGACTGACTCTAGTTGAAGATGGGTAATAGCTTTCAGTCAAGTGCATACACTCCTTACAAAGACTTTGTTGTGATAAATTCCTCTCCACTTTTTCTGTAAACATATGGTTTCATCCTGCGATGTGTTGACTGTCACTTGGAATCGACATCTTTATAGGTTGTGCCAGCCATATGATTTCTGAAAACTAGTGTTTCAGCTTTTATTAGCATCACATAAAAGCACTGAAAATGTGTTTGGGGAAAATTAATGATATGAAAAGTGTTCAATCTCACAAGGAGCATTTACTAAGAAAAACCTAATAGGTCTAGCAAATCATCCAAATGAAAAAAAAATATGAAAAATGTAAAATACTCTGTGTCCTAAAGTGTTATTGACTTTGTATAAATTTAGCAATTTATTCTTTTAAAGCAAAACTGTACTTTCATATACCAGACTAAGGAAGTGGCAAATACACATTCTACATATGCTTAAATTAATGAATTAGTTTAAAAAATACAAACTTCTTGCATTAAAGGCATTAAATTATCTATTGCTTACAGTGGAAGTAGTGATATGGATCAGTTTTGTCTCTCTTTTCCTTACTCTGTCATAATACCATGCCTTTTATTTTGATTTTCTAGTAAGTATAGAATATGACACAAGTATAATAGATGAATTAAGTCTACTGGAAAATTTGTCATTTATGTTTCACTAGTAGACAATAGAAAGAAGTAATGTCAAGGCTATATCACAATTATAATTACTTTCTGTTAATGTTTTTAATTATATTTTCCGCTATGTTATTGTCATGTGATAGACTGTCAGTTGAATGAAGTGCCTTGTGGAGGAACTAAGTAGTTGTGATAGTATTTAGAACTAGTTGTAGATACTTTTAATACTTGAAATTGGTTCTCCCCCTTTTTTTCTAATAGACAATATACAAGATTTCCACAGTTGATACATTTATTCATGTATCTAAAGAGGTCTGGCTAGAAATTTTAACAATAGATAATTATCTTTACAAGTACAAGCCTGTCAAATGTGAGACTTTTTTTAGGTTTTTTTAATGTAGTTTCAACAAAGCATTTCTCGAGTTCTCACTGGAATCTCCAGTCAGTCAGAAGCATTCAGCCTACTGATACACTTCAGTGCTTTACATCCTATAAGAAAGAGTGCTGTGGTCACTAGCCTTTTTTGTCTGCCTATGTCATCTTCTGTCTCCTTTTAATACTGTTTTCCATCCAGCCCTGTAACTGAGAAGTGCAAGACCAGCCTGAACAAACTTTGAAGTTGAAGTAACCTTCGGTTCTCGGAGGCAACGTTTGGTCACTTCACCTCTGTTTGCCCATTCATCTTCTTTTGTTATTTCGCTCTGAAGTTCAGGTAAGCTATTGTACTGGTGGTAGAACACTTAGAAAGCAAGCACACACGACACCCTCCTACCCCCCCAGTCTTTTTTTCCAATTCAGTCTGGAAATAATGTTAGATCTTTCCCAAAAGGTATTTTCAAGGGCTTTTTCATAGGCTGGACTTGATCTCAGAGGTCTTTTCCAGCCTCAACAACTCTGTGATTCTGTGATAAGACCTCTATCATTCATCCTTAAAGCATCTGACAGATCTGGATGTCCTTTAGTCCCTGAAGAAAAGGGACGCATCAATGGTATCTCCCTGAAGGCATTTTCTAACTACTTTCCAGTTGTGATGGATGTATAAACATCTTCTATTCGGCAATCTAGAAGTCAAGCAGCAAGTGCTGGATCTTCTTCTTTAAGGTGCTAAGCACCCTTAGTTTTCTGTGGTGCCCTTTGTTGTCTTAAAACCATCGACTTACAGCCCATTAGCTGCAACTAAATTTGAAGGCACTGCTGTAGGAGAAACCCATCGTGTTATAGTAGTGAGAGAGGCTCATTGAAAAGTATCTCTCTAGTGCAAAAACTTGCCCTTGTATTTGGATGGCATATCCTGTAATCAGGAATATCCCATTTGTAAGTCTCTTTTATATTGCAGCTGCCTCACGTTTCATGGAATGTTTTATACTTTCATTGCCACTGGGAAAATACAAAATGCTTCAGCGGTAGAAAGTCTAGCAGTTACCGGTTTTCGTTTGGGGAAAAATGCATAGGAAACAATCTCAAATTCCCTATTCAAGTGACCACTAAAGCCTTTATGCAGACTTATGGGAAATAATATAATAATAATAATAATAAATAATAAAATACAGAATGTGGCCAGCTAGTGACAGTCTTCCTAGGAACACCTCTTCCAGTACTTCTTCAACAGTTTTAAGAACTACATAATGCGACTCAAAGCATTTAATTACATCATAAGCAAAAGGAAGAGAACACTCTATTTCACAAGGAATTCATTTGATATGTTAGCTGTTAAACAATTTTATATACCAGAACATATGGTAGATTGCTTCTGCTTTCATGAATTTATTGTCATCTATCAAGAAGCAGTTGTACCTTATAATAACAAGATACTGTATGATGAGTCCTGCTTTTTGGCACTAGCTAGCTGTAGTCTAAGAATACTTAGAACACAGGTCTTCCATATCTAATACTTTCCTACCATTACTGACTTTTTTTTTATTTCCTCCGTTTTGTAGCTAAACTCTTTAATTAAAGGTTAGTACATTTCATCTCACAAAGGAAATTTTGAAGCACGCAGCATAGAATACTAGATACAAGAAACTGTTCTTCATTAAAGAGAAAAAAGAGACATTCCTCCTGTAATGGAAAATGACTGATTTTGTAAAATTCTTTCATGGAAGTCATATTTCCTTGCATTCAGAATATATTTTTTCAAATATATACTTCCTTTAATTGTTTCTGTGTTAATGGAAATAAGGTAAAGAATGGGGGAGATTGAGTCCAAAATTGCTTAATACCCTAAAAAGTGAATACACTCATGTGAAATTCATGCAGACATCATATTATATAAGAACATACCACCCATGTATTATTATTTTATTATTTTAAATAATAGAAATTACTGTGACAATAATCTCCAAACATTTAACAGCTGAGAACACAATTTAAAAAACCCCAAACACTCACACAAACCCAAAACAAAACCCAAATCAAACAAACAAAACAGAACAAAGTAGCATGTTACTTCTGAAAGGAAAATTACAAGCTGGGAACCAGGAATCAATGTCCCAGTTATCACTGTGTACATGAGTGTTAAGGTTAATTAATTATAGTTAATTTAACTTTAATTTTTATTGAATTACTATTATTAATACAAGTTATTTGAGTCAAATTAACATAATGCTCATATGTCAATAAACTCCAGAAGAAAAGAAAGAAAATACTAAGAGAACTTTAAAGTTTGATTATTTTCTTTCCAAAGCCAGACAATAGATATCAGGCGCTGGTATTTTGAAAGATTCTAGCTGTGTTCAATTGTTTTGCACTATTTTTGACAGCAAATGTCAGTCCCATGCTTGCTGGCCTTTTAAATGCAAAATATCACTGTGTGGTTTCTGTTGTCAGGCCTCCTACAGCTAAAATAACTGAATAAATACTCCACTTGTAGATATTGTTTTAATACTTAAAGTACATCTCTTGCCTTCTTTCAGACAATCTCTGCAATGCGCAGGGTGCAGAGCTGAGCAGCGTTGGCTTCATACAGTTGTCATTCTAACTGAGACACGTCAGAATCAAGTGACTGTAATCGCTACCTTTTAAATGTTCTTGAAGCCATCTTAGCCTAAACTCGGGTTAGGAAGAGCCTCAGTGTAAAAGTTTAAACAAGTAACCTAGAAGGTAAGTGAGAGTGGGAAGAAAGAGGAATTCCTTTCTTTGGTTTGAAAGAGAATCTACTACCCTAGTTACTGGTAAAATCAGAAGCGTTCCTTCATCTCATACTATTTTTCAGTCTTGGTTTAATGTGAAGTTTTCCTTAGCACGTGAATTACCAGCTAGCATGGTATGAAAACAGAGTAACTCTAGAAATGTTTTCCCAAAGCATGTTTTTGTAGTGAGCAAATCTTCATGGCACTTCTTCCTGTAGGCTTTCTGCTCGCTCTTGGAGTGACTTCTATTACTGTGTCATTTGCAGTTCAACAGCTCATTGCGTTGGCATGCGTACGAGAGCAGCAGTGATGAAAAGAACCAGTGGCTGTGTACAGGACCATTGGGATTATTAGAGTTTCTTCTGATCTTTTTGAGGTTATGAGTTACTTATGTTGCTTAAATATGGCGTCATTTTTTCTGGAATCATTGAATCAGGTCTCAGGTAAACATCATTTGTATAACAGAAAAGACTCGGTAAATAACAAGTATGTAATTTGAACGGAAGCGCTTGAAGGAGAAAGCCTTGAGTGACTTTAGGACTGTTGGCATTATGTTACGCTGTGAGGAAATAAGGCATGTCATTTCCCTGGGAGCCACTGAGGGGCCCTTAGCTCTCATCCTAGGTAGGAGTTGGGGATGGTGTAAGTGCTATATTTACTAGGACAAGGATATAAACCAATGAGTTTAGTAAAAATAATGTAGAGTACCTTTCAGTAAAATTCAAGATAAACATCGAGAGAGTCTGCAAAGTAGTTTTCACACAACAGCTAGTAGATTTATTCTTGTAAAATACAGTATTTAATCCATTCAGGTTCCACTGAACCAGGGCAAAGCCTAGGGTCAGGATTAGAATTATGGTTAGGGGTACGTGGACTGGAGATTATGGGAAGCATGCTGAACCTAATATTAGAAAGTGTTTTCTGACTTGATTTTAGGACCATGTTCGGGGGGGAAATAAGTACAGCTTCTTAGCATGCCAGCCTGCGTAAGACTGCCTTCAGATTTGGGGTACAAAAGACAAGGTTCTGTGAGGGAATATAGGTGAACCATACTTGAGTGCTGTTTTGGACAGGACCAGTAACTCTTTTTAGACCAGTTCCAGGTAGGTTACTTTGTGAAGAAAATAGGTCATGTATTTTCAGGAAGGTAAATTATTGTATATAGACTTGTTACTGAAGTGCCAGTAGGAGGTAATCATCAGGTTGTGTTCTGTGAGAACATAATTAATGCCACTATGATGCTTTCAAATGTAGTTTGAGTCGGGGCTTCCAGACAAGGTACAATGGAGTAAAGAAAGCCACTAATTTGCAAAGCATGGGTATAAAATTTGAGGCTTCTTAAACATAATTGAACCTGCAAGTTTTACCTTGCAGACCTTAGTCTCATCAGGTCTTACAAAATGTTAGTAAGAAGGAAAAGTGCGATGGATGTCAAAGAGTCGTTGGCATGCTCTGAGAGAAAGTTGGGCACTCCTCTTTTTCAGGAATGTATCTGAGGAAGGGCTGTGTCAGTTGCAGTCAGTTTATACTGCAGCACAATGAATATGTCTTACGGGAATTCCTGTTTAACAGATGCCTTTAGCATATGACACTGTTACTCTGTTCACTGTTATTGAAAGGGGTGTTCCTCCTTATCACACAGAAGTACTTTGAACTTAAAGGTAGACAAAAGGCTTCATTTCCAAGAAAGAGACTTGACAAATATTTATTTATTTATTTATTTATTTATTTATTTATTTATTTATTTATTTCCGTGTATATGTGTGTGTAGGAGCAATGCTGCACTTTTGTGCTGCAAAATGTGGACAGAACAGTGTTTGGCAAGGTTAATACCAGAGCATCTCTGCTTCCCTTACTGAATGAGCACAGTGCCGAGAAGGTTCTGAGTCAGTTTCTTCTCCGCTTTACAGTAGCAGGTGCTGCACTGGGCTGAGCTTGGCAGTCTTTGTCCTCAGCATTACTAAGAGTAAGATACAGTAAGCAGCATAAAAAAACAAAGACATCACAAAATAGCAGTGACCAAGAGTGGCCACTTGGAGGGGAGAGACCAGTTAGCCTTTGGGCATCTCCCTTTTGGTCACTCCCAGAGAGAATAAAGAATCCTTTTCCTCTCTGGCTGAGCTTCCCCTCAGCCTAGGATTAGGGTTTAGGTAAATGTGGATTATGGAGTGTGAGAAGGCTTTATGGGCCAGGACACAGCAATCGGTTTAGGACCACTCCTCTGCCGTGAGAGAAGTACAGGAACACTATTCCAGCATGATTGAATCCTATCTCAGACTTCATGTACGGATAGGAGTAGGTTGTTGACAGCTGATGCTGTGGCATGGCATTGAGACTAATACAAGGAAATCTACTTCCAGATAAGTTTAGTACAGTATTCTGCATATTTCTCAGGGATATAAGGAATTGTTTTGTTTTTTCTGTGTGCTCAGCTTCAATTTGAATTTAGAATGTTCAAGTTGGTTAGAATATATGAAGTGTGAGTAGGTGTAACGTGGCTCGGGAGCCATCAGGTTACTCACTGAATAGGTCAATCACAAATGCCATTTGAAGGAGTATCCTTGAACTTTTCCTCTGTTATGGATTAGGATTTAACAAAATGGTAGCAATCAATTAATTGCTGGAGGGCAGCAGTCAGTAGCAACTAGCTCCATAGCGTCTCAGTATCAAGTGGATTTTTGTGTCTACTTGAAGATTCTGTCCTTTTGGAGGATTCCCCACCACGTCTGTACAGCTGGGGTTGCTCAGAAGTGATGGGGGGTGTTACACAGATTATACTCTCTGAACAGGGCAGACTGCCTGTGTATCAGGCATAGTCTTGCCCTATTATTTGAGAAGTAAAACAACAGGGCACGTGGCAGGGTCATACTTAGCAGTCCCTTGCTTGCTACTTGGACTGCAGAAAATCTGAGTTGCAGGGTCTCTGTACTGTTGTCTCTGTGTGTTCTGTAGCAAGTGGAGGCCCAGGCACCATCCACCAAATGAAATGCATCCTGTCTGTCAGGTGATTTCAGCTCTTCCCCCACGGCATTTATCGCTCCTTGTGAAAAATGGTCCAGCACAATGACATATGACTTAAAGAGGATTTCTCCGAGCTTCAGACTGGAGTGAAGGGCTCTGCTCCTTTGATGAGGCTTTGAACCTGCAACTTTATGCTTGCAAAGCCTGTGCTGGCACCACCACCTCCTCCCTGTGCTGCGGGTGTGCTTCAGGGAGAGCTAATCCACATTCTCATTCCATGAATTTTAAAACTAAGGGGGGCTTGCAGCAAGTGTTAAACTTTACCTTAGATATTCAATAGTAAAAGAGCATCCATATGTCACTCTGGTTCCAAAAGTAGATAAGGCACTCAGCTGCATTCTTTAATGCAAATCCCTCTAAAACCTTATATGCTATTAGTAGTCTGCTAGTTATTTGATGAAAGAGAAAATTAACTTTTCAAAGAGCAAGGCAAAAAATAGAACTGAGTCTATTACACCAACCAATCCAATATTCTGCACAATGAGATAGTGTTTCTTTCTACTCATTATGCCTAGCAAAAGCAATCAACAGAAGCCTGAAATTATAATTGTACAGAAATGAGATCTGATTAAAAGTAGAGATCAGCAGGTATTGGAAATAACCCACCTATCTGTGAAAGAAAGTGCAAAGTCTATGCAGTGCAAGGGTTGGATTGTTTAACTTGGCATTGCAGGCCCAGTTTTCTTTTGAGCTGAATTTGCTGTGGATTAAGACATCTGTGGTCGTAATGGACATGTGTCAGTTTAAATCTGAAGTAAATGACATGGGAATTGAAGCCATAATGTTCATTAAATAGTAAAATATATGTTAATGTTGGGATCTCTTTGTCACTTATTCTACCCCAAAGCACTCAGGAAGCTACAGTAAATCAGAAGCTAATTCTGGGTTACACCAAGGTTAATTAGAGAAGATTAAAATGGTATTAGATTTGCCCATACATCCTGTAGCAAGTGTTATTAACCATTTGGTGTTTATCTAAAATTACTGGATAACACGAACACGTGCCTTTTCTGATCCTATATGGTGCTTACATTATGTGGGGGCAAAAAAAAGGTGTTCCAAGACTGTTGTTCGGGATTTGCTGGTGACTGGCAAACTGTCAGGGAAATTGGTCCTTTAAGAATAAATTGGAATGAGTGGGAAAGATAAGTGTGAGATACTTGTGTGTACTTTTTCATGTACTCACAAGCGGGCTGACGACTTCGCATGTTGAAGATTAATTTGATAAATAGCAGCTCCTATTCCAGCACATGCCACACTGAATCTGCTGAATATAGGGAGGGATGGAAGGAAAACATTTCAGAGGGAAAAGACCAGAGGGTAGATCTGAAGTGTACCTAACTCCTACCTTTCATAATGCAAGATGATTTATGTACACTCCATCTAAACTGTGTGCAATTTCTCCTGCCTCTTCCAGCACAGTAATTGCATTTGGAAATTATTTTAATCTTTGTATCTGTTTTTTTATTCCTCCTTAGGGCTGCCTCTCCCTCTTCCTCTCCACTTCATACAAAGCAAACTTTTCCCTTCTTGGGTTCCTACTGTTTTATCCTCACATTGCACAGGGAGTAAATTTCAGTTTTCTTCTCAGGGACAGGGAAAAACCTGAACTGAGAATCATCATCAAGAAATCAAGGGGGATATGGGAAAAATTTCAGCAGGTTTTTTCAGGTGAATAAGAGGCTGAGGATGGAAGAAATATAGGAGCATTATAGCCAAGAGCCTCCATGCAACTGCAGCCTGTGTAGTTGTGCTGATTTTCAGCAGCAAAAGTATTGCACAAACTGAGAGACAGGTTTTTCAAGGCTGAAAGAGTCAATCCTCTCTCTTGAGCCACAGGCAAATCAGGCAACCTGTGGGCCCCTACAAGCTGCTGCCAAAGGCAGCTGAGTGCTACACCTATTCTTGGTGCCTACTCTGGGACTGGCCCATCAACTGGGTGAATCTAAGAGAAAACTGGTATTGCTCATGTGCAGGAAGGGTACAATCCTGCCATCCTTTATGCTGTGTCAGCTCTGCGGGGCTGCAGTGGAGCCCTGATTTAATACTGGCAGTAGAGAACAGATACTTGTTTGAAAGTGTTTGTCTGAGCGAGGAGATAGGATTAGCTGTACTGTCAAGTATACCTGAGCTGTAATATAACTAAGACAACTGTGGTTGCAAGTGTGTCATTCCTTTTTTGTACGCAAAAAGTGTATAACGGCAAGTATTGAGCTGAATCTTGACTGTAAGAAAACAAAAGCTTAAAGTGAGGAATTTTTTGTTAGAGAGATAAGAACACAAAAATGCTACTCATGGAGGGTAAAGAGACTGAACAGCTTAGTTAAAGAAATCACAATTTTCATTCTATAGCCTATATTTTGGAGAAAGTGCTATAGAAGGTAAAGATGCTGGGAGACTTCTTATGAGGTAAAGTGTTATTTACAGCAAATGAGACAAGATCTATACTTAATTACTGGGATAGAGGAATACTTCCACTATGTATAAGCTGCTAATCATTTCCTTGAAACCACAACCATAGGAATATTCAAGTAAAGAGACCAATCAGTTGAAGTCTGTGAATACAGCTATAATGGCAATCAAAGGTTGAAATACTCTACAGCCAAAAGTGCTGTGAGTGAACTAGCTGGAAGAACAGGCGTAAAATCCAGATAAGATGGCAAGATGTCTGACTGTGCTAAAGATGACAGAAAAATAGCTAAAAGTCTTGTGTTTTTGAGGGGCAAGCAGGGACTTACATCTGCAGACACCTGATGCAGCGAACATGCCTAAGGACTCTCAGTGTATTGGAAGGGCCATTTTTGATGTAGAACTTTCTACCATCCCCAACAAGCCCGCCCCCACCACAAAAACAACAAGGGGAGATTGTGAGAGGTGTCCTACAGAGTCAGGCCTATGATCTGCCGGTGGTCTAGCCTGATTTTCTGTCTTTGACAGTGATAGTAATGGCAGGGGTGCTGTTTAAGGAGGATGTACAACTCAAACCACTACCTACTCTGAAGAAACGCTTCTTTTTAATCTGTTTTGAACTGGTCTCCTGCAAGCTTCATTTAGTGCCAATAGCTCTTTTCATTTTAGGACTTCAGAAGCAATGGTTCTGTCTTCACCTCATAAAGCCGTGTGGAAGAAGTGGCCGCTGTGCATGTGGAAACAAAATCAGCTTGTGAGAAGCAGCCCAAGTGACAGCACCAGCCTTGCTCTACATACACAGCAGATCTGCTTTGCCTTGCACAAGTGGTGACGCAGTCCCAGAAATCTCAGGTAAGCTGTTTCTTTGGATTCTGACTCGTCCTTATTGCCACAGTGATGCCCATCTCAACATTTTCTCACAGAGTCACTGCTATCCTTTCAGCTTTAATCCCAAGTAGGTTATGATAATCTTGGTTATAAATAAAAGGAATTTATTAATGTTTACATGCATTTAAATTTTTTTATGGGCACACTAGGAGAATTGTGTTGTAACATTTGTATTTACTGCTGTCCGTTGAAATTTGGTGCTTTAATTTCGTCTTTAGAGCAGCTGCTTAGAGCTGATCATCCATCCGAAATACTGGAATTAGACCTGTGAGAGATAAAATAACAGAGCGCCAAAGGGATGTCAGTGATACAAAATAAACAATGTTCCTTATGAAACTGCAGGAACTAAGGAATGCTTCCCATAAATATTTATTGAGGACCAAAATTGTGCAGGACTTCTGCCACAAGGGACTTGTATTCTAAAACCGGTGAAGAAGGAGAAAGCTTCTATGTATTTTCCTGTCTTGTTCTTTCAGACTGTACATATTCGCAATGACATCCATTTGCTACATTGCATTTAATTTACATATTTGACTGCTTCATCTGCATGAATCTCAATTATCCATCTTTGTGATGACTTCTCTCACTCCAACTATTCTTAAGGAACTATACTTTTCAGAGAGAAAGAAAGGGAGGGGGACAAAAAGTAAATTAAGGTTCTAGGGTCTCATGGCAGGGTGATACTGACTTGACATTCAGGATGACAATAATCTTTCACAGGCTGTAATTTTAAGGTTACGCACTTTGTGTCCTTCTGGCCGTTAGAGGTGAGGATTTTATATCGCTGTAAATAAGACAGAGTCCTATATAAACCATAGTATATAACTATGTTTGGTATGGAGATATTTTCTACTCTACTCCCATTGCTACTTTATGCCTACTACCTAAATTATACTGGAGGCCTACTGACAAACAGATGTGCAGAGATGGAGTTATTTTAAACTGGTTTTGCGTTTTTTTAAACAAGAGAAGAGCTTCATTGGATGAAAGATTGTACACGTTTCTTTGACTTTTGTGTGCAAGCATGCTTTTTGCTAAAAAAAAAATCAGATTTAATGCATGTATTTTATTTCGTATTTGTTTTATGTGAGTTACAACTCTCTTCCCACCTAAGATCTTAATAGTAAACCAGCAGTAATTATTCTACCTGCTTTTAAAGGAAAAAGAGTGGAGAGGAAAAAGTCCTAGAATTATTTTTTAGAGAAAAAAATTAGTGATAATGTGCATTTTTTCTGCGTGGGTAACTTGCAAAATATTCAAAAAAACCCCAGATAAAAAAACCTTACATATCCTCCAAAAATGCCCCACAGAAAGTGTTCTGAATAATTCCAGAGTTGTTTGCCCTTTTTAACAAAGGGAAATTGCAATACATGTTACTCTATCCTATCATCTGTCACCTGTTTGTGTTATGTTAGAGTCATGAAAACACATAGAAATGAAAAAAAGTAATCTATTAATTTTTTATCTTTGTGAATAGTAATTATTTTTTAGTAATAGTATTTGCTATTCTGTTCATCCGTTATCTGAGTTCTGTGTTGGGCTTTATTATTATCTGTGAGGAAAAAATAACTTGTCAAAGTTAAACGCTTTGTGAGCAATTACACCTATTGCTTCTGTTTCCCTTTCTTCAGAAATTGCACAAAACATGTGGGTACAGTCTGTCTCGTCAGTCCTCAAACTCTGCATATCTATTTTGAGGCCACAATTTTACAGCTTCTTTCTGTGACCTTTAACATTTTCTCCTTGGTATTACTTTTCACTCGAGAAACAACACAATATAACTTATATTTTCAGTTACAGTGTTTTTTGGCTTTGAAGGTAGTATTGTAAAAAAGACTAAATCAGCCCGTCGTACCTGTAACCAAATGCCAGCCCTACGTAGCACTAGAGAAAATATATCAGGAACGGGTTGTCATTCTTTACTTGTTAATTCAACACTAGAGCTGGAAGAGAATCGTTTCACAAGCCTAGACCCTACAACCCAAAGAATTCCCCACTGTGATAAATGTACCTTAATAGTAAGCCAAATACCCAGTATATACTTTATACCCAGTAAAGATCAGGGTGGAAAGAGCACAGAGTGAAAAGCCTGTAGAACAGCCCAGTGGTAGCTCTTTAACTGTCAGAAGCGTTGGCAGCTAATGTAAAATCAAAACAATCTTAAGTCACTACATACGTGAAATTCTGTGCCCCATTACACGACACTCTAGAACTGGGAAAGTGGGTAAATAAACAAGTAAGGATCTACCTAAATAAATCCCTCCTGTATATATCTGTGTAGAAGTACATGAAACACCTCCATCAAGTGTACATAGACAATGCTCAGGCCAACTCTGTTACCACTTTTAGATTTCTGTTTCTCCCAGTTTTCCATGTATGTCCACAAGTAGGCAGCCAAGTCCTAAACACAGTATAGGTTTTATTGGAAATAAATAATTTCCAAGTTGTTACTGGATACTTCAGCAAAATGTGGTGGGGGGGAGTAACGTATTTTTTTTCTCTAGAAAACCTGAGGGATGCTGCTTCTTACAGACTGCTGCGTTTTAATGGAATGGAGGTAGCTGACAGGCAGCAAGGTCACAAGCAGCCATTTCAACTTGCAAGGCCGGTTGCCAGCTGTTACAAATTTGTCTTTCATGGGATTAATGTTCTACTTGTCAGGTACTTTGGTACTATGTACCAAAGCAGGTAATTGAAAATATTTTTTTAAAAAACAATATTTTTTTTTGGCAATGTGTGTTCCTCTCCTAGTTTTAGCAGACTGATATCCTGTAAACATTGAAATTTTTGCATGACACACTGGGGATTAAGTGAAACTAAAATTATTTTCTATGGCATTAAAGCACGTATGGGCTTTGCTGGAAAAGCTGTGTAAACAGTGCAACAAAGATGGTTCCTGTGCAGGAATGGCATGGAAACAATACATAAATTAATATGTTATGCACTGTTATTCTTGCCAAAGTAGCTGGGGAAAGATGATAAAAAGGGTAAACTTGAATACTTTTCTGGTTTTAGTTCTGACTGATATAGTTTAACGTACGTGTTAAGGTCTTCAGGCTACTTAGATACAGCACTGCCTAAGGAACTCTGCAGAACTATGCTTTATTTAGGCAGCATCCTTGAGCTGCACTCTGTGCAGTGATATACTGTCAGAAAATCTGTCTCTGTAGGCTGTGTATTCTAGAAAGTCTTGATTGCACTGTCTCTTCACTGACCTCTCAAAATTGACAATAGCTTATGCAAAATCTCATTTTGGATACTCAGGGGGAACATAGTTAAATATGATGAATCATATAGTCTTAGCAATTACTGTCAAAGTCTTGTCGTTTTGAAAGAAGAGAGATGTAAAATACTTGCTTAATTTTACAAATGAAAAAATAGAAATGGAGAATAAAGAAAAAAGTCATTTCAAAGTAGTTCTGATGAAATCAAATAAAAAGTACACAGAGACAAGAACAACAGTGATGGGATTTTCTACCCTTTTTCTTTTCTGTGAGCAGCTTGCATGTACACTGACTCAACCTTAGTCTCCAAGAGAAATCAAGGAGAAAAGATGATGCATTTCCAGGCTAAAGGTAGATTTTCATCCTCCAGCCCTACAGTTTTGGATAGACTAAGGGAGCAGGGAGGAAAGAGCAGGTGATAGGCTTTACAATTAATCTGTCATCTTGAACATTCTCTTTGCCACTCCAGCAATATATGTGCTCCAGAAATCTGCATACATAGGTATGTTCAGCTTCAGAAGAAGTGATAATTGCAAATAGTATGCATAAAACTGTCACGTTTAATATTTTTGTTTACTTATCCAGATCCCTTTTGATGTGGTTTTATTTTTAAATTCTGCAGTTCAATGCAATCATCAGTCTGATTCCAAATTCACTGCACTGTTGCAAAATGGAAATAATAAGATAAACTAATTTGGGTTTACAGGAAAAACCTGCAGCTAAGATTAGCTACGGAGATCAGAGCTACAAGTGTACGGAGACAAGCTTGTACAGATCCAACAAGATTTAAGTCAATGTAACAAGGCATAGCTGGCTGAGGGAGGATAAAACCAAGGACATTTTTGTATCCCAGTAAAACCCTATCATGGCAGTAAGAAAAATCTCAAACAGCAAACAGGACCAGACACTAGCTTAGTCAAACTGGGAAGCCTCAGGTCACCTTATCCAGGGGCAGTCCTCTACTGTACTGCACGATGACGAGCAATAAAGGCTGTCAGTCTTCTTGATGTGGTGCTGAAAATAGCCACTCATGCAAAAGCTGAATATCCAATGATCAGTCAGTGTGATGAGGATTTGAGAACCTAAAATTATTTGAAAATATGCCAGCGGGTATCAGTGCCACTCACATGAAGGCATTTTCATCTAGTGCTGACATATCAGGAACATATAAGGTAGAGGACCTAGGGCTTCTCTGCATGTCCTAAGAGGGAGTTGGATTGCAGGCGGAAACATGGAAATTGGTGATAAAATGTGTCTTAATGCTTGAAAATCCATAAGAAGTACCTGTGGTCAGATTCTCCTCATGGTATAAACACACATCACCACTGTCAGAAACTGCTTATTCGAGAGAAGTGAGGATGGCATTTTTTATTTTTTGGCAAGAGGGGTGTTTCTTGGGAGTAGGGCGTAACAGGTGTGAGGACTTCATCAGAGTTCATGTGTCAGTGCCACCTCTGAGAAAACACCAAGTTTTCACTGGGATCCTGAGCACGCTGTGCTAAGGGCTGACCCTTTGTTTACTCCCATGAACACCTTCTACGATTTAATATAAATATTGAATTCAGGTTAAAAAAATTAAAAAACACAAAGTGTTTCTGTGAACAAAACTGCTGTTGTTAATGCTAAGAAGGGATACAACCAGATCAGAAAATGTACAAAGGTTTTTTAGACTCATGCAAGTAGTTGTGTCACAAATGTTGTGGTTTCCTTTTTCTTTTCTCCTATTTCTTCAGGCCTTTTGATGTGTGGTATATTATAATTTCTGTTTCTTTGTTTGGACATACAATGCACTTAAGATTGGGGCAAGTAAGAAGTCTTGGGACATCGTAAATCATATTCTGATTTTCAGCACAATTCCATCTCTAAATTGCATGAATGTTTTTAGGGTTACTTTATAATAAGGTGTCTTTCAAATGGTTGTTTCTGCTGTCTATGGCTGCTGGTGATGGTTATAAAAGGAAAGTGACTACGTTACACATGAAGAGACAGTATTTTCACCTTAGTTTGAGATGGCTTTTTTTGCAATGAGTGAGCTAGAATGAGAATGGGAAGTAATAATCTTATTTTTATCAAGTATTTGATTCAAGAAAGTATATCTGCAAGGCTCCAGCTAATACTTTATGTTGTCTGGTCAGTTATTAACTTAGCTTCCTATCTAGCCTGGATGTTTCATTCCGTTTTCATAAACTGTCACATGCTAATTCTGCTGGTCGTAATTGATTCCTTCATTTTTTAATGATCTAAAATGAGTTGCATACATCTAAACCAGATCTAAAATGGATCTAAAAGACCTGTTCATTCCTTTTATCTTTGCATGCTCTCAGATGTAATATCTTAATCTATTAAAATAGTAATTTAATTCTTTTATTAAACATAGATGGAATGCTATACTCAGAAATGAGAGATGATAAAATACGGAATAAATTGATAAACCTCTATTTAAGGTAGAACCCTGGGCTCTCTCTGAATGGTATTGATTCATTCATTTGCAGCTGGATTTGATGGTTTGCAGTGAGAGTAGTGGTGAATATTTCGGGGGGTTGCTGAAAATTAAACTGCAGTGAAAGGAGTCCTTAATATGGCTCTGCACATAAGAATATTGAATTTATGTTAAGAGGAGAAAGGAATCTATATTAGGTGAAAATTATGTGAACTAGCTACAAGATGAGACTTGAAATGTGTTTTTTAAATTACTTCTCAAACTTGGCATGAAAAATTTCAGCTCAACATATTATCTTTTTTTATTAAGAATCCCTAGTGATATGCATAAAATATTTGAAATGTAAGATCTGTACATTTTAAGCATCTTAGATCACTAAATTGTAAGGAATTGAAATTTTAGAAGAGGATTTCCTTTCTTTTCTGTGCATTATGAATAACAGTAGACAATATTTTTAGTGGAAAATGCAACATATATAATCACAAAATGTCTTTTAATCGGAAGACTATCATTGTATATCCATTGTCAGGTATCTGAACCACTGAATTTACTGAAATACCAAGGATTGTGTATTCTCTTCTCAAAACTGGGTGATTTACGCCTACAACTAAAATGAATTTGGACACTTAGTGATGAATTTTTTTGATGGTAATATTCAGAGTTGCTTAAAACTGAGGTACAGTGTTTCAATATGACGGAATTTCCCTGTTGTAAGCAAATGCTAATGTTCTGGTTAAATATAGTATTAAGACAACATTACTATGCTCTTCTAGATTATATTCAAGTTGAACCTGGTAATAATCAACTCAGGAAAGCATTTGGTTTCCTGTTTAAGTAGGTAGCACACCAACTGTGTAAAAAGAAAAAATATATTAAAGAAACAGGTGCTGTATGCTAAGTGCTGCATATATTCTAGACATTTCACAGAATCACAGAATCACAGAATGTTAAAGGTTGGAAGGGACCTCAAAGATCATCTAGTCCAACCCCCCTGCCAGAGCAGGATCACCTACAGTAGAGCGCACAGGAGCGCGTCCAGGCGGGTTTTGAATGTCTCAAGAGAAGGAGATTCCACAACCTCCCTGGGCAGCCTGTTCCAGTGCTCCGTCACCCTCACAGTAAAAAAGTTTTTCCTCATATTTTTCTGGAACCTCCTGTGTTCCAGCTTCCACCCATTGCCCCTTGTCTTGTCAGTGGACGCCGCTGAAAAGAGCCTGGCTCCATCTTCCTGACATTCCCCCTTGACATATTTATAAACATTAATGAGGTGTCGTGGGTTGACCCTGGCCGGCCGCCAGGTACCCACACAGCCGCTCACTCACTCCCCCCTTCACTGTTGAACAGGGGGAGAAAATATCTCCAAGGGCTCAGGGTTTCGAGATAAGGACAGGGAGATCACCCTCATTTACCGTCCCGGGCAAAACAGACTCAGTTTTGGGGAAATTAGGTACATTTATTAAGAGAACTAATCAGAGAGGAGTAGTGAGAAGTAAGAAAGAGCAAACAGATCTTAAACAGAACACCTTCCCCCCATCCCTCCCTTCTTCCCGGGCTTAACATCAATCCCGGTTTCTCCACCTCCTCCCCCCGAGCGGCGCAGGGGGACAGGGAATGGGGGCTGCGGTCAGTTCATCCGACGTTGGTTCCACCGCTTCTTCACTCCGGGGGAGGACTCTTCACTCTTCCCGAGGGCCATTGTGGGGTCCCTCTCACGGGAGACAAGCTTCATGCTCTCTTCTCCACGTGAGTCGTCCCACGAAGGGCAATTCATCGCAAACTGCCCAACGGGAGACACCTCACAAGGGGCAGCCCACCCCTCGTGAGTCTGAGGTGCAGTCCTTCGGGAGAAACTGCTCCAGCGTGAGCCACCCACAGCGTCCCAAAAGTCCCACTGGCCAACCTGCTCCAGCGTGGGCATTCCTCTCTTCCACGGGCTACAGGTTCCGGCAGCGACTTGCTCTGATGCGGGCTTCCCACGGGCTACAGTCCCCTTTCAGGCATCCACCCACACGGCGTGGAATCCTCAGGGGACATCTACGCGGTGATCCTCACGGTGGACCTCTGCACCTCGCCCATGGGCTGCAGGGGGACAACCCGCTTCACCATGGTCTTCACCACGGACCCGGGGGACTCCTTCTGCTCCGGCGCCTGGAGCTCATCCTCCCCCCCCTCCTTCTTCACTGACCTTGGTGTCTGCACAGACTCTCACTCCTCCATCTCTGTGCCAGCTGTTATGGCGCAGTTCTTTTTCCCGTTCTTGGATATGTTTTTCACAGAGGCGTTCCTCTGCTATCACCTTACTGATAGGCTCAGCCTTGGCCAGCGGCGGGTCCCTCTTTGGAGCTGGCTGGCATTGGCTCTATCAATCTTGGGGAGCTTCTAGCAGCTTCTTACAGAAGCCACCCTGCAGCTCCCCCCCCGCCGCCGAAATCCGGCCAGGCCAAACCAAAACATGAGGTCACCCCTCAGCCTCCTCTTCTCCAAGCTAAAGAGATCCAGCTCCTTCAGCCTTTCCTCATAAGGGAGATGCTCCACTCCCTTCACCATCTTTGTGGCTCTACGCTGGACTCTCTCAAGCAGCTCCCTGTCTTTCTTGAACTGAGGGGCCCAGAACTGGACACAATATTCCAGATGTGGCCTCACCAGGGCAGAGTAGAGGGGCAGGAGGACCTCTCTTGACCTACTTGCTACTCCCCTTCTAATACACCCCAGGATGCCATTGGCCTTCTTGGCCACGAGGGCACATTGCTGGCTCATGGTCATCCTGCTGTCCACTAGAACCCCCAGGTCCCTTTCCCCTGCACTGCTCTCCAGCAGGGCAGTCCCCAACCTATATTGGCACATGGGGTTATTTTTTCCCAAGTGCAAAACTCTACACTTGCCCTTATTGAACTTCATAAGATTTCTCCCCGCCCAGCCCTCCAGCCTGTCCAGGTCACTCTGAATGGCTGCACAGCCTTCTGGTGCGTCAACCACTCCTCCCAATTTCATATCATCTGCAAACTTGCTGACAACATTCTCTAATCCCTCATCCAGATCATTGATGAATATATTAAACAGCACCGGCCCAAGCACTGACCCCTGAGGGACCCCACTAGACACAGGCATCCAGCCAGACTCAGCCCCATTGACCACAACCCTCTGGCTTCTTCCCTTCAACCAGTTCTCGACGCACCTCACTATTTGCAGTAGAGTTATTGTTACTCTGGGGATCCTTGGG
Source organism: Trogon surrucura (assembly GCA_020746105.1). Taxonomy (NCBI): domain Eukaryota; kingdom Metazoa; phylum Chordata; class Aves; order Trogoniformes; family Trogonidae; genus Trogon; species Trogon surrucura. The sequence continues at coordinate 9,991,213 of CM036620.1, read as the reverse complement.
TAATCTAGAGCAGGATGACAGTGGAATCAAACATTCCATAGATCTCTGCTTCCTAACATGTTGCACACAGACAACATCAGGAACAGAGGCCAAGAGATTTGGAAGTTACACAGTGATGTTAAGTTCTAAGATAGATTTATCTCCATTAGCTGAGTCAGGTTATAAACCTCCCCCTTTTCAACTGTAGTGGGACTGCATGCTTGAAATTCAAATGACAAAAAATAAATCATTGCAGCCAGTACTGCTGACTGAACCTACTGGAGAGACTTAAGTTTTCATCTGCATCTTTTACACATTTTAAAATGGAGAATGTATCTGCAACTGATAATCTCAAAAGACAGGAGATTTTTTTGTTCAATTTTATTTTTAATTTAAAAAATATACATGCCACTACAGCTGGGAAAACATGACCTTTGAAGTATGAATGTCAAGATGGAAATAGCAAGTAATTAAATGAACCCAACTTATTTCTAAATATGTTTAAATAAATAAATAAAAACATGCTTTCCTTTACTGAATGTCAAGATGAAAGAATGCTGTGTCTCAGCTAAGACATCAAAGCCTTGAAAGGGTTAGAAGAAGAAATGGAGTTCTAATTCTTATTGAAAGCAAAAGTATTACTAAGGGAGCCACTTCTTCTAAACCATATGTCTTTGACATAAACTGGCAATAAAGGAGAAAACTACTGCTGAGAACGTGAGAAATGCAGCTGAAATGCTTGCTCCTATTCAGAGATATTCAAATAATTTGACCTCATTGGAGATACACTGCACGTTCTTATTTTGAGGCTCATATAATCTGTTGAATTGAGCTTGGCACTATTCACTGTGTTAGAAGAAATGGAATACGTTTGAAAGGAAGCTATAACAATAAGATTATAGTATTACTAACTGGAATGAAATCATCAGCAGAGTTCACTTGGAGTTTATTTGGCACCTCTTCTAAATGCAGAGCTCAGGAGCGTTGTGGTAAATTTCCAAATCTGGGTCTCTGTATTTTGGTCTATTACATGTAGACATGGCACTTAGGGACGTGGTTTAGTTACGAACCTGGCGGTGTTAGGCTTGTGGTTGGCCTCTGTGATCTTAAAAGTCTTTTCCGAGCTAAATGATTCTATAATTCCACATATGTGCTAACTCCATGCGGCAACTAGGTAAACAACTACTATTCCTTGGTACTGTGGTTGCTCCTTGAAAGATATAGACGGTTTTGGTTCTTTTCCAGGTCTACCATATGCAGATTCAAGGGGTACTGTAGCGTGGACTGTTCTTTCAGTGTTTAGCTCTGGCATACCCAGACACTGGGATTTTGTCCTGTAGTGTACAATGGAGATGGTCTCAATTTCTTTTGGTTGTTGTGACTCAAGAAAACCTTTTCTAGGAAATGCTTAACTGGTGCTCTGTGAGAAGCTGCACCTAGAAAAAGCAGTAAAAGCAGTGAACAAAAAGATGTATCACAAAAGAAGCATTTCTGTCAAGAGCTACAGAGATGCAAATAATAGAAGTTTAGCAGTCAAAGCTGCATCACATAGTTTAATTAGTACATTTCTCTGGCCTTCTAAGTGACTGAGTTTTATTGCAACACCTACTACCGGTTGCTAGCTTTTCAGAACTGGATTAGGACCGAAACATTGGCCATGAGCCATTATGTGTATCTGCAGCTGACAGAGGCAGTAAATGATAAATCAAAGGAGCAGCTCTGGGTCCTTTCTAATTTCTGTGTAGAAACTCCAGAGCAATTCTGATTTTTACATTATGCTTATATTTAATGTAATGGAAATATAGTTAAAATCCTTATCATTGTATTATTTCTACTGTAGCCACACTCACTCAGTGGGTAAAATGCAAAATCTCCATTGTTTCAGGGACCTGAAGAAAACTTTTCCTCCCACCCATTAGAGAAATTCTGTGACCAGTTTTGTTTATCGTTTCACCCACTAAAGCTTAAATTAATTTCTGCTCAGTAGAACAACTTCAAGGGAATCAACTTTTTCCTCCTGTCTTGGAAATCAGCCCATGGCTTTTTGGTAAGGGCACTCATCTTAGAAATTAATTGAATATTGGAACTCAAATAAGTAGGCAGTAGCCATGAGGTTTCTCTGTCTACTCAGGCTTGATTTTAGAAGGAAATGGCATTTTTAAGTTTCTTTTGCCTGGAGTTTGACCTGGTGGGTATCTGTTGACAATGTCTATCATACTGACCTCCTTAGAGCATGTAAGTATTCCTTAGTTTAATTTTTAAGAATCTGGACATGAAATGATCTGAAATATCCATCAGTGTACAGTTTTTTTACTGAACCACAGTACTTCTGCTTACTACGTGAGCTATGAGAATAATGTATTTGCTTACAGTTTTTGAATGCACAGTTTTATATTTATTTAGAAAGTCTGTGACTTGAGTATTGTAAGAAAAGTTGATTACTTCTTAGAACTCTTAAAATACAATCTTATTTATTTATTTATTTTAAAGAATTCAATATCCAGAATTTCCAGCTAGGCACATGTAAATACATGTGCCAATTCATTCCTTTACAGAAAGCTAGGTATTAAAATGTAGTAAGAGATTAAATAAATAACAAAATCACCTGAGCTGCTTTTCCCTCTCACATACCTCCTTTAGGGTTACATTAGAAAAAAATGTATTGTGGAAGCTTTTCTTGTAGCATTTATCAAAGCCACAACACTGAATTGTTATGCCATGATGCAGTGACATAGATAATGCAACACACAGCTTTCTCAACTAATTACCCATGTTACATTTCAGATGAGAAAATTGCTGATTAAATGGATGTGTTATTCCTATGCAATTTTGAAAAGCTGAGTTAATTTTATCTTTATCAGTACAGTGTTTGGAAATATTATTTCTTCTTTCTCTGACTACCTCCTAATGTGTAAAGACAAAGTATTTGTCGTATTTTCTATTATGCAAGAGTGAGTAAACCAAAAATATGTGGTGTACCTTTTCAAGATTGAGCCCGTATAGCTGTAGAAAACAAGGTTGTCTCCCACAGAAAAAAAATCATTTTCAAATTACCTACTTTTAGTTTCAGAAATAATTACTATTTCTGATCTATAACCTATTATCAGACTCTTAATTTATGTTTTTATGTTATTTAAGATCTTTGGATAGAAGGTATTATAGAAGCTGAATAGGATTTTCAAATGTTGGAATTACTGCTCTCAAAATATGTTATTATGACCTCTTCATACTTTGAGATTATGCAAGTATCTTGAACCTGAACCAAGCAGATGAACTGGAGCTCAGGAGTGGTAACTATTCTGACTCCAAAACGGAAAAAAAAGTGTTGTCACTTGAACTCCTCATTAGAATGTTTCATACAGCTATAGTCTGTAGTCAAAAGCAATAACTAAATGACAGAAAATTTAAAGAAAGCAAAGACAAGGAACTGAAGAGTTTGTGTCTGGAAGACAGAAAAACTCAAAGGAAAGCAAAATACCTTTTGCTGCTCATATATGAATTGACTCCACCATTTCTGTTCGCAGCTTTAGTAAAAGTACACTTCTATTTCAACATCTACAAAGGCTAGTCCTATTTGTTTCCTGTTTTCATGTTTCACTAAAAGAAAAGTTGAGGAACAAATAAGGTTACAGTGGCAGAGCCAGATTGATGAATTTCTTACATTCAGAATCTTGTTACATACAAAAGTAAACACAGTTTAAATATGAACTTCTTGTTCATTAAGTTAATTCTGAAATGATCTAATAAAAAGATACTGCTGCATTTTTCTAGTATTAGTCCAGTTGCAATACTTAAGAATACTCACGACACACTCCCATCCAACATGAGTTTTGGGAGCAGAATCTTAAAGCAATGCGTTGTTCAGTCGGCACCGGCTCTGTCTGTGTCTCCACTATGCCTGTTCCTAAGACATCGCGTAAATGTTTTTCCCCACTTAATAACACTAAGATAAAAAAAATTAATAATAATTAAACAAAAAACAAAACAGAAGTTTGGCATGATGGAAATGCCTAAATTCTTTCTGAGTATTTTTCTTCTTGAAAGCAAGGCAAATTGCATAGATTCTAAATTCTACAATGGGGTTTAAGGATAAAAGACGACAAACTGAATTGCTGCTTTCTTGAACATTTACTTCATTTCTTCCTGAGTGCTATGCAATAGATACATGCCTTTTTTCACATGAACTTACTTTCACTGGTGAAAGGCAACCAGATTCTAATGAGTAGTTAAAACTGCTCATTAGAATTTTGATCTCTATGAAGGTCCATACCTGTATGAGTACAGTGGGAGAAAATACCAGTGCATTTTCTAGTTCTTCATTGCTCTTTACTGGTAGAAATGTACTGTTGGTTTGGTATTTTTTTGTTTGTTTGTTGCTGTTCTTTATTGTTTTGTTTGGAGTTTGCTTTTGAGTATTTGGGGTTCTTTTTTAGAAGTTCTACCCAGTACTTCAATATATTGCTTTATTGATTTACTAAGCTGTACTTCAAAGGAACTATGATCTTTGAATAATATTCCTTTAAAGAAAGGCTAAAGTAATTTTCTTTGTAGCTTGAAATCTGTGTTCACATTACAGTAACTTACAGCATATTAATTAAAAAAACATAATTCCCTTTACTCTTCCCAAAGTTTTACACTTTCAACTGTTCCCAACAGTAAATTGAAGCCCAATGAAATCTAATTGCCTAGTGTGCAACCTGGGAGACATTTAAAGAGAAATTAGAAACTCTAATTATCTGCTAACTTTCCTCCATTTATGTTACGTTTGCAAATTTAACTTCCCGTACCTTTAATTTTCTGTCTAGTGCTTTAATTTTGGCTTTTCATTATTAGTAATGCTAAATGCTAAACTACTGCCTAGCTGCATCGATATACAGGTGAATTTTCCTAAATGAGAGTAAATCAGTTAGTTTTCCCTAATGTTTATAGTGTAGTCAGAATTCTCAGAAGAGGGTCATTGCGTTCGTAGAGAACTTTGTTACAGAAAGATCAAGTGAAATGACGCAAGTATTAATAGAACATGAAGGGATATATTCTTTCCTGAGAGAGGTAAAGGGTTTTACCCCTAAAGTCTATTTAGGTCACTAGCCTTCGAGCTGTTGTTATATCTAATGAGAATGTTATTTTTCTCAGTTTACTACACGCTGCATAGGATGTTGATTACAGACAGATTTATTTAATTTGCCCATTATTTATATTGTACTTTGATTGTAAAGTATGATGTACAGTGAATTTCTATTTTTTTAGTTAACGTTCCAGTGGGGTTTTTTATGTATATGGAATATATTTGAACTTTTAATATCTTCAGTGTGTATATATGTATAAACACACACACACACACATGTATGTGACATGCTGTTTTTCTTTTATGAGGAAGAGTACAAGTGCTTACATTGCAACCTGAATAACTCACCTCTCAGCAGAGTATTCATAAGATGAGCCTTGTCCATTGGGCGTGCAGTTACTGGATTAGCGTGTGGTATTTGAGATGAAGATCTTTGGGGGAGAACTGAGAATCTTGTGATAGTTCTGTTTGGACAGATGAAAAATACAGTTTTAAAATTAGTTTGATCTCGGACACTGAAGCTAATACTGTAATCACGTGGCTCTTCTATGACACCACAGTAAAGTAGTATTTATAATCAAGTTATTAAGTTTAGCTCTGATTTTCATATGCTGGAGCTAATACCAGCCTACCTTAATTCTGGATTTCCTTTGGTTTTATGGTCTTTTTAACATTATATGATATCCTTAAATCCTTAAAGTCTCCTGTATTACTTGTACATAGTTGTTTTTCTTCCTTACTTAGAAATGCTTGTGTTTCCGTGCAATCTGAGTGGTTTAATGCTGCAAGGTGAAGCATTATTGAGCCCAGTGTCCTTAGTTATGTGGACAATGGCAAGTTTCTTTGTTCACTAGATCATCTTTTGAGGTCCCTTCCAACCCCTAATATTCTGTGATTCTGTGATTTGCTTGTTCATTCAAATAACTATGATATGGCAGAGCTCTGCTACGTGCTGAGACCTCAGAGCTTTTTCCAGCTGAACCTGCTCTAGAACCACCAAAAAAAAGTAGCTGCCTGATGAGGCAGAGCTGCTAAGCTTACATGCAGTGCTTCGTTAAGCAGCTTTACCACAATATGCATCAAGGTACTGCAGCTCTATAGAATTTCCCATGTGGATGTGTTTTCATGGGACCTCTGCTTGACTCTTTGTATGGAATGTAAATACCTTAATCACTCATTTGTCATATGTATGCAAAGACTCCATATAGAAAATGATTAAGTGGTTCTTGTGTGTACACAGAGTTCTTTATTTGCTTCCATTGAAATTTCTGGTTTTGATGATCCTGAACTTAGTTTCTGTGTGCACATGAAAGAGCTATACATGTTGTGCTTGTGTAAGGTATATAAGATACATGCAGTGTCTGTTAAAAGTATTTTTAGGACTTGAAAATCCAGATACTTTATGATGTTAGTGGAAGTACACTGACAGAAAGTAATACTTTATTCTAAAAAAAAAATAATCCTTATTATTCATAGATACTGAAATCTGCAAATTGAAGATATATTGTTCAAAGTAGTTATATTTCAAAATTACATTCCTGTTAATCCACACATGAGCTGTGAAAATAAGATTTCAAATTCTACTCTTCTCCTTTGCTTATGTAGGTTTTTCAAAAGAATTGATTACATGACTGTGTGTGCTAGAAAGCTTGCCTGATTGTTCCCCATTATACCAGCTGGTCTAGTAAAAGATATTGCCTCAGCCAGCAAACCTCATTTCTTCCTTCTGAAACTGCTTTAGAAACTTCTCTGCTTGCTTGAAAATATCAGAGAAATTATGATTACCCAGCCAACCGGTCGTCTAGACTTATCCACCTAGTGCTAGAAAATATATCAAATATGAAACACAGTGTAAGTCTGTATCAATGACGGAATAACTTTGTGTCATTTAGTATCACTGATGTCACCACTGATGTCATGGGGCAGGTACTGGGAAATTCCACACTGAATTCAGCAGCTGAATTCAGCAACTGAATTCATTCAGCTGTAGAAAGATAAATTATTAATTAACAAATCCTGTTTGAGGGATTAAAACCACTAAAATTAGAGCCAGTTATATAATAGAGTGAAATACCTTAGCAAATAAAAATAAACTTGATATCTACGTAGGTATTTATTAGGTGTCAATTACCAGCAAATAGTGTACTGATACAAGTGTAATGATAATAATGCTAGGCAATTAATTTTGCATATGTTATGTGATAAGAAAAATATACTTTCAAAGGACCGCTTTGATTTTGCACTTGTAATTATTACATCTAACCAATTTCAGATAATAAACTAATAGGACAAAAGCATGTGATAAAAACAAAGTGACCACATGTTGTTTACTGACAGTGATCGCTGGTCAAAGTGAAGGTATTTTCATTTACAGTAGACTCTCCCCTTCATATCCTAAATTTTGATTCTACAGTTTTATCTGGTGAGGAAATCTCCCCCACTAAAGATTTTACATCCTTGTGTTCAGTATATACCTGGAGGGCATTACTAGATCTGGAACTTTGGGAGAAATCTGAAAAATAATTTACATGTGTCTGATTTGTAGGTATGCTGTTCAACTACCAAACTCTGATTTCTGACTCCTGGTAAGTACCCCCACACAAGTGGGAACTCAGCATTTAGCTGGGATCTCTAAAGGTGTCCTAAAAAGAAAGGAAAGAAAGTGGCTGTTCTCTTTTAACCCACGGAGTAGTGGTCCAAAAAGCTGTTCAGGGGCAGAGATGGGTTGTCACATTTTCTTGAAGGAATCGCAGCTCCACCGTGCCCGGCTCGGGGCCATACCTCCCAGCCTGTCCCACAGCAGCCTGGCTACCCCATTGAACCACCGGAGAACACTTCAGGAAAGGCAGCACGTGGACACGTGGTAGGAGTCAGCTGGGTAAGGGTCATGTTTTTCATTGCATGCCCCAAATTTTAAATTGATGAGTTCTGATTTAGATGCAGGATCTTTCTTTTGCCCTCTTGTAAGATTTCTTGCAGGTCTTAAGCTCTGATGGTATCTGTCTCTGAGCTAATCATGCCAAGTGTCTGTTATAATCAGTGGAGTTCTAATCAGTATCACCTAAGGTAATTATTTGCATCCTGAAGTAGATTCCTAAAAGAAGCTAAATTAATTGCATCTTGAAAGTAACTAATTTTTGCTATTTAACCACAAAGAAAATAGAAAATTACTTAGTGTGTGTAATCTGTATTCTAGAACCCTAAAGTTGGCTGAGATGAATTGTATAATTTTTACTGTAAAGCTGCTTTTTTTTTTTTTTCAAATGTGAAGTAATTTTTAGAAGTACTTTGAAACCGATTTTTGTAACAACATAAGTAATTTGTATTACTTCCTCTTGTGGACCCTGTAAACCTCCACAGAAGCCACAAAAGGATTGGCGCTTTTTTTTTTTCCCCATCTTGTTATCAAAACCTAATTTCAAAGTTATCTGAAATTTCATATACGAGACTGAGGCTGGCTCTGAACTGATTACTGTATTTCAGTTCCCGTTGCAATTGCACCGGTTGCACAGCTCTCTGTGTGAAACCATGAGCCGTACTACAGCGAGACTTTGTCTTCTACTGGGACCCCAGCAGAAAAGTGATGCCTGGAATGAAGCTTAGGTGCACTCGCTATTCTCATTTACAGCTATCTGTGTACTTTGCCTTTTATGATCTGGCAGTATCACCAAGTAGCATGTCCCTTCTGCTTACACTGGAGAACTTGAGTGTGCTTTGCTGCCTGTTCCTGCTCTTTAGGAAGGCTGTGTAAACATCTTAGTGGAAAATTAGCTCATCTGGGATTCTCACTGCTCTTAGGTATACACAGGTTTCAATTTAATCTTTTGTGGCTATTAAGCCAGATTTTCTCAGACAGTGCTGGTGCCACTTCATTGTGGTGTTTTTGTCAAATGAAAGGCCTCAGGCTTTTTTACCTGCGAGAGCCCTGTATTGGAACGTATGGCCAAGCGTTAGGGTACGCAGAGACTCACCTCAGCATTCGTATATTTGTGTATGTCTTAACATGGTTTCAAGGCCAGGTTGTGTTTAAAGAGTCAGTCACGACTCTTGTCTTCCTCTCGTGGGCATCTTGTGAAAATAAATAAGTAAATAAAAATTACATCCATCCCTTTAAGAATAAAAGAAAATATTTTTCTACCTGAATTTTATTTACTTAGAACCTTTCCAAAGGTACATTACTGAGCAAGCAAAATGCTTTCCTGTTTCACTGTAGCTAAGTACTGACATAGCCTGAATGAAATTGTTAGTCCTAATAGTTAAGGCACAGGGATGTTGTTGTGGCCAGCTGTTTTTTCTTGAAGTTCCAGGAGAAATGTGGATGAATAGGTCAACAAACTCATGAGTTTTTTTATTCTGGCTTGCAAGTTTTGTAAAGATAGTGTGAGTTCATGTGTCTGTTTTCATTTTTATTTTATTTGCATAGCTAAATGTTCCCTTCTATGGATCACTCAGGGACTAACAGCCTGACCCTGCTTTCCCACATTTGATTAATTTAACAAAAGGGCGTTAAAAAAATCAGTATTGAAATTCTCAGGAGCCAACTTGTTTCTTCAGACAAGGTTGTTGGTTTTTTTAAAGACTGAAGTTTTATTTTGTTATATGCCTCAAAAAAAGCGCATTCTTTGGCCTAGAATTTCCCCTCTTCTAGATTAATTTCAAAATTGCATTTTGATTGTGTGGGGTTTTTTTGGGGGGGGGTGAGGGGGGTCAGTTCGTGATTTATTTTGAAAGAGAATCACATACAAATAATTTTCTGAGGCTGAAAAAATGTCTTATTTCAGTGCTTTAGGAAAACGTTTTTCATATGAGTAAGCTTTATTTTTGCATGTTTGCTCTAGAAAACTATGTATTCATCTGTATGGGCATACACATCAGTGGCTTCAAAATTTAAACATATCTTTAGGTAAGGCTGGAACTATAAAATAAGGTATTTTTCTAAAGCAGACAGAAGTATTCTGAAGGTTTTTTCAAACTCTTGACAAAGAGCAGGTTAACATGTGAGCTACACAACATACCTTACTGTGTAGTTTACTACCAGCTTGTCTTGCTCCCTGTCTCAGTATTGCATACCTCCTGGCTTGTCTGACTTCTGATCTTGGGGATCCTGTTGACTTGGGTATTTATCTACTTAAGATTTAAACTCCTGTAAGAAATTATATGGTTTTTGACTTTTATGTCCTGTTTCAGAATACTTTCTTTTCCCTCAGAAACCTCTTCTTCACTAAGCTGAAATTTTGTTTTAAAGTCAGTTCCAAGTTAACAAAAAGAATAATTACATTTAAACAATTTTTTTCCATTCTTCGCACATCCTTAAGCTAGAATCTTTCAGCAAAAAAAAATGAACTCCTTAAAAAAAAAAACCAACAAGCATGATTGCACTAATTTATTCTGGGATAGAAGACAAAAGATTCAGAAGTCAGTTTGGAAACCACTGGGTCAGCACAGTGCCAGCTGTTTTTGCAGTAAAGGCTCCGTAGGCAAAATACAATGGCTTTCTCTCTTATTTCTGCTACCACGTATTGCGAGAGGACTTGCAACTGAAAGTGGAAATGTCAGCATTGTATTTGCCCTACAGTTACAGACAAATAACAAGTGTTGTATTGACTATAAATTCATAGAGACATAAGATATTTTCTGTTTGTTCGTTATATGCTGACTTCCATTAGAAACAGCACACAATTCTCTGTTGCTTAGATGCTTTTTTTGAGAAGCTTCATCATGTGTACATTCTGTGCACCAAAGTATACTGCATCTTCAGTCCCCTCCTGAACCATTCACAAACTTAGCATCTAAGAAACTCTCAGAGCACTCTTTCCCATTTGCTCTGTTTAACCTAGAAAAAAAAGACAACATTAAAACACTCCGAACAGGTAAGTATATGGTGAGAGACAGATGTAGAAGGGATGACAGCAAATTAGTGTGTAGAAGAACTTTCAAGTTAAGCTAAATCCTGAAACAAGTATGAAGGAGCTTAGATTTGTTGACCTGGAGAATTTTTTGAAAGGCTCTTCTATCTGTCATAATCTGAGGTTTAGATTTTTATTCTGCCTCCGTCCAGGAGTACTGAAAGCAAATACATGTACAAAAGTGTTCCCCTTTTTTTTAAGTCTTGTTTTTTGTAATCAATTTATTGTAATCAATAATCTTTGGCCATCTAGTTAGATGCTTTACTTGTATAAAAACAATAAGGATCACTAAAGCCAAGTACAACATGTGGCAGCACAGGCTTCTGATAAGACAACAAAAGAGTAAATCTGTTGAACTGTATCAAGTCTTCCATGTTTTGAGTGACCTTGGAAAAGTTTGTCAACTTCCATAAGTCAGAACATATAAGTCATACACTATGTTTTCAAACTCAGTTTCTCAGCGAAACTGTACCTTGAGATCTAGGAGATTTCGAATAAGTAAGCACTGAATGAAATGATCCTAAGAAACTGACTCAATAGCATTATTTAAACTAGTCATGGAAAAAACCAGCAACAGTATATAATTCTCTAATCTATTAAGCTTAGATGTTTCTTTCAGTTTGAGATTTTCAACCATCCAGATGTTTAATCCAGGTCACTATGTACATATTTCTTATGCCTCATGTACAGTTAAGGCACTCTTACGGAGATATTCAAATTAAGATTTATGGCAACAGAATTGTTGAGGGTACTTCACTTCTGGACTTCAAAGTAGCTGAAATTTTGTTGATACAGATAATGTAAAAATCAAATAATGAAAACTTTAAAAATATTTAGCAAAGGTAAAATCAACCTCAGACTCCTAATGACCTTCTGCAGAGTGGAGATTGATAGTCCAAGCAGTTCCTAAGCCTGAGCATTGCTGAACTTAAGAAGACATGTCATGTCCTGCAATAGACTGCCCTTGTTACCACCCACTGCTCTATCATGTGGAAAGGGTCCTGGTTAAGACCTGGACCTTAATGAGTTTTCCTCTTCAACCTTGTTACACGTCTTTCTCAGTGCTCCCATGATGATTTTTGCACTGTGGCTAACCACAGGGCTGCTCCACAGACTCCAGTGGGAAGCTCTTGTGGTACGGAAGTGTTCGTCCTTTAAAGGTGAACTACATGAGGTTTGTAGCTCCAGGTGTTTCAAAGCCTTGTGTGTGCATATGAGTGTGCACACTGACAAGGTTCTGTCGATGCTCCAAGACAAAGAGACACCGCTGATAAATTGAAAGCTAATTTCCACTTCTTTCCCAATTTCCCCTTGGTTATTTACCTTTCTCCTTCAGATTAGTCATAGATTATATTTCTCAAGTGACTAAGCAAAGCAATCCATGTTCTTTTGAGTACTCTTTGAGTACTTGGACTTTCTACTTATAAAATTGTTTAATGACCCTTCTCCAATTTTCAAGCATGTGGTAAGGCTTGTTCTACTGTGTTCTCAAAGGACTGTGGTACTGTGGTGTTGAGTGCCTTAAAAATGCCTGTGCATAAATAAATATCAAAGGCAGGGCCTTGAGTGGGATCCAAAGGTCCTCAGTTGTTCCAAGTGTGGTGAACAATCCACAGAAAGAGGCATGCACGGCCCTGGGTAAGGTTATTTACTGCTCTTGCTCAGCGTCTCATTGAATTATAATTTTATTATGAATTACAAAACCAACAAAATGTGGAGGCCTGGCCTTTGAATCCAGCAGAAGGCGTTTGCTACCTGCAGCGAGATCTGTTTGCCAGCCACCTGAACAGGTTCCAAGCAATTTGGAACATCTTGCTGCTCTTTCAGGCGTAAATGGTTTCATGGCAGCTGGGATGAATACATTTCAAATTCGAAATGAATATTCTGTAGTCGAGTCAGTGGGGGAAAAAAAGTAAATTACTGTACACTAGTATATTAGACATGGAGCCTGTTGCGGCACCGAAGTGTTAGAAAAATAATGGATACAAATATATTCCTATAATATTTTTTTCACAAATACTACAGTAATATTTTCTGACTGGGGTATTAAGAAATCATGTTTGTTTTGTGAAGTCCTCGGGAACATTCCTCTAAGCACTTTGATCCCAATTCCTTTTACATGGCCCCATTTTAATGTTTCCTACCGGCAAACCCAAACTACATTTGTGTGATCTGGAGCCATGCAAAACAAAACAACTTGCTACCTCTGAGGGTGTATTTCCACAGTTTTCAGGAAGTCAGCTAAGGAAGTTCACCTGCTATCCAGTGCTTGTACTTTGTGAGATTCATTGAAGGTTTCAAGACTACCAAAAGAAGGGACACAAATGAGGAACGAAACAAACAAAGAAAATACTGGTACAACCAGGAAGAGGCTTGATGGATAACTGGATACTTTATTGAGGTTTTGCAGTATGTCCAAGAGAATATGACAGGTTTTAACATCCCCTAAACTAAGTAAAGATTAAGAGCAAGTTATGGTGGTTGTATGACCTAATTGTGCTGGCTTCCAACTTGATATTTAGCTGAAACTGCAGTCAAAAATAGCAGAAGTTTTAAGAGTGTCTCTGGTTTCGATAGGCATTACAGGGGTGTGCTTGCCTGCTAGCAATTTCAAGGTCATTCCATTGTTAATACCCACTCACAAACAGGTGGTGCGGGTTGTCGAGCTGAAAAACAGAAAACGCAATTTTTAAATTGGGTGGAAGAAACCTCCCGCACTAAATTAACCCCTAAACAACTGGCGTTTTTTCCAAAGCACGGTCTGTCTGCCTGTAATGCCCGTTACAGGGTTTTAGCAGTGGGCAGCCCCTGTGAGGAGGGATGGGGCTGCCCCAGACCGGATGCAACCGGTTGCAGCCGGCTCTGGCGGGATTGGGCCATCACAGGGCGTGGCTGAGCCCCTCGGCCGGCTGGCGATGTTCCCGGAGTCTTGTTTTTAAAAAAGGGCAAAAAATGCTGGAGACACAGAGGAGAAAAATAATAAAAAAAAAAGAAGAGCAAGAAAGAGCCCTGCAGAGACACCAAGGTTGGGGAAGAAGGAGGCGGGAGAGTTCCCCGTGGGGCCAGAAAGGTGTGAGGAGCAAGGAGATCCCCCTGTGCCTCCCGGGGAGGTGGAGCAGTCGGGAATGAAGGTGTGAAGTTGAGCTTGGGAACAAGGGGTGATGTGGGAGGTGTTTCAGTTTTCACCTGTATCGCCATCCAAATCTGTTGTACTTGGCGAAAACTGAAATTATTTTTTTTGTCAAGTCTAGCCTTTTTTTTTGCATGGCTACGATTTGTTAAGTGATCTCCCTGTCTTTATCTTGGCCCACGAGATTTTTCATCTTACTTTCTTCCACTGTCCTATTGGGGAGAGGGAGTGAGAAAGTGACTCTGTGAGGCTGTGTCCCTGAGCTGTGGTTGCTCCACAACACTCTCCAGAGACAGAAGAGGGTTTGGTTAAGCTTTTTACTTATTTTATTTAATCCCTGGCACTTTTTCAGATGTTACTTGTTGTCTTTTCACTGGATTCGTGAGTCTGATGTTCCAGAGCAGAAAGATGCACCTCTAGTCAGGACACAGAGGGAGAAAAGATACAGGTATGGTTATTTGAAATAAAAAAGGAAAAACAAACTACGTTTAGATTTCACTTCAGAGTGGATTTTGCTGGTTTGCCTTTGGTTTATTTTTCTGGAGGTTTAAGAACATAAAATGAAATTGCCCAAGACAGAAAATATCTTGGTCAAAAGAATAGCAACTGAGAAAATTTTGTCTTTTTGTAAGGTAAAGAATTTTGCTTTATGGCTGAAGAAGTGGGAATCCCCACTGCAAGTCAGTGAATTATCATACTGTAGAAGAAGAAAAAATGCAGTTAATATATTTGGATGCATTAAGAATGGATTTTTAATATTGCCCTTGAATTCTATTAAACACTTGTCTTTCACTAGAATGCCATAGAAAAGATAATGGCTTTTCTTTTTTTCATATCTACTAAAGTCAATTTACTTCTACATTTGTAGCCTTCCATTTTCACTTAAGATTTATGGTATGAGTCTTGAGACAAGACATTTCTCGTTGCTATTAAATAATTTGCCAGCTTGTTCACTTTATTGTCTTTGGTTTTGCACAGTTCCTTTAATTATGTAGGTTCTTCAGTACTCTTCTGATAGGTGTTAAGGAAGATGTTATATATACATCTTCCAAATACCTGCAGTGTAAGAAGCATGTATGTTCTCAGCCCTAAAGGCACTTTTAATATGCTCTATGGTAAGTACATACATATTTTGTTTTTAAATCTCTTTTAATATATACCTATGATTACTCTGTATTTCTAACCAGCTATGTAATCTTGCTGTGGACCTTCCAAACAGAGGTTTGTATATATCTTGACCTATACATGTTGTGTGTGAAAGTATGTGTTTGTATATCGAGCTCTGTATGTCTGCATAAGATTTCATCTTCTTGAAGGAATTACTTGTTTATGTATCTTAGGAGAAATTCCAGCGTATCACCATGTTATGTAGAAGTTTATGAAGAAAGTTCATGTCCTGGGTGTTCTTCTTTAGGCATGAAGCGATCTTGCTGTGTGTTGCATATGCAGTCATATATTCATTATGAAGCGTGGCATGGAATTTCATTACTGCAAATGAAGTGCATTATTTCAGTCTGCCTAAAATTAATGACTTTTCAGTTTTGGCAAAACAAAGATCAGTAAAATTAAGCTGGAGATGAACAATATTCCTTGCCCCTCTGGAGGAGAAGGAAAAACTGAACTCCTTGTTTCCATGCTACTGCAGAGCCACAGTATTTAAATATATGTGTGGCCATATTCCAACCTCCTTATGACAACTAGTGAAAACATCTACCGTTCATCAAAAGAAAAAAAATATATTTATAGGTGGATAGCTCATTTCTTGGTTTTATGCTGATTTTGCACAAAACAAAACCTTGCACAGCTGCTCTTTGGAAGATAAAAAGGATTTAAATTACTGTAGCAGACTTTGTGAGTGGAAATGTTTTCAGATGCTTAGCAAATCAAATCGCATGGGGAAAGGGCAGGTTTTATTTGCTGTGGATTGTTTGCCTCCAGAAATATTCTATCCTTTACTTATTCTTAATTGATTAGCTCTTCCTCATAAGTAGTGGGTTTTTTTGCTACTGTAGAATGCATGGAATGAAAGAATAAATAAATAGTTTAAGGAGCTCACCTTGTAGTCACCAGAAGAGATATCCACAGCGAGAACTTTGCTAAAGCAGCAATTGGGAATGGTTAGCTCAGAGCCATTCTGACAGGAGTCCTGTTTTTATGTCCGTGATGTATTTTCATTAACAAGGCACTTATAAAATGTCCATCACCTTACAAAAACAACCCACACAGCCTTCTTTGAATTAAACTTCGATGTGCAGTAAGAAGACTAGTACTTAATTATTTCGTAGTTAAAATAAACCTCTACAACATTGGTGAAATGTTGTATTGAAGGAAAATACAAGGGAATAAAAGCAGAGATAAGAAGACAAGGAAGAGAAGAAAAACAGATTGTATTTAAAGTAGTTCTGAAGGATTGTTTTCTGCATAAAATCTAAATGTGGTATTTGAAAGATGGGATTTTCTTCAGAATTGTTCCCCTCTTCTGAAATGAATGTAAAAGTGAGCTGAGGTTCTCCTCAGATTCTCAAAATCACTCATCATCCAGTTTCATGGTGTCAGCATGATGGGGTCTATTTCAGGCATTTCTTCTCACTTCTTGATTTACTAGGAGACATGTCATGAGATTCACCTGGCCTGCAAATCGGATCTGAAGAGGCGGAGGAGGACAATGACATGACTTCTAGCAGTCAGTCATTCATTATGTAGAAATATCCTTCAAAAGATCTGTGCCTGCCTCGGGTGGAGTAGATGTCAAATTTGCCCGAAGGATATGGATCAAAGACTACTGCCAACTCAGACTACACACATAAATACAGCCTAAAGCTGAATTGCCCTTTTTCTACTGAAGCAAAGTTTCTTCTTGTGTGGGTGTTGCATAAAATACATATTTTAATCAGTTTAAAATGTATTTTAATTATTTGCACTGACCTTACAATTTCCTCTATGGCAAGAGAAATCTTACATAAGATAATTGGCAGTTTTGGACTAATTCTTGCTGTCTCACACCTGTGGAAAGATACAAGGTTTCATCAGTCTGCAGTGGGAGTTTTTTCACTGGTCAAGGAATGGTTTGGCAATACCTTATACTTTTCAACTAGTATTTTGCCTACTGATTTAGTCTATTAGGATGAAAACCCTTGTGGTCAGGTACTGCATCCTTCAAAATTGATCCTGTCTTCTTACTACCAGTAACTTATTTCTTTCAGTTGTGCTAGGAGCGTTTTAGACTCCTTGGACCTGGGAGCAAAGGGAAGTTTATTCCCTCGCAGTTCCAGAAAATAGACTCTAGCTTTGTCTGTTAGTGCTTCAGGGAATTCATTCCTTTAAAATTTCTAATTTTGATTTACTAAGGAGTTAATACATCTGGGTGCACCAAATATTCATACTATTTATCTGTTGCTAAAAAGTGGCTTCTCTTCAACCTCGTACAGTCAGAAGAGGTCTAAAGCATGCTAATTTTATAAAAAAAAAAATCTGCTAAATGGTTTGCAGCCATATTTCTTGGATAACTCAAGTGCTTTGCAAAATATGAGTCTCCAAGAGTATGCACTTCCTTTACTCGTCAGAAGAGGAAGACTGCTCTAAACCTGCCTTGCAATATGGCATTTTCAGACAAGTTCAGTTAATAGTATACAAAGGTCCTGGATCAGACACATGAACATTGATTTCTCTCCCTTGAGATGCCAAAAGGAACCCCAGCCCAACCAAATGTATCTACGGTTGCACTGCAGAGGGTGCAAGAGGAGTATTGCATCATCACATGCCACATTTCCTATTTTAAACCTGTTTAGAATGACCTCCCTGATGAGAGGCCACCAAACATGGCTCCTGCCTCTTGCTGAAACTATTGTTGTACCTGTGGGTTGATGCATTCATTCCCTTCTCTCTGAAGAGCCGGCAAGAAAATTCTGACTGTAGTGATACCTGGAGATGTCTGAGATATCTCATCTATGTTTGAATACTAATACCCAAAATGCATTTTTACCCACATACATTTTTTCCTAGTCAAGTTGTGATGGTTGTTTGTCCATGTCTGAGTAAGAGGGACTGTCCAAGACCAAACTGAAGTTCAAAGCAGTTAGTTAAACAAAGGTAAAAAAATGTCTGATGCACAAATGCTTTTGTTTGCATCTGCTCTCTAATGCAGGTAATCCATTGTTCAGTGATATCGGATGCATTACCTGCTAAAACAGTGTAAATTATTCAGTTTAAGTGCATTTTTGTGAAGTTCTTTACTGGTCAGCACTGACTTATTTCTCCCTCTGACTCTAGAAAAGCCAGGAAAGATAAAGCTCTGAAGCTTCATGCAAAGCTTGAGAATTATTTTGTTTTATCATTCCAAGTGTTGTTTATGCTAATAGAGATGAAATATTCTTCCCAGTTCAGAAGACCTCATTCTTTTATACACAATGCCTTGAATAGAGCAGCACTTAAGAAATAAATGGTAACAGAGATCAAAAGACCCAGAAATATTTTAAATATTTGTTGAAAGAAACTAGCAAACATTAGAAAAATCTGTCCTAAAACATTTCATTTTGAATTTTGAGAAGAATATTTTCATTGAGATTCTCATGGGTATTTCATTCAATCATGCATTTTTTTATTTAGCTATTGAACATCCTCTTTGCCAGTTCACAATGTCCTTTTCACTTCTGCCAAGTATGGCATTTGTCAGAAAAATAACCGAGTTGCTTGATTCATCCAGGAAAACCACTTTTAAAATGAAGAATTTTAAGTACAGATGTTGTTGCATTGGTTTTTGAAAAGCTACTCATGTAGTAGCATACTGCTTTCCTGGATTATGTATAAGGTTCAGAGCGTCAGTTCTGAGGACTACCATTGCTCCTACTCTGAGACATGAAAAACCAAGGGATTATATTCAGCTAGGATTAATACCACCATTGTGAAAATGCCAGATTTCATACCACATTTAGCCACATTAACACATTAAATGATTTGATTCTCCAAGACTAGAAGAATGTTGTTCTCTAAGACTAATGAAGATAGCTGAAACAAAGAGCTTCAGACACTGATTTTGAAATCCTTTCGTCTGTTGTAATCACTGAACCTACAGTGATCGATAATCAGAGTTGATGTTAGGTGTTTAAAAAAATATATTTAAATAGTAGATAATCACTTTGTATTCCTGCCTGGCATATTGTACTTTTGGAAATTAGTGTGTTCTGGTATTTTTGAGGCCAGGGCTAAAATGGTGGACCCTTCAGTCTTAGCTGCTCTCCATACCACTGTCAAGGAAAGGTAAGAGAATATATCAAGAGCAACCCTGCCACCCTCTAGCCTCCTGGTTTCCTTGAAGAAGCCTGGATGTGAAGTCTGAAAGGGAACTTTTTCAAAAAAAGGCAAGTGTCTCATCATGGCTGACTGGAAGAGATTGCAGTTTCTTTGCTGCACAAGCATGTAAGGACACAAGTCTGCTAAGTAATTTCCTCTGTAGCAGTGACCATGAGTTATCCAAGGATTAGATGAACGAAAAGGAAAACCTTGCATGTAGTCTTTCCTGAATTTAATTTTGTGCAGCTTAGCCATGGTTCACTGCCTGACCTTGTGTTTACAGGATTTCATTATATGAAAACATTACCCTTAGGAAAAGGCTAATAGAATTTAATAGGGATTAATCCAGAGGCCCTAACCAAATTACTCTAACAAACCTTCATCTCGAAGAATATTTTTCCATGGATTTTCTTGAACCAGAAGAATCTGTTGTAAAGTACTGAAGAAAACTGTATGGTTATGAGCAGTGTAGACGTTTGTGCTGTTATAGGAGGAGTTGTAGATTTGACATAGAGTAATTCATGTCAGTTATCAGAATATAACAAAGTACAGCTTTCAGAGTAATATTTGCACACATAAGTAACTATAACATGTTTAAATAACTATAGTTATTACAGTTTGTTATCTTGCAGCAGAAAGCTGTGGAAACCTAGGTACATATACACACAATATTAAAAAGAGTAATAATGGGAGTTATCTAGGAAAATTAAATGTGTTTAAATAAATACTAGAATAAATATGAACTTCAAAAGAACTGCAATTTTGTAAGCAAGCAATTATTTTTTACACCATACTGCTTGAAAAATAGTTTTGGTTAGTAGAGTGGCATGAGAAGTAGAAAGGGGTTGAAGAAATGGATCTAATAATACTCTGCACTCTTTACCATGACATGCTGTCTTATATGTCTGTGTATCTTATGCAATATGCAATCCTTAGCTACCTATGTCAACTTCCATCACATGTCAAAAACTAAAAAAGACAAATATGTTAAACTGTTAATAAACATTTTGTCAATCGACACATTCTTGTGATACAAAGTACATCTACATGCTACAAAGTAGTTCTAAGTTGAATAAATTAACAGCAATGTCAAAATATGTGAAAAATGGGACATAATAATAACAAGATGAATTAATTGATGGATTAAGACAGCTTTAGTTCATTTTTAATATAGCCAACCATACTTCGACCCTCATTTTTAAATTCTAATAAGTAGCATGAAGAATCTAGAATACTTTTCATGATAGCTGTCCTATAATCCAGAGAAAAGCAAAGCTACTCTTAATTAGCTGGCAATAGGCAAATGTGTTAACAGGGCAGCATAACAGTGATGATACCAGAGGCCTGAATAGCAGAAAGTGGTGGATAAGGTGCTTTGGGTTTTGGTTCTTTTTTTTTGCCATCCCGAGTACAGAACAAGTGGGTTTGATTCCATCTGCAGAGTATCACAACTGTGGGGTGGGTGAAGAGAGACTGCTGTGGGTAATCTGGCAGAGAATGAGAAATCTAAGATGATCCTCCTGACACCAGGGCAGAGTAAGAGCAGCATGGTTCTTCTGCTCGCCTTTGGATGAGAGTTTTTGATCACAAGCATTCCCCTGAGGTTTCTGGGAAAGAGGGTTGTGTCAGAGCTGTTGAGTTTCTGTGCCCTCTAAGTCTGACCTTTGCTATATCTGCAGCTGTCACTGCAACCTCTTCAACAAGAACATTTTGCTAGAGTTCTATCCTGAGAAGGCCAGATTTGCAGAATGGCGGTAAAAAAGGTATGCTCTCATGATCAGATCCAGAGGTAACTGAAGCTAGATTTGTTTCTTCTCTAGCTGTTTAGTGCAAATGTCATTTGTTTAGAGAGGTGATATGGTTTTTGTTTTCTTTCAGCACATTTAGTGGGTCATACTATAGTGGAGTAAGATATAGGACATGGGATAATGTAGTGAAAGCATGAAAATGCTAAATGTTCCATGTGACTGCTAAAATGGTTGACAAATTTATGTTACATAGAGTTTAGCAAGCCTTTACGTTTTTAAATAGGGATTCTTTATTAATTGCGTGGTTTTGAAAGTTATTTGTCGTAGTTATTAGCAATGTGTTATTCACAAGATGTTCAGTTCTGCATGAACTCTCCAGCCCAGTTTCTGACCAGCTAGGATTTTGAGGATTTTGAGAGGTACAGTGCACTTTCCATTCAAATTTAGATACTAACCAGAAAAGCTGAACAAAATTTGCAATAAAGGATATTCATAGAACTCTTCTTAAACAGATAATTTTTATATAATTTTGTTATTTCTTTAAATTTATAAAATTTACGGACTCATATGTGTAGGTGTTAACAGCTTTCACCAAATATTCTTTTCATTCTGTATTAAGACAGATGGGTCTGCTTTGACCTTTTCACAGGTCTTGTTAGGATCTACTGCTCAGCCAACTTTGTCATCACTGATGCCCGGTTTATTATTAGAAGTCAAGAGAGACAACAGAATGTTTCTAGCTCTCTTTTGTTTACAAAAATTTCAAGCCTGCAATGTAACACTTTTTCACAGCATGCTGCTTTTTAAAACTGATCTGAATGTTTGTGGTTTGCTGCATTTTCCACTTGATTAACAAAGGTAAGACTCATTTGTTTGTTTTAAATATACAAAGCTAACACTATTTCCTAACTTGAATTAAACATGTAAATTATTTACGTAATGGAAGTTATTGTACTGACAAGTATCCTTATGTTGTTTGTCTTGTCCTTTGGCACAGTAACCTCATATTACAATATTGCTTCATTGTTTAATTAACATCCTGCTTGATGTCGTTCATGTTTGGGGTGGAGGAGCGTATCAGTTTCAGGGTCCACATGTTACACATAGACTGAGTTATTGTAAGCTGTCTCTTGTCAGAAGCACAACTTAATGCTTGATATTTTATTCCTCTGAATTAGTACGTATTTTTTTAGTGTAAATTCTTTATTTCAGTCAATGCCTACTGAATCGGTCAATGGAAAAAGCAATGGGAAGTAAAATAGGGCTTATTTTGTTATCTTTCTGCCCAGCAAGAGCAATCCTAACAGATGGCTCTGTCAACTTTTTTCTCGGTACACAACTGTTCAGAGAAGTTAAAGGTTGACTTTTGTGTCATTTGGCCTGCCCTACTATGCAGTATACCTTTTTCTTTGTGAAATCCTTTGTCAACTCAACTCAGATACTGAGGTTTTGCTCCTATGTGGAGATATTACTTCATAAAAGTCAGTTAAATTAAATTTTGTTTGTACTTGTTGGTACCTCATGTTGATGATCCTCATGGAACAGTTAAACTGCATGCGTGGATCAGTTTTGCACAGACAGAGACTGGTAGGAGAAGGAGTGGCCCAAAGTGTGAATTCTCTCCTCGTAAAAGCCAATGCAGTCTGCTGATCACTGTGAAAGAAAACGTAAGGAAAGATCATAAGGCTGAAAAAAAAAAAAGTGGCTTTGAATGCATGTATTTATTAAATGTACCGTATCCCTCAGTATGAAGGCAGTTAAAATGAATAATGTGAAATGCTGAAAGAAGCTAAGCATATTTGTTAGGTCAGTAGGACATTCAGCATCTGTGAGAGTAAAGTTGTTTAATACTACATGGAAAGGCTTATTAATTCTCAAGGGTCTCATTAATCCTTACAGGACGAGGCATGGGCTAATACCATGACTAGAAAACTGTCACTGTGTAGCACCTGGCTTGAATTACCTCACTCAAATCATATTTAAATTCATATTTAAGAACTTTTTGTCTGGGATTTTCAAAGCAGAGCCTTCCCTCTTTACAGGAAGCCTAACCTCGTCTAACTTCATGGAACCCTTAGCGTGGGCAAAAGAAAATGGTCTTCTGCCTCTCTGAGAAACTTTTGTGTTTCGCTCCAGATTGTTTCAGGACTAAAATTAATTATCTCCTGGGCAAATGAAGGAAACTTCTGTTAAAAAGCTAAGGAAGCTCAAATTGCCTATTTTACAAATGATCCCAGACGAAGTTACTTCCATAAATGGATAAAATCTCTGCAGTATTTTACAGAATGAATTGCAACAGCATAGTTTAACAAAGCAGGTAGCAGTGACCCATTCTCTAATTTCTTTGCTCTTAAAATGTGAGATCATGAGTGACCTCTCCGCTGCAGTACATGACGTGTGTCCGTACCACAGTACCTGATGACTCTGTGTTCTTATTTTACATTTCTCTCCTCACACTGGACAAACTCATTCTTCAACTCAAACTAATCTCCCAAGCTACCATGAGACATATTTTACGTTTCAAATGCAGCATATTGCTTAAAAGGACTACAGTTGTGAACATTTGTCTTGCTTTGACATTTTTAAAGGACAAACAACTGACCTAGAAATTGATCCAGTGGAGATGGAAGTGAATATCTTCTATCACATTTTCCTTTCACAGTTTGTGGCACTGCTGAGGAGGATTTTTCTGCATGTTACTCTATTTGACCTAACATAGATATTGCCATGTAGGACATAAGTCCTTTATGAGCACACTTGTCATCTCTGCTAATACACTGAAAGAGCTCTGTGGTGATTTTAAAAGGGACATTACTCAGAGCTACACTTTAGCAAGTATAGACTTTGATTTAATCATCAGACCCTATTGTTAACAGGCTAGGAAATTTGATATCCTGTTGTAATCGTGTACAAACACAACAATTCGCCTTCACTTTAGTTGGCTAAATAGTCGAAGTTATTCTTGAATTTGAGGTTAAGGTAAAGTCAACATCTTCCAATTTGGGCAGATATTCTTACTCAATATGCATAAGTGCTGAATGGAAATAGTAAATAGATGATATCAAGTTTAAATGTACACCTAACATTTGCAGTGTGTGTATGTATTTTTATATATATATACATACATATATGAACAAAAAATCAATTTCAGTCTTTGGTTCCCATATCCAGAGACAGTCTAGTGTCAAATGAAATGTTTTAAATTACTGGTGAAGTACTGAATATTAACTCCGAGGACAATGATTTGAGTTTTCCTTTTCAGTTGTCTCATATGGCCATTTGCTTGAAATCTGTCTTGATTAGAAATAACAAAGATTTGTCATGTAATTAGTGGGCCTGAAAGTTAACCTGAAATTTAAAAAATACTCTGTGATCTTACACTGAGAGTCTGCAACAAAAGGTGGATTTGGTTATACTCTAATAATGGCAGCTATCTTATGCCTTTTTTCCTCCAGTGGATTTGTACATCTTGAGTCATCAAAACTTCTCACTTGTGCTGAAAAATTCTCTTCTTCTGCAGCTGTACTACATCCCTACAATGACCAACAACAAAAAAATTAAAAAGCTCATTGTAATTTTTAAGTCTTTATCATTAACAAATATCACTTGTGACAGCCATGTGCCTTAGTGCCTTCAGGGCACTAAAGTAATTACAGTTATCACAACTGTATGCTAAAATATTTGTCTACATATGACTTTAGTGAAAGGAGGTTTAATGTTACTTATATATAGCACTTCATGCATGACTGTATAATAAATGAACACTTTTATACAACAAATTTTTCATCTCAGAATCACCTTTCCCTTACATGTTAACTTATAAGACCAGAATTTTCATATTAAATAAAGAACTGATTTCGGTAACTCCTTTGTCAGGACTTATGAGGAAGGATAGAGTAGTGTTCAGTTACTTGATGTACAGCGTGTGGCCCCTTATAATTTCTGAATTTGTACTGTTTTCTCACCTAAAAAAATAGTATTAGTCAAGATCAAGGATTTTGTATTCTTTTTGTTATCCCAGGAATTAAAATAATTCCAGTAGGAACAATTTATCAATTAGCTGCTGCTACCATTTAATGAAATGTACTGAGTTTTATTTCAAACTGACTTGTGTTGCAATGATAAATAATTCAGAATGGTTACTTACCTCATCCTTAGTGGAAGTACCTAGTGCAACGATTGATTTTTGCTCATTTGCATTTGGGACTTCTATCTGAAATTTCTTTTTGATCTCTCTCTATTTCCTGCCTAACAGATCAATGGCAGTACATAGCTATAACTTGCTATCTTGGTAATGTGGTTGTTAGCTTTGAATAGAATACCTGTTGTCCTTTCCTTTATAGGACTGTTTTTCCTGTCATTTTCCTACCTCTTTCCTTTCTCTTAACCTACTTGGGACGTGGATCTTATGCCAAGCTAAATGTTTTAGGAGTAATTCCACAACCCAGGTAATATAAACAGAGGATTGTGTTGCCCGCGATACTGTCTGTCTTTATGTTGCTTAGAGCAGTGGAAGATCCATGAAGCAGGATATGATTAAACAAACTCATCTGTAGTTTTTACCAGTCTGATTGGCTCACATAACGCGTGACCCAGGCGTTTGCAAGATCATGGGAAGCAGGAGCTCATGCAAGGCTGCTGCACGTGAGCCAAATGTACTGCAGACACTTTGTGGTCACGGTTAACACCCTTCTCAAAATAACTGCAACTCCATAGCTTTCAATTCACAACACTCTTCTCTTGGTTGGATAAGCATGCAGGCAAAATAGATGTTCCCAGAGATGCTCTCAGTCACTTTGTCAAATATTTTTTGAATTTTATGTCCCTAAAGGTATGTGAATATATATAAATGCCTGTTTAGTTTCTCTGCAATGTTCCTTTTCTCCCTGCAAGTGTAATGGCTCCAACTATGTTGCTTTATGTGCAATGCACATGCAAACCACCTGATGTCCTTTAATCTTCTTAAGGGCATGGAATCCACACTGTTTTCCTCCAAAATCTGCCTTGCCAGCAGGTCAAAATTCTGTGGTAAACTGCTTTACACTGCCTACTAACTTGTCTGTTTTAAGTGCTTGAAAGCTCATAGGGCTGGTGTTTTTTTAAGTACTGATACTGAAAATAATCAAAGTTTACACAAAATTTATGCTTTTTTTGTCAGTAAAATTTCTGTCAGTAAATATAATTTTGTTAGATATTGAACACTTTCTAAGTGTTTGAGACAAAAGTCCTTTGTAATGGTGATTATCCAGCAATGATGAGATAAATGAAAAAATCTTAGTTTTACAAGCCAGGTCAGTCTTCTGCTTGATCACTAGCTCTTAAGTACGCAAATGATTCATGGTTTGCATTTCTTGGAAAATGCAAATTAAGTAATAAGGAGAAAAAAATCTTCACAGAAGGATATTTTTTCTAGCATTGTTGTCATGAATACATTTGTAAGATCTTTCAGTGCTAGAATTAAACGTGACATGCTTACTTTTGAAATGTTTTAGGGTGGTGGTGGTGCATAGCTGCAGCTGTTACAGTTACTTGAAATTTCTGTAATTTGCTTTTCTTATCTGTGAGACAATGACCTTTGAAAGCGACATGTCTGCTCAAATGCAGATATTATGAAAATAACATTAATAAAAACTTAGTGCCTAACTAGAGGGTTTTCTGGGCTATAGTTAGTTATCTGCCCAACCTTGCTTGCAGTATAATAGATTTAAACACTGAAGCTGGTTTGATTCAAAAAGTAGGGAGAGAAAACAACGACATGAAAAAGTCTTCTGTGTTGTATGTGGGCTATCTTTTTCTCTTTTTTTAACCTGTTATATAACAATGGTTAACTAAAGAGTGTAAATATCTGAAAACAAGTCAATTTCTAAGGTGTGCATTGGAAACCATATTAAGTTTTAAACCTTCATTGCCACAATAGAGTGTAATCTCCAGAAATTCAGAAGACAATTTAAAGCATTTGAAACTAATGAAAAAATGGATAGCTATGCAATTCTAAATAAGCTGTGCAATTCTAAATAAGTTGTGCTCTGAAATTTTCTGCTTCCTGACTCTGTAGCCACATGCATAAAAAAACATTTGCTCTGGATCATCATGGGTTTTTTTCACTTACAGCAAATACATGTGATTAATGCTGCCATTTATAAATGTGAGTCTGGATTGCTTTTAGGGAGTAATTACCTACCTGTGCTTCTACATTTTTCTTTCAATGTTAGAGAATAATTTGTCATTGGAAATAATGAGACACTGCTCATTTTCTTCAAATAAGTTTAATATTTGAAGTGATGAATACTTTCATGTTAGGCTACATCAGAAATTCTTCCCTCAGCTTCCATCTTTGGATGCCAGCCCTCTGGAATGTATACAAGTGTCCGAATCAGAAAACATAGTTTGTATGTGGAAATCCACTTACGAGCTGCAGTTTGGGGGTTTTTTTCTTGCTTTTCAAGAGTGTTTCAAGGCACAAAAATATGTGTAATGCAACTGTATTCAAATGTCTTTGGTTTGCGCCTATACTATGTATACATTAGATGTTTAAGTGGGATGTTTGGGTGGGAAGGAATCAGGACATGAGAGACATGAAGGAGCAATTTCTCCAGTGGTTGCTCATGACCATCATGTTCTCATCCTCTAGTGCTGTCCCTGCACCGAGTCTCTGACTGATGGCAAACTGTGAAATCCAGATTCAGGACAACTATGGACCAGGCTAATGATATGGATGAAACAAAGCCCAAATTCACACATTAGCTTAATGTGTATTATTCATATATCTTTCCCAAGCCTGGCAACACTAATTATTTATTATTATTATTATTATTATTATTATTATTATTTTTAAAGAGGTTTTTAAGATAACATTGATTCTTGTTCATTGTTTTGTATATATATGTACCAGAAACTGATTTCATACATCATTGTATGTTGTTAATGGATCTGCTTAGTCTCAGAATGCTTGTCGGTCATCAAGTAGGAACTGAAGAAATTTTTCTCATCTGCCACTTGCTGAATAAACATACTGTGGAAACTAAATATTTAGTGATACAAACCTGACCTGGGAATCTGTGTCTGAGAACAGGTGAGGATGTATTAAGGAAGTAAAGAAGTATACTTGTGTTGGATTATTGTTGTAACTTTAATTTATGATTTTGGTCCTATTTTAGTATGATTCAGAAAATGGTGGTAGTATCTGTTAGAACACTCTAGGAGTACCTGATTTATTGTTTTCAGTATAGTCATCAATATGCCTAGACCTATGGGGTCCTAATTCAAAAAAGTACTTAGTCCTGTATAGAAGTAGATTTCTCTTCACAAGGTGATTTTACCACCTGCAGACTTGTGAAGAACCTAGGCCTGTGCTCCAGATTGATCATCTGTTTTCTCTGTAGTTTTGTGAACTGTTACCATGTCTATTGCCAAAACTTCGCCTCAGTGATGCCTGTACTTGATGCACATGTACGTGATGTTTTGTTCAGTTAAAAGCTGCCCTGCTCTGTGGAGCAGACTGTAAAAGTCATAGCCATGCTTTCCTCAAGGGCTTCTGAAGAAATGTCTTTGTCTTCATATGCCTGTGAATGATAGAATGACAGAAGAGCAGGGGTGAACTAAGTGCTGATTAAAGCTTAAATGCTCTAGCTTCTGTGACCAATGCTATGGAATATATGGTAAATGACTTTAAAAAAAAAATTAAATTTCAGTGTAGCGAATCAATACTTGCAGTTAAGTCAGGCATCGCTTCTGGCTGAGTGACAAGAGTTAGGGCAATACATGAATAATCCTTTTCATGAGTAATTTCTAGGGCACATTGGGTTGATTACTTTCAAATTCAGTTTATAATTATCAGTTGAATGCTACTGGAATTTTGATTTCTGCACCGAACAGGAGGAGACAAACTCTTTGTCTAAGAGCATGCTTATAAATCTATTAATAAAGTTCAAATGCAATGCATTGATTCTACAGGAGGCTGATAATTTATGTTGGCATATTACATAGGTATGTCTGTACACACGGGTGTAACAGGGCTTTATTGTAAGTGAGTTACCTAGCAGACCAATACCTTTTGTAAAAAAAAGTTGTGCTAATTTTACACACAAGGCACAAAGACGTTGTTTAAGAGGATTGGTTGGGTAGTAGTAAATACGTGAAGGAGGAAAAAATGAAGGAGTTCAGGACAGAAATGAGGTCAAGCAGACCTCAAAATCTTCTAGATGAGCATCCAGAGCCTGAAATATATGCAAAAAGGGCAGACCTGGAGGGAGATGCCAGAGGCAATGAGAAGACACAGTCTTAAAAGGTACAGAAGGGCTACTCATAGAGGGGGTTTGCTGGAAGCCAGCACAGAACTATGTTCCTTCACCTTTGCACTATTTGGGGTGCAACTCCCACACTTCTGTGTAGAAATTAAACTGATAAAGTGTCAAGTGTCACAAATTTACTAGACAAAGTAACATCCGTTCTGGGATTTTATGGTGTTTGTTTAATAGCAATAAAGCTTTGAGTGCTGTGTTTAATGTTCAGTGTGTTGTATATAAGACACTTGAGATCAGTGTCTTGTTTCTTGTCAGATGTTATTTCAGTCTTACTTATATTGTGATGTTTCAATAGACAAATAGCATAAATTGCTCAGAGGACACTGGAAAAACTAACAGTGATATAGAGACCTTCCTTGACTCTTCAGAACTAATACAGCGTATTTGGAAAAATCAATGGAGCTTGTCCAGGATATCAGTGAGCATCTCATCTGTGATATCCTCCGGTGCTCTTTGAAAAGACACAGAGCATGTGCTTGGTATCTGAAAGGCAGAGTATATTTTCTAATGGTATAAATGGAATGATTTTGTCTTGGTAGATTTCCAGCTGCCCACATAATATATTTTATTGAAATTCTGGGTTTTGAAATGATTTTTTGCATACTGTTCTCTATGAAATCTCAGATGCAGAATGAAATTGAAATGATTCTTCATTTTTTGTTTGTTTGGTTTTTAAATTTGGCCCCTTTTTTTTTCTAGTGAAAAGGGTAATACTCTTACTAATGTTACTTTACTTTCTAAAAAATCAGTTGCACACACATACGTACCCTTCCATTTCTTTCTGATTTGCCTTATGAAAAAGTTATAAAGAACTGTTCTTCTTGCACGTAACTTTTGTGGCTTTTTTAGGGTTTTTTTAAATGTGGCCGAGACAAAAGTTGAGGCAAGAGGCCCACCAGTTACTGCAGCTTCATTCACTCACTGCAAGGTAAACTCTTGTCTAAGTAGTTACTTGAGTTGTTTTCACTATAATAATTCCACTCTTGAGATTCTGTTGTTTTAAACATACACTTAAACAATGGAATACCAAAACTTAATTTGGTCTGGTTTAAATTTTTAAAAAGAAAGTACTGAGTTTTTATTGGTTTAGTTATTATTTCTAATCAATATATTTTTTTATTGCATCACAGAATAGAGGCTTTTATATTTGCAAACAGGTCATAAGCACACTTGAAATCACTGCAGAAAACTTTGTTTACACACAGTGCAAAATCAGAATTTATAAAGAAAATGTTACTAGACTGCACTCTTTAAACAAGTTTGAGATTTTGTTTTCCAATAGTAATTTAATTTGACAAACTAACCTTATTCATAATTTTTTTTCCTTGAAAGTCCTTTATCCTGTGTTACTGCAAAGAGAAACAGATTTATTTCACTTTATATTCAAAAGCATGTATCTCTGTCAGATTATATGCAAATGAATGAATCAAGGGCTCACTCCCACTTCCCTGGAATAAATTGAATATATGTCATTGACTTTAGAAAAGGTACGATTGAGTTTGAAAAAATAATAATAATTCATAGAACTGATTATCCTGGATTGTTTTAAAATATGCTTTTTTGACCAGCTAATCATTTTATATTATTTTATTTTAAGATGAGCAATGTAGACACAGGAAAGAAAGAGGTTGGATCAAATGATTAAAGATAATTGGGTATGTAATTAAAGTAATCATCAGAGGTGATTACTTTGAAATGCCCTTCAAAATTCCAAAACCTTCATGGTGTCATTTTCTTCTCTTGTCTGCAAAAAGAAAATCTTCATCATTTTCTTTATTTTTATTGTTATTTCGCTCATACATTTTAACCTGCAGCTGTGTGTGGTATTATGTTGAAGGTTTCTGTCATCCAGACAGATTAGAATGGACCTAGTTCAGGAAAGTATTTAAGCATGTTCACTTCAATATTCAACATAAACAACTATGGGCACATGCTTAGATCTAAGTGCCTTGCTTCTCTTCTGTCTTTGATATCAGACAAATGCATCTTTGGGCGTTTATTCTTGGTTTGTTATTTTAACTTAAACCACATTGATAAAATTGAGAAAAATTTAGATAGAAAAATACCTCAACTTGTGTATTTGTTTCATTAAATACGTTTTTTAATTGTTACACAGACCAACCTCTGATTAAAGATATCTTGAGTTTGGAGACTTCAGAGACTGAGAAAATACACTGGAGAAGTTTAGGCATACCCTGCTCTTAGGGTCTTTCAATGGCCACTGTTGGATAGTGGATTTAAGGGACCTTTGGCCTGGTTTGGTAAAAGTATTCTTATGCATACTTAATTCAAAGACACGGAGAAATGGTTTTCTGTTGTATTCAAGCACAAAAAGATATGGAAGGCGTGGCCAAGGATAACACATAGAATGTAAGAAATCTCAGATATCATTTCTGTCATTTTTGTGAGACTCCAGTACACAAGGGACATGTCAATACAACTCCTACCTCTTTAGACACTAAGATGCTGCACTGTCTGTCATGCTTTATTAATCGCCTCATATTTTATGCAAATCAGTTATAGTAGCTTGTCCTAACTGTGCTCGTCTTAGCAATTAAGACCAAAAAGTTGAACGCTTACTGCAAATGTATGTGCGAGACTTTAAATTGTCATAGAATAGAAACATATAATGATTTAGGTTGCAAAAGACCTTTAACATCATCGAGTCCAACCATTAATACACAGTTGTATTAAACACAAGCAGCTTTTTTAACATGTTGATAACACTGATATATTTTTATCCCTATGATCCATGCTGAGTCCTTTCGAATGTCTTACTTGAGCATCATGAAAGTGAACATATTGAACTTGACTTAACAAGTGCCACCATGCCACAACATTCATCTTACACAGACTTGAGTTACAAGCAAATATCACCTTGAGGCTTTATGTGTTCTACAAATCCTGCATGATCATGACGTATATGTCAGATTTTAACTTCTGCAGTGCTGCCACCTTTCTTGACGTATTTAGCCCTTCTTCTGATTTATCTGTGGAGTCATACTGCACAGAGCACTTAAGTAAACAACAATATTGTATTTGTGTTTTGATTATCTCCCCCAATATATTGCAGTTGATGACATTAGTTATTCCGCCTCTAAAGTAGTCCCTATTTTAGTATAGTCCAGATCTTTATATGAAAATGAGTGGCTTAGCAAACCTTCTTAGTTTATTTGGCTATGGATTCTTTTGTAAAACAGCGGTATTTCACATGGGTTTTATTTCTTTGTCCTTTTTGGGAGTTTTGAGAGTTAAATGCTGAGCTTGTTGCATTATAAATGTGCAATCCTGTGAAGTCCAAGTGAGCTATTGAAGCATATTGAAGATATTCTCAGGCCTCAGGGCTATTTTAATAAGAAAAGTCCTTTTGAAGTCTCTGTTATCAAAGAAAATGGTCTTTTAAATTGTCTTTCCTCCATATATAAATTTCCAGTAGTGATCAATAGTGGAAAATTGCAAAGATCCTTCCATAAGAAGCATCCCATTGCAGTCCAGTGCTGTAGGAAATCTGCTCCCCTTCCCTCCCCCTGCTTCTCTCCCTTGAATCTTGGGCACGTGTATGACACAGGAAACACATGTAACACAGAAGCCCAAGAATTTAGGGAAAATAGTTTAACTGAAGCCTTAGTGGTCTAAGTATCATAATTAGTCCAGATGCAATTACAGGTAAAAGAGAAAGAGCATATCTATGCAGAAAATATTTTATTAACATAGTTTCCTTAGTGACTTTGTCCTGATGCTCTGCTCACCCTTCTCTGGCTCCTCTGGGCCCCAAGGTTGGAGGTTTCGTGCTGGTAGACAGCAAGTTGGGAATACTTGAAGTCCTTCACCACAAGGAATACGATGTACCTGTCAAGGAATTGTTCCTTCTCCCTTTAGGATCCACTGGGGGTCATGTTTTCATGTTTGCTAACTTGCTTTTACACCTCCCTCTTTCTTCATTGGTTCACAGCTTTGCATAGCATTCAGATTTACTGTATTTGTTGCCTCATACTTACGTTAGATACGATTTCTTTGTTCTTTTTTTGTTGTCCCTAAGAACAGATGTATCCAGATCTAGGTCTGCATGTCTTCAAGCAACTCTGGGGAGTTGTTTGTAGCTGTGACATCTCCCATACTTGCACTCCCCTGTGCTGCATCCTCTGTCCCCATGTCCCGAGGCTGCTTCCTTGTCTTTCTCTGCACTGCCTCATTTTGTTACAGCCTTAAATGTCCCAGACAGTGCAGAATAACTGCTTGTTAGTACTATCTATGTAAACCTGTGGCTGTACCATACAAACACAATCACAAGTGAAATGAATTGGCTGTTGTCACCTGGTCAGTTAGAGAAAGAAATCTCTTGTCACAGCTCAGCCAAGTAAAGTAAAGCTGCAGTAGGTCAAGAGAAGTTCAGACAAAGCAGATCTGACAAGCCACAGTCCTGAGGCATCACAAATTCAGTACAAAGCTTAGGACCTGTTTTTAGCTACCGCAATATCGTACTGCAGGACTGCGTGGTTACAAGCTGTATTGCCTTCTATTTGTATTTGGCTGCAGCTTTTTTCCTTGCATTTTCTGGAGATTTTGTAACTGAGAAGAACCAGTTATTAGTAGTAGAAACTTTGGTAAATGATAAGATTTGTTTGTAGGGTCAAATTATTAATTCCATGAACACGTTTGGGGTTACTTAAACAATTTCACTTTTGAAATCGCATTTTCTTGCTCTGTATTTATTTATATTGGGAAATTGGAAGAATGCAGAAAAAACCTGTGAAGATAAGTTAGTCTGGAAGTTTAGCGAAGATAAGATTCACATAAGTCTATACTTTCTGTCTCTTGCGTGCTCTTTTGTGAATATAGATGTTTTGAAGGTAACAAAGTATCTTTGCTGAATGGTTGTAGGTAGTGAAAACACTTTGTTTATGGAAACATTAAAATGTAGAGCATATTTTCTACCAAAACAAATATCACTTTCTGATAATATTTTCAGGTTGGCAAAATGCTTGTAAAAATAATTTTTATTTTAGCACCATGTCTAACCTATTTTTCAAAAAAAAAAGACAAAACAATCTTTTCAATTGTTTCCTTATAAAATACTCAATTTTAGTCTCATTGTATAATGCAACAGTTTTTATAGGATCTGGAATTTTTCTCTTTTTTTTCCTCTTGCATGTAAATAGTGCCTATCACATCCAGGATCTGAATGCTCCGTCCTTAATTCCTGGTGAATTTTTATTGGTGTGATAAATTATCTGAAAGTGGATATTTTATCTATGCTTTTTCAAAAGCAGAGAAAAGGAGAACAGGAACAAGTTTTATTGATGAGGTAAGAAAGAGCATTTCAGGTTCACTTGAAGGCTTTTGACCACCAGGAATAAAGCTGGTTGTTTGACAAAAGATGCTCGAACACATCAGTTGAAATCAGGGAATCTAAACTGGAAATCATGTTGAGGTTATTGGCACCATCATGTACAGCTCATGTGGCTGCCAGTCTTCTCACATTTCCCACCTCCCTTGCGGTTCACTCGGCACGTAACGTAGAAGCTGAGCCTGAGACTCTCTAGCTTAGTGACTTGCTGGCCCCACCACTCCACATCAGACTTCTGAAAAAGGAAGAGAAAAAAGATTTTGAATGTTTCACGGCAGATAATATTTTTTGTACACTTCATAAAATATGTGGGTAGCATGGTGAAGGTTAGATGACAGCACTAATGTAGTAGATTGCCACGAGTTACAGTGTAGGAATTGAGAAGAGGCTACATGCCCAGATAAATGTTGGTGCTCATTCTTGTTTCCCATTTTCGTAGGCCAGCACTTAAGCGTCATCAGCCCATACAGCAGGCAAAACTTCATTAAACATTTGACATGTTATAATGGGAGGGCAGCATGAAGAGGCTGCCTGGAGCTGCTGTAGGCATTATGCTGGGGCTGCATTCGCACGCTGACTCTATCCAAACAAAAGGGCAAGGCTCACGCTCCAAAATAATCCCACAAAAGAATTTGCAGCACACAAAAATGATCATATGCACAATGACACTTATGTCAAGGCAAAGCTTACTTTTGCAGTCTCAGTGACTGATGCAGAGAATGATAGAAGGGAAGATTATGAGAGAAAAATGTGAGCTTAGACTTGGTGCTTGAATCATAAGTATTAATGCTGCGATTTACCAGTATCTGGTCTTTAAGGTGAGATGCTGAAATACATGTTTTCTTGATTTATCTCTTAATTATTTTTCCCATTTTTTTTCTATTAGTGAATGAAGGACAATGTACTGGCTTTGAAACACCTACAATGTATTGAAAACCAGAAATCTTTAAGAATACCATAAAAACAACCTAAATGACATAGTTTTAGAAATCACAATGATTCTTGTTTTAATCTCATGTAAAAATGCATGGTATAAAATATGAGTTACTATATGAATTATTCAAGGGTTAACAAAAAATTAAAATTAATGATATGACTTAAAACTGTAGAAAATGGGAAAGAGTGTCTAGGCTTAAATTGCTATTTTCATGAAGGGAGATTGTAAAATTCTTCAAATTTGTGATTCCAGAGAAAGAAAACGGAAGTTGAAGGCCTAACTGACGTTCAGCTTTAATCTAATTATGCCCTTAGGTATATGCTTCTTTGTACTGTTTTGGTTTTAAATATTAATACATATCCTATTGATTTGTAATAAAGTAGTGATTACTTGAAAAATCATAGTTTTATCTTGTTCCAGACAATATTGCTGATGTTAAAATTACATTGTTTAGAAAACTAGGTTTTGATTTAGGACCCTCAGAAAGAAGCAGAATTAGTCCAGTCAGTAGTGGAGTTATTATACTATTCTTAGTCATTATGTGACTTCTTTCTTCTTGAGCACTTCTACTTGCAAGGCCAAGTGAAAGTCAACTATTTACTTAAAGTGAAGATAGACTTGGAAATACTGAATTTTTTTGTACACCCTTTCTTTCATAAGTAGTTGTGCCAGTGACACCTGAACAAGAAACCATGCTCCAAGTAAACTCCCACATTTTCCCAGAAGCATCAAATAGAACACATTTGTATGAGAAGACCCTTCAGCTGGCTCATTTTAATCTTCTGAATTTATAGTGTGAGCATTTCTGCTGAAGACAACCTCATTTGCTGGAATTATAAGAAATGAATGACATTTAGATTGCTTATTTAAAGTTTTCTTCTATTTATATCGCAAAATATCTTCAGATATGGAATCAAAAGCTTTATCTGCTGCAATATACTTTTGCTTAGCTCTTTACAGTAATTCTACTACTTTCTTCCTAACTGATTGTAAATGCTTCAGGGCAAACATTTCGGACCTCTTATTTACACTGAAACAACCAGAACAGTTTGGGGTAATTTGCTGTAAACATTATGACAAATGGTGCTGCTGGTTTCTTCACTAGTGGGTGAAGATTATCGGTATGTTAGGTCCAATTTAAAGTAATTAAGATGGCTAGAGATGCAGTATGGCAACTATTTGCGTATAGACATTAATGAAAAATCTTTATCTAGCAGGTGAAGCTTGCAAACACTTCCCCCCGCCCCCGTATTTGAAAAGAGCAAGGAATGACAAAAGAAGAGTTGTGAGGAGTTTGCTGACCTTTTGAACGTGTGCTAATGGGACATTTATTTCCTATTTGCTTTTCCTTCACAAAATCTATTTGCTTGCACTCCAGGAATAAACTTCTGTAGTATGTGCTGTCTGCGGTAGATAGCGCAGTGCAGCTGCACCGTAGCTACGGTTCAGGTCTCTGTATCAAACAGAGAAGGCTTTACAGCTTCAGCTTGAGAACCAGAGTCTGACTGAGCTCTGCAACAAATTTTTCTTTCTCTGCATCAAGCATAGAGGGCAATACACAATATGCACTTTGTGAGGTCTTTCTGGTCTTATTAAAAAGTTGCTTTTAATTTTGGCCAAATCATGGGAAATGAAATCAGGTAGAATGAGGAGTACATAAATATGAGTACATAGATAGAGTTAGATATAGAATATTGTTCTAGTTTTATTATCCCAAGTGATATAATGAGATAACTTTACTTTTCATTTGAAAATATGAAATTATTTCTTATAAATAAGGTGATAGGATTCCAATTGGTCAACATCCGACTGAACATGAGCCAGCAGTGTGCTCAGGTGGCCAAGGCAGCCTATGACATCCTGACCTGTATCACAATTAGTGTCACCAGCAGGACCAGGGAACTGATTTTTACCCCTGTCCCAGGCACTGATGAGGCCACATCTCAAGCACTGTGTTCAGTTTTGGGCCCCTCACTACAAGGACATTGAGGTGCTGGGGTGTGTCCAGAGAAGAGCAACGAAGCTGGTGAAGGGTCTAGAGCACATGGCTTGGGAGGAGTGGCTAAGGGAACCGGGGTTGTAGTCTGGAGAGAAGGAGGCTGAAGGGAGACCTCGCTCTCTACAACTACCTGGAGAGAGGTTGCAGCGAGGTGGGGATCTGTCTGTCCAACCAAATAACAAGTGATAGGACCAGAGGAGATGGCCTCAGGTTGTGCCAAGGGAGGTTTAGATCAGATATTAGGAAAAAAGTCTTCACTGAAAGGTTTGTCAAGCATTGGAACAGGCTGTCCAGGGCAGTGGTGGAGTCACCACCCCTGGAGGTATATGAGACATATAAATGTGACACTTAAGGGGGGCATGGTTTAGCAGTGGACCTGGCATAGCTAGGTCGATGGTTAGACTTGATGGTCTTAAATGCTTTTTCCAAACTAAATCATTCTACAAATCTCTAATTCTATTTGAGCTAAATTAATAGCCTTTAAAAATAACAAAATAGCTTAGGTTTATTCTCTCTTGTGTTATGCATGATCAAAAAAGTTTGTCATTAAAGTGTGACAGTGCTTTATATTGCCTGTACATAAAGCCTCCACGGTTATTATACAAAAAGAAAAGGCAAATGACAGTTGGTGTCAACACTAAACAGCTTAGGGCAAACTATTTTCTCAATACGTATGTAATGTAATTGAAATGCAATATTTCATGAATATTAGAAAGTGAGGCTTTATTAAAAATGGCAAGGAAAGTGAAAGCATGACTGTTTAGAGTAACAAGCAGCACAAATTTATTCATTCAATACATCACTGAATTATTTAAAACTCAGCTTAAGCACAAGGTCATGGAATAATTTTGGCAAGTACACACTTTTGCGTGATGCATTTCCATAATTCCACTGCATCTATAAAGTTAATCACAGCTTTGGCATGCAAGCCTGCTTCATGTACTCAGCTGAGCCAGAAAAAGGCTCTGAATTTAAACCTAGGAACAAACCAAACTACTGACACTACAAATGATTTGTGATAGTTTAGAGCAGATGTGAGTGCCATATTACTAGCAATTCTTACAAATATTTCATTTACCAATATCCCATGTTTACTTGAAATATATATTTACAACTGAAAACATGTTACTGGTCTAGAGACATCAAAATTTATGTGTTCGCACGCATGTGCATTTAGATGCCGTTAGTCTTCTTGAGGACATGCTCCTTCTGTACGGACTGAGGGCCGGCGGAAGGTGTTCTTTGGACCTCGGGGAAAAGACCAGCTGAGCAACTCTTGGAAAACCTTTGTGGAAGTTGAGTTTATAAGATGATGTCCTGGTTTTGCTGGCATAGAAACCCACCAGCCACAGTATGCAGGCCTTTAGGACCTTAGAATCAGCCAGGAGCTTAAGATGAGAGGAGCAAAAGCCTGGAAACGGCTACAGGTGTATCCCATCCTATAAATTTCAGCCTCGCTATAAAAAAGGAAGTTCTGGAGAGGATGGATCTTCCTCTTCCTGCTTGTTTGCATCCTGGTAGGGTCTCCCTTACCATTGTGCTCCCAGGGGTTCCTGTCTCTTTTATTGTACATTCGCTGAGCTGAGTATGACTTTATATGCTGTATATATGCGTTAGTGTTGATATTAGTTTTGCTGTTTTGTTAAATCAGTTCTCATTTCAACTGATGGGTCTCCTCTCCCTTTCCCGAGATCCCTTCTCTGCCAGAGAGGGGTCATTGGGTGATAGAGCAACCTCTATAGTTTAGTCCCTGTGTATGGGCTAAAGATAGGCAGATGAGAACTGGTATTCAACTGTCCTGAGCCCAGACTGACTGCTATCAACTCCCTGCAGACTACTAAACCAGAGAGGCTTAATCTATGTCATTTTCAAAATTTCATTGTCATTTCTAGGCTCCAAGTAAGAGAGAAAGATGTGTGAATTGCATATTAAGGTTTTTTCTTGGGCATGTTTAGATTCTAAGACAAAATTCAGGGTATTTTGGATTTTGTGATAAGAGTTCATGCATCCAGGATTTTGCATCCCATTTCCATATGCCCCCATCAGTTAGTACAGACATTATGTGTTTGGGTAAGTTTCAATGTACTCTCATAATCACGATCACACAATACCAGCTTGAAGATAATCTCATCTACACTAATTCTGTTGTATGGCTAATTTATAATATCGGCTATAATTGCTAAGTGATTATTGCCAAAGCCTAGAAGATGATTGTTATTGCAGTCCTTACAAAATAATTTGTGTAGTTCCCAAGTAGCTTCGCAGCAACTTGATTGGGTACTGGCAGCTCATGAATAGCAATTGCAGGTGTTCACTGTCACCTGCAGAGGTAACATAGAAATTGGCACTACAGAAACCTGTAAGAATGTGTTAGATATGCAGCAGTGAAATTGCCTTGGTTAATGTGACTTTGAGTGCTAAGGAGAGGACCACCTAATAGTACGAACGGTAATCTAGACATGGTGATCCCCTTCTCTTCTTGGCGTGTTTTGGAAAAACTGCATGACAGGTGGGAATTGCTGAACTTAGTTGATTTTCCCTGTAGTGCCTTCACGCACACACAGAGGAAGTTCTAGATCAGCCAGGTTTTCAAGCAAGAACATGATTTTCATTTGCGGGATTGGTGGGCCTAATTTTCATTTTAGATAATTTGCTCAATTTATGCATTGTGCGGCTCAGGTTTTTTTCCAAATTAGTCTTGAAATAGATGTAATTTATCTCAATATGCTCTCAGACCAGTGCACAAGTGACATGAAAGATACGGCATCTATATTCTGAATAAGTGCAGTATGCTGAATGTATCTTTTCAGCACCTTTCATCTTAAGAATTGGTTTATTGTTTTTAAAGAATAATGCAGTATTTAAAGCAATTGTTTTTAAATTGTATCCTGATTCTATACAGATTGTTTACAATTTGCTTGACTTCTGAAGAATTCTCAGCTTTATTTTTCAAGATGTACAGGTTTTAATCTTGGTACCCTGTTCTGCTCTTAAAATGGATCTATATGTAGCAATCAGTGAGTTTCTGATGGGCTGATACGTAAAGATAACTTATTTAGTGACTATGCTGCCTGCAAGAGAAATTGCTTTATGAAGTATTTTGGACCTCTCTGATTAATAACAAAAATCAATGAGATGTTTATTGTGTTCTGTTTGTAGATACTGAAAACTATATTGTAAGTTGCAAGAGTCTTAATAGTTATAAATTGCTCTAAAGCAATTGGAATCTCTTTAGAAATTGCTGAAAGTTTCCTTATGTTGTTAAATCTTAAAATAGTTTTTTAATGGAGAAATTAACGGGAAAATACTAGAAGATTAAGATTATTTTTAAAGTATTTTTTGGGAATAATAAGCAGTCATTTCTTCCACATTTTTGCATGTACCGAACAATGTCACTCAAGAAAATAGACACACTAGAGAATAACATTAAGTGTTCTCTGTGCGAACTTCATTATATAATTTTGTGTCACTATAAATTTACCATCTATTCAAAACTGAAATAGGAATTGCTTGAGTACAGCTAAAAGAATGTGCCTTGTTTCTTTTTTGGTGACTTTTTCTGCAGAGAACCTATTCATATCCATCATTTTCTAATTGCTGTTATACACAGGCCAATTCCAAATTACTTATAACCCCACAGATGACTTTCTAAGCAGAGAAGATTCATTCCAAGGATTTAAAAGGCTTCCTTTAATATTTTAAGGATGATGTGTTACCACTTTGACCATGGATTACATATTCAGTGCCACAGACCTATTTTCACAAGCTGGTAGGACTGGCTGTATTAGAGCCTGCTGCAGAAAGCTCCCACGAGAAGAGGTGTTGTAGGTGTTCGTAGTGCAAGAGGTAAGATGATTTTACTATTAAGTTTTAAGAAAATGGTGGTTGGAAAACATGGTTGTTCGCTTAATTGGGACCATATTTGGTGGAACTCTACCCATCTTAAACTTCTGTTGTTGGATTGGCACAGGAGTGTGCTTTTGAGGAAGTTTCCAGTCATCCCACTTGTTGTGCTTTGACCACTGTGGCCTGTATTAGATTCCTTTCAGGTGAAATTAAGCTCGAAGACACTTGGTCAGTATGACCCGAATTGAATTACTTTCGGATGAGGATGAACTAGAAGGTAACTTATGGCCACATTAGTGCATCTTTTTTGGGGAGAAAAAAAAAAAAAAAATCATTGTTTTTTAAGTTTCTAATTTTAACATTTAGAAGTGAGAAAAACAACCTGTACAATTGAAACCAGACATTGGCAGTCCAAAGACTATAATTTGAGCTCTGAAACTGAGAACTAGCAGGATTTTCACTAGGAATTAATTCTGTCTTTAAAATGCCAAAATTGCAACTGTGTCTGACAAATCATGAGAACAGTTAAGTGGAGGTGATCTTCTGCCTAAATCTATGATGAGCTTATTGGAGATGATAGCTAAGCACTTTATGCATACTCTTCCACATTATAATAAACAATAACATTCAGTAAGATAATATCCATGTAAATATTTTGTTTTTCTCCCCATCAATCTAATCAAAACATCAGCACTTTCAAAATGCTTGGCATTATAGTAGTAAGTACCATGGTCACAATAATTAATCGGTTTATTCTATCATCTCTTACTGGCTTAAGACATGTGAATAATAATTAAAGAAATAGATTTTTTTAAAAAACAATATGGCTGTATATAAAACTTTGCTTACTGTTGCAAGAGAAAGCTCACCAAAATTGTGTGGAAAATAAAATGGGTCAGTCCTACTCTGTCTTTAACTGCATTGTATTATGTGCCTTGTTTGTTGGCATTTGAAAATACTAATTTGGAGCTTTATGAGAGAACAGCAAACATCTTCTGTTTGCCTTCAGCCTAACAGTTTGTTGTTGACTTTCTATATTCATTTAGCTGTAAGTACAAAGAAACTGTCACTCCGATGTGGCATTTTGACTCCAGATGTTAGAAAAACATAGCAAATTATGCCTACCAAACATACAGAGTCTTCACTGTCACAAGTATGCATTGTCTTAAGACAGACTCTTTTAACTCCATTGGTTCCAAGGGGAAATCTCTCTGCAAAGACAGCTCTGTAAGAATCTAATATATAAATCATGGATTATCTGATTATTTTTTTTTTGCCCTTTTTACTCATGAGTCTTGCAGACCAGACAGTTCATCAGAAAGGGACCAGGAAAAGCTCTACAAAGATTATATCGTTTTTCTAAATTACTCTTTGGCTGTACTTAGGGGAACACGTCCTATCCTTAAGCAACTGGCTTGATGTCATTCCCTGAAGATTCTGCTAAAGTGGTTCTTGTGTGATATAACAGATAATAGTGTTGGGGTTTTGAGATGCCTGTTCTTCTCACCCATAATTTAAGTAGTCTTAGGAGGAGCACAAACTATGCTATTTTTGTATTTAGTGAAAGCCTCTGTTTAAAGATGAGACACAAACAACCATGCTACTCTATCTCAGATCATATTCCCAGTGATTTATGTGTGCCTGTTTCTAACAATAATTCCCACTGAAGTAATTAACTCAGATAACCACTCTCCAAAATCAAAGCTGTGTCCTCTTGGCTCCATTTCTTTGCTTTTCCAGACTCTACAGATCCCTGGAGAAGAGCAAGAGACAAAAAGAAAGAAAGATTCAGAGGAGAAATCGTCATTGTCCTTCAGAACCAAGTCTTAGGTGGAAGGGATGGTACAGCCTTTTCTGCTGATGTTTTTATAGAGCTCTTCCACCTGCGCTCAGGTACGGGTCTTCAGAGTGGGCTGTCAATCTCACAGGTCTGAAAAACTGTTGCTGCTCTGAAGAGAATATAGCACTGGGGCAGGAGCCACCATAGACAACTTTTGTCTCAAACTCCTGGGAAATCCATTCCTTTGGGAATGGAACTTGCTGCCTCCTTGGCCACAGGAGTGAAGTTTTTGCCCAGAAGGGTCATGTTCCTTGCATTTGCTTCACATGCTTTTACAGGAAGAGAAAATCTGAGTCTTGCTGACAGAGCTGCTGTTCCCATAGATAGTGACCCAGTGATACTTGGGGAAGTGCAGTTGTGAAATATTGGTCACTACTGGGTGGACACAGATGCCCTGACCACCACCATTAATGAATGACGGACAGGACTTGACTTGCCTAATCTGAAAAACGTTCCTGTAAAAGGTTGTAAGCAGCCTGTTCAACTTCACAATGTATCGAAGATGTGATTTCAGCATATCGAATGCAATGTGATTCTCAGGCTTACATTTTAAATATGACATCTAGGGCGCAAACACTTCTATATTTAGTTCTGCAACAAAATCCTGCACATTTAGCGAAAACAAGCAATTGATTTTATGATCTTGTGCCAACAGAGCTGTTGCTCTGTGTATGAGTTTGTTGTACTCGGTGAAATGATGAAAACCTGTTCATCTTAAATGCCTCTCCAGATATTCTGAAGCTACAGATATTTCTGAGAGATAAAATATAATAGAAACAACAGGTCTGACGGGTGATCTTGCTTGTTAAAATGTTATGGAAGATTAAGCTGTGAAAATACTTTCTGTGACCTTGCTTTATGAATAAAAGGCTGCTTGTTCCACTGGTGGGTGAAATTACAAAATGCAGAAGAGAGGAAAATGACAGCTATCAGTCTGTACGAAGTTATGTCCCCATTGCAAGCTCTGTGGGACAAATTGTAACCCATGCT
Organism: Trogon surrucura; assembly: GCA_020746105.1. Classification (NCBI taxonomy): domain Eukaryota; kingdom Metazoa; phylum Chordata; class Aves; order Trogoniformes; family Trogonidae; genus Trogon; species Trogon surrucura. The sequence continues at coordinate 9,946,834 of CM036620.1, read as the reverse complement.
ATCCAGATGAAGACCACTTCAGTTCTAATGAACAACATGAATGTGCAAATATTCTAAATAAAAATCTTCCCATTACAGTAAAGGACATACTTACTTTGGGGAGAAGCAGGTGTCCCATTTATAAAAACTTCTTTTTATCGTTTGTACCTCGAAGGCCCTGCATCATGGTTCTTTTGCTTACTGCTTGTTTTTAAAATATGCCATTTTCTCTACTGCCATATCAATGACACTGCTTCAGTCAGCAAGATTTCAGATTCCGGTTAGTGATCTCTTTCCTTCCCTCGAGTTATATGGCCTCCTCAGCAGTGCTACTCTCTGTTTGTTGCTCACCATGGGGCACTGCTTTGTGCTACCACTAGACCATGATTCTAGCTGGCATGTGCTTGCTTTGCTCTCCATCATATGGATTTTATGTCATTAGAATGTGGTAGTGCTCTTAATATCTTCACCTTTCTAAATAGCCAAGCTGGTGGAATGTTCAGTGAATTTGTTTACAGCTTGCTTTCTTGATGGCAGTTGGATACTCTCAAAAGCCAAATGAAAACACATTGTATTTAAATGTCGTAGGCATCCCAGTGGCTGCTGCAATACAGCAAAGAAATGTAAGGAAATGCAGTTAACGTTTACTTCATTTTACATGCAGCTTACAAATCAGGTTCCATTTATGGTGAATGAAGGTGACTGCATACCTGTATTTTAAGTTAAAATGTTAAACAGATGTGTTAAAGGCTCATCGTATAACATTCTAACAGCCCTCATGTGCAATTGTTTTTAAAGTGACAATTAGACAAGCCACAGAGGAATAAGTTGTATTTGTAAAGTAGTAACTAATATTACAGTAACAACCACCACAAATCAAGGAATTTCAAACTTTCACAAAGTAGCCAAATCTTGCTTGCTCTGCTCTGTACCAAAAAATGAATCGGAGAGAAATAATGGAAGAGTATTTTGTCTGAAACAATCTTTTTATTTCTTTATGTTTAAAATAATATTTTTTCAACAAAATACACTCCTGGCTAATTAGCATTATCTACAATCCTGGAGTGTTAAAAATGTCTAAGAGTTTCCTTGTCTCTGTCACCTAAATATTGTGCCTTGTTAGTAAACTTACTAGAGCTCCAAGCTCAGCATTGTTATTATAGCTGAAGTAAAGCTTTCCTGCAGAATTTGGGTGTGAAAGCTAATGGACATTCTGAGTAGAATTGTTTTTCAGATCTTTCTGCTGTTAGAAAGGAAAATGGTTGCAAAGAGCTGGAAGATGCATCTGTAAGCTTGGATGGATTTTCTAAATATCATTTGTTCAGGGTATTATAAATTTATGCTGCCTAATGTACTGTAGATCAATTAGCAAGATGTTTGGGTATATTGTCTGTACCAATAGTGATGCCATCTTGTGTGGTATCTACAAGACACCTGATACATTTCCTATAGGAATTCAATAGAAAGACCTATTGGCAATTGTGGAAAGGAAAGTATGATGCCTTTTTGGCTTTTAGAAAGCAGTGTTTGAAAATGTTCTGAAAGTGTGGAAGTAGAATAGTTTTTTAAAATTTTAGTTCCTTTAGAAGATCATCCATGGGATTACACTGGCTAAATGTCAGCAGTGAGCTTGTGAAAAACAAATCATCATTTTATGTCACCCAAGTGTTAGTAGAACTGGAGACCCTGTAAGGAAGATTCGAATTACTTTGGCAGTGGGAATGAATGTTGAGGTGTTTCAAGCAAGATGTTAAACAACCACAGTAGGGATTGAGCAATTCTTAAACTAGATCCATCTCAGAATGAGTCTCCAAAAGCCCCTTGGCTTCAGTATGTCCTTAAATACAAAACTACCGAGTATACAGTCAACTATATAGAACTATGTAGAAGTCTCTCCTTTCCTTTCCTTTCCCACACCTGAAGGTGTGCAGGGAGCCGAAGATGTTTTTAACAAATGCCAAAAAATGTCATGCAGGTGCTGAAGCATGGGTAGAATATATCCATCTGTTTGTTTTCATTAGGGCTTTTCATCCACCTTCATACTTTAGAAATTGTGTTTCCAAATAATTATGGCTGCATCATTTGTGGGAGGAAGAAACAGGTATAAATCTGCATTGCAATTTTAGAATTCTTTTAGCAGCAATTATGCCCTGGTGGCATGAAGATACAGTCAGATATGTTGTGTTATCAGTTATCATGTAAGTTATCAAAAGACTGGTGGTAGAGAATTTCTTAAAGTGCATCAGCAGGTTGGAAAATAAATTTTACTTGTCCCTGAATTTTTGAAAGAATTTTGTGTATGCAATAATTCATTTGGAATATATTAATAACTTGATTCATTTAATATTTTAACTCTATTTTATAACATGTAATGAAAATCTTGGAGGAAAATAAGAAGGACCTGAGACCTACTGAGGTAAGACCATACTTGATCTTGAGAATGTGCTTGAAGCATCCATTGATTTCATTCTTGCTGGAGAAATCAACTGTATGCTGTTTCCTTGATGAAACCCACTGGATTGACTGAATTTATGGAACATTGAGTCAGAAGGAACTATGTTTTTTACCCCAAAAATTAAAGTGTAGAAGCTTGGTAAGCTATTTTCCATTTAATACTAGAAAAATGAAAAAACCTAAGTGTGTATCCAAATACTTAGTAGAAACTGGTATGGATCATGTATGAACATAGTTGCCTGCACTGGCTAACACTCATTATGAGCAGCAATTTCTTTTCCCTTCAGAACTACTTAGTAGGAGACCATCTCTGCATGCTCACAAACTCTACATGGTAAGAATAGTGTTGTAATTATTTTATTTTTATTTATTTTCTCTGAAAACAAGTGAGAGTTTCTGTCTTGCTTTGTTTCTGAAAACATATGCAGCCTTTTTACATTCTTATATGGTGAGAAGCATCAGAAAGAAAGCAGTAGGTAATGCCCTTGTTTAATAAATGGCTGTAGAATGCTGAATTCCTATTAAATTCTGGCATTTGATAAATATCGTAGTGGCTATTACTTATTAAAAATTATAATATTGCAGGAAAAATTACTTTGATTAGCAGTTTTTAATAATGCATTTGTAAATATGGATATTTTAAAGAATCGCTTAAATTCTTTTGAATTATCCAAAAGGCTCGAGGCTCTGTTGAGGAATTAACTGAAATTACAAGTTTTGCACTTATAAAGATATAAAAATGTTGAAATATTTTCTTCTCCGTTTATTTTGGAATGAAACACTAATATTTTTATGTCAGATGCATGCTATTCTAGTTCCTAAATGATCGTTAACTTTCTATAGGAATGTTTTTGAAGTTAGAACTGTCAGCTGTAAGCCCTCTAAACAGCAATTAAACCAACCCATTTGTTATAAGATGTATAAAATGCACTAAAATTCATGTAGCTGTGCGTAGTGGGATACTTGTAAAATGCCAGACATGACTGAGAATAGCGAGAGATTTCTGCTGTGATGTTTGACCAGGTGGAAATTGCACTCTGCAGTAAATCAAGAGACAATACCAGTAAGTAACAGAAGCTGGAGAGAGGAACTGGATGCTGTTTTGAGAGCACTTTTTGAGTTAGGTGAAGAGAATGTAACACTAGATAGAGACTGTGTTAAATATTGATGATGGTGGGTGCTAGGTCTTTTCATACTGCACCATACAGGCGGTTATGGGGGGGTGGGGAGGGGTTGAAAAAAGTATAAACACACGTTTGTCATTTCATTATTACCAGACAAATTACAGAAGGAGATACCAACTCAGCTGAAGTGTCATTTCAGCTCTGTGCTGCAAGGGAGAGCTGCAAACATGGAGGTGGTTGGCATTCCCAGCAGAGCAGTAATCATGTGGGAATTGGAGTGTCAGTCTTCTCAGGCTTTTCCTGTATTTGCTTCCTCACATACCACTGAAGTACCAGGTGAGTGCCATAAAAACTTGCCTTGCCAATGTCTGGTTTTAGAAGGAAGCTTTGAGGAAGTAGGGGAAAAAAAATTCAACCTGATTACCTAGCTGCTGCCTGCCCTCAACAGGGTTCTACCCCTGCGCAAGAAGATACATTGGGGTGCAAAATTGTCTTCTGCAAGCTTCAAAGGTTAGAATCTGTATTGTACTGATTCAAGGGATGGATTATAATCTCTTAATCTGAAGACAGAACCTGTTTAAAATAATATGCCAAACAGAGATACCACAGGGAACCTGTCGAAGGGCTTCATGGGAAGGCAGTGAGAAATAAATTTGCCTCCATGGCCAGTGCTCAAAGTGAAAAATCCAAAAGAGAAAACAGAAAAAAAGAATTTGTGAGGCTTCAAAATCAGAGGAAAATAAGAAGACTGGAAATATCTTGAAGCTGCCTAAGGCAACAATTAAAAACAATCTGGCAGAAAATATTCATGGAAAGGTGAAGTATAACTCCAATTCACTGAGAAAAATAGTTAAATTAATCTAACTGCCGAGGTAAGCATCAGAATACCATCTATAGTTTGAACATCTTTTGATATTTTACTTTTAAATGAACAAATTTTTCTAAACACAGAAGAGGGTAAAAGTCACATGTAATATATATCGTATCACTGCTCAGAACACTACTGTACAATGAAGCAAGATGACAAGACCAAAAATAATGCAGAAATTACCAGTGAGGAAATGAAATAGAGGGCAATAGCAAGTTACTTTTGCTTAGTAAATACCTGTGTCTTTCTTAAGCCTTCATCTGATTTAAATATCTGAAAGTATGAATCTCTATACTTCATAGTAAACATAGTAAAAAAAAACCCAGAAAATTAGATCTGTAGAGCTGTGAAAAAAACTATTTGCCTGTCACGCTAACTTTCCTGTATTTGAAAACTATTGCCTTTCTGTGCCAAAGATGAAATGAAGCTCTTTCAATTTTGTCGTTCAAAAGTAGATAGCTGTTGCCATTAGAATTAGGGCATTCTGGACCATGGGACACCAAATTTTGGATCTTTTTGAAAGCAGATGATATTTGAGCAGCTGCTTTGTAACAGGTGAAACAGCCTTCCCAATGTGAGTCCAGGTGCCCAGCATCTGAAAGAAAGCTCTGCAAAGTCAGTCGTATCCTTTCTACCCAGGAAACACTAAGTTGTCCAAAGACAACCCTGTCCAACAGGCACAAAATGTTGTCGCCAAGCATTACGTCAAGGTGTATCAGCCAATCCACGGTAACTACTAGTGAGGTGGTATTAGATGTTGGCAAATGTAATATATATCAAGTTAACATAAATTTTTTTCATTAGTCAAATATTTTTTTTCTAACTAAAAGAAATACTGGGTTTGTCAGGAAATTTACTTCTAGATCCTACTATGAATTTAAAGCATGAACTCTTAGGACTATTCAATATGTGAAAAATGTCAGCTCTTGCAAAAAGTGTAATGAATGACAGCATAACCAAAAGTGTGCAACAAGCAGAAGTGAACAGCTGGCTTTTAAAAAAGTGAGTGAAGCAAGGAACTCTTCTTTACAAAACAAATTGGATAATTCCTTTAAAATGCCACACTCCAGTGAAAGCATAATTTCATCATCACTTTAATTAGGCTAATCAAGGTAATGGATAATTAATTGTTGAGAACTGGCTGGTTGATTGAAAAAAGCAGGTAGAAATTTTAAATAACTGTTTACGATTCAAACTGTAGGATTGTTAGATCTTGCTTTAAGTCTCTAGGACAAAAAACGTCCCCAACTAACCTCACCCTGCCCAATACAGTCCTTGATCTTCCAGTTATATTTCCAAAGGGAAAGTTTCATTGAAGTTATTGGTTCTACACATATGCATGTTTCTGTATCTGTAAACTGAGTTTTTCTAGTTCTGGAGACGTATCCATTTAAGTACAGCTCCAAAATTTAACTTACAGGAAATGCAATAAAATTAGTAGATTTATTACTACAGAATAAAATGAATACTTAAAATAATTTAGAAATCACTTTATTCTGACTACAATACAGGGCGAACAGATGTGCTCTGAAAGAAAGCAGTTTTATTTCCCTTTTTCTGGACAATATTTGGCATATGTGTCTCCTTCCTAATATCTGCCAAGCCGTGAGTCTGGATGTCATGATGTGAGATTTCACACCTTGTCAAATAAATACACGTCCTGCAGCTCAGAGCTCACTGGAAAGCTGAACACCTAAGCAGACAAACAATCACCTACAAAGGAACTTTGCCTGTGTGAATATAATTGTGTCATTAAGTCTGAAAATGTTTTCCCCCTCCTGTAAAACATGATTATTCAAAACTCCTCTAAAAAAAAGGATGGAGGTAGAGAGGAAAAAAAAATGGAAGAAAAAAATCATTGTGTGGTCTTGCAAAATAATCAGAAAGAACAACTGAAACAAAGATGAGAGACTGCTCATTTTGCACAGATGTTTGTTCTACTTTGAAAACTAGCACTGCTTTGTGGATTTGAGTCATAAGCAGATTAAAAGTCCAGCTCTCACTTTCTTAAGGAAAATGTAGAATGGTTTCGTTAGCCAACTAAGAATGTTGTAGCATGTTTGAGTGGAGGTTTTTTGCTTGTTTTGAATTGTGTATGTGTGGATTGAAATATGAGCTTTATACTACAATTTATAAAGTGTTTTTTTGTTGTGGTTTTTTTTTGGAAAACATGAAGCACAAAGAGAAAGCTTTTGCTTAGACACCATTTCTTGCCTGGCATAACTGCTCTTGGATAGCTGAAAGAGAACACGCAATGGTAAAAAAAGGCCAAAACCTAAATTACTCTCTGAATACCCAGTTGCAAGAAAAAGTATGTGAACCTTTTGGAATTTCATGGTGTTCTGCATTAATTTGTCATAAAATGTGATCTAATAATCATCTAAGTCAAGAGTATTGACAGATATAACGTGCCTAAAATAAAAACACAAAACCAGATCTGAACCTTCATGCTTTTATTGAAATAAATTTGGGTGGATGTGTTTAGCACCTGAGGAATTTGTAATCCTGTCGTCCTGAAAAATTTAGCTTTTTGTCCATTCTTGGTTTTATATTTGCATGTCAAATATTGCTGGTGGTGTGTTGTGGGAACTGTGAAAATATCCAACACTGTACTTCATCAATGCTCTTTAATACTAAGCTTTAACTTTTTGATCAGCCCTGACCTGGTCAGACTGTTGGACTAGATGGTCGCTGCAGGTCCCTTCTAACTGAGATGTTCTATTCTAATAGACATCCAGTGATAAAAAGGGAGTTGCAGCCTGTCAAACAAACCCTGTTATGTGGCAGATTAATATCAGTGTCTCTGCATTATCTCCTACCTATTAATATGACATTTTGTTTATAGGGTAAAATGTAAAAACTGAAACAGCATTATGTATGAGGAAAATAGGCTCTGGAAAGACACTCAGGTTTTTTTGTGGCAACAGGTCTTCAGATAGTTTAAGGTCTCTAGCTTTGCTCTTTTTCCAGCTCTGGCCTGCCTTATTCCAACCCTGGCTGAGCTGGCACATCGTTTTGCGTGGATGTTCATGGACATGTTCCAATTTTAAAACAGGTGAGAGAAAAGGTGCAGATTCGCATTGTTGCTGTGTCAAGTGTTACAAATATGCAGTGCGCTATGACAAAGAAGTTGCTAGAATCAGCAAAGGTGTGGGAACTGCCCCAAAATAGTGTGCATTCGAGTTATGGTCTTGAGGTTGTGATGAGTGCTGGCACACCCAGGTTTCCGCACCATCTCCAGGCTTGCGTGCCTCATTTACTTCTAGAGGGTCAGGCTGAATGACCAAGTCGAGGGGACGACAGGTCGATGCTATCCCACCCTACCTCCCAGGTTGCTTCTGAACTTGGCAGCTGTGAAACACTCCTGTTTTCTGCCACTTGCACACACCCTGTAGACCAGGCAGTCCACAGTCATAGGGGAAATCTATTGCGGAAGCAGGAACGTAGTGTAGGTTTTTCAGGTGGATAGTTTGTAACTGGTTGATAAATTCTTTGACAGAAGGGAATGCGTAGGGGCTGCAGAAGCAATATAGCCAGCTTTACATCATTGCTCAAGCCCATAGCTATGCTCTGAAAATCCCTGGCTGCCTGACTAATTCTTCTCAGAGCAATCAGAATACTCTAAATTGCTTTTTAGGAGCAGACTGACTCTTGCTAGTCTGAGATTCAGAGTTTAATCTCTCAGTGAGTTTTCTTGTACTTAAAGGTCCCCGGATAGTCAACCTATTTCTTCTGTCTCACAGGCTTATTCTCTGTATCTAAGAACTTTTCTTTCCATAATTTCCTGTGTGTTTCTTTTTTTTTTTCCCTTTATATATTTATTTGTATTCCTTTTTTTTTTTTTCATTTACATGGTTGTTATACATATTATTACACATACAAGTCTTTGGTATTAAAAAAAAATAGACAAAAAGCAGATATAATTCCTAGCCAAAGTTTAAATAACTTTATTAAAAAAAATGTATGCATGTCTGTTCAACATTAATCTTCTCAAGATTGTGAGTGATTTTTTCAGGGGAAAGTTTTCATTGATTTTTTTCTTTTCATATTTGTGCTCTCTGTGGCAAATCTCTTAAAAGTATTTAAATAAGTCTTTCAATGCAGTCCTTCCCTATGAAAAAAATTTTTTGCAGGCATCCTCTCCCATACCACTACATATATACACACACTATATATGTGTGTGTATATAAAAAAAATAATGCACTTTTCTTAGAAAGCAGGTTTAACGAAAGAATGCAAACGTATCTTCTTTAAGATAATGCCGTATGAGATCATAAATTGTTCTGAAAGGGCTGCTAGCAGCCTACTATTTAACTATATTAGGTTTGTCTCCATCAGATCAAAATTCAGGGGGCTGGAGCTCTGTCTGAATGTCAGATTCCCATTCAGTAGCAGAGAGACACAAAGTCTGTATGAGTAAACATGCCTATCAAAGATGAGATTATTAAGCTAACAATAACAACAAAAAAGCAGCAGCATAAAAATGTTCCCTTCTAATTGCATTTAATGTCAAATTATCGTGGTATTAATGGTGCTGATTCTATCAGTGACATCCTACCCTATGTTGTTATGCTCTTCAGTATCTTACTGAGTAATGGTTAAAATGCCATCATAGATCATAGCCCTCAAAAGGACATTCATTTATTAAAATTAGGAGAAAATACAGTTTTTACTCTTGTCAAGGTCCATGTCAGCTCCAGAATGTAGATTATCCTCTGCCACAGTCTGCCCTCTCCATTTATCTTTTTTTTAGTCACTAGAAATATATTTTTGCCTAACAAATTCCAAAAGGCAACAATCTGTTTTGTTTAATTTCCCCTGTGTGCAGTTCTTAGAAATCAGTCCAAAACATTTTACATATAATAAAATGTAATCCTAGTAGTAACACAAGAGTTCAGGGAAGAAATGATTGGGAAAGTTACTGGAGAAAGGAGGAGCAAAGATAGAATTCTGATTCCAGAACAGTGAGAAAGAATGAAAAAATGAAACTTACATATTCTGAGTTCCATTCAGCCTCTTAATCACAGCCGGTCGTTTTGGACATAGGTTTCGTACAGTAGAGTAGTGAAGAAAGGATGATTTCCCTGATGGCAACAGCTGGTAATTGTTCCTAGATGATGGGATGCACTGCAGTTTCTGCTACACTAACAACTTAAAACAACTATATTGCATCCACTGCTTCTGCTTTTTTTAATTGCCATTTATGATGCTAAGCATAATTAACGCCATTTTCAATCTCGTTTACCTAACTTATTAAAACTTTTTCTTCCCCTGCAATTGTGGTTTTTTTTTTTCTATTACTTTTTCTTTTTAACAAAGTTCTCTTCCTTCCACATATTTGTCTACCTTTCTTGATGCACTTGGAGCATATGCTTCCATTCTGTTTTCTTTCCTACAGCCACTTTCTTTGTCTGAGTCTAACTTCTATTGAGACAGAGCAATTTTCAGACAATTTCAAGCTTGCCTCAATTTGTGCATGCACTCTTTTCCATTTATAAACCTGTATCTATGCAAATCAAGTATTTAGGTGCCATGGAGTAGGTTCACACAAAGGACAATGATAGTGAAACACTCTGCATTACAAATTTAAGTTTTAGGTGCCCAGATATTTTCTACAATTTATGTTTGTTGCCCATACTCCCCTATCAAATGCGCAGGATACTCAAGTAGAGTTCACAGAAGTCAAGCAGCTCACTGGAGAGCCTTTGAAGATAGTCGTGAGGAGGAGACAGCGAATCACTCTCAAAAGACAAGACTCATTCTTGAGTGTACAGAGGTGCTCATCCCACTTCAGAAATCACCACTGAATTTTTTTTGGCCTAATACAAGGATTATATTTTTTAACTTTTCTTTCTTTTCTTCCTAATCATAAACTAATCAACCAAAAAAAAATTCCCTACTACTAGGCTTAAGCATTCCTTTGAGACTGATTTTGAATGGACACTTAAATTCTGGCTTTCCAGAAGAGGGGGAGAGTGTGAGGAGACTGAGACGGAAGACATTAAAAGTACTCTCTGCATGTTTAGTTGTTCATACCGTAGTTGAAGGTAACTTGATTTTCAAACTAGTGAATTTTTGGAGTACCTCATGAAACCTTAGTGGATTCTGTGCTTGGCAACTGGACTGGATGAGCATTGTAGGTCCCTTTCAACCAAAATAGTCTGTTCTAATGTTATAGGGCTGCAATAGTCACTGTTAAGTGACTATCACTGTTAAGTGATAGTTGAGACTGTCGACCAAATACAAAGAGCACTATGGAGCTTGACTTATGTTTATTTCCTTAAATACAACTTTTAAATTAGCTTTTGGGGGATTAATTTGTGGTGTTTGGGATTTTTTTGGGGTTTTTTTTTTCCCCCTGGTGTTCACTTGTTTGTTTTACCGTAAAGCTGAAGTTACATAATGATGAAAGCCAGACTTTTAATGAACTGTATTAGATAGAACCCATTCTGCTATTAAACAGTTTTGGTGGAAGTCTAATGACAGTTATGGGATTGCTGTGCTAAGAGCTTGCATCCCTATGCTTTTAGTTTCTGTTTATTCACTTTTTTTTTTTTTTTTTTACTGTAGCATTTCTTCCAGAAGAGGATAGGAAAGCAAAACATAAGTGTGTTACAATAGTCTTATTTCTCAGTACTTAGTGATTGTCTGAAGTTAAATGTGTGATTCTTTTTTTTTTCTTTTCCTTAAGAGATCCTTCAGGATGTAGAGTTACGTTTAAGACACAAGAGGTAAATAGCCTGCCCTGTTCTCAATTTGTAGAATAAGTGATTTTGTAAATTGAACCTGGAAGTAATTGATTGTGTCATTCAGCCTCGGTCTTCAAGAATGAGTCTCAGAAATAGCACAATCTACCAGTGCAGATTTGCTAATACAGAGGCCTCCAGAAGAGTCCTTTTTTATTTTCTCTTGCAATCTGTAATGCCTGTTAAGTTTAGAAGAAAAAAAAAAAAAGATTTTGTGTTCTCAATTCTGATTTCATCTAAATACTATAATAATAAACATCTTTATAAGAAAATAACTACTTATTTCTGCATTAGTGAACAGAGGGCCATAGTCCAGAACACTCACCTATAGTGGTTTACTTAAACTGACCTATTCACTTTTTGTGTGGGTTATTTTGTTGTGGTTTTGGTCATGGTAGGTGATTCATACACAGTATTTTTGAAACCAGTTCTTGCTGTAGTTACAGCCTAGACACCAGTGGCCATGGTCACAAATGCAGAGTTTAGGGTTTCCTGTGGGCCAAGGAACGCTTGCAGTAAGCAACTCTGATAGAACTGACTTGTTTCAGAGGATAAGAGAATTTTATGTGATGGATAGAGCCAATTTACTTGCTTCCCACCCCACCTCATTTACAGCTATTCCCCCTACTAATACCTAAATGCAAGCAGACTGTATAGAAGTAATAAAACTCTTCTTGACATTGAAATTTTTCTCTGTTTTAAGAGCCTGCATGGACAAAGTCAGAGAAAGGGCAAAGCACAAAGTGAAATATAACTACCAGGACACAGAACAGATAATAAATAGTTCTATGAGTGCATTAGCAGTAAAAGGCAAACTAAGGAAAGTGTTGGTCTGCTGCTCAGTGGTCCAGGAAAGCTCTTTGAAAGAATTGCTGACAAAACTAATAAACATTCTATCATTCATTATTTTCCAGTTTATGCAATTGGACATTCTCAATATGAGAAGCACAATCATGATCAAAACCAAATATTTTATATCAGACTAAAGAAAGATGGATTTGGATACTTGAAGAAATTGTTTTGAATGGGCTAAATCAGATAAAATTGATTCAAAGGTTTCCAAAGTATGATTGAAACAGTCTCAGAGGCTGACTGCTTATTGCTCAAAGATAACAGAAAACTGGAAAAATAGTATTTTTGCTTTAACGGAAATTTTAAAAGAGAAAAGCAAGAAAATTATAGTGCTGTCAATATAACTTATGAGAATAATTAAACTCCTTGCCAGCATCTAGGAAAAGAACAGGATTATGAGTAAGAACTAACAAGGAATTTCAAGAAGAAATCAAGTTCAACCTAATAAATTATCTTTTAAGCAAATGTAACAGATCATATGGATAGATATAAGTAGTAGACACTTTGTAAGTGATTTTCTTAACCATATCTTGGTAAAGGGCTCTCCCAAGAAAGGGTATGCCATGACATGAGTTTCCAGATAAAGCATTGAAATGCGCTTGTATGGCCCCTGTTTAGAGCCCTCACACTCTATCTCCTCTAGGAAATGTATCCATTCACTTTTTGTGGGGATTATTTCATGGTTTTGGTAATAGTAGATGATTCATACACAGTATTTTTGAAACCAGATATTAAAAATTTATCATTATTTTAGTCACCCAGTATTATTAACTTATTTTATAATAGTGTATAAGAAATACATTAGATTCGTTTGCACAGTGTGTTTAGATATTTCCTCAGGATTGTGAATACTGAAAGCTTTTTGAAGAGAGTTGTCCTTATTCTGATAGCCAAGGCTTAGGAAAAAAAAAAATTATTAAATGTAAAGAGTTAGCAATATTTTGTTTAGTTGCTTAATGAAGTTTTGAAGTAGATGGACTAATGTGAAGGTCTTTACACCAGAGTTCGATGAGCATGAAGGATTCAGTGACCAGGCTAAATTATTGTGGAGGAGGAAGTATTCTTGTAAATATAAAATGTGATGTTGTAAATGCATCACTTAAATGGTACCCAAATAGTAGCTAATTAGAAATTGTTGAAGAAATTCTTCCAAAAATTCATATTTGGTTTTCCCAGGAAGGCAGGGCTAAAAGGGAATTCATAGTGGTGATGGTTATTCAAAAGAGTCCTCCTGATAAAATAATAATAATCACAAAAAAAAAAAAATTTGAAGGACTGTGACACAACTCATCAAAGCCTTAGAACCAGCATTTTGAGTTAAAATTAATGCTATAAAGCACAGTGCCCTTTTCTGTCCCTAGACTGGAAGAAGACTCAACTGCTGAATTTTTGGTTAACATAAAGACTCTAAAGACAACAGTCTCTACGGACTGTTATTAACCAACCACCTTGGATATGGAAGCCCTAAATCCTTTAAAATGCTGATGATCTGGGTAATAGACATCTTGTTATAGTTAATGAGATGAAATAGTCTCTTTATGTAATGAGAGTCTTATAATATAGTCGTGAAGGTGAGGTGTTACATTTTAATCCTGTTTGCGATACTGAGCTTTATCTGTTTTGGGACTACTGAGTCTGTAAAACGTAGAAATGGTCTTGTTTAAGAACTACAACAGGAAAATTACTAGAATTGCTAAATTCAGTATTTACTGAAAACTATCCTCTGCAAATCAGTTGTCAATATTCTTTAAATCAGCTACTGGAATACTTCAGATGAGGGCTTAGCTTTGCTTTCACATCCTCTTCTTAAGCTAGTGAGAACTAATCAACAAGGTGTTTGAAGAACTCCTTTGATAGATCCACATATACATTAATTTAAATGTATACACAATAGTAGTATACTAATTAGTTTATAATTATTTTAGAAAATAGTTCTATAATTGAAACTTTTATTGGACTTGTGTCAGTTCAGATTTAAAAAGAATGTTGTCGTTGAATCCAGCACAATCCAGGCATTAAACTTGCTTAAAAAGTTAAGTACATAACAATATTTCATTGCTGAGTCAATGTGTTCAGGTATTTACATGTGATTTTTATAGAAAAAAAAATAAATCTGAATCTGAGCATGAATACCAGAAGACTTCTTATTAACAAGTAATACTTTGACATCTTCTATTGTCAACCAATGTTATCATATAGAGCATTAAATATCTATTAAATGAAAACTTTCAGGTTCAATCCCTTGCATGTCTAAACACTAATATTTCTAGAGTTTACCATAAACTAGCATTAGAAACATAAACAGTTGCAAATACATTTCATACAAATTAGAGAATGGGGGCAAAACTGAAGATAGTTTTTTGTAGCCTAGCTGCTCTTATGTTAAGCACATGGCTTTTCAGGTGGTGCCATGCAACAGTGCTGTGCGAGGAGCATTCTGTTCCTGATTACTCTTTCCTGAGAAATTATCTATCTTGAGATAACTGATATACAGTAAAAGAGTATGTGTGATGAGGTAATTTTATGACAGTAAATGCAAGAGTAATTTGAGGATTTTATTTATGTCACTGGAAAAATTATGAGTAAGGAAACAGAAAAAGGAAAAGACCTTTTGCAAAAAAAAAGTACAAAAAAAAACAAAACGCCAAAGAGAAAACCCTTTGAAACAAACCTGGCAGCTTATGGTTATGTAATGTAAAATATTCTTAGAGAAATATGAGGCAGATTGCAAAGTTAAGGTTTCTTGATAATTAAGTTAATTATTCCCTGCTTGTTTAATGTTTGTTATATCAAAGTTCAGCATACCTAGTAAGAAAAGATCCTTCTGAGATTTAATAAATTCATAAAAACAATGCAACTATTGTTCTAAATGTTAGCATTTGGAAAAGCATTTATCACCAAAATTCTCTTAATGTACTGAAAAAAAAACAGGGAACGGCATGTAGTTTATTTCCTTGACAATATATTAATCTCTAAGCAGCCTGTATAAAATAGTACTTCAGATACTGTTTTTCAAATGTTTCTCTGACATTTTTAAAATTAAGCTGAAAAACAAAACAATCTTTTTTTTTGTTTGTGTTAAGCACAGATGAAACAAATACTTTAATTCATTACCTATTTTATCACAGAGCAAGCAAAATTCTATCTATAAAGTCCAAAAGTCTGGTCAAACGCAAACACAAAATATGTCATTGATTGTTGGTCAGTTAGTCTTGTTTTGAAAATGGAAACCAAAATTGAAACATGGAATTGAATGGATAGACCAACATGACACACTGTATTATGCTGTCATTAGTCTGGGGAAATAGAAATTGTGCATGCAATTTGAAGGTTTTTATCTCACAGTCTCACTCTTAACTGTATTTGCATTGTACCTGAACCTCTGTGGTTTAATTATGTACTTATTATTTATAGTGTGTGAATAAGCCACAGGAAATTAGAAGTACAAGTATTACAGGCTAGTCTGGCTGAAGTAATTTTCCCACTTTACGGCAAGTTCTCCTTTTGCTATCAAAGCACAGGAGAGGAACTGAAAAGCAGATGTTGTTCTTAGATAAGACTTCTTAGGGCCCAGAAGTGAGCAGGAAAAAAAAAAAATCACATCCTTCTCCAGAATCTCATAACCCATTTCTAATAACCCAGCACCCCAGCCCCTACTAACCACCGTACAGACTTCTGGCCTGCCTTTGTAAGGTGCTTGGTACCAGTAACACCACCATCATTTATGCTCTACATTCTTACATGATGGAAAAGACACATTTGGACCTAGACCTTGAGTGACTATTTGGGACTGTCAGCCCAATGTACATAATCTTATTTTATTATGTACGCAAGACCTTAGAAAGTACCCATGCCATCATCTAATTAGTTTTGCTCATTTGCATTTCTAATTTGAATCCCATTTTCATCAGAGATGAGCGTTAGTATACTTAGTGACTCTGATTTTATTCATTTTTTGGGGAAAAGAAATGGAGATCTAGGTATTTTGCTATAGATTTTTTTAGTAATGTATACATTTAGAAAGGATATAGTACCTTTATTTATTAGAAGATGAAGAATAAGAAATTACACTTTTGATACATATTTGTACATATTTGTACACATTTGTACATATTTGGCTTGCTAGAATTAATTGTAGCTAAATGCAAAATTAAATTCTAACACTGTAATCATGTTGAGGTAATGTTTGTGGATGAATTTTGATGTAAGTATAACCGACATGTTTGTGTAACCTGCAAGAGTTGGATATGTATGCTCCTTGAAAAAGATGATAGTTAAAGGTGTAAAAGGCATAACTGAATGTGATTTAGCCAGCCTGATCTAGTGGACTATTATAAACAAGATGAAATGCTGGAACCATAATGGAAAACAAATGAGGTATTCTTTTTTTTGTGATTTTTTTTCTTTTTTTTTTGTTTTGTTTTGAAGTTAGCTTTGTTTACTGGTTTCTGCTGAAGTAAACCTAGGGTTCCGTGTGAATGTCAGTGTGATAAACAAGAAAAAAATCAAATGTAATCAACTAGTGTTATTTGGATCCTATCTTATTTGAATCATATCTGATGTTTAATATATTACTAATTCTAAAACATATCTCCCTAGAATGGAGGAAAATTCCACAGCTGCACTATCTTATAAGAAATTCTCATTTTGCTATCTACCCCAGTTTCCAATAGGGCTAGATCTCTTCCATACAATTTTTGCATCTTCAGTCTGGAACATAGGAGGTTCCACAAAAACATTAGGAAAAACTTTTTCACTGTGAGGGTGACAGAGCCCTGAAATGGGCTGCCCAGAGAGGTTGTGGAGTCTTCTTCTTTGGAGGCATTCAAAACCCATCTGGACACGTTCCTGTGTGATCTGCTGTAGGTGATTCTGCTCTGGCAGGGGGGCTGGACTAGATGATCTTTCGAGGTCCCTTCCAACCCCTGACATTCTGTGATTCTGTGATTACATAGCTCTGCAGGTTAGTATCAGTGGTAAATGTCACTAGCATTCTGTTCACTCCTTATCGCAGGAACAAAATCTGACACCGGTCCTCACAAAGTGGCAAGACCTTGTTCCCTTTTTTCAGGTTTTAGTGCTATTTCCATTTACATTCTTTTAGCTACTTTTCCTTTTACATGATGGTGTTCCTAATGAAGACAATTTGAATTAATCATCAGTCAATGTGAAGTTTCTGTACTGTGCCTTTATAAAGACATCTTCCTCAGAAAGAGCAGACTGCAAGAAATAAATTTGCAGATGTAAAGTTTATATTTGAAGACTGTGAGTAATGCTTCACATTGCCCTGCTAATTGTCACCCCAAGGTTTCAAAACTATCTGGTTTTACTGTAGGAGGCTCTGAAAACTGTATTCTTCTCACTTTCTTGATAGTTTTAATTGTGGTAATTTTTAATTCCCCAACTGTATTATGTGACTTTGACATGAATCGTTTCTTCATGTATGATTTCACTTAGATAAAACCAGGTTTCCCAAGTCTTCATTTAGTCATGGAATATAACTTCTGTTCTTAAATGATTTTTAGCATTATGGAAAAAAATATTCCTATTTCTGAATAGGAAACAGTAAAGGAATTTGAAAGAAAATACAGAGTATTTATGTTGCAACATTGTGTTTTCAAAGCCCTATTGCAGATGCAAAAGGCAGGTGAGTATGTATTCTGGTGTCTTTTACATGGTGAGGAAACCGAGCTGAATAGAGGTGAAGAGAAGTGCTTGTGACCATTCCGTTTGTTGTTTACAAAGCCGGGATTATCTCTCTAAACGCTCTGGCTTTTAGTCCAGTCTTCTCCCACCCTGTTCACGCTGCTCATGCAGGGAATCGGATTAATGTGAAGAGATTAATTAACCACATCTTTAGTCATCTGTTATTTTCTTTCATGCAGTGTAAAATCAAAATCACTCTCTATGATCTACTGAATGAAACAGGCATGCTGCAGTTAAGGTATCGTTAGCAACTACTAAATTATCATATTCTGTGCATACCTCAGACATGGATTAGGATGGAATTTGTGGCTCAGCAGTCAAAATAACATAGATATTTTTATTATTATTTTTAAAATATATTTCACAAGAACTGAGACAAAGAACTTTCTAAACAGTGTAAGACTATTGAGATTTGAAAGTCACATCTGCCCTTTTCCTCCTAAAGAGGAAAATGGAATGGTAGCATGAATACATCTCAGAAATACTTATCTGCTTGGAGAGATTCAAGGTGTCTTTTGGATTTTGGTTTTGTCCAAAGCTGGAAGACCTAAATTTATGTCTACATTGACACATGTATGTCTATAACTACCTTGGGGTCTTAACATCCTCTGTATCATTTCTGTAATATTTGGGACATATCCCAAGCCCTTTCCCAGCTTCTCAAACCGGGACAGATGTGGATGTTGCAATACAATTTTGGCTTCAGTGTATACTGTCAGTTCAGCTAGGGAATCCTCCTAACTCAGCAGTATCTGCTAATACAAGCACTAGTCTTACCGGTGAGAGGACACGTGTTGTGAACAGAAGTTAGTGCAAGTAGAATCATAGAATGGCCTGGTCTGGAAGGGACCTTAGAGATCATTTTAATCCAACCTCCCTGTTGTGGGCAGGGACGCCACCTCTCGACTAGGCCAGGTATGAACATTATGTTTTAGGTGTCGCTTGAAGGTGGCTTTGTGCCTGGCTAGACTGAGTTCATCCCATTTCAAATCTTGATTCTCCCTCTGCCAGGTCCAACAGGTATGTGACTTCCATTCTGTAACATTTGTAGCAACTCTTCTGGTTTGCGGCTGAGGGTACTTTACAGGAATCTGTGTTTACTTTAGTGCAGTGAATACATAAAGAATGAATCACAGTACTGTAATGTAATGACTTTTTTTCATGATATTGTAATTCTCAGCATGTTTCTATGTGAATTCTAATGTGTCATCAGGTGCTGTATTTGAAAAAAACCTGTCCTTTTCTGAATAGCTGAGGAGGCAGACAGGGCAGAGGGGGACATGAGCAGGGCAGGGAATAAGGAAGGGGAAAAGATCTGATTTTCAGTGTATTTTGTACCTCAGAAGGAAGTACAGGAGTATGGGCTTCTTCTCATGTAATGTGCAGCACCACTGTCTTAGTCTTGGTACAACTGTTCACACAGTCATGTGCTGACTTTGTTTGGAGAACAGCTATGGCACAACCTTTTGTTTTCTAAGCTGTATAACATACTCACTTTGTCTGGAGCTGGCAGTGGCGTGCCAGGATTCAGCATTAGCCTTGATCCTCAATTAATACATGCTCTACAATTCTGAAAAAAAAGTGGAAAAAATACACCTCTGTGCTGTTGGTATTTGAAGGTTTGTAAATAGCAGACATATTTGAGAAATAGCATTGGAACTCTGTTAAATAACTACTTTTTTTTGAAACCTCATCTGAGGTTCATGTGGCAACACAGAGTAGCATAACTGTGCTTTTCATTTATTCTCCCAAAAAGTAATAGTTTGTTACCTTGAGAAAATATAAGACACTTTTTAAAATAAGTTGATTTGTCTTTTTATGTTACTGAAAAAATGTCAGCCACTAGAAATGGGCTGATCACTCTTTCCACCTCTCCCTTTCTTGCAATGAGATCACATTTTTGTGTCAAGCTAGAAAAATCTACAATATATTAGAAAAGAAGATATGGTGCTAATCATGAGTTCATGAAAACTCTTCTGTAAGATCCACTCATCATCACCACTGTTGAGGAATACTCCAACTCACAAGCAAAACTTTGTCAGTGTCCCATGATTTTTGGTAGGTAACAAAAACTGTCGATGAACTGTAATTATTCTCTCTTCAGAAAAAAAGTGTTGTTGAAAAATAGCTTGGGTTTGGAAAATTGGGGGATGTGAGTGGACTTGAATTCTACTTTCAGATGGAGGTTCAGGTATCTGACTGAATGTCATGTGGTTGGGGAAGAAAAGCTAGTAAGTATTTCATATGTTATTGTCATAAACAGTTAAAAATCAGGTGACTGAGAAGCTCTATGTGTTACATTTGTCCCTTTGCTTATCTTCCCACTGCAATGGTGCTGTCTCCTCAGTGGCTCTGAAATATCTGCCAGCTTCAGGGTGCTCTTTGTTGTCTAAGGCCCATTGCTTTTCAGGTCACATCTGAAAATCTTGCGTAACTCTTTAATTTCTCTCTTGCTACTCCAGTAATTATTATTATATCCAGAAAATTATATTAAAAAAAAATTAGGGTCACAAAGTCAAGCACTCAAATTAGAAAACATTAAAATTAAAATTGCCCATGCAACCTTCATTTGGCTCCCTTTGGAATATGCATTATAATGGTCTTTAATTACATCATCACAGAGTATTTTTTTTTTTACATGGGATCCTGCAATCGTTCAGTCGGCGATGGTCCTTTCTTAATTAGGAGTATTCAGTATTTTGTTCTCTTGTCCTTGTTCAGTGTGTGGACATCCCTTATTGAGTTCAAACTATTCAGACTGCACTCTTTAAGCAGAAATTATTGATTTTTTTAATGTTATTTTAAAAATGAAATTCATTAATATAATGTCAGGCATTACTTCATATTCACAAAATCCTCATAAGGTTAAGAGATTGGATTATGTCCATTTTATAGATGGGCAATGGCCATGTAGAGAAATTAAGCTTAAATGTATTCACTAGTTTTGGGTGCCCAGTCTGGGGTGTTCGTAGACTCTGATTCTTTAGTGTGCTTAGCATGGCTTAATTCTGCACATATTCAGGCTATGGGCTCTAGTGAATTCTCTGTTTCTTCTAAATGCTCAGAAATTTGACTTGGGATCTGTAGTGGCAAAACCTACAAGACAAAGATTTAAGAACAAGCAAAGGAAAGCTGTTAAAAAGTTATTAAAAAGTTTGGAATAAAACTTTTTCACAGGGCTGCTAAGGAAAAGGCTAACATCTAATCCAGATCTGCAAAGCAGATACAGCTGCTTTATTTCTTTCTGAAGCTCCTTCCATTCACTATGTATTTAACAAAAAGTTAATGTGTGGTATAAAGAGCATATGACTATGCAATGTTAGTACATTAGGTGTAAAGATCTTCCGAATAAGAGTGATTTTCTGAAGTGAAGAAGGAAGCATCAACTGACAACATCAAGAAGTTTAATAACTGATATAATGAGATAAAATTTTAGTTATGGACGTTATCTAAATTTTTCTGCTGCTTTAAATTTGATTTTATGTAGATCTCTTTGTGTGTAATGATTGAGACAGAAAGCTATATTTATATGTATTGATTACATTAATTTCAAATAACAGCATAATATATGTATTTTTGGACATATAGTCAAACAAGGAACATATAACCAGGCCATCAACAGCACTGGAGTCTTTAAATCCCCACTGTCGTCCTTTGGTCTTCGAGCTAACAGAGCAGATGTAGTGCTAGGGGCTTTCATCCACCAAGTGTATCATTTCTTTTTCAGTTGTGGGCTATAGCTGCTGCTAGAAGGATTCACACATCTTCACTGCTGATGGAGGACATCAGAGTACTAGATTTCACCAGGGGATCTGGACTGATTCTCACTGTAATCAGGTTAAAGGTACTGCATACTGACTTCATCATTCTTCTAGCTTCTCCTTAGTCCAGTATCAGCTTTCTTCCCTTACAGCCTATCCCAGTTCTCACTCACCACCTCACTTCTCGCTTGCTTTCTTATTCACAGGATTTCTTCCCATAGATCCCATTCATCTCTGTGTTCCTTCCATGATCAAATTTTTGATTCTCTGCATTTGAACTGAGCAACGTTTTCCATCATGATGTTTGAATATTGGAGGACAGTGACAGTGCAAGCACATGTCAGATCTTTTAACTCCTTTGCTACATACTGCATGTGGAAATGTTTGTTTCAGTGAGATTACCAGATTGAGGACCTTCTAAAATGGGACAATAAGGAAAAACAGGTTACCAGTAGACAAAATTGACACAAACCTGACAGGCAAACATAACAGAGAGAAAACCAAGAACAAACCTTGTCAGTCACACTAATTGATGGGTAATCAAAAAACTACATACAAACCAAGACATTGCAGCCAATCAGAATGGAAACCCAAATGTTCAGGGTGTTGGGGCAGGGGCTTCAGGAGTGCTAAGCAAACCAATGACGTAGTATGCAGGGGAAGGAAATGGGAGGAACAAAGGAGACATAGACAGAGGGATTAAAGGGGCTGGTTGTGTGTAAAATGGGGCGGGCCAGCCACTATCCTTGTTTGATTAAGACCTGTGCCTGCTTGCTGCAGTCTGTCCTGTCTGCTTCTCAAATCCTTTCTTACCTCTTTCGCTGCATAATCTCACTCTCTGTCTGCTGGGTGAGCGCTGCTGCAAGGACTAAGTGCCAGCTACGGGAGTATATCGGTGTGTGTGGACGTGAGCTGGCTACTGGATCAATTTTGCTGCTGGTTTAACCTGCAGCTGCCAAGTCAGGGACCCTGGGTCCCTGAGTGCCCTGGGCTGGGCTCCAACAGCTGGGCAAGGAGAGAGCTCTGGGCTAGAGCTGCCAGAGGAGGCATTTGCTCTTAATGTCCCTTAACAGAAAAGTTTTTCACTTGGTAGAAGTATTTCCAAAGAGTAAATTGGGCAGCACATCATTTTCAAGCATTGTAACAATAATCCAACCTGATGCTTGGTGCCAACTGTAATAGAAAGTTTTTCTTTCATATGCAGGGCTAATGATCCCATTTTTAACAGAAAAGCTTTTTGTACTATTTATTTTGCCGGTCACAATACCTATACATGATAATCTTTAAAAAGATTGTACAGTTCTGAACAAGGTAATGAAAAATTTCAAGACAAAATTAATATGTGGTATCCTTTATCTTATTTAAATAAGGCTTGGTTCAAATTCCTATTTAAGATCATAATATGAATGATAAAATGTCCATTACACTTATTCAGGCATGGGTGGAATTCAAATTTATAAATATCAATTGTTTCAAGGTTGTGCAGTTATGCATAATGTTCTTTACTGTATATTGCTACAGCAGGAAAAGATTGCAGAATCACTTTCTCATGACTGTTGAAAACAACTGGTAAACTCTCTGCTTCCTACATGCTTTCGTAGGTAAAGTTTTCCCAATTGTAACACTTGCTCAGAATATTATGGTTTAATGTCAAGTTTATTTTTTTTTTCAATAAACAGTGAAAATGATCTCTACAGTAACTGGTAGCTCAAGCACTGAGGTTATTTGAGAAAATTGAGTTGTGCTGAGGGGCAACTGTGGTTATCAAGTGTGTAGTGCCTGTAAACAAACAGAAAAAGATGCATATTCCCTCAGCAAAAACTGCTTCCAGGTAGCAGAGAATGTCAGTAAGTAGGTGTATGAGGAGGCTGTAGCAAATAGTGCAGACAGAGGAGGAAGGCCTGTGTAATGCTGTGACACTGCACAGAAGACCAATGTGTAACATTAAAATAAGCAGTTTTCCAGCTACAGCTGGCCATGCATATCACAGTGTACAGCTGGAATATCTAATGTAGCATCTGCTTCTCTAGGTAAGGCTTTCATTTTCTCTTTCAGGCAGTTAGAATCTCAATTTTTTTATTTGCTAAGTCCAATGTGCTTGACAGAAGAAAAAAAGACTGCAGAGTTGTCACAATCTCAAAGTACATTCCTTTGACAGTGAAGGAGACCCCAGAAATTATGCACAGTACGCTGCAGTGAGAACATGAAAAGCATTTGCTTTCCTGCCTGCTGAACCCCAGTCATCTCTTCTTGACACAAGATGGAGAATGAGGGACAAGGAGTAGACAGAAAGGTAGAAAGAAAAGCTTTAATTTTACTGTTGGAGCAAGTCACAAAAGAATGGACATTTTTCAGAGCTGGAGTTCATTGCTTTGCTTATAGTTTTGCAATTTAGGGCATATAAATCTCTTAATAAGATGCGAATTAAAATTTGTCTGTGCAGAATTTGTTTTGTCACAGAAACCTTGGGGTTTTTTTCAATGTTGTTTTTCTTGACTAATATTTAAAAGAAGTTTTAAATACACTTACACATAGGCACACTCTTCTGCTTTATATGTATGTATTTGTTGTACTGGAAAAAGATGTGATTTTTAATTTATCAACAGATAGTAGGGAAATTAAAAATTAAGAATGCACTTTAATACAGTTTGTGTGCCTGCAGGTTTGACCCCACTGAATAAACAGTGAAGTTTGTTTAGTTTTCCAACAGTCCTTCCAGGCTATGGCAGCTTAGTCTTTTTAATAATGTTACTTTGCCTCTGGATAAAAGCCTGCTGCATATACTGACTCCACAAATGAATGTACAAATATTAAAAGGGGAAAAGGGATTTATACCTGAATATTGGATTGATCTAATTACATTACAGAACCAACTAAAATCACTTCTCAGGAAAACAGACCGCTAAATTTAATGCATAATTGTATACCGATTTTGCAAAAGTAAACCAGTTATGTCACTGACATACTCACATGGAATGTGATTGATGGTTCCAGGCTTTTGGTGAACATAAATGCCCTGTTGAAAAATACAGGGTTTTTACTTCCTAATGCCAGGTTGGTTGTATACACTGCCGATTTCTATCTCTACATTTCTCCCTCTCCAGATCCCTTGAATGCAATCTTTCCATCACTACTTTCTTCATGGAATTCGTGCAGCCTTTCCCTCCTTTTGCTGACAAGTGTCACCTTTGCTGACAATTTCCTCACTCTCCCTAGAGTACCAGCTGCTTCCTTACTTCTTGCTTCCTGTGTAGTTCTCCCATCTCCATCCCATTTTTCAGTGGTACTGTCGGGTTTTTCTGCAACTCTTTGAAGCACACATGTCATTCTGCTTATCCCGTAAAGGCTTCAATTTCTCTATAATCCTGACCAATTCTTTTCCTCCTAATTACTTTTTTTTTTCTCCTCCTTATTCCATTCAGTGGAGGAACAAGGAACAAGCACTGTAGTGTGATGCTTGAACATGTGAAGCTTAGCTTCTGTGTTGCTGTGCTGCAGGATACGGGGATGAACTCCAAGGTCAAAAGCTCAGCGAGGCAAGTATAGGTGAAAGAAGATATACGCTCCTTCAAGTCTGGGGCTTTCTTGTGAAGCAGTTAAAGAAAAGCAACACACAACATCAAAACAGCAAGTAGCCCAAAGTAATCTTATTTCTCTTATCTTGATAGTCTGTGTTTTTTCAAAGAGGAAAATACTTGCTGTCAACAACACAGCAGTAACTTTTAATGTCTACATCAGCTTTGTGATCTTCGGTTCTTTTGCCAGAACAGTATTACATTTTTACTGTCTTAAACAATATGTTTACTTCCATCCTCCAGCTATCCTTTCTCATTTTGTCAGGTAGGATAAGAAAACTGAAACTCCACTGGAAAAAAAAAAAAAAAAAAGAGCAAACAGAAAAGAAGTTATTAACTCAAGCTAAGGTAGGTTATTTTCTCACATTTCCTGCAGAGACATGTTACAAACCAAAGGAGAATCAATCCTGAGCTGCAAAAGTATTCTTCTGCTTTCTGCAATTCCTACAGATTTGCTTCTTATTCCTTTTCTGAAATATGTTTGGTTGGTTTTGCCGAGACAGTGCTATTAAAGCTTAAATTAGACTTGGAAGAAATTAGACTATAGGCCAAGTGGAAGAAAACTGATTGAAATCAGCCCAGAAGAGGAGAGGTTTCAAGTTGATAGCCTGTGTTCATTCCAGTAAGTCGATGTGGTTCAGCAGATGACTAGAGCTGTATCAAAGATAAGAGTAAGTAGTCAGAAATATGAGGGAACCCAGCAAAAAAATAGTGACTGAAGCAAAACTGTGGAATGTAAAAGGAGGGGAGAGGGGAGATTTTTAAGAGATGGAGGAGAAAGTGGTATTTGATAGTCTGAATGATTAATAATGAAGACACTTGAAAAAGATTCTAAAAGTTCGAAGCTATACTAAATTTAACAGACGAACATTAGGGAAAAGGCTAAACCCTCAGGAATCAGGAGAAAGTTATATAGTAGGTAATTTTACAACCTCTTTATCACAGGCTTAATAGGAAGGATTATCTTTGCTACAATAAGTTTATTCCTAAATCCTGACTCCTAAAAACTTTATATGGAAAGAAGAATAAAAAAACCTCTGGAACAACTGTCATCGTCCTGAAAAAGATTTAATGGACAAGCAATTAAATGTGTCATTTTGTCACCATTTAGTGAAATAAATGTTTTTGTTATCAGCCAGGAGAAAGGTTTTCTGTGTGCTCTGTGCTCATTTACAGACAGAAAACCTAAGTCTCCTGAAGATGCAGTTGAAAGTGCGATAGTAGACTTTAGGTTTTCCTATTTTTTTTCAGGAAATGCACGCTGCATGTTAAGAAGATAAAACAAGAAAATATACTGAAAAGATAAGTTTGTATTTCTTTTAACTGCACTAAAGGCGCTAATTTAGACTACAGTAGGATAATTTAGTACCTGGTTTAGTTGTGGAATTAGTTTAAGCTGTGGCTGACTACATAACACAGTGATACACTGTTCCTCTCACTTCCCTTTGGTCTACACAGGATAGGTATGATCTTTAAAAAATGGGTTTTTTAACATATGGTTGTAATACCTTTTTGTAATTAAGTCAGTGTATTTATTATCAATATATCAACAAAGCTGAGTAATATATTCATGAGTGAAGCCTCTGAAAAAATCCTAGTCTTAGGGGTCATAATTCATGAATGAATTAAGAAAAATTATCCTTTATGATTATCATTTTGAGCTGTCACTGTGTATATACCTGAAATACGGTATTAACATTACATTCATATCATAATACTCCAAGTACTCTATTTCATCACATACTAGTAAGTTGCCATAAAATTATTTCAAGATTCGAAGAGCCTCTGAGTTTTTCTGGGTTAGTTGGTAGATCTGGTCAGCCTAGGTATTTTCCTATGAACTTTCTATAATCCTTTGAGACATTTTTCATCTAAAGAACCCCAGCTGAAAATGAGCAGAGACTTGGGCCTGGCTCACACCCAGGAAGACATCCTTTGAAAACAGATGATCATTGTCATTGGTACTTGTTTCCCACTACCTTTTCTGAAGAAACTACAAAGGCATCAGGATCAGACTCTTGCTCAATAATGCTCTATGCAGTGCTCTTCTGGTTTCAGTCTAATTAACCAGTCATTGATTTTCAGAAAATAATAACAATCTCCTGATGACAAGAAATTTGGAGGTCCTGAGACTCTGAGTCTAGGATGTAAATAAGAATAGGAGCTTAGGTTCTTGTTCAGGATAGAGTAGCGTAATGTTGTAGCCATAAAGGGAGTTAGTTATTTTGCTTTACAGTGCTAGAGGATCATCGAATGGCCTGGGCTGGAAGGGACCTTAGAGATCATTTTAATCCAACCTCCTTGTTGTGGGCAGGGACGCCACCTCTTGACTAGGTCAGGCAACACATGAGAACCGAACGGGAATCGAACCCGCGACCTTTGGTGTTTCAAGCATCACGGATCTCACTTAACGGTACGTGAGGACATGAAAAAGATCACTTCTAGTCCTTCCTGCAATCCCTTCCTGCTACCAATCTAAATAGTGTAGTGAAAAAAATACAAAAACCTGTACATATGTACAGACGGCTATAAGGCTTTTATATCCTGCAATCCATCTGCAAAAATTGGTGGACATCCATTTGGTAAACTCCTTGAAGGTGTCCAGGTTCATGTCTCTAGGTGTCACCTTTAACTCTTCTGCTGTTTGTCATTCCTCATGTAGCTGTCTCCTTCAGCTACACCAGAAAATGAGATAATAATACAGGTGAGTGATACAAGGAATGCCAAATGATCTGAATTTGGGAAATTCCCTTTGCCTTGTCAATGATCTGAAGATGCAGAGTGCAGGAAAGACTGATCTCCAGAGATGAAAAATGGTTGAGTGATTCTTTCAGATGAGATAGAAAATGTCTTTTGCTATATTAACTCTCCTTTCCAGGAGAATAAAAAAGGATGGTAAAGGAAGTTTCCATCAAAGACAGTGGACTTTGGCATATTTGATTGTAAAAATGCAGGAAGACTTGCGTTATTATGTCACTATCCCTGAAAATTAGTTCTTTTACTAGACTGTGTGAAATCATTTTGGTGGAAGATGAAGTTGCTGCTTCAGCGCTCAAGCTGTGGTCTATAAGAAGAGAGTGAGACAGATGCACAATGAAGTTACACAGATGAAAAACAGTGCTTGACATTCATTATTTTCCTATTTATGCCTGGTACATAGCAAATTATTGCCTTCTGAGATGTAATTTATAATATTGTCAGTGATTCTAACTTTAACCTGTGCTTATCATTATTTCTCATCCTCTTTTATATATAGACTATTTTCCTTCTCATTTGTTGTACCTTTTGATAAATTAGATGACAGGTTTTGGGGAGCAGTAGCCGTATTTTGCTGAATTCTCTCTGCTGTGAAATAAGCCCTGCTTTGGACTCAAACAAATGTTTTCCAACACTCTAAAGAGAAAACAAGTAGCTTCAAAATGAATTGAGTTGAAAATAGGGGCCTCATCCTGCATTAATTGCAGATGTTTCACTGTCTTATTTAATATTTTGTACATCAACAATGGTGTGTCGGGAAACTCGTTTTGGCCAAAATGAAAGCAAAATGAATTTTGTGTGTTCCACTGTCCTTGTAACTAGACATCTAAAGGCATAAAATCTTGCAATTTGAATTCGGTGGGTTTTCCTGTGCTTTACCATCATTAACATCACTATCTGATTTTATACTCCTGACACATAGGAGAGAAGGCCCCCTGGTTTAGATCTAATGTATTTGCCAAGTGCCAATTATATTTATCTGTCCCCCAGCCTTTTTTTTTTCCCTTCACTGAAAACACCAGATTGTATTTACTCAGCTGAGTCTCTCATGCTGATAAACAGCAGGCGTGCTGACACCTTACCACAGGTCACTAGGGAGCTAGTTTCTTCAATGTATTTGAATATTCTGTTGGCTGATGTTGTCAAAAGCGGAATATGGATGTGCACGTTCTGCAGCTCTGACTTATCATGGGATGTTTCACATGAAATGAGAAGCAGAGCAGAGTTAGTCATGTGAGAATCTCTCCTGCTTTCTCTCTATGCTTCACTGCTTCTTGTCTCCATCTGTGAAAGCTATACATAGGCTTTGAACACCCAGAGCGAAGTGCTCAAATAATCAAAGATAAACTCTTATATGTGGAAATAACCAGCAAGTGTAAAACCTTTTTTTTGGTAAATCGTTGTTTTAAATGGGATATACTGGACTTGAAAAAAATTTAATGTATAGACAAATACTGTTATCATTTTTTTGTTGTTGTTTTAAAAGGAAACATCATGAAAGGTAGTAGAATTAAACATTCATTAGAATACTGTAAGGCACAGTATAAAAAAATTTTCAAGTCATTACAAATGAAAATGGCACTTAGAGCTCATCATCTCTTTATTTCTCTGTAACCTCAGACATATGTTTGGCACTTCTCTGGGTTTGGCTGGGGTAGAGTTAAATTTCTTCGTAGCAGCTAGTATAGTGCTGTGGTTTGGATTTAGGATGAGAATAATGGTTTAGATACTGCTGAGTAGTACTTACACAGAGTCGAGGCCTCTTCTGCCCCTCACCTCCCCCCTAGTGAGGAGGCAGGGGGTGCACAAGAAGTTGGGAGGGGACACAGCTGAGACAGCTGACCCCAACTGGCCAAAGGGATATTCCATAATATGTGATGTCATGTTCAGCTATAAAGCTGAGGAAGGAGGAGGAAGCGGGGGACGCTGCGAGTGATGGTGTTTGTCTTCCCAAGTCACGGTTACGTGTGACAAAGCCCTGCCTTCCTGGGATGGCTGAACACTTGCCTGCCCATGGGAAGTGGGGAATGAACTCCGTGTTTTGCTTTGTTTCTGTGCATGGCTTTTGCTTTACCTGTTAAACTGTCTCGATCTAAACACTGGAGTTTTCTCACTTTTCTGATTCTTTTCCCCATCCTACCAGTGAGCAAGTGACTGCATGTGGCTTAGTCACTGGCTGGTTTTAAACTACAGCAGCAGTTCAACGTGCTGGAGAACTGAGTAGATGAAGAATTGTCTAGGCCAGAGGTTATAATGCAGATAGGTGGCATGAAAAATTAGGAAATATTTTTGGCGGGAAATGTAGTGGCTGTCTGTATGAGGAGAATACAGTTCAACCGAAAAAGGAAGATATACTGAAGGATTTTATTTCACTGATAATTTAGAATAGTTCGGTTTGTTTGCGTGGTATGTTGCTATTCTAATTTAAGTCAGGGTCTGAAAGAAGGGTGTTTTGAGATAAAGAGCTAAATTTCACTATGGAAATATTAAAACAGAATACTCAAAAATCTGTTTTAAAATGTAAAATAGATACTTAACGTTTTTCCATATCCTTTTTTAAGCTAAAACTGTCTAACAGAACTAAAGTTCATGCCTGTGACACGACATGTACCAGTTTTATCTGTATACAGTTTAAGCCTATACAAGAGTTTCTGTACTTTAGTTTTAGATACAAAGAAATTATTCTTTTTTTTCTGTGCTTGAGAAGTTGCATAAAATTAAAAGCCTTTTATGCAGCTTCTGAAATTAGTAGGCCTAGATGTACTTGCTTTCACACCAAGAGATATAATGAAAAGCAAAGAATTTCTATGTTATGAATGAGATTCAACATGCAATGTTTACTTGAAATATATTTCAGTGAGATTGCCAACAAAATTTTCAAATAATGCAAATTCAATTTTGTATTACTGACTTATTAATCATCATCATCACAAATCAATTCAATGTTTTCTGATTAATAATTATGGCTATTCCTTTTTGCACATACCTTGGAATAAATACATAATTTCCAAGTAAATACAGAGGATTTAATGTGGAATGCTAAATCACAAGACTAAATAAGTGAGTAATACTATGTTTGATTACTTTGTAAAGTTCAATGTTTTGTTGGTATTTTACCTTTTTAAGGTTTTCATGTTTTCTTTATTTCAATTTATTTGCCTATTTCACTTTTGTTAGTGCTTAGCAGATTCTAGTCAAAGTTCTAGAGTATAAACTGAATATAGTTATTTTCCCCCTGATGTGTCATTCTTACAGCAAATTTTACATTTCTCGCTTCTGTTGCAATACATGCAAAGTCTATCAATGAAGTCAAAATCCTGACTAGCTACTTCCTTCCTCTGAGTTCGTTTGTTAATTAAAAACAGATGTTGTAGACTGTTAATCAGTAGAAACTTCTATGATAAATCTTACTAAGTAATATGAAATATAAGTGTAAGAAGGTGGGACATAGGAGGAGTTCCAAAGATCTCTTTCTCTTTGTTATTTGAATGTGTTATAAGGGAAACTCCTGTAAACAAAGAAATACAACTATGCCAGCTTTATGAATCCGAATGTAGGTATGAAGTAGGTCGTCTTTGCTTATTTCACACATGTAATTTTGATTTTGTTGCCTGTGTTTTAGAGATGAACCTCTAGTATGTTTTTTTGTCCCATGACAGGAGAAAGTGCAGTCTAAGCCTGACCTGGAAAGTAAGCTTGGAAAAGCATAAACAGAGAAGAGTTCGAGGCCAAACTAAAGGTTGGTATCCCTCTACCTCAAATTACCACTATTAGAAATTCACATCACACATTCATAAAATTCAGGTTTGTGACTCCACTACGTGTTTCCTTTCGTTACTGACTTGCCTTATATCCAGTAACTATGTAGGAGAAGGTCCTCTTCCCTAAGAGGACGCTTATAAAAGCAGTACATGATCATGGCTTCTGCAATAGTTTCAGGAAAAAAATAATTGAATAATCCTACTTAATTGAAATAAATTCTTGGTAATTAATGATAAATTTCAAGATATTTTTGTAATATAAATATTAATTATAAATTCAAAACATGCTTTTTACTATTTAGTATGTAGGCCTTTTAAAAAAGAAATAGCACGTTTTGAGCATGTTTTCTTTGAATTCTAATATTATTTCTATGTTCCTACAGCACATTACAGGATCAGGTTACTACTTGTTTTTCTCCTCTTCCTTTGACCCCTTTCATCCCCCCCACCAGCTGCCCATAATTGTAAAAAAAAATAAAGCAGAACAGAATAGTCCAATGGCCTTATATAAATTTATTTGGAACAACTTTCAAAAAAGCATCTTTTCTGCTATTTTAATTTGGAAGTGAGCCTTTTGCATTCTTAATTTAATTCCATAAAATCTCACTTGCACAAAAGGTTTATCTTAATCGTTTTTTAAATACCATTGTCAGGATGCCCCGTAGCAATCTGATTGTGATTCTTAATGGCATCCAGCTGGGCAGGAATGGTTGCAGCAAGATGTCCACCAAACTCAAAGAATCTTTTTAGCTTGGAAGTAAAAATGCACTATTAATTTTCAGAGTGACTCTCATCTGCGTTCCATTTTCTTTTATGCAGATTGTTGAAGGCTCTTTCCAGAAAAGCCGTAGCTGAAGCAAGTGTGCCGACTTGTAGCTTGAGGACCTCAAAGAGGTATGTATCCTGGAAAAAATGTCAGAGGGAGAATCAGAAGGTTTTAAGTTCTCATTTCATTGTAATTCATATAAGATCAAAGAAAATTTTGCATTTGATTTATTCCTGAGAATTGACAGAAGCAAGAAGAATGAGTATTTTGAGGCATCTCTTCCCTTCACTTCATGACTTCTATGTTTAATTGCTCTTCCTGACACCCTTGCTTCTATGTATAATAGGTCTTTCACCAGAGCATTGGCAGATCACTAGCATTACAATTCTATGTTGTAGCTTCTTCATAAATTAGGTACAAAAGGATTGGGAAGAGGCTGTTTAAGCTCACACATGGTTGTATTGACTTTTTGCCTAGTGTGGTGAAAAGGCAAAAGAAGAGTAACAGTTATACTCTCTTTGAGGATATTCAGTTTAAAAAATACATCTACAAAACCAAGGATTGTACAACCCGCACTTCTTAACTGTGGAGAGATGAACAGGTTATTGGTTCATTAACTCAAAAGTGTATTTTATCCCAGGATTTTCCAGATTTCTAAATTGAAATCAGTTGAATATAGAATATGAACGTGTCCCTGTATTTCAAACAGAATGAAAGGACATAGTGAGCATACTGAATATTTTGTGGGGAGGTTTCTGCATACATGCTGTACCATGTATTTGATGGTTGTTTATAAAACATGATTCACAATATGAGAGTCAGAAAGGCAGCTGTAATATGAGGTTAATCCTCACTTTCCCATTTAGTTGGATTTGATAATTGATTATTGTTTTACTTTTCTGATTGTGCAGATGAGACTTTGATCGGTTCAAACGAGCCAATCACGATAAATTTCATTGTTCTGTGTGCAGTAAAACTGGTCTTTATATTGACAAAAGTGAGGATTTTGTTTTTATCAAATATACAGCTGCAAGCAATAGCCCTATCCTATGATGCATGACAAAATAGTTGTCAAAAGCAAAGACATGATACATATCAGGAATGTCCAGTTACACAAATAAAATATCATATTTGGATCAGCATGAAACAATGGTGGAGATTTCCCTAAAAAATTATGCATGAGCACTATTCTTTTTTTTATTGAAGTAGTACTTATGGACAACAAATGTATGTGAATTTAGTACTGTATAGAAATAAGTTAGTGATTTTTTTTACTGAATAACTCTTCAAAATGCAACTGAAAATGCAAGATGTCCTTTGGTAGTGCAAAGTGGATTTTCTGTCACTTGCTACGGGCTGAGTTCTTGAAATGAAAGAGTCATATACAAAAGAATAGGTCTGCTCAGCTATGGATAGCTTAAAGTGTGCTTACTAACTTGTTTTTTTGTTATTGTTTCATCTTCAGTATTGTTATTTTTTCTCACTGAGCTCTCTGTCTGTTAAACCCAGTCCCAGTTTTTCACATGCCGAAAATCCTTTGGGCTGTGATTTGAAAAGACACTTGCAGAATTAAACACCTGTTTTATGAAACAAACAGGGGAAAAAAAAGCACTAATCGCCACCTCACTGCTTTAAAACTCCTGCCTAATGACTGTAGAAAGAAAGATTTTGTAGACTTTTCCTTTTCTAGTTTTCCATAGTTATTAAATCATCAAATGCATTTTTATTTCTCAACCTTTTTTCAATTTGTTGTAACTACTCTCTTTTCCTACTTCTAGTATTTTCTTTTTCATTGCTTTTTGTAGATTTAATTTTGATTTTCATTCAAATCTAAATGCTGTTCTTTCTTTCCAGGCACCCAATCTGATGGGTAAAGTGGTTACTGTGTCATCTTAAAACACCTATTTTGATTTTTTTTTTC
This sequence comes from Trogon surrucura, assembly GCA_020746105.1. Lineage (NCBI taxonomy): Eukaryota > Metazoa > Chordata > Aves > Trogoniformes > Trogonidae > Trogon > Trogon surrucura. The sequence continues at coordinate 9,912,564 of CM036620.1, read as the reverse complement.
TCCTGCTTTTTCAAAACATACAAAAAAAATCCTTTCTCATTTTCTGATTTTTTTTCCTCATTCACAAGCTATACTGAATAAACTGCTTTGACTTTAAAATGCCACGCTCATTTTCTTTCCTTCCGTATTCATTTGCTTGGGACAGCTTTGAGATCGGTACATTCTGCTAAAGACCAAAGGCAAATTTGAACATATGGTAGCACTCCTAAACTACGCAAATAATTCACTAATCTACTCTTTCTACCCCCAACCACTTGGATTTCACATTTATTTCTATTATATGCACTTGTTAAGGAGAATCATCTTCCAAGTGTACCAACATGTGAAGCAATTGATATTATTTTCTCATGAGTGCAAACAATACAGTTCCTTCTTCTGTGTTGGAGGCTACAGTAGAAATGCCTTTGCATTTACTCAATGTTTTAGCACGTGCTAAAATGCTTACAACCTAAAAATGGAGAAAACTGTTGAGCCATTATCATTAACTGTGGTTTTTTATTTGGTGAGTTGCTGAATCTGAAACAAGGGTATGTGTCTTGAAAAACTAATAACCTTCCCCATAAAAATGAACACAATATTGTGTTGAAGGTTGATTTTAAGTAATTATCAACATTTTCTGTCTTCATAAAAAAACCCAAAACTTAATTCATCGCAGAATTGTTAAATTAAAATAAAAGAAAAAACACCTTTGTTTCAGAGCAATTGCTTTTAAAGTAAGATAGCTGTGATGTTATGTATGACTGCAAATATTTTCCATAAAACAAAAATGTATTTTAATAATAGACCTCTGATCAAACACAGACTGTGATGTAGGAGACAGAAGACTTTGATCTTTGAAGTGAAGAATAACAATACAAATCTCATGTTCAGTAAAAAACATTCTTGATTTGGAGAGTGAACAAGTCAAATCTTTGAAAAACGGCTTACAAAGTTAAGGAGAAAAAATTACTTTTTTGCAACTATGTTTAGAATTTTACATAATGGCACAGGTAAAAACTCACTCTATTTTCCATTGCTGGAATATCTAAAAAAACCTACCATTACATTAAGTGACATCCATTTCTCTTTTGGATAGCATATGTATTAGATGCTGAGTGAATGAATTGGTTCTTTTGCTTCCTACATTATATATGATTTTAGGTTTGTCACGGACACTGCCAGTAAAGAAAGGGTATAAAACACAGTGGTCCTGTATGTAAATAGCGTACTACTCCAGCTGATAATGGCAAATAACTTGTTGATAAACAGACAGGTTCTGAGCATATTTATTAAAATGGATATAATTAAATTTAATGGGCATGCCATTTTCAGTGTTTAAAGTAGAGAGTGATAGTACACAGAATAAGATGAAGTATGTAAGAAATGTACACTTTCTATAAATTATGTTCCCAAGACTGCGTTTTAGAAGAGGCATAGTGGAAAATAAAGATGAAGAGATATTGGTTGTGATGAATTATTCATAGTGTAGCAACAGGACAATATTTATTCTCAGTAATGCACTTGTACCTCTGGAGAGCTGAAATTCATCAAAGCTTGTTTATTGTTGATTTATGATCGAAAAAAATAAGAAATATTCTATTGTCGTAATTTTCGAAATGATCAAAATTTCTCCCTAGAAGATAAAGGGGATGTTTGTGGTAAGGAATTCCACGGGAAAAAAAAAAAAAAGGCTTATGACAAATCAAAATATTAATCATGACCTTCTTCTGGCTGGAGCTATTAAAATTAAGTTTCTCCATTCTGAATAGACGTATATAGTGGGCTTTACTTCTCTGAATAAAAAAACTTATACATTTGTTATTAGTTTTTTTTTAATTCTAATGAAATATTTTATCACTGAAATCTCTGTAAAATCTGGAATAATTTTATGAGATCAGGACTGCTAAAGTCAGCACAGCTATACTCACTAAGGCCACTTCAACAAGAAAACCAAACTTTTTTAGACTATTTCATAGGCAGCTAGATTTTCAAAGCAATTTGACACCTGTGAACCTCCACTATGACCTACAGCAGATGCTGAATTAAGAGCTGTGATTATGAGAGCGAACTAACTGTGTGTTTTGAGTTTTTTGAACTGCTTTAATGACTTTCAGGGTCACTGTTCTCTGTGGCTGCTGCCTCCCTCGGCTGGCGGCAGGGAACTCTTTATGGAGGGTGACCTTCGGAGGAGCCACCTGGCACTTGCACCGACCAAAGGCAAAGTTTCCTCCCGCTGCTGAGGAGCGTGCTGGTTCTGGGGATCTGCAGTCCATGCAGCCTGCTTACCCTCTTCCCTCCTGAAATCTCCCTCCTCGACTGTCACCTGCGCTGTCCTTGCGAGATGTTGCATTTCGGTCGGGTAAGCAATTCGCTTATAGCTCTGAATAGAGAGAGGTGTCGAAGCACCAAGATTAGGGGCTTGTGGTTGATTTCTCCCTCCCACCCCATCAAGATGTACCGTGTAGTAGATCAAAAGTGTACAGAGTCTTGACACCCTAGGAAAGTGAAAGTCACTGGCCAGAAACATTGAAGGGGAGAAATGTCTCTCACATACGTGAGTAACCTGGCATGATTGACAGTGCAAGGAGGACAGTGCAATTGCAGAACGGCTGCTGTGTATAAATACAAACAGGGTTACTCCCTGAGAAAGGGAGAGGACTAAAATAAAAATATTTTTAAAAGATGAGTAGTTATAACCTGGTCATGAGTAAAAATAACAAATTAGAAGGCCCTTAATGTCTTGCTAAAGCTTCCTAGCAAGTAAAAGCTGGCTTTCACTGGAAATACAGGGAAAAAAAAGTTAAGTAATAAGAGGCTTCTAAGACAGGGATCAATAATTTTATGAAGGCAGTTTTGTGACATGGGTGTCTGATGTGACAGAATAACTCATGAAATCTATTTTTGTTCAACAAAGCCCATATTGGCTCTTTATTGGCTCTATAAAATATAGCTTGCTTGAAACAAAGAACAAATCAATAACATTGGAGAATGCTAATAAGTAATAAGGGAGTTTATTAGGTTAAGTATTGTGGCTTTATATGGGGTTACTATGGGCTAAAAATCAGATATTTCCAAGGTAAATTTTGGGAAGAAATTGACAGTCATTTAGAAAGATCTGAACAAAGTATTGGTTTCAAAATATCCTGTTCTTTATCTGGTGCTCTGACATTATACTATTTCAGTTGAGGCCAACGCGCTCTATTATTATTATCGTGGATTATTAAAAATAAGATCTTGAATAGCCGTCATATGCATGAAAGTTTTGAATGCTTTGAAGACTACTGAAATGCTTTACTACAGTGTTTGTGCATGCTTCAGGTTCTCTGCTCTCCCTGCTGTAAGGTGTGTTAATATCCACCCTGGATTTAGCACTAAAGAAACAATTTTCCAAGACTGTGTAAATTCTTAGAACTGGAAATAAGGATTTAGAACTGCAAGGGAGCCTGGTAGAAAGAAGCAATGAAAATCCCACTACAAAGCTCTCCCTGAGCTGTCATCCTGTGAAGTCACAGTGGCATTTGTGGTGACAAAAAGGTAGTGATGGGAATGCATAGTTGAGACTAAAATCTGTCTAAATTGCTACAGAAGAAATACAACGTGAAAAAGTTGCAGCAGAAGTGATAGTTCCTGTCCCTCTTACTGGTACAAACAGAATTGGATTGAGAGTACCTGACAAGTACTGGGCCCCTCATTACAGTTTACTTTTGATCACATATACTTCTGTTCCAAGTCCTCTTCAGAAACTAAGCACATTTCTGCTCATACTGGGACTACTAGCTTGAAACTATACTGTTGGATTTTGCTGAATACAAAACTTTACAGTGAAAGAATATGAGTGTTTAACAAGTTTGCATCTGAGGTTTGTTTGTAAAACCATCTGTGAAAAGCTTCTTAAAGAAACCCAGGAAAAAAATTGAAGATCTGTTTTGTCTGTTTCTCTATGAAGTTTATAAACTAGTCCTTCAGCTCAGCAACACACACTCTCAAGACTTCAAGCACATGAACAGACCTTTCTTCAAGGCATGTGGACAAGCCTGCAGCATCAGGATGTATCTAATACTAAGTAATAATGGCTGGAAAATTAAGAAATCGAAATTTCAATGTTGAAAGAAGGAGATAAAATTATTTACTCACTAGAAATCTGGTACGCAGAATCTTTCTTATGTTGTTTCCTTTTTGTTCTGATCATCTTCTAAATTGACAAGACCAAAGGAAGCTGTTAAAAAGCTTTGATGAAACTTGACTAGTATGTGGAAGTTGTCAGTGGGTTGAAAGCACGCAAACCCTTTGCAAAATTGGTATCAAAATCATGAAGCAGAAAAATGTTAAGTTTGAAAACTCTTTGAATTCTTATAGTTTTCATAATTAAAAAAAATAATAATGCTGACACCACCAAAAATTCTTAATTCCTAATTAAAAACGAACTCATTTTTCCACTTTATTAAGCCCTAATTTCAGGAAAATTAGGCTATAGCATGAAAACTTCATAGCCATTTCAACATCAATGCAGAAGAAATTTTCTAGTATGTATGATATGTGGAAATCCTATGCATTGAATATGTAATAGGAGAACAATTGAGAGCATTTTTAAGGTGTTTATTCAGAAAGAAAGTTTAAAAAAAGTCTGGTAAAAGAAGCAAAGGGACAGTTGCATCAAAATTCAGTTAGAGTAAGTTATCTCTCAGAAGTTGAATGAAATACAATTAGTAGATTTGTTTGGAATTTTTATTTATCTTTTTGTTATTTTTTTTTTTTATTCAAGCAATACCTAAGACATCACTGAACACGGGGTAAGAGAACAGAAAAAGGTAAACAGGAATTTAGTGTTGTAATTCAACAGGATTCTTAATGGACTAGACGGATGCTGAAAATTTTGTCAAAAATCATAGAATGGCCTAGTCTGGAAGGGACCTTTAAGAGATCTTTTTAATCCAACCTCCTTGTCATGGGCAGGGACACCTCTCAACTAGATCAGGCAACACATGAGGACCGAACGGGAATTGAACCCACAACCTTTGGTGTTTCAGCACCACACTCAACTGAGTGAGCTAAACCGGCCCTTAACTTGTGCACTTTCAGATTCTCTAGGTAGGTGTTCCCAGACTTGATCTGCTCCTACCCTGGGTGGTTCTTCACTCTCTCAGACCCAGCCAACGCCCTCTGTGATTTGGGTGGTGTAGTTCGAGTGGTTACCAGTGAAGACTGAGGCAAAAAAGTTGGTGAATATTTCAGCCTTCTCCACGTCTTCAATAACCAGGTCACCTGTATCCTTCTGGAGAGGCCCCACATTCTCTCACGTTTTTTCTTTTTCTCTTAAGTACCTGTAAAATCCTTTTCTGTTATTTCTAGTATTGCTGGCCAGGTTTGACTCTGTCAGGGCCTTAGCTTTTCTAACCTGGTCTCTGATTACACAAGCAACTTCCTTGTAATCATCCCAGGTTACCAGTCCCTGCTTCCACACTTTGCATGTTCCCCTTTTGTATTTGATTTTCACCAGGAGTTCTTTGTTTAGTTCTTTGTTCCATACAGGTCTCCTGGTGGTTTTGCCTGATTTCTTCCTTTTAGGAATGCAATGCCTTTGAACTTGGAGGAGACTATCTTTGAAAGTCAACCAGCTTTCTTGGGCTCCCAGTCCCTCCAGGGCTTTATCCCATGGCACACTACCAAGGAGGTTCCTGAAGAGGTCAAAGTCAGCTCTCCTGAAATCAAGGGTATCAGTCTTGCTGAACTTCCCCCTCTTAGCTGCCCTTAGGATCTCAAACTCCACCATCTCATGTTCACTGCAGCCAAGGCTACCCATAAGTTTAACGTTACCCACCAGCCCTTCCCTATTGAAGAGAACAAGGTCTAACATGGCACCTCTCCTCGTTGGTTCCTCTGTCACTTGGAGAAGGAAGTTACCATCAATGCATTCCAGGAATCCATAGATTGGCTTAAGAGCAGAGACTGGAAATATTCTAACATATGCCTTTATACACGCACGAAAAAAGATGTTGGAATGGTAGAGGAATCCATTATGTCGACTTTTCTCTTCTGATAACGTTAAGGTAAGAATATTAAACAGAGAATGCTTAAACGCACCGTCTTACTGATTAAATTCGATCAAGGAGAATGCCAGGCATACAGTTGCAAGAAAGCGACTGATGTGCCCAAACCCACAGGAAAACCTGTAAAAATAGTGTGAATAAACTTTACAAACAAAAAATAATTAGAAAGGAAGATGGAAAGGCATGTATGGAGTGATGGCAAATAAGCTTTGTTTCTTTGGATATCAGTGCGAGGAAAACAAGTCATGTGGACTCATATCCTAAGGAGAGCTCAAGTGAATTAAACAAAGAAAACAGCGTGATATAACTTTTGCATCTGAATGAGGCCGAAGGAAACAGTGCAGATGTTGTTCTTACAGGCAAAATGCAAAGAACAGCTTCTCTAAAGAAAGACATAGATAACTAAACCTCCCATGCCCAATTATGAAGGATGTAAGTTCAGCTCTGGCCTGCTGTTACATGTGTGCGCGAATACTTTCTGAGCTTAGTGATCAGAAGACTCTCAGATCTACAATCTTGAAAGCTTTAACTTCAGGAAAATATTTACGTGGCGCAGGAAAAGAGTACACGGCAGATAAGTTTGTCACATGGACAAAAGACAACAAAAAAGAAGTACTCTGAAATGCATTGTTCTTAGACAGGAGATGTTTGAACATGAAAAAAAAAAAAAGATTTTAGAAACCCGAGAACTAATGATCTTTTCCTGGGAAAAACAGCTTTTGTTTGAAAAATCACTCTAACGAAAGGAAATTATGTTCTATTCAGTACAAATTAGCAAGGTTGAAGTAAGCTTTGTGTTTCTCTGCAGCCTCACTTCTGCAACATCGCATTCTCACAATAGCATTGCTTTCAGTTGCTCTTGGTATTTTTGAGGCTGCTGTCGTCTCACTGAGGCTGTCATATTTCTGTGCCCCTAGGAACTTGTGTTCCCAGGGGAAATGAATGTCAAAATGCTTTTGACCAAGGGTTCTAGAAAACGTTCGTGTTAAACCTCAGTTTTAATGTATGGATTGTTCTCTTTCTGTGCCGATAAACTATTAATGAGAATGGGAATACCAGTTTTCCTTCACTTGGATTCTCAGAATATCTCAACCAGTTTCCGAAATTTTTGTCTGCTGAGGTAGAGTGAAAATAAGGATTTCCTGAAAGGCAAATCTCAAGGAAAGCACTGTAGGTAGGTAGTTTCCTGTGTTTCTAAATTAAGTCCTGCAGTTTGACTTTCAAAACTTTTTTACAGAAGAACTAGCAATCATAGAAACCACAATATGCAAATAAGCTGTTTTAATTTGAAATACTAAAGTAGATGTTCTTCTAACAGTTTAAGCAGTATCAAAGTACTTTTTTGGTAAATCTGCAAAATATTTCAGTTAAATTTTATATTGATGTTTTTGTTAAGTTTCCTGATTGTTTCTCCATCTGGTATCTGTGGTTTTACCAGATTTCAATGAAAGGTGTATAAAGTGGTGAAAACCTGTGAAATACTATTTTTTCACAGTTGACATTTGGAGAATTTCAAATGGTGATATGATTATCCAGTAGGTTCCACGTTACTATTGTGATATGTGATTTCTCGGAACCTCAGTCTGTTCTCAGACATCTCACCCTTGTTACCTGTAGAGTTTTGTAGAAATTAATCTTGTGGTGGAACATTCAACACCCCATTTGAATGCTTAACTTAAAATGAGAAGTGGTTGTTCTAGGAGAAGTACATGAAACTCGACGGCCTTGGAATATTTAGGGCATAGTTGAGTATTTTATCCAGTTTGATTTTTGAGAAATACCTTGTAATTATTTTGCATGACAGGACGTGTTTATAGTTTGTATTTTAAAAACAAACAAACAAACAAAGCCCTGTGAGGTGGTTCATTTATTTATTTATTTAAGATGTGGTTGCCATTAAATCATAAAACGTGAATTGCACGTGGTAATACAGTTTAGGATAAATTTGATTATCCTACCACTGACACTTTAGACGTAGCCCTTGGGCCAAACACTACCTGTGAAGCCCTGATGGTGACACCTTCATGACCAAATGCTGCCTGTAGTGGCTGCTCAAGTTTGGGGAGAGACGGGACTAATGTCAAACCACCCAGTTGTAATAGCATCATAGGTGGTGGGAGAAGGAAGAAGGGAAGGCAAAGAAAATCAATCTGCCAGATTTCTGTCACATACGAAAACACCACCAAGAGTGGTCATACCATTGTGTGGAGTATTGATGAGGTACTGGAACTGGGATTCTATGAAATAGTCTAATATTGCCCTACAGATACCGTCATAGACATTGCAGCTATGTCTGCTTTTCTCCCAGTCTAACTCCCTTAAAAGCAAATAAGCTTAGATGAAGAAGCACTGTTGTTGATCTTGGTTAAGAATATTCCTAATGTAACAGTAGCTGTTGTCCTTAGAAGTGACAAGCCCTTAAAAGAGGTTTGACATTTTAAGTAGTAGATGAAATTAATCTTTGCTATAAGTATAATTAATCTTTGCCTGTAAGTTAAAAGTGGTATGCCTGTTTATGCTGGTGGTTGCAGTTGGCATAATGAAATCTGTAGTTTACTGGAGGCAATATTTCTTTCAATTGTGTTTGATCTCCTTTGTAAATTGTTGTAACTTTACATAAACACTCAGACGGAATGATCTGAATCCTACGATGGTTTCTGGAACTATTACTTTTGTTGTAAAGAACTGTTTCCATCTTCAAAAATTTTCAATTTCTGCTGTTTGCCAAGTCCCTTATGCATTTTAAAGGTCATCATCAAGCATCTGTTTTTTTCCATTAATTCCCTGATGCAAAAAAAAATTTAACAATATTCCTTCACATTGCCTGAAAAAAAGTGCGGTGTGAGAAACAAAATATAAAACATACCCCATCTGACGGTTTTTCAGTGTTTAAACTAATAAACATATTTTGATAAATACTTAATTGAAATGACACAAGTGAGTATTGCTGTCATTTTAGAAATGTGTAACATTCTGAAAAGCAATAAAGGGAGCTTGTATTTAACCAGAGAATGAATTCCCCTTCCTCTTTTCCATTTGCTTGTTTTCCATAGGAAAATGAGCTTCGATAGGGGAGCATTTGATAAACCAGTGCCACTTCATTTGACACTTTTCTTAGGTTTTTCTATCTGAAGTAAAGAAAGATAGAAGCAAGATACGATGCTGTCTCACATTGTAGGAAACTCCTCTATCACTGTAAAATCCCAACAGAAGTATGTTACATCAATAATCTGTGTTATTTAAAGAAGCTCATTAGCACCTTTGTAATTTGCAACATTGCCAGCGTCGTAACTTTGCATCCAGAAGACCTATTGTAGGAAAAAGAGCATGTCCCTTGTGCAATTAAGAATTGAAATGTTCTCTTCATGATTTGAACTGAATCCCACATTATGTACCTTATATTTTCAATTGGAAATAAGGTGTTAGCAGTGATAAGGATTTAGAGTGCATATAAGGGATTTATTGTCCCAATAATCTAAAGTTTATAAGGTTTTGATGGCAAATAATGGAAGTTCAGTTGGGCAGCTCTGTGAGAATGAGTCAGTGGTCTCTGAGTGAGTTTTACACTTCAGCAAAATAAGTTTTGGTTTTTTATTTAATTATGCATGTACAGTCTACACTATCACTGTACCCAGTCTGCCATCAAATAGAATAAGCAGGAGATTTTCATTTCTGAATTGTGGTCCTTCTTTCAAAGTACGCTTACTGTTTTTTTCACAATATTGTGAACAGAAAACGAAGAAAGTGCACACATAATTTGAAAAATATCCATGTAATTCTTAATAATTATGCTTATATACATTATTACTTATGCTGAATCTGTTTTATCAGTGAGATTATTTTTACTAAAATGATTTTTCTAGGATTAAAAAAGGAGAGAAGGCCTGAGTCCCTTAGTGAGTAATTTTATGCACTGTATACAGCTGGAATTTAATTTTGTGTTGCAGCTCAAGAGATCTCTGTCAAGAAACATTTGATTAGCCAGTTATTGCACAAACACAAGCAAAATGTAGTCTCCACTATCTTACTGCACAAATTAAATCACAAAGGATGGCCGTTAATCAGTTGAAAAAGACAGCAATTTGAATACCAAACTTCTGTTCTTCGTGGCAGAGTTTATCTGAAAAGCCATGTAAGGTAAGTGTTTTGTATTGGGTTTTTTTTTCCCTCCCATTCCTAAACTCTTCTTGGCCCTGTAGATTCTCTCTAGTAAATTTTTGCTGAATAATTCTTTGTGGCACAGATTATATGTTTGTACTGTACTTAGTATACTAGAATCCAACTCTTAATGGAATCAAGGTGTTGGTTGTCAAGATGGAAAGAGAATGATGTAGTTTTAATATCTTCCTTCACAAATAATAGTGAGAATTTACATTGTCTTCAAATTAACAGCCACAAGTGCTAGAAAGGATGTACCACAGAAGGAGCTGGTTTATACTTTTGCCTCTCCCACATCTCATTATCTGCTGGTTGTTCTCAGAGCAGACTGTGCAACATTCTGTGATTCTGTGAAAATGGAACTTTGGTGCAGGTGAGTACAGAGGTCTTGAGTCAGTTTTGTAATACACTTTTGGGGTACTTCTGCAGTATTTGTATTGTTACTGGTTATAACAGTAATTTTAAGTTTATATTAAAAGAAAAAAAAAAAGGAAAAAATCCCAGGCTATCCTAACATGTTCTTAGAATCTTCTCTGAAGTGAAAAGGGAATGAAATGAGGACTGAACTACAAAAAGATATCTTAAGGAAAGCAAACATAGAATTAAACTTACACTGTTCATGGTACTGTATATTACCGATAAAATCTGATTTTTTCAGTGTAAGCATCTCAGGCAAAGAAAAACAGCCTATGTGAAAAAAATCAAATAAGAAGTGCCAATCAATGCAAATTAAATTGCAGTCTTTGCTAATTTTAAAGTATCTGGGTTAGTTACGTCCATGGCTAGTAAAAGGGAGAAAGAGGAAGGATGCCCTGTCTCAGCACAGTATGGAAGTCTCTTCCTTGGCCGTTACATCTGAGTCAGTCAAGACCAATTAACTAATCTGGAATGTACTGCTTATTTTTTTATTAGATTATCTCAAACTTCATATTAAAATTCCAGTATGTGCATTGTTGTTTCTACCTCTTCTGTTGCTTATTTTATATTTACGTAACATCCAAGATGAGCAGTGTACAAAGTCAGAGAAGAGCTAGACAAAAACTCGCTTTTTGTTATGTATTTCTAAAAAAAGGGGGAAATTATTCTGCCTCCTCAGAGTAAGGCAAGAAGTGTGAAATAGGGATGAGTGATGCAATGCTTGGACCTCATCAGTGAAGTGCTCTTAGATTTGATTCTCTCAACAGAATAATTATACTAATGTATTATAGAAGTAATGTAAAAATGTCAGTGTGTCTTCAATCAGAATATCTCTTTGAAAATAAATGGGAGATGGGTGAAATGTGAGTTTTGAACATTTTTAAACCTTATATGTAAATGGTCACAGTGCAACCCCTTAGGAAGATGGCGTGTCACTTGCCAGCTGCTTAAGCATTTCTTCTCCTCTGTCAATATTTTCGTAAATGAAGCTCCAAAATTAGTTTTTCAATAACCTGCAAATTTATGCACTGGGATTTTAGTTAGGAAGTGATGTAGATTGCCATTATCACATCTAGCTATCAGAAAACAGATAAGCAATTTTTCTTTACATTTACTCCCACTCGTAAGGTTCTCTACATAATCGTCATCATTCAGATAATGCATTCTCTGAAATGTTGCTTTGTTTAAAGTTTTTTTCTTAAAAACATGGGTAAAACCAGTTGAGCACAAATGTCTTCCTAGACCATTATATTCTGTCACAGACACCGTTTTGAAATATTAGTTTGTTGACAGGTCACATACTGTGTTGTATTTACCAAATAAAGAAGTATTTCACTGATTTTTTTTTTTTTTTCTAGATTAAAAGGTTTTGCATTCTGCCATCTGAACTCGGATATTTTCTGAGAAATCTTTAAATGGCATGACTGCATCTTGAGTGTGTCAAGTGGCTTGGGGAATGTAGCTAAGTAGTTAAGAAACATTCTTTTCAGCACCTTTTTGGACAATTATTTCCAGATACTGGAAGGATGGATGAAATGAGAGTATTTATCACTTCCTACCAAAGCTACTGTCATCACCCAGCTGTGGATTTCAGACATTTTCCTTGTAACACCATGCACTGTTTGAAGGTAGCACAGTATTGCTGTACTCACAATGTTGTTTGTGGGCAAAAGAAAGCAGACCTTACATGTAAATTTGTATGTGTATGTATATATAAACTCTAAGTTAAAGTTGTTACCTGCACACTTTCTAGTATGCGCTTCTTAGATTTTATCCCTTTTCTTGGGTGTTACCCTCACACTTCTGCTTTTCTTGGTCCTATTACAAAAAAAAACAACTGGCCAACAGGAGAGCTACGACTGTCACAGCAAAACTTATTAGGACAGGGCGCCAGGCAGCTAAAGAAAAATTGTGACTGGGCAGCTCTGAGAAGCCCGAGGCCTTGCAAGTTCACCACCGAGCATATAGCTAGTATAAATTTGTTTGTTCTTGTATACAGACTCATTCTGAAGGATGATAATTTTAGCCAGTTTTTAAGATATTTATTCATCTCACTATGGAATTTTTAGAAGTAGATGTTAGAAGCAATTCAACCCTTAGGAACTTTTGATGATTACTTCTGAGGATGTATATTTTATGGCATAGGTGTAGAGGTTTTTGCTGCGTCTATGCCTACACCTTGCTGTCTGTTTAGACACATACTCTAGCTATGAATTTATATTCTGTATCTAAAAGTCAGTGGAGCTTTTGTGTTTTGTGAAGACAAAAATCTAAGGTTCTATAGAAATAAAAAATAGAAATGATAAACAATAATAAATATAATAATAAATAAATAAATAACAAATAACTAAAATAAATAATAAAACTAATAATAATAAATAGAAATAATAAGAACTAGAAATCTGTTCTATAGAAATATCAATATGAAAAGACCACCAATGCAATAAATGTAATAGAGAGCTCTTCACTAGCAAGTATTTGCTGACTGCAGTGCATATAATTTCTTAAAATCTGATTACACTATCTATATACTGTGTAATTATGTACCCCCGCACATAAATACAATTTTTTTTAAGTAGAAATCTAGAGTTCAATTTGTTTTAAGAAGCTAATTTAAGAACCTGGTAATTCAAAAGGTTTATATCTTACAAACAAGCAAGCCAACAGAAAGAGCAAAAGTGAATATCAAACAGGTTCTTGTATGTGCTTTAAAAAATGACACAAAACTAAAACAAACCAAACAAAAATAACTGTATGGGGGATGTAACAGTACAATAATTCCTGTAGTCTATTTCTGCTAAGAGCAGAAATAATAACTCTGTCTCCTACAATATCTGATCTGGATAAGGTGTTTCTCTGGTGAGAATGTAACTGTGATATTGCTGAAAAAGCAGTCCCTGAATCAGCACTGTCCAGAAAACCATTCCATTTCACTGCAGTTTTTGAGCTTCTTGTTTCTGTTCTGTGTTGGTATGAAAACAAACCTTTCCAATTTTTCCCTGTTCAGTATGGGTTTAATCTGTTTGTGTTTTTTTTCCACTGAAGTTGTTTTTCCACCCCTGTGTGTTGTCCTTCAGTCTCCACATAGACTTGCAGAGCAACAGTGACGCTTGTTCTCCTTTCCCTCTCCTAGGAGATGGCTCTGGTCTCCCTTTCAACGTGACACTGTGAATTTCCCTTCTGCACTGTGCTTCTGCTTCCGTAAGTCTCTGATTTCATTCTACACAGTTAAATCCTTGTCACTCAGAAAGGCACTGGTCTCGTTGGGTGGTTTGTAATTGGAACTCATTGTTAACCCTTGAAGATGACCTGGGACAGGCTGTGTGATGGTGGGTCATCTACTGCTTAACCGCGAGGCAAACATAGTTCTGTCATGCAAATGCGTGTCGCTTTCTGAAATCTCCTTGGTTCTTCCTACAATTTTGCCAAGGTCTACTTTTGTTGAAATGATTATCGCTCTCTCTACCCTCGAAGTTATCTCATGCTCTTCTTGTAGCAAAAGATACTTTAAATACGGTGGCTTAAACATCCTTGATAGAATGCTTATGAACTTGGTTGATGATAAAAGACTTAGGAACTTTTATGTTCTCTTGTATTTCTGTAACCAAAACAAAACAGCGTTTGACGAGTCAGAAGATGAAGAAAGAACAGACAGAACAGAAACGTCTTGAGACAAACCTATGCTCGCAACTTCTTTGACGACCGACCCTTTGGAAATTTCTGGATACTATTTTGATCAGTATGGTATGTAAATACTAAAAAATTTAGACTTTTCATATTACAAGCAAGTTGGTTGGAACATTTAATTTTTATCAAGTCTTTTATCAGTCCACAAAATTCTTATGCTGTGGACATAGAGTACAAGTAACTGTGTATGATCAGGTTTTTTACTACATGGAGTGTTTTTTCGTGTGTCTGATACTACTGCACCTAGTCCTGAGCAATAGTTCCATTGCTGCTTGCAGGACAGCAGTTAATTACAATAGACTGAAGTGAATGCACATGGTATACTCGAAACTTAGGCAGAAATTCCACCCCTATTGTATGTACAAATATAATGAAGAAGCCATTTTTATTTTACAGAAACTTATTTTCTGGACTATACATGTAATATTTCAATGACCCAGGAAAAAAACTGAGATGTAATAAAAACAAAGACTGTAGTGTTTGTAGTGATCACAAATGCCTTATTTGAACAAAAAAAAAAAAAAAAAAAAAAAAAAGGAAAAACCCTACCTGGTTGCCTCTTTGAAAGAAAAAGGTAAGTCTTTACTGTGCTTTGAGTCATTCATTATCAGATCTACATGCCTTTGAATGACTTGAGGTTCAAGATCAGTGTCCACTCAGTGACTTACAGTGATTTCAAAAAGAGAAGTATTAATCTGAGTGAGAGCTGCTGCTTTGTATTCAGCTGGTGTATAATCAAGTATATCTATGCATACATTATTTATGGAGAAACTTCTCTATTTTCCAATTTACTTTTTTAATATATAAATTTGTTTTACATGTGTATATAACTCATCTGTGTGCAAATTTATATGCATATAAAATCCATAAAATTATAAATTTGAAAACCAAGCATAGATTTAGGAGACTTAAGTTGAGCTTCTTTTTAAATTATAGCCTGCTTTCAAGATTAAAAATGACTCTGATGTAGGGGATGTAAAGCAAAGGATGTCTGTATTAAGTTATTTTTACATTGAAGTGAGCAAAGAGAGAGGAGAGTGTTTATATGAAGAACTTCTTTGTAAAACACATTCCTTATCCTGTGTTATAGGGGCACTTCTGACATCCATCCTCTAGATCCGAGGTCTAGAAGAGCTTTATTGCATTGCAGTGGAGGCCTAGAGAAATACTGACAGCTATTTAATTTGATAAGCTTGAGTAATGGGCAGTAAATAGCAGTTTTTTACTCTCATTTCTATTGGCCAAATTAAAGTAGAGTAATTTATGCCTTGCTCCCTTGTTGAGTTCTTTGTGCTGCACTTCATCCATCTCAAATCAGCCTTCACTCATACAAAAACAGAATGTAGTTTTGTGTGAGAAGAACGGTACCTGCAGCAGACTGATTGTATGTTCATCCTTGTCTAATTCCCTATTTCATATTTATGAGAGGGTGAAAAAAGTGGAGATATTTGTTGTTTAGCAGAAGTACATTTTCTTCCCCTACGAATTCAATATAATTCTGATTAACCCAATATCCTGACGAACTTGACATTCTAATGGTCTAAGTGTTCTTGAAGATACGGAGGGTGGTAGATTGTTTAAAGGGCAAAAAAAGAGCTTGATCAAACAGTAACACATTAATGAGGATGGACACTTAGAGAATGTGTTCCTAAGAGATACATTTGATTTTGCTGAAAGTGAGATCTTATTGTTTGCATCACTGTCATTACAGAAGGAATTCAACTAATACTTCTAGAATGAAGCAGCAGTTTATAAAATAATTATTAGTGAGGAATAGCATTAAGATACAATACTTCTTTAGGGCTTGCTTCAAAGAGATTAAATGAGAAAGATTTGCATTACATGCATAGAGAGCAGGGATTTGAAACAGTGCCATAAAGTAAAAAATGATATTTTTTTTTCTATCTTGATGAATAAGTGTGTCAAATAGAATAATTAAGAGGAATAATTATGCCAAATATATTTTAGATAACAACAGTGCAAAATGAGTAAGAGGAAATCAGGTTGTAGGAAATACTAGATTTTTATTTTAGGAATAGATTGATTTTTATTCACTGCTAAAATACTAGGTAATTCTTTGAGACAACTGTGTATTATTAGTTACAGTCAGGCTATGTTTCATCAGATAGCTTGGATAAAGAAGGCAACAGAATTTATACTGTTCATAGACCAGTCCATAAAATAAAATAAATTAACCTTGTGAATCCAAAAATCCACTTTCCCTAATACATCCTTTTTTCAGCGGCAAAGAAGTACAGAAAAGAACAGAAGAGTGTTCCTCTCTCTTCAGATGCTGAATTTGGTTCATTAGTGAACATGTAGGAAGGCAGACGATAAGAATAAATTACACTGTTACCCAGTTTCCGGTTTTGCACATATATTCCTCGTATATTCAATAAATATAAAGAAGTACTATGAACCAGGACTAAAAAAAGTTACAAAGCAGCAAAAAAAAAAAAAAAAAGGAGACAATTTGTTGTGCATTGTTTTGTGGTTTTTTCTTTCTAAAAAAACTAGGATTCTCATTTGCTTTTTGAGTTAAGGTCTTTTTCTAAGACGCAAACTTTTTTTTCACTTAGTTTATTGTAATGGTTTTGCCCTTCCTATGTGGGAATCTCCTGCTGTTGTGTATTACTTTCATGAATGGATGAAAGTAATCCAAAAATGGAAGTGTCCAAGAGTGAAATGAGGAAAAGAAAAAGAAACGTTTTTCCTAATTTTTAATTATCCCAAGAGTTTGAAACTGGGATTTTTTTTCCTTTAATTCTTGATTTCTCTGATCTTTACAACACATCCTTATTAAAAACACGTGTCCATTTAACTGCCATCAAATAGTCTTTCAAGTATATTCCATGCAGTATATTCCATTCCTGGTCACTAAATCAAGCACAGGAAAAAAAAAAAAAATCTCATAGTCTTGTGGTGTTTGTGAGCCTCTTTCTCTGGCAGCTGGTCTGCTCTGAAATTCATTGGGAAAGCCAAGTGTGTGGAAAAGGATAGTGAATTGCGCGAAACAGCTGTTAAAGGAAAAGTCTAATATATGTATGAAGCAGCATATATTCCAGAGATACTCCTTTTTGTTACTTGGAAAACAAAGAAAAAAATTAAATCACGTCTGCATATTCTTTTTATTCTTTAGTCTTCAAAACATGACACGTGCACTAGAGTACTTGCCTGCTTTTTCTTCCCCATTTTGTTACATACAAGTATCATGACAAGGCTTGCACTTTAAGAACACTGCATAATTTAGGGAAATACGTTTTTCAGATAGCTGTGTGTCTTGCCTAAAGAAAGATTCTGGAAGCTTGCCTAGGAAGTGTAATTACTGAGTCATGTTTGAAGGTCAGCTCTGAATTTACCGTCCATCTTTCACACTTTCTTACTGCTGTAGTTACAGTTGCGTAAACAGACTAAAAGGTAATGGAAGTCACCCTTATAGGAAGAGAGAGTGTCTGTTACCTTGCATACTGATTTGGAAAATGTCTTAGATGTCCTGGTTATAGATATTGCTGTTGAAATATTGTTCTGAGAAGGCAAAAGGTCGACCTGAAACTGTAGAGAGGGAAACATTAAGTCAAATTAGGTGGATGGTGTATTCTGTTGAGGTGTATAAACAAGTCTATAAGATGTTTGCTGGAGTGTAATACCTACAATACAGAAAGGAAGTTCACAAATTAGAAATTATCTGAAAGGGGGGGAAAAAGCCAGCAGAACGATTTGAGAATCAGAAATTCTGGTACACAGATTGAAAAGTTTAATATTTTTACTCTACTTCGTCTTACTCTACCTCATCTGTCCAAGGTTAGTTTGGGAGATAATTTAATTATAGTATATTAACAAAAGTGTGAGGAAAAAAAAGACCTTGGATGTTAGATAGCTCTTAGTTGGAAGAAAAATTCATAGTGAGATCAAGTGGCTGACAATCAGTGGTTCTCTGGTTCAGCTGGAGGCAATATCAAAGGGTTTTCTCAGTGACAGTCATAAATCACAAAGTGAATCCCCCACAGCAAAATCTAGAAAGTATATTTTCTATAGGTTGTGTTTTAAGTTCAGTCAAAAATTTGATTCAGTGTTTACTTGACACGCACTATGCAGAAGCTCAAAATTGATTTAGATAGTCCCTACAGGGCTTAAAACATACAAATCTTTTTATGAAGTATAATACCATGGTTCTGTGCCAATGTACAGTACGTACAATGGTATGGAGATTAATTAAGATCAATACAGAGATAAAATTAAGAACAATTAAAACAACTGATAAGCACAATATATTAATCAAAGGGTTGATAGTATCTGAATTCATCCATATAGGATGCTACAAACATAATATGAAGAAAACCTTGTAGCACTCCAGGGACTTATTAGAGCTGGGTAGCATTTACGGCACTGTGAGAAAACAAATTTAAGTGGGATTTTTTAACTAATGCTGAACCTTGGGACTTAGGGGCATGAACAAACAATGAAAGCAGGCAGAAGAGAGACCTTGGAAAAGAAAAATTTAACAGATTATCAACTTGAAGAAAACTGTCCAGCCTTTGTGGCAGGAGTGGAAGAAATTAGTGTTTAGTTTATCTACTTACTTTCCAAGTGGGAAGGAGGCTCACATGTGTTGTCCACTAAAAATATATAAATAAAATAAAGAAGCTGGAATTATTTACTGCTTCTACAGTTATATATTAAAAATAATTCGCAATCTGATACTCGTTCGTCTTTTGATATGAAGGTGTTGAGTCACCAAAGGGATTAAAACTGTTTCCCAGTTTTAATAGAATTAAATAAATACAATTTTCTCTCATTAAATATAAACACAAATGTTAAGAACAGTGTAAAGCGTTAGAATATTCTTTTTTTTTTTTTTTTTACTTCTAAGTAATCTCTGATATTACGAAAGTTAATGCATATAGAAGACACCACAGACTGTTTCTACGGTAAACTAGGATTTCACCAAGTGGAAGTCAAAAGGAATATTTCTGTTCTTGAACATTTCTGTTGATTTTGGATTTTTTTTGTTTTGTTCCAGAGATTATACAATAAGAAAATATTTAGAAAATATAACATCAGAAACCTACCTCGGAAGGGCAGGTATATGTAAGTGGATAACAAGAGGATTAAAGATGCTGTATTTATAACGTGTGTTGAAGTTTCTAGGTGCAGCAATGTTCGCCAGCACATGCCAGCAAATGGATTGAAGTATTGAATCCTCTTCACCTTCTCACCCTCGCTGTCCATCCACCTGACTAGGAATAAAGCACATTGTATATCAGGGAATATTGTGGTACAAACCCGTAGTACAAATTTTCTGGTACAAAGTAGTGCCAATACAAAATTGCAGCATAAACATATCCAGAAAGATCCAGCACTAGTTTATTCTCTCAACAAAAGAAACTTATTTTGATGTAAAAATTTTAATTTCTACAAAGGTAATCTCAGTGTAACTGATAGGTGAGAAAGGCAGTGGGAAAATGCAAACTCTTTGGAATAACCACCTCTAAATGACAATTTCTTTGTCAAAAAGCAATATATCAAGGTAATTCTTTCTGAATTGAACAGGAATTAATATCAGCTTTATTTCGTCTCTCTGAGGGATAGTTTTTTAATGGAATTTTTTGGAGAAGGCAGGCTCTGATTCCAGCTGAGGATTAGTCAGCCATATTTTAACTGCAAAAAATGTTAGGAGATGTGGCCCTGCGATTACATACATATTTTTACAGTTGGAGAACAACATTGATTCCCTAAAGAAAAAAAGGAAAGTGTGAGGACACAGGTAGGAAAAAAAAACCACAAAAGAAATTGGTTCTCTCTTGCAGGCTCACAATATTAATACTGAGAGAAGAGAGACTCACAGGTGTGTCAAAAAAAAAGAAAAATAAAATTATATCAGTGCTTTCTGATGAAACCAGGTGATGAAAAAATGCTACAAAAAAAGGGAATAAATAAGAGAGACAAATAAGGAATTTTCAGGGAAAAGGGAAACAGCTAACATGTGAATACTGCACTGGTGGTGGTCACACTTGAGCTCAGCCTAGTGGAGATAGATATCAGACCCTCAAAACCAGAAAAAAAAGTCTCTTTAGTTTTTAAAACCTCCCATTCATTGGCAGTACCAATATACTTTAGTTCTATGAATAAGCAATAAAGAAAATGTGATATATTTTGGTTTTAATTGATCAATATACTTGCAGAAGTGTGAGAAGAGAGTCACATCCTTTCCACTGTCATTACCTTCTTTGATACGATTTTGTATGTATTTTGAGAAAGGAGTTCAGGTGGAAAACTGGACCGGTAGCTGGAGTTATGCTAAATATTAACTGTTCATAAACTTTCTATACTTGTTGCAGATGCCGGGAACAACAGAGAAATTACCAACTTGCCAAAATTACCTTACTGGTTTAAGAAACCGGGTGAGGAAGCCATGGTGATTGTAGAAGAGCTCTTGCAGATACAGCTGGAGGACAATAGATGCTGGAGGACTGGGTGGCTGAACCCTAGTGTCACTGCATGCTTTGCAGGACTACTTGTGGCACAGGTGCAGGTGTCTGCTGCTGTCAAGACAAGAAGACATTTTCATCATAAAGTGAGTACCATCACGTTTATTTGGCTATTCTGAGACTTGTTTTGTTCTCCCTAGGAATTTAATAAGGAGTTTCATTGAGTTACAGTGAAAGCTTTTTTTTTAAAAATCAACTTCTTCCAAAGAACTGCTTCAGAAATGCTCGGCATTTTCTAAATCAAAACTTTTTTACTGCAAAATTCTTAGTGTGTTTTAGTTTCCACTCTTCATCTCTGACACAGCAGATCACAATGGAGTAGTACTAGAAAGCAGTTAGTCACAAAATTCTTCAGTGAAAAGTAAACGTAAATATCACAGACACCTTGTTGTTATCTTTAACAACCACATGTAATAAGCAACTTTCATTTTGCAGCTGAATATGTCACTTCTGATTTTTCTTTAAATAGTGGAAAAAAATGTTTAATTGCTTTTCAACTAAGAGCAAAGTGTGATGAGGAGGTCTTTCCCATTAAAAACTAAAACGTGTTTGTGATTTATTCCTTAGCACTCAAACTCAAGTTTAATTTTGTTTCTTATATCTGTATCCATATATAAAGATTAGGTTTTTCTATGTATTGTACTGCTAAGTCAGTGATAAACTAGCTGCCTGTAAACAAATGCTGACCATGCATGTGTGTGAACTTAGAATCACAGTTACTTGGATTGTACTGATAAGGTCTTTATCCTAAGATTTTAGAGAACTTTCAAGTTCAGGGAATGTTTCTTAAAAAGCTAGACCATTTATAAGACTGTTATATAAGATCTGTCCTACTCTTCTCTTTAAAAACAGTTTGTTTCTCATATGGATTTGCTAGTTTAAATATCGGAGAGATTTAACTGTATTTGGGGAGTTATGCAAATTTTCTTTAAGGGAATAGAAAGCAATTGATCATCAGAACAGATTTTTACTTGGCAAAATGCCAAGTTGTGTCAGCATCTTAAAAAATTTAAAACACTATTCACTTAACTTTGAAGGTCTAAAGAAAGGCCATTTATTCTCAAGAAGGAAAGATAAACAGATTCCTTTCTGTTTTCTTCTCAGAAATGTATATCAGTTTTGAAATTCTGGCTGTCTCCTTGTGAATTTAGAAACCATAAAATTAAAGTCAGGCATTAAACTTTTATAAAGAGAACAAATTAGTAATCCTCTAGTAATAACTGAACTATCACTGCTGTTCCCCGTCATTTTGGCTGTCACATAGACACCTTTTGTCTGCCAAGAACAGATTTAAAATTCAGAACAACAAGCTTTTTTTAATCTTTATCTGTGGATATAAAGCACGTATGAACTTACGTTCAGCATCTGTAATACCTGTACAGTTGAATAAAGGAACGTATTTAGATGGGAGTTATAGTCCAGAAAGTGTTCTTCAAAGAGTAATTTGCCGTGATTTATGGTGTTCTCATTAACGTAATATTTTTAATTACTACTGTTAGCAAATCTGAGGTGTTTTGGTACTACTGTCTGATCACAATCATAGAATCATAGAATGGTTACGTTTGGAAGTGACCTTGAAGATCATCTAGTTCCAATCCCCATTCTGTGCGCAGGGACACCTCTCTCCCACTAGCCCAGGTTGATCAAAGCCCCATCCAACCTGGCCTTGAACACCATGAGAGAAGGGAAAGAAAAAATACAAAAGCCTTTCCCTATTTGATACTATTTCTTACTTTTGGGAATATTTGGCCTCTTGACTGAGTGCTTCCATTAAATTTAGTGCTCAAACTGTACAGCCTGGAGATACTTCCAACACCTGCCGTTCTGTGGTACTTCTCCATGCCAATCATTAGCATGTTCTGGAAAATTAAGAGAGTGGGAGAAAAAAAACACAAAAACTTGTTCTGTGTGGTTGACAGTGTTTTCTATTCAAGGCCATCTCAGAGTCACAGTTCATAATGTGTGAAAAGTTTGGGTGTATTTTAATTCGGTGAACATTTGAAGGCTTCTATATATGGCAATAATTTTTTTTCTTCTATAAAAAGGTAGTGCAGCCTCACTTATATTCATAGGAGTGTATCCTTATACTAAACTGGGTGATCATAGAGTGATAGATTTTATAGAGGGGTATCTCCTTTATGTGGTAGATACCCATACCATCTGTTGAACACAATTTTAGATAAATAACCTTTGCATCTAATTAGCATTAGTGTGCATTCATAAGAGGAACTGTCAGTAATGTGGAGTTATTTTAAAGCAATGAATATCAACACTTCAATAAGGCCCCCATTCACTGGTGATTAAAAACACTTGAGATGAAATTGCAACTAGCTCGAAAAGTATTTGATTGAGGTGTGAAGTTATATAAACTGCTAGTATCTTTGCAGCTTTTGGAACTTGCTGAAATTAATATGCTTTAGTTAAGGAAACATAATATTGTTATAAGAGAAGTCATTATATGGGAATGTTAACTGTGTGGCCCTTTAGTCTCCCTTTTATCATCTGTTTCTTAAGATATTCTGGTCTGATAGGATTTACAACAACATAATTTGCTGAAAGCTTGAATACCTCCAAGAAGTTTCTCTTTAGAACCTTTTAAAGTTAATTCTTTTATCAAACCTTCTTGACTTTTAAATTACTTATTCTTCAATATCAATTGTAGGGACCATGTAACATGAAAGGTCATTCTTATCAGTATAAACGAAGCATCCTAATATCCAGGAAGAGTGTGTAACAATTACAGAACAAACTAACAAAAAAAGGAAGAAAGAAAAAAAATGCTTGAAAAGCCGTGTAGCTCTTAGTTTCAAAATGTCTTCCATGATCTGAAGATTGTTCACTTACCACGGGGGAAGTGTCCGTTTAAAGCCTGTTGAACTCCGCAGCTCTGTAATACTTTAATATCTCACAATAGGAAATTTGCTAATTATTGCTGAGTTTTTCTACTGAAATGGTCCACCTGGTCTGCAGTTTAAGTTGAATGCTCTACTACAGATGCAGCTGCTTCAAGGCTTTTTGATCAGGAAGATGCTAGAGTCAAGATTCCTCATGTTCTGATAAAAATACAGATGGAACTTGAGGGTAATGTCTCATTGTTCTTCATAGGGGTCAGCCCCACTTCTCATTGTAGAATTTTATCATTGAAATTTCAATAGTAAAATTCTATGTTGGAAGCCCAAAAAGAAACAAAAAGCTATCGTGTTTCTCTATCTCAAGGTCAGAGTTGTTGTTTTGCTTATTTCATTTTGCTTTAGAGGTTTTCTAGCTCAATTCAAACAGCTTTCCAAAATGCAAAAATCAAAATGCAAATTCATCTCTTGATGATGACGGGTGAACAAATAAGTTCTTAATTTTTTAATCATCCATATTAATAGTATTCATTTGGCATGCACATAATGGCATTTATCAAAGCATGTGAAAATACTTGACAGACCCTTTATTGAGCCTCTTAACACTTCGTAGGATTAAATCTGTCTTCTAGATAAATGTACTACTACTAATAATGTGAGAAATATTTCTTTTTACGGCATTCCAAGCGATAATCAAGATTCTGAAAAAATAAAATGCTTCTGGTGGTCCCTGTTTAAAGTCATCTGAAGTGAAATGTGGTGATACGGTTAGTAGATACAATCTGAATAGGTGACACTTTTGTACAACAAATGAAAATTAATTCACTATGTAACCTATTTAAAAAGCTCGCTGTGTGGAAGGATCGAAGGGTGGGGAGAGGGATTTGTAAGCAGTAGGGGAAGGAGCGGGAATGAAGCAGGTTGTCAGCTCATATAGAGAAATTCTTTTGTTTTGGAAAATTGAATATTCCAGCAGAATAGCTATAGTTTCTAGGGTATAACTAAGCTAAGGGAAAAACTGAATGTTTTAATTACGGCAAAATGGATTATGTTGGTGGGATTTGATAAATTTGTTTGCACTCATTTGGTTCAAGGTTCCTTGGCGTCTGGCCTTGCCCGTTCCTAGGTCTTATAGTCTGCTTGGTGTGGTATTGCTGTTAATGTGAGCATGACAATAAACTCTGAGGCTGGAGCACTTTCATCCTTCTTTAGCAGGTGACTGAGCAGGGGTGACTGGGGAATGGGCTTGTGACACTCTTCTGTGGTATAATCTCTATGAATATTCACAGTGAGGGTGACAGAGCACTGGCACAGGCTGCCCGGGGAGATTGTGGAGTCTCCTTTGGAGACATTCAAAACCCGCCTGGACGCGTTCCTGTGCGCTCTGCTGGTGGTGATCCTGTTCTGGCAGGGGGCTGGACTAGATGATCTTCTGAGGTCTTTTCCAACCCCTGACATTCTGTGATTCTGTGTAATATAGTGTGTAACAGTCCGTAAACCCATTCTTTAATGCTGCCTAGAAAACTAAAGCAAATTCTCCCAGAGGTGGTTTGGTTTGCTGACCTAATGTTGAGGAACAATACAAGTTCAGGGTTAAGACAACAGAAGGAAAAGACTCGGGAACCTGTAGTGAGTACAGGTCACTGAATTAGAGTGGTGAATAAGGGTTTGGAGTAACTGCGGAAAGCATTCAAAGAGCATGCCCTGTTCTAATGAAGGAGGCTCTTTAATTGCTTGGCCATCTCCTGGTAACACAGTAGACATGAACAGGTTTTTGGAGGCCGGTTTCTTACCTCAGAGGAGGCAATCCAGATGTAATGTTGACTGCAAAGGTAAAAGAGGAGCAGATTGAGCACGTGAAGGCTGAAAGGCAATTGAAGAGAAATAATTGTTGCATGGTGCGGTCTGCAGTTCAAGTAATGGAAAAGAGGGAAGAACAGTGGGATGGGGAAAAGTCACTTAAAAATTGTGCGATACTGTCTTGAGATTTAAACTGGGATAGCACCCTTTCACTTACAACTACTGCACAGAAATGTTCTCTTCCAAACACCCATTAGTGCAATTTTCACTTGTTAAAATTATGGCCTCTGAAAGGTCTCTTTTAGAATCTGAAAATAAAGCCAAAGGAATAATGTAAAAGTAGACACAAATAGGGTCAAGTATAAAAAGTAAGGCTAGCATAACTATTTGAGGATAACTAGGAAGTCTAAGAAACAGTACAAAATAAAACTAGCAAAAGACATGAAAACAACCAGGAGAGCTTACATACACCCTAGTGGAAGTAAAAAAAAAAAAACTGTTCTGTTTAATTACGACCAGTATAGTTAGCAGGAGAAATAGGAGACAAGCTGGAGTGCTGAAAGGCGGGTGAGGGGACATTTATGGGGATTGGAGTAATTAAAGTAGTAAAGTAAGGTCAATTCCTTATGTCACCACACAATATTTAAGGAAGTGGCCTAAGAAGTCTCAAAACATGCATAATTACCCCCTTGAACTAAGGGAGGGTGGGAGAAGTCCCAGGGGCATGGCAAAGTGCAAATACAGGCATGTTATAGAAAAAAAAAGGATGATTCTTGGGAAATAAGGGCCAGTCAGCCTAACCAGAATACACAGAAATTTACCTGGACAATATATGAATAAATTAAGAAGCATCTGGGGGATAAAAAGGTGATACAGACAGCCAGCATGGATTTGTCAAGAACAGATCTTCTTGAACCAATCTAATTTTCTTCTTCAACCAGAAAAATGTCAGAGTGGATAAGGTAGGACTAGTAGCTATGATATATTCTGACTTTAGCTGAACTTCCTGTGTAGTTTCATTGCACAGTTTGGTAGCTAACTAGTGAAGTGTGGTAGAACTAGTTGATTTCGCTTTAAGATGAAAGTGCAAATTTGTAAAAAAAAATACCTGCAGGGTTGACTGCTAGTTGCAGGCAAAGTGGAAAAGATTTTCAAGTGAATTACTAGGAATATCTTTTCTGAACATGGTGTTTACCTTCAGTACCTGAAGTGGACACATTGCAGGCAGCTGTCTAACACACATCAAAACTGACTTCAGGCTCAGAAAACTTGAGCTGTTTGGGGAATTTAGAGTACTTGAAAAGAGAAAGAAGAGACAGACAAGTCTTCTTATATGCAAATATCTACTTCTGGCTCCACAAGGCTTAGGATAAGACAAAGTAGGTTTGATTTGTAGGGAAGATGATTTATGTTATGTATCAGGGAAAACCTTTCTGCAGAAAAGGCTAATTAATCGGGAGGAAATAACTTACCTAGGAAAACTGTGAAATCTCTCCTTTAATAGAAACTTTTAAAAATAAACATCAATCAGATGTAATCTGAGTCTATCTAACAGTGCCTTAGCTCAGAAGGATGGACTGTGGCAGTCTCCAGATCAGTTCCAGCCTTACTCCTGCAATTGTGTAACATAGTGGAGGATTTTTCTCCCTGATTATAACACTTATCAATCCCTAATTTCTAATCATACATTAATTGGTTTAATATTTGCCCGCTAATTTAATAATCACATCTTGCCCTTTGCAAATATTTCATATGAAAAACAGTTATCCTCAAATAGTTCTTGTGTCATTCTGACCCAGTTATTTTGATTCCTAACTGTCTTTACTTGCTAGTTATACAAATGGGATTTTCATACAAGTATAATCCATTTATATTATAATGCAAAACTAATTTGTTTGACATTCAGTGCCAGTTGCCTAGCTTAGTGTCTGGTAGTTATATGCCCACCATGCTCTGAATTTGCTGTTATTTGATTGCTGTTAGTTTTCATTCTGCTCTGTCTACAAAGGTAGAATATCTGATGCCTCCTGAATTATGCGCTGCGGGATTCATTTCTTCTTGCCTCACAGACTGCTCATGTTTTCTTTGATCAGAAGAACAATGAAATGGTTTAGACTTTCATAAAACATACAAAAGTAACATATTTAAATAGTACAGGCTCGGTCCCGCAATTTACATGAGTTATTTTCAATAAAACATTATTACGAAAGTAATAAGTGATCATATATCATTAATACTTGCTGTAGAGAGTGATGCTTCTGCAAAAACATTATCTTAGAAAATATGTTTCACCATTTGCATGTCTCAGGAAGACGTTCATTCCTGAGAGAAAAACTACGTGGTTTTCAGTATGCTTGATCATTCAGGTCATTCAGTCGGCAAGTGTTCTGCCTAGACAGTAGAATACTTAAGCATGTTGAGAAAAAGAAAGAGGAAAAGGAAAAGGGGAAAATGAGAAAAGGAAAAGGAAAAGAGAAAACAAGAGAAGCCTCTTCCTAATCCCAGTATTATTATACTAATAATCATCCCACTGCTATTATAAAGAAGATACTTCTTCAGAGTCAATATTCATGTCATGAGCCTTGCTGCATAATAATAATATCATAATTAAAGGTGGGCTTTCAAATTATTTCTGTTGGTTTACAATGGTGAAATTTACCCTGACTCCATGAAATCAGAGCCAAGTCAACAACAAGCTCCTGTG
Source organism: Trogon surrucura (assembly GCA_020746105.1). NCBI lineage: Eukaryota > Metazoa > Chordata > Aves > Trogoniformes > Trogonidae > Trogon > Trogon surrucura. Next base: position 9,884,435 of record CM036620.1, on the reverse strand, counting down.
TAAATATATTTCTGAGAAAGATTAAGAGCTCATAACGCAGTGTTACTTTACATGTCTAATACAGTATTTGGATTATTTCTGATAGAGTATTTGATAATATTTGCAAAAAAAAAAAAAGCCAGTCAAAACAATTGAAATAGCTACTACTTCCCACCTGTTGAATAAGTCCTCTGGAAGTACTCCTTTGCATTCTGCCAGTATCTGACTCTAAAACTGCTATAAAGTGTCGGCAACTACACTGACACCTTGTAGGCTTGTGGCAACCTAAAGGTTTATGGTCTGTAAAGGCACAGCACAAAAATACTCTCATGATTTTCACAATCTCTGGCTGCTGTTCAGAGTATGACTGTCAGACCCGAACATGACTTTGGTGTTAGCGAAGTTGTTCTTCAGACCACTTCTGCCAGATGACAGTCAGTTTGTGTGCTGTTTTTCCAGAACCTAGCACTCCTTTCATGGTAAAATAAATGGCATTAAGCCTTCTCCTGCAGCCGAATGCATTTGCCTGTGTGTTGTGATCCTGTCAAAGACTTGGCAAAATATTCCAGAACCTGTTCCTGTAGTCAAACATGGCTTTGTTTTCTAATTCAGCATTGCAAGTGGTATCTTACAGCTACCTGCAGGTGAATGTCCGCAACCACTGAGTATATGAAAATGGGAATCACATTTTTCTGTTGCCACTGGCAGCTTTCCAATAAAAATATTTTTCTATCCAGGCAGCCTGGATGTTGTATTTTTTGCATTATGTTAGGGAAAGCAACTTGTTGCTCACAAAATGTTTGATGAGCTGATAAAAGACTTTTCATTCCCTATCTCTTTTTTTTTTTTGGAGGGGAAAGAGAAGCCTCAATATCCTACACTTGGCCAAGTACAGATGTGATGACCTGAATGATAAATTGTATTATTTCCTGAAATATTGTCTGATACAAGGCATCTGGGAATGCATGTAAAATAGCCACCTTTGTAAGGAAGAAACTGCCCTGGTAATTTTCTTTTTATGCTTTTAACTAAAAGGCTAAGAAAATCATAGAGATTGAAAAGTTTTTTCTACAATTATTTGCCAAAATCCTGCAGTGTGTTTCAGATGGCATAATAGACCACTATTTGCTGCAAACCTGAAATAGAGCTTACAAAAACATAAATGAGGCACTTCTTTTCTTATTTACAAATATTTTGCTATGGTGATGAATACCTAACCTGGAACTCACTGAGCATATAACATATTGACTATGTGAACAGATGGAGAATGACAGAGATGTTTTTAAGCTAAACTGCTTTTGGTGAGTTACTGCTAAAGGTCAAATAAGCAGATCTAGTCTACCTAAAGTATCTTGCTGCTACAGCCTGAGCCTTCAGAAGTTTGATATGTTTAGCAGCTGATATATTCAATGATAAGTGAGTGATAATTCCCACTTTTGGCAAAACCACTACAATTTCTTATTTACATGACTGAAAGTAAGACATCCGGCTAAAGAAAATGATAAAAGACACCAAGCATTTGAAAAATATGTTATCGCTTTATGTATTCAATAGCTTTTTTCAAAAAGGCGTTATGGACAGCAAATGAGAGCCTTTTATTGTGTAAATCTATCAGCATACTTTTCTCAACAGTAGATTATTTGATATTAAACTGTAACCTACAAACAGAAAATGGCATTTTAAATCAGTATGCTGTATATTTGTCATAAGCAGCTGAGATAGTTAATTTAGTTTGCTTTAGTAAAGCTCCCTGCATCAGTTGTCTGTGTCAAGCATATAAATACGTAAATGTTAGTTATATTTTAAATGTATTTTCTGTTACGCATTAGTTCCAGAGAAAACAGTCATTGCTGTTTATTTAGAAACATGTAAGTTTGGTATTTATTACACTTTCCTCTTGAAAACTGGTTTTGAAAGTCACTTTCAGTTCAAAGAAAAGAATTTCTAAGCTTTTCCATCTGGAAACAGCTTGCTTCGTGTGATCAAAAAGACATATTTATATACTTTGATTAAGCGGTCCTTTCCAAATAGCAATGTGAGTGATCATTCAAGAACTGTAAGCAAGTTAAGTTTTGCATATGAAAATATTCTTCTGTGGAGGAAACGAGATTTTTGAAAAAAAATTAATCATTTAGAAGACATGGAAGTTTTTTATTGCACTTTTATTTGCACTCTTTTGCTAAATAAAAGCTGCTAATTGTAGATCTTTTGATGAAACTGATAAGAATGTAAATATAGGGGATCACAACAAACTACTAATGATTAATGACAGAAGGAGTTGAGTGTTCAGAATAAATGGAAAAGTTTTAAAGAAAAGTGAATATGAAAAAAGTCCAAAAGTAGTATAGGACAAATGTTGCCCTTGGAAGCATAAGGAGGTCTCCTGTTGAGCTCAGTGATGCATGTGAGGGCAAAATTTGACTTAATGTGCCTGAAATGTGAAAAAGAAAGTTTAAGAAAGGAAGGGCATTAACGTTGCTAACCCACGAGGCTGTCACGCTGCTCACCTTTTTTACTCACGATGAGCAAGCTCCCAGAACAAAAACCTTTCCTGCTCTGTCCTACTTATTTCACTGAGATTTTTCACCCTTATTTTATTCAGGAATTAAGTTCGAAATATTATACCAGATGGTGTATGTATTTGAGATTATTAACTATTTGGAACTACCTCCTTAAGTAGCAGAAACTTGTTCAACACTTGTTTTCTGACTACAAGCTAGTTATTTATGAAAGATGTGGGAATTCTTCTGTTTGTTTAGATCTGATGAGTCTACAGTAAGAAAAGAACTGAAAACTCATTGAAAAGATGATTACCAGATTTCTAAATTTATAGGTTCAACTGCCACATGGCTTGGAAGAAAAAGATGAAAAGTGAGCAAGTGTACAATAGATAAGACACCTAGCTCATCCTTCAAGTGTTTATCATTTTTTTTCCTTCCTGAAATGATTCTCCTAAGATTCCAATGGTTAAAAAAGTTAAATCCTGAAGGTAGAAACTAGATAAATGCCTGATCTTTGCTATACGACATCAGGAAGAATTTATATGGGATCTGGGATTTAATCAAATTTGAAATCTAAGGATTCAACTTCTGATTCTGAGGGAACCCATATTCACTGACACCTCAAGAGTCTGGTGGGTGAAGAGCACTCTCTTGTTTCTGCAAAGGGAGTTCCAGTTTTGTAAGATAAATTTTTGTAAGATTAACAAAGAAAGTCACAGGAGAGCGGTGAGATCTCACAAGACTGGAGAATCTCTGCTCAGTTTGGAGATATCCCCATCAGATGAAACCAGGAAAGCATTTCACACAGCAGAGAGACCCAACTCTGCTCATCTCTATTTCTTTTCAGTAGCACAGTTAAATTCAAAAGAATTGGAAGGCAAGAAAAAGTAATCAACTCTTTGAATCAGCAGTTCAAAATCTGCAATGTCTATTAGGTATGCCTGTACAAGAAAAGACTGGAGCAGAAGGGAAAGAGAAGGAGGCTGAATACATTGACAGTCTCATTTATAGTTTTATAAGAGCCTGGTAAAGAAAAGGAGAAGGAGGTAGGAGAGGCAGAAAAAAAATAGATCAGGAAAATGGATACTTCAAATGCAAATTTTAGATGAAATGTCTCATCGATATTTGTAAGTAGAGTTTGCTGGGAACCTGGTTTTTACTTACATTTTTTTCAGCTCTCATATAGTGATAGCAGAGAACTTGTCTTCTAAAGAAAACCTATGAGAGGAGCGTTATGGATTACGTATTCTAACATGAGTCTTACTATTTTGAAGCCAGTATTCTCACTACTAACATACTTACTTCCAAAGCTTAATCATCTTGGTTTAGAATCATGCATAATACTATAACATTAGCTTGTTAAAAAAAAAAAAAGGTGAAACAAAAAAATAAAAGTCCATTCTTTCTTATTAAAAAAAAAAAAAAAAGAAATGAGAAGAGAGGAAATTCTACCATGCGTTTAAGAAATTGCTACACTGAAAGCCAGAGACATTATTTACTAATGAATTTGCTATTATTAATCTTGTATCCCAGGTAGCAAATCTTACATAATTATTGTAGCAAATGCTGCCCCACTACAGATGTTACTAAAGACATTTTTAACAATTATGAACCATCCTACATTAGTTGTTTTGCTACTGTGGTAGTGTTGTATTATACCTCATCGTAGGATTTCATACTAATGACAGGAAAAGTTGAACAAGTTACCTTAACTTAATTGAGTGAGCTATATATTACCTGTGTAGTTTGTGTGTTGCAGCTCATCAAGAATTTTTATAAAGTATTTTGTGTAGTGCTGCAGGTTTAAGATGACAGTATGTTATTTCTTTGACATCTCCCTCACTTCCAGTCTGAAACTGATCTGTTTCTTGAAAAGTTAAAACATAACACTCATTTCCTTTCCTGCTACAATATGTTGGTATTTACTGTTCTTAAAAGTATACCTTTGCTTCATGTTAGTTGTTTAAACTAAGAGGACTTCCACATAGTTCTTTTTTTTTTTTTTTTTTTAACTTTCTCCTTGTTTAAATACTGTGTGACATGCAAGGAAATAAAATTTGCAGTTGTATTAGCAGTGTGGATGATTGGTTGAGTCTTAGTGAAGTCAAATTTCATTTTTAAACATCTGAAATATTCATGACCATTGCAACAATTCACTAGAGCTTTAGATCATGGATGTAGATTTAATAAAGTAAAATTATGGCCATATATAAGGACATTCTATTTTATTGATGAATCTGATGCAATAACTTGGGCTATACTGCACAAATTATCATTTTTATTTCTATTGATTTTATCTCTTTCTATTAAAAATGTCAAATATATGTTACTTCTTTATTCTGCTTAAACATGACAAACCTAAGGAAGGTTTTATTGCAGATATAGTAAATGCAAACATTAAAAGTGACAAAGAAATGACATTTTTTTATTTAAAAGAGAAAATCATTTAGATTTAATGGCAGTTATTATTTTTTATAATCCTTCTTTGAAATCGTTGTAGTGTTTTACTTTTTTTTATATTATGGCAAGGCTACTTTTAAACAATGACAGCTGTTCACAACGCCAAAATAAATATTCCAGGGTAATCCACTCCAGAAACAAAAGTGTTATAATGTAAGTTTCTTAATGTGTAATTGAATGTGACTAGGCAAATCCAAAGTATCAGTACTGGCACATTATAGAGGAAAAATACCCCATATATGTAGCTGATAGTCTTACTGCTAGCAAATATCTGGGTAGTAATATTTTTTCCACACAATCCACCTTCTTAGATGATGCTTCTTCACTATTGAGGCAGCAACAAAATCTTTTCTCAAAGAATAGCTTCAGTGAATGATAATGGATTAAAAGACAATTAAGTTCTTGGTTAAAGACCAACACAAATTGGCATGACTAAAATTTTCCTCCACTTGTTCATTTTTTTTTAATAAAAGATTATAAGGGACTCAATCCAGCTCCCAAAGGAATAGTGTCCATATCAGAAATATCATCAGAACTGGGAGTAATTGTCACGGGTTTTGGCAGTTCCAGGGAGAAGTTAACTGGCATGAAGCCTGGACTATCCCTCCATTCAGAGAAAAGTTGCCTTAAAGCCTGAGTTCAGTAATAGTGGCAGAAGGTCTAGCAACTCCCTGTTGCTGTCCTAGCTCTGCCTCTGGCAGCAGAAAGAAGACAAACCACCTCTCCCCAGATATCTGAGCCTAAAAGCATCCAGTAGTCACTTTACTTGCACATGAAGGGAAACCACTTGCAAAGTTTTCAATCTAAGCAGTAGCTGGAATCACCAGCCCAGAATTCTCTAGACTCTCCTAAATGCTTCCATTAAACGTCTGTGGTTTTGTGACCACAATTAGTGCTTTTCCAAGGACCTTAATTTCAGACTGAATGGATGAAATCAGGTGTCTGAACTGCACTATTTCATATAAATACAGTGTCTTTAGATATAGTCTCTGTTGCCTTTGTTATGCAATATCTGAGTCTGTGAGATCAGCAAAGCTATCTCTCCATAAAAATAGCAAGTGGACGTTTGTTTAAAATGGCATCTACGGAGAGTAAACCAAAGCCATAAAAAGAAACCGTAAAAATAAGATAACTGGGCAGCCATTATTTTGACACACAGATTAAAAGAAGGAAAAATGATAGGACCAACATCAAACATTTAATAAGAGAGAAAATACATATAGTTCTAGAAAAGAAGTCATTTGGTAATAAAAAAAAATAAAGTAACAAGAAACAGAGAAGACTTGGCCTTGTTTTTCCTAATGGTTTCATTTCTTGAACAGCATAAGGACAATTTACCCTTTTCTCATGATAGTATATATTAATTTTATTCAGAAGTAGAAGAGGCTGTTCGGATGTAGGAGATAATATGAAACTGTTAAGCTTTACAGATTTTCTTGTGGAGTCCTAGTGGACAATGTAATTAAGGCACAACGTATAAATCACAGAGTCATAAATTATGAAATTGGAACAGTCGTGATCATCAAATTAGAGATCATCAATATCATGGGCCATAGGATTCCTCCTTAGGTTTTATGTTTCAAGCATATTTTTAAGAAGAAAAAGTCAGATTTGCATTATGAATTAAAAAAAATAAAATGCAGCAACAGTAATTCTTGTTCTGTTCTATAGCAACAGTTTGAATGGGCAATTATTAGAGACTTTATGATTAATTAAGTTCTGGATTGGTGATGAAAAAAAATCTGAATCCAAACCAAAAATATTCTGTTAGAGTCTTAGAACAAAACATATGGTGTTTCTCTATCTGTATTAAAGAAATGGAGGCTGAAAGCTGCCAGATATGTATAATCTGTATTTTGGTCCTTGGCTAAAGAATAACCCTGGAGGCTTATTTCAGCCTTTTTATTACTGATCATCTTGCAGCCTGATCATAGCAGCAAGTAGGAGGGGAGGTTAAAGATTTCCTCTTGATCCTTCCTTGCCCTTTCATCTTGATTTTCTTTTCTGTTTTTAGGCTTGTTTTGATTCTTTTTTGTTTATACCAGCTGTGAACTGTTGGGGATTCTCTCTGTCATGGTTTAAACCCAGCCGGCAACTAAGCCCCTCACTGCAGCCTGCTCACTGCCCCTCTGGTGGGATGGGAGAGTGAAAACTCAGAAGAGTAGAGGTGAGAAAACTCATGGGTTGAGATTAACGGGTAAAGCAAAAGCCACGCACACAAGCAAGGCAAAACAAGGAGTTCATTCCCCACTTCCCATGGGCAGGCAGGTGTTCAGCCATCCCAGGAGAGCAGGGCTCCGTCACAGGTAACCATGGCTTGGGAAGACAAACATCATCACTCAGAATGTCCCTCCCCTTCCTCCTTCTTCCCCAGCTTTGTGTGCCGAGCCGAATGTCAGATGGTCTGGAATATCCCTTTGGCCACTTGGGGTCAGCTATCCTGGCTGTGTCCCCTCCCAACCTCTTGTGCATCCCCGGCCTCCTCGCTGTGTCCCCCCCTAAAAGGCTTCTCTTTTTTCTCTCTTTGTAAAGCAGACCAAGGTTCTTAATTTCTTTTCAAAAAAACCTGCAGAAAATAGAAATAATTTGTTTGTCAGTTTATCTGAGTTTCTCACCAGTCAAAACTCAAAGACAAAATTTCTGAGGTTTTTTGGCTTTAAAATGCAGCCAGAAAATGAAATAAAACAAAGCAAAAAACATTCAAATGTTTTGTCTATGTTTTTCCAGACATTATTGGATATTACAGGAATGAGAAACAGGATTTGCAAATAACTGTCTTAAGCTTTCAACTAACATGATAAAATATTTAGCTAATTCACTTTTCTTTTATTTTAGATTACTTGCAGTCTAGCTTCTGCTGTTTGCTCCTGTCATCATCCAGAACGGTATTTTATAACTAAATTTGGTTTATTTTGTTAGTTATTTTAGCATTTCAGTTAGCATTAAAGAAGCACCTCCTGCAGACACATGAAGTTCTCTGCCAACTGAGAATAGAATTACAGCGTCGGTAATACTGTAAAGCTCCCAAATCTCTGTCCATGTCTGCTTGTAGAAATGAAAAAATAATTCCTTTGCTTTGGGTTTTTTTGGCCCATTGATAGTATATATGAGAAACTAGATAAGTAATAATATATTAACATGATAAGTCAAGTTTTGAACATTATATTCCTCTGCAGTGATTTCCAGGGAAAATAATCACAAATCATAAAGGTATTCAGTGCTACCTGGTTTGCTCAGACCAGGTCCCTCACAGTGCAAAGTTAAATTCATAAGAAGTTCCTGAGAATGAAAAGAAAGTATACACCTATAAGAGTATGTACAGATGACTCCGTTGTTCTTGTCACTAAAAACACTTTTACAAATTGCTTTAGGATGAAATAACTGTCAAAGAGAATTTTAATTTTTCATTTCTAAATGAAAATGGCAAAATCAGATTTTTTTGGTTTTCACAAGAGGAAAGTATATGTAATCTGAAAAATACTTTGCTCGAGCTAATGTCATATAACATTAAAAACAAGTGACTTGCTTGGGTTTTTTTATATAACTTCTTTTTTTTGTAGACAGTACTCATATTTAGAGGCAGAAAAACAAAATGTGTGTAAACTTTATCTTGTATTTAATCTTTTGGTCTTATTAGGGCAAGCTATCCAGGAGTCTCAGATTGTTGCTTCCTCACATGTTTTATCTTCTGTCTGACTCACGGATCTATTGCTGTTTGTGTTACTTGAGCTGTAACCTGGACAATGTTGTCAACTGTGACTCAATAAATCAGTACAGCAAACAGCAGACCTGTAAAGAGTAGTTCAGGTATAAAAAGAAGTGAAACAAATGAGATGGAAAATGATGATTTCATGTTTGCCCATATTTTTTCTTTGTAGAGTTCAATAGATTGTATTACTGAGGGTGAGGCTATTGGAGTATTTTAAAACATATTCTTGAGATTATTATTTTCCAGAAATTTAAATTTTCAGTTAGCACCATCATAGGAGAAACTGCGGTATTGTTACCAGACATTTTTCCAGTATCTTTTAAATCTGTGAGGAGCCTTCTTGTTTACTTGTTTATTAATTTGTTATTCCAGCAGTATCTGGCAGAGAATGAGTTTTAGAAGACTGATATGATCTAAAGAAGCTGGAAATAAACTCAGTGTATCATTGCTTAATTTGGCATTATATCACAGTGTTTGCATTAGCATGAGTAACAGTAAAGAGGATCTGAGAAAGAAGCACAAGGACTGTGATTCTGGTAAGTGAAGTCTTATTATACTGACAATGGCAATACAGCACACATTTTGAGGGTATGTGTTGTAAATTATGCTGCCATCTTTTTCCTGAAGGAGAGGGGGAAAGTTTTGGGGGATTCTTCAGAGTTTTGTCTATGATACCAACCTTTGTCATCTGCTGTCTGAAAATCTCCATTTTAAGTGATTTTTCTCCTGAAATGAGGTGGTTTGATTAAACTCTTTTAGAAAGATTTTGTCTTTCACTCTCATACAAACCTGTACATGTGAACACAAGGACAGAATTGGAGCAACATGTATTTGCAGAAAAGCAAATTCTACTTCAGGGTTTGCGGTAAGTTTGTAATCTAGACTCAGTTACCTTGTAATTATTACTGAAAGTACTTCTTTTAGAGTCTTTATCGGTTTTGTTTGTAATTAAGAACAAGCATACAATTACGTTTCAGATTGCATACCAACAAAGCAATGTTTAGGACATTATGAAAAAGCTCCACTTCCCTGTGAAAGCAGACACAAATATTTAAGAGAACATCTTGAGAGACAGACTTTTCCAAGATATACTTTTATATTTATCTTCTTAAACTATTGTAAAAAATCTATTTTTAGTGACTTTAAAGGAAAACCCAGAAGAAAAATAAGCCTGCAAAATGTAGAACTGGCAAAGATAGTGTTCAAAATTAATTAATATTTCCTTTGTTCACTGTGAAGGGTAAATTTCAAGTAAGATAGAATAATATCGTAAAATTACAACGAAAAGCAAAATATATTAAATGCATGCAACCAGCTGATTTTAAGGTGATAGAGCATTATACAGTATTTTCTACACAAAGCTCATACTCTTGTTCAGCTGCACCTCTTTTTAAACAGAATGAACAACTATTAGAGAAGCTGCTGTGAAGTCTAATTCATATAATTAAAAATAAGAGTGCTTTATTTCTTCTCTCATTTTCTTTGACTTCAAAGGCAAACTACTGAATTTTCCTTTGTCTTTGCTAATCTCACTTTGTCTGCTTAACAGAAAAAAAACTGTCATCCCTCTTTTAATGCCGATATGTGTGGACTACCGGAACACTACAACCTAAATTTGGCTTGAATAAGAAAAACATGCGTTTTTTGCAAAATTCAGCTCTTTACTAATCTCTTTCAGATTTTTTGTCTGTCATAAATGAAGAATACTGGAACTACTCCTTTCCTCAGCCTTGTTCCATTAAAGTCTCAAGTCGGTTATCTAAAGAGGAAATAGCACTTCCCTACTTGCTCTTCTCTCTATACATGAGAGAATTGTGTTTTCTCACCTAGTTACTGTTTCATGGTAGAAACTCACATTCAGCCATCCACCATGAACCTGAAAGTCTCAAACCTCCACCCTCTAAACAGTGAAGTGACTTAGATTGCTTGTTCCCAAGAAGGAGCTTGTTTCTAGGTGTGGAACGTAACCCTGGATCTCGACATCAGAGATGCCTGCCCCAGCAACTGAGCTATAAATTATGCTGTGGTGGGTTTTCATTCCCTTTTGACATGGCACCCTAGTTTAACTTGTTATGAAAACAAGTAATTTTTAGTTTCAGTTAATATGGGCTGGGGAGGGTGGAATTGGGGGTTTTTTTTACCCCTCTTGTTATAGCTTAAAAACTTCATTATTTTCTATCTCTTTCAACACCAGTGCCTTATTGAATACAACAGGGATAAACCCTGAGTTTAGGGAAGTTGATTTATAGAGAAGCTGGATTCATGAACTGCTTTCAAACAAATTAGTGAGAGCAACCAGGCACATCAATTAACAATTCCCATATGATAATGAATAAATTAACAAATCCACATGAGATAGGAAAAGTTTTGGAATTATGAATGCTCAGTTAGTTAAAAAGAATTTTTTAAAAATATTTTCTAGAAAATACAAATCATTGTTTTAACAGTGAATCCATAGGATAAGTGCTTAACTAGTGTCAATTCAAAAATAAATATTAGAAAATAACCTAAGGACAACAGATAATACAGTGCTATAAATTACTATATGAAAAGTTTGGATTACTTCCAACGCAAACTAGCTTAGTTAATCAAAAAGATATTGTTCAAAATTTCTTATCTTTTTGCTAACAGTATAGATTTTTCTCTGCTTGTTTCAGGCTTTGATAAAAGTAGTAGGAATTCTGCTAAGTTATGTTAAGTGGAAGAAAGGGAGGATTAAAATGTATTTCTTTTTGCCAGGGGAAGTTTTTGTCACATGCATTGCTTCACCCTAGAAATAGTGGAATAATTCTTTTTGCCAGGATGGTGCGGTCTCACTGAGCAAATCACATCACTACATCCTACATCTTGAGATACATCAACAACAGGTGGTCTGTGAGGGACTAGAGAGTACTATCAGCAAGTTTGCTGATGACACCAAGCTGGGAGGAGTGGCTGACACACCAGAAGGCTGTGCTGCCATTCAGCGAGACCTGGACAGGCTGGAGCGTTGGGCGGTGAAAAATTTAATGAAATACAAGAAGGGTAAATGTAGGGTCTTGCATCTGGGTAGGAACAACCCCAGGTTCCAGTATAAGTTGGGGAATGACTTATTAGAGAGCAGTGTAGGGGAAAGGGACCTGGGAGTCTTGGTGGACAGCAGGATGGCCATGAGCCAGCACTGTGCCCTTGTGGCCAGGAAGGCCAATGGCATCCTGGGGTGTATTAGAAGGGGGGTGGTTAGTAGGTCAAGAGGGGTTCTCCTTCCCCTCTACTCTGCCCTGGTGAGACCCCATCTGGAATATTGTGTCCAGTTCTGGGCCCCTCAGTTCAAGAAAGACAGGGAACTGCTGGAGAGAGTCCAGCACAGGGCAACTAGGATGATTAAGGGAGTGGAGCATCTCCCTTATGAGAAAAGGCTGAGGGAGCTGGGGCTCTTTAGTTTGGAGAAGAGGAGACTGAGGGGTGACCTCATTAATGTTTACAAATATATCAAGGGTGAGTGTCCCGAGGATGGAGCCAGGCTCTTCTCGGTGACAACCACTGATAGGACAAGGGGTAATGGGCTGAAACTGGAACATAAGAGGTTCCGCTTAAACTCGAGAAGAAACTTCTTCTCAGTGAGGGTGACAGAGCACTGGAACAGGCTGCCCAGAGAGGTTGTGGAGTCTCCTTCTCTGGAGACATTCAAGACCTGCCTGGACACGTTCCTGTGTGGCATAGTCTAGGCATTCCTGCTCTGGCAGGGGGATTGGACTTGATGATCTTTCAAGGTCCCTTCCAATCCCTAACATTCTATGATTCTATGAAATGTTAGTTTTCACACGTGTTTTTGCTGATTGCAGTGAGAGTTTTGATATCAGAAATGGTACAATTTCAGTTTTCATGGAGTGGCATTTATTGCTATAGCCAGAGTAATAATTCAAACAAGCCGTTCATGGACCTAGAAACAACTCATATTTTTTTGTTTCTAGGTTGCTGGCCTGTCTGTCTTAGATGTCTTTCTTTCCTAGACGTAATGGCAAAGTACTTGATACTCAAGAGAAATGCAAGTAGTGAAATAGGTGCACAGGAAAACACACAAACTTCCCCAAATCCACATCCAGTAAGTAACTTGTTCTGAAGTCAATGTGATATGTGTGTGACTTTTTTGCAGGTAGGAGTGGAATAATAACATTATTTTATTCAGCATCATTAGTGGTAGAATATGGTTAAATATTTTATTTATGAGAGTGTATATAGTCGGGTAGAACATTTTCCACAAATGTATTGTATTATATCCATGCTCAATTAGAGAAGTGTGTAGTGCTTTTCTGAGAGGCAAAGAAACCCAGTCTTGGAGGCCATTTTTAATTCTTTTCTCTGTTCTCTGAGCTTCTGGCAGCAGAGGATATGATTGAAACTTTGCCTTTTTGATAAGTCAGCTAAAACAAACACATAATTTACTTTATCTTTTGTTGTAAATTAGAAGGGTTTCCACTGTGGATTCAGTCATGCACAGATGACCTCATATTTATATCTTACTTACAATCATGAAATTCTGAAATGCTACTCAGGTGTCACAGCTGAGACTGAAATAGCCCAAAATGTGACTTTTCAGTCCTCTGGCCATAAGGAAGTCAGTTCAGGGATACTGAAGTTCTTATACAGTGTAAGCTGTGTTTTGTCACAAATCCACTTACTCTTTTCTTGGATTATCAGGTTGCCTGGATTTATTCTCTCAATTCAACCTGAAGGTTTGCATATCTCTGGCACTTGGTACTAGCCATGCTTGCTCTTTGAAGTTTCTATTGAAAATGTATGTGTCACATACTTGCTTGTGATAATCTCAGTTTATAAAAAAAAATTGCGTTCATTAGAGATCCACAGGAAAAGAATTGGTAGGCTAGTGGCTAGTAACACTGACATCACCTTTATTTCTGATATTTTTAGTGGTGGAGCTGGTGCCCAGAATCCCGTGGGCTCCAAATCAAGGTTTCTTCCCTGCAGTGCCTCTTGGATCTATGCAGATAACTTTTCCACTAAAGATGTTTCTGCATTTTTCTCCCAGGACTAAGAAATCATCTTCTTATATCACAATTTGTTGGACTGTATCTGTAAATTTTCCCTGTTTGAAAAACAAATTGTAAATCTAGACACCATTAATATCAACAGATTTAGTAGTAGGGAACACTTTAGTACATGAAGCAAACGTGTTGGTTCTGAAGTGGTTCCTTCACTGGTCATACAAAACACTCCTAACACTGCTCTCATGATTTTTGTATTGATCTTCTATGGCTTTGTAGAGAAGAAATTGTGCTGCTGATTCCCTGTAGTATCTGCACCACTTGTGGGTATCTATAAATTTTCATAGGTGTATGGTCATTGCATTACTCCAATATTGTTATCTTCATTTTGTTATTTATGCCAGTGTTTTGATCAGAACTTTTGTCCTTGTTCTTCTGGGTGACTTGAGAGAAAACCTTACTCATCTGAAGGTTAACAGGTTGCTTCTTGCAGCTGTGAAAAGCAGATGGAGTGGCTAACATTAATTTGGTTAGTAGGTGAGCAACACTAGAGAGTTTACATTTCAAGTATTAAATGCAATGAGGCCTTCCTATCTTACACTGGAACAATGAGTATCTAAAAGTTAATTTAAGGTACTCCTCAGGAGCAGCAAATCAACCCAGACATAAGATGTGTTTCTTAGAAATTAGACACCAACTTCTAAGGGGGATATTATTGACTGGGGGGGGGGGGGGGGGTGGAAATTGGAAGAAACCCTCAAAAACCCTAAAAGCGTAGCACCTGAGAACCTTCAAGCCAGATTGCAAGAGAAGTCTTTAAAAAGACAGCTGAAGCTCTAGTATGCACTAAGAACAGCTGAAGTGGTGAAAATGTGATGCAGCTGCTCTCGCTGTTTTGCAGGGTAAGATCTCAGTCTGCTCATGGCTCTGAGTCTTGATGGCTGCTGCATGTTGTCTAACTTGTTGCTTGCCTTCAGGACCTGAAAATAATAATTTGCCAGTTTTGTGATAAGAGAGACAAGTACCAGCAGAGCAGAGGACCTGAAGGTGTGTTAATTTTTGCTGATGGCTACCCATGATTGATGTGCTTGGTGGTGTTAGTGTTGTTTTCTTGCAAGTTTGTATGCTGATCACTGGATTCTTCTCTTCTTCTATTTCCTTTTGCTGGGACTTAGACGCTTAGTCTGGAGGGCAAGTCTCACTTACTCCTTGCCCAAGCTTCTGAAGCAGGGAGAGAAAAGTCTGAGGATTCAAGGTGGTGCCATTTAAAAGTTGCAACACTTAACGAGTAGAGAAAAGTGATCCTAACTACCTCTCTGTGTCTTTCCTGTTTGTAATCCTCTTGCTTAGACGGTCTGTGATGAATAGATATTCATTTATATTCTTACTTTGTTTTTTTCTGTATCTCTGCTTTGTTTTTGAGAAAGAAGATGAGGACAGGTGGAGTTCAGTGTTTTAGGCAAGTGGATATTTGCAGGATTATTTTGTGACTGTAGGGAAATCTGTTAAGTCCTTTCTTATCACTTCTGTCTTATGATTCTTGAGGTTTGGTGTTGTGCTGGTTTGGTTTGGGTGCTTTGGGAGGATTGAGTTTTTTGTTTGGGGGTTGGCTTTTTTTTGTGTGTGTGGTTGGTTTTTGGGTTTGTGGGTTTGGGGAGGAGCGTTGTCCAGGTAGTGAATTTCTAAATTATTAAGACTTATATAGAGTATACAGCTGTGGATAACAATCACCCCGAAATGCTACTGGTATCTATGTGTTACCATGGGGTTTAAATAGAATAAATACATCAGGATAAAGGAACCATGTTTTAGAAAGGTGCTTCTTCTGGGATTAATGTTTTGGCTACAGCATCAAAGATAATGAAAAACAAAGTTGTGGTTGTGTCAGGAATGTGTTTCAAACAAAAGACTTGGTATTTTGCTGCTTATTTCTTTCCCTGCCTTTTCCCTTCTCCCTTTCTGGTTATCTGTTGGAGTGCTGTAAACCCTATTAGCTCAGGAAGGTGCTATCTGAGGTGGCTTGATCAAATGAATTGTTACTTTTACATAATTAGTATTCACTGACCAGAACCGTAACTGAGGGATTAAGATAAAAATGCCTTCCATGCTCTTGTGTCTATAGGAGGTTGGTAA
Organism: Trogon surrucura; assembly: GCA_020746105.1. Classification (NCBI taxonomy): domain Eukaryota; kingdom Metazoa; phylum Chordata; class Aves; order Trogoniformes; family Trogonidae; genus Trogon; species Trogon surrucura. The sequence goes on along the minus strand of CM036620.1, from coordinate 9,868,668 downwards.
TTTGTGTCTCTTGCAATCATGTGGCTTTCTTCAAATTGGGGATTGCTGGAAAACGTATAGTGCATTTTAATTCTGCCTGTACCATATCACATAGTGCATAAGATTCTCTTTCTTCTTTATTTTTTCTTTCTGCATTTAATTTCTGGTTTTATTTTGAAACATTTTCCTGGATATACTATTTTAACTGGCTTTTTATCTAGATTTGGATGGGGTTGGGGATACAGTAGATAAGTGGAGAGATTTATTAGTATGTGCGATATAACTATTCTCTTTTTAGTGACTATCTGTGAGAGATATCCACTGATCATTAACTAACTTTTAGGTAAGGCGTTAAGTCTTCACTATTGTGAAATATATCAAAATTATATTACGATGAGGAATGGGTAAATTTGGTTATACAATTAAACAAATATTTCTGTGAAGGTATTTCAGTTGTGAGTTCTATAAGGAAATACAAGAATTAATCACTTCCTTGTGAAATTCAGTATTTCTTTCTGAATAGGTCCATAGTGATTTATCTTGTGAACAAACTGTCATTTGATTTGTTCGCACATTTTGTTTGTGTTTATGTAAATACACTGCCTTCACAGATCTGATCTAAAATATTCCATCATGCATGGCTTTTTTATGCATGAGAATAACTCCTACAGGAAAACGAAATCTTACAACAAAGGAGCAATAATAAATATAGGAGGAATTTCATAAATAGCTGTTTGTTTTCTGAATAAATAAAACAATTTCTTTCTATTGTTCTCTTGTGTCACTCCAGAAGAATTGTTAAAATTCTGAGGATAGCTAGACTGATTCTTTTTTACTGTTGTTTTCTTTTTTTTGTGATTCCGTCTATCTGCTGGGTACTGCTAATTTATTCTGGCTGCTTATAAGCCCCCCCGTTCATTTCTGAGAAGCAAAAAACTTCTAGGTGTACCAGACTGGGCCTGTATCAAAAGTATTTCCAAAGAAGACTAAATAAACCAGAAAGAACATCTCTTTCTTTCTCTGCAAGGTCACTTGCTTAATCCTTTTCCTGAGATTATACAAATTCATCAGTGCCCAGTGGGCCTGCCTGTCATTGCCCTGAACCTTACACAGTCACTTGGCTGGTACAAAATAAGTGAAAAGAGATGTGAAATGCTATCAAATCAGAATGGTCCTCTTTCACATCAGTTGTATGATGGCACAAATGACTACATAAATTACAGCAAAAAGTGAGATTTTGCTATCATGACATTTGAAGCAAAGTGCAGCCTTGGTATAAACCCAACAGTTCCTTTCCATTTTTGCTTGTTTGTTATAAGAGAGTTGATTTTTTTGCAAAAGAAACACTAACCTGAAGTGTTAAAACCTGTAAGTCTCTGTCTGAGTCATGCTGACAGGTGAGAGTAAACAAGTATAAAAATGGAAAGTGTTTTTCTTCAGGCAGGGGAGGGAGTTTGAAGCTGCATATAAAAAAAAAAAAAAAAAAGGGCTGTCTTCTGATGCTTGGTAACTTAAATCTGAGTTTGAGCTGGACCTATCTTTAGCTGATTATTTTAGTACAGCCATGATTTAAACTTATTATGTAAACAAGCGCTTTTCACAGGGAAATTCTTAGATGACTAAACTTTACAATTCAAACCCCTAGTGAATTAACTTGTCTAAAAGGGATTCCTTTAATATAAAATTCCTTACCATGTTGTCATTAGAACCTAAAGAGAAAGTATTTTTAATACTTCTAGTAAATTAATTCTATCATAATTTAGTGGAAAACTAGCCATTTCTCATACATTTATGATCTATTTTTTTCTGATAAATATCCTAGGAGAATGAACATTTCTCCTTGTAACTAGAAGGAACCAGGAGGGAAGTAATAATTGCACTCATCTTTCTCAACAATTTCTTTCACCCTGCCTTTTTTTTTTTTTTTTTTTTTAATTTGTAGTGTCCAAATCATAAATCCATCCTGCAAGTTCCCTAATGTGGCTTCTAATTTTGATATGCAGGAGAGGCGAAATGTACCTTACAAATCAATTGTCAGCCCAAGTGAAGTGGGAAGGCAGATCCCCAAAATGCGCTCGGGTCCTTGACCTGCTGTGATTGACACAGATACGCATGACTGATGCAGTGGCAGGCTCAGCAAGCCATGAAGTAGTTTTGTTTAACCAGGGAATTGTCCACGTCTGAGAGTGTTACTTATATGGTGTGTGTCTATGAATAAATATTTTTCAAGTTTGTGTGTTAATGGTGCCTTTACAGCTGAACTGTGTCTCTCACCAGGATTGCAGTGCGTGATGCACGTGTGCTGAACAAGGAAATGTTTTTGGGGGCGTCTCTTTGATCCGTGAGGAGCTGATAGCAATTCACTGCAACTCGTAAACTGACCAAACTAAATGTCTGTGAAAACAGACAAAAAAAACCTTCTCTGAAGGACAGTGCTGTGCTCGTATTGCTTATGTTGGCTCCCAGATGTGGTGACTCCTGCTCTCCTTATTAAGGTGTGGTTTGCTTGGGTTTTTTTTTCCCCTGTGGCTTCTTTTTTGTTGTTTTGGGGGATGGTTCTAGGAGTTTCACTAGGTTCCATACTTCAGTATTTTTCTATGGCCTAATGGACAGAAGTATGGACTGGACACAATTTGAGCAGCTCTTGCTTGTGTTAGGAAACAGTGGATTTCTCCCAGTAGTGGATCCTGTAGCATTATCCTAGCTAATCCCAAAAAATCCCTTTCCTCTTGTACATGCTGCATGATGGTATTTCAGGCTTATCCTGTACCATTAAGGTGATTAGGGTATCTGCTATTGAAAAGTGGTGTTCAGAGCCTGCAATAACCCAAGAGAGAAGTGGCAGAGCTGTAGCAGTGAGACAGAGGGAAGAGACCCAAGCCATTAGTTAACATAGCATTTAAAATACAGCAGTTCTTGAAATATTTAAGCGTTTTAGATAGCTGCCACACCCCAGCTATTAAGTACTGCTCCTTTACCAAAATGTGATAACTGGCTGAGAACTCTCTGTGAAGTTAACGTAGAGCTGGCAGGTTTTTTATAGTGGTGTTTTTACCTTTTCTAAGATATGTTAGGAGGTTCACTGCTGGTTATTATCTTTTGTCTTAGGGTAAGTCTTTTAGACATGCACTTAAAATGTTGCTAAGGGGCAGTTTAACTGAAGTGCTATTTTATTTCCATTTAATCCTTTCTCTGCTTCTTTGTGTATGAGCGTGCAATACTCTTAAGCAACTGATTGTTTAATACCTTATATTTTATGGATGTTTTGATGATGTTTCTAAGTATGGCCATATGAAAACACTCAGTAACATTTATTAGTTATTGTATTTTAGTGAAAATACATACGTGAGGATAAGTCTCTGACAGAGCTGTCATTGCAGATCTTTCTGAATGTTTTTCCCCAGGATCTGGATAAATATCTTTTTCTCCAAGCGCCACATAACCTTTCTGAGTGCTGGCTGTGATTAGTGCCCTCACTGTAGGAATTTCACTACTGTAGCTCCTAACTCTGCACTCTCGCCAGCATCCGCAGTGTGTGGGGCTGTTGTTTGGAAACGTCTTCTCTTGTTTTGTGAATCTCTCGGCAGTTATTTACCGGCATTGGCTGTTGTGTCTCTACCTTTTGCACCTCTGCCAACACTCTCACCTTTTCTGAATATCTTCTGTTATTTCCACAGCCTGTTTGGATTTTTCCTGGGCTACCTTTTACCCCACTGCTGCCTCACAGACCTGTCTGTGCTCTGCTCGCCTATCACTTTATTATCTCGGTATTGAGCATCATTTGGAAAGTGCAGTGCTGTCCAAACTTATAGTCCTCACTGGGCAGTCTATAAGGCTCAGGGATAAATATTTCTTGGCAAAAACTATGACCTTTATAATGATAAATATGTTGTCCTATTCATCAAGCATATAAACATATAAACATATAAAGCATTGTCCTGACTTCCTCACGGGACTGTGAGGAGCAATGTTATTCAGTGTACACCATTGCTACGTATGCAGGACTTTTATGTAAGAATTAAATACAGATAAACACAAGCATGAAGGTTGAATAAGACAGATTCATGTAATTTAAGAGATGCAATTAAAACACCATGAACAGAAAATTTATTACTATTAAAATAATTTTAGCGCTTTTCTGTGCTAAAGAGCCAATTTGTATTTTTACGACTTGGTTAATATACTGTGATGAAATTCTAAAACTGCAAAGCATTAATTGCCGTAGAACTAAGACTAAAGCCTGATATTCTAATTTGAATGTATTCAGAGGAGTTTAATGCTGTTCTGTTCTCCATATTTTTGTGTTATAAGTATCTAAAAGATTCTTTGACATTAACAAAGACTAATTCTTTTAAATTTAAGCAGATTCAATGAGTAGGGCAGTGGTCTGTGACTTAGAATACCAAGAGTTCAATTTTGGCACCTTTTTACTGCTCTCTGACATGATCTGTATCAATTTCTAACTCACATTTTTTTGACTCCTTTCTATAGTTTTAGTGGGTTCTGCAGTTGTCCTTTCAACGTGTTTATAAGATTCCAGTCACCTTGGGGACCTGATATTAGCGTGGTTTAGAAATATGGGAGAAAATAACAAATATTATGTATAAATATGAACAAGATTGTATAAATCATATACTGATATTAATTCACTATGTACTCCTGATGCTCCCCTCTTCCTTTAGCCCCAAATTGTATTTCTTTAAAGTTTAAATGTCTTACAGCCATAATAATTTTTAATTTTATTTTCTATTTTATTTTTTCTTCTTTTTAATTTCATCTTTTCAGTGCAATTCAGAACTTTCTTGACAAAAATCACTGAACAGTAAACTTTATAGTTACTCAAAATTGAATATCTACCACACCATGTTTCTGTTCATGGCTAAAAGCGGCAATTTTATGCAGTGGACAAATAGTCACCCTTAACTTTCCAGTACTACCTTGTCCCTTCTGAAGAAACCCGAAGATGAGATTTTAAGCCTGCAATACATCTGCGTTTATGTGCATTTTTTTCTGGGATCTGTGCACTAAAGACAGGGGTCCTTCATACTAAAGAAAACGGATGTATATGATGAGGGAAATTATGGGCTGAATTCTTGTCATCAGCATTACAGCGCAGGTTAGGCTAGATTTTAATGGTATGACCTTCTGATTTGAAAAACTGAGTCAATGACCAGATTATATCTTCATTTGTGCCCAAGGAACCATCATTTTATTATCCCTTGTGTTTGAAATGCAGTATTAAAAAGTTTCCAGTGTGTTTAAAACATAGGGAACTCTAAAAGCAAGTATTTTTTGTTGTTTTCTTTCTTTCTCCCAGTATACATGATAAGCAAACTTATCGGCTTCCACATGGAACGATTTGAGCTCGTTCTCCTCTTGTGCGTTTTCAACCCAACAAAATTTGTCAAGTGGAATCTCTGTGCTATTATGAAATAGCATAATGGTATTTTCTTTCGTAGTTCATAAGTTTTATCTTTCTGCCTCAACCACCACACTTGCAAAAAAAATTATCAGTGGAGAGCATAGGGTTTTTTTTCAATTTTATTTTCCCTTTCAGGAATAGTAGAATATATTAAGGCTTGGAGAGGGAGTGTGTTTGTTTGGTGTTTTTGTTTGTTTGTCTGGAGGGGCCAGGGGCTGGCATTTTTACCTTAAACAAAGGAAAAATAACATTTTGAACAGGCTACAGGTCTCTGAGATGTTTTTATTATTATTAGTTTAGTTTAAATTTTTAAACAAGAGACCATAGAAACACCCATTCGTCTTTTTCTTTAAATAAAGCAGACTTTCCAAGTGGTTTTTTTACTGCTTGAGAGTGTGGAAGTATTTAATGTTCATTTAAAATTTGCTTCAGGCAGCTTCTGTGAGTTTATCTGCTCACGTAAAGAATAACAGAGCATCTCAAACAAGCAGTGTTGCTGTAGTATTTGATACAGGAAGATTTCAGCTATATATATCTATATATCCTCATTTTTCCCTGGAGCTTCCATCGGGTAAATAATGTTTGGGATAAAGCTAAGTGGAAGAATAATAAAAACTGAAAAAAGGTATTGTTTATATTTTTGATTAAAAAAACATTATATTTAGTTCCTTTAAAGGTTTAATTAACTCTTACTTCCTTTGAAATTAAAACCAAGTTTTTCTGTGGTGATATTCTCCCGACAGCTATGCATGTGCTAGTGTTATTAAGGAATATTTTATAATTGAATTTTTCTAAAGTGTTTTCTCCTCTCTCATACCTTGAAATTTTACCAGAAAAAGAGCATTCAGGTTAATGAAAAATATTTCAATTGGCTACCAGTCTCTTCTTAGTGCAGATGGGTTCCAAATTATGAAAATGGTTTACTAAGAGGGTTTATGTGGAGATACTCTCAGTCTGATGAAGGTTGAACAGAATACGGCTGCAGGCATAAACACTCAATTACCCGAGCAGCCTTTGTCCACCATTATTTTCAATTTTAGCTAGAAACCCTGTCCCTGATAACCCATCACGCAGTCTCTTTAGTTATAGTAACCTAAGGGAAGAAATCAAATCTCTGCTGAAATGCTAAAGAAAATACAAAAATATTCTTTCTGACTGGTATGTAATCCAGGCAAATTTTCTCACTCTGCTGGGACTTCATTGCTATGAACCTTTTGACCAAATTTATCAGGCTGATGGAGATTTGGTAAAGCTTTAGAGAGTGCCATTAAAATCCATATCCATTGAAATGAAAATTACTTTCTCTTCTTGCATGGAAAGTGAATGCAAAGTTGGTAATAACAGTGTCTTCTATTAAAGAAGATTGCTCATGTCAAAAATGTGCACTTTAATCTGACTGCCTTTGAGCTCGTTAGGTTTTATCAAACTTGAATATATTGGAAGCTACGGAAAAAAAATGAATTTTAAAATCAAGTCTAACACTTGAGATAGTATGTAAAAAACGATAGCAAAGCTGAGTCTGTACAAAAGTTGTGTGTTCCAGAAACAAAAACTGGCTTGAGGTTGGTCAGTTAGTTGAAGGAAAATGATTAAGCATTAAAGATGGTAGGACTTAACTTACATGATTAAAATCAGCTACCTTCATCATGGGTGTGATGACAGAACTCAGAATCAAAGGAAAGCAGAGATCTAATTAGAAATAAATTCACAGTGTTGTTTGAGTTGCTTTGGCTCATGCCAGGTACTTAATATTGCAAATACAAAACCCAAAGGTGGTGCATAAAGATGAATTCGTGGATATCTGTAACCAATAAGTGTAAACCCATAGAAAAAGCACTTGATTTCACTCTGGAGTGTCAATAAACAAATACTTCTGCCTGTTAGGTAGATTTCAAATCAACCAACAGTAATATAGAGGTTGTGTAGAAAGGATGATGTGGCTGAAAATGAGGGGAGATGACGGGCACTGCTGATGAGACTGGGTAGGAGTTTCAGGGTAGTAAATATCATGAGGGGAACAGCTGGGGTTTGGTTAGCCAGATAGGGTTGTACCAGGTAGAGTATGTGGGGAATATTTTTCAAGTGAATGGGATTACAGTACAGACATTTCTGCCACCCAAGAACACATTTTATCTGGTGGGACATGATGTTCTGAGGTACTTTCAATTTTATCAGTGCTAAAGGAAGAATTTTGCAATGGCTTTATTAAAGTAGTAGTAGTTCAGACTTTTTGTCTCTCACTTTTCTCTGTTTCACTTACTCCCTCTCCATTCTCCTTCTTGATAAAATAGAAATATCAATACCAGAGGAATTGTCTCCAACGAGTGAAAGCAATCTGGTTTACTGGCCTTTTGCATACTGATAATGAAGAAACTGAAAATTACTTTTCTCTGCAAATACTTTAAGGCTGTCGTTCTCCTATTGCAAGTTCAGAAAGGTGAATAATGAAAAGATATTACCAGAATATTGTATGTCTTTGTTTCCAAGAGGAGAAGTTTGTTGGGTTTGGGATAAGTTTCACCTCAGGTTTTAGAAATGGGTAGGGAGGAACAGCTGAACTCTCTCTGACTTCTCTCTCAGGAGGGGGGAAGTCCAGCATCCCCTTTATGCTGTTGACGTGCCCTGACTGGAGATCTTGCCGAGCAGTGGGGGTTTATGCTGCTCAAGTCTGTGACTGGGTAGGATGCCTCCTGTTTTTGAGATCTCGGGCAAAGAAGAAGGGACATAATGGGTATTTTCCTTGCTGTTATAACAATTTGTGTGTGTATGCGATTCCGAAAACCCAAAGACGACTGGGCCCCTCCTTCCCCCACCAAAAGAAAAAGAAAAGCTCTTGGAGAGAAATTGCGTTGTTTTAAGAGAGTAGATTTAGGAAGTAGACAATGGCTAAAGCCCTCTGGTTGCTGATATCTGTTAGGTCATGAAGAATATGAAATTTCATCTGTTAAAAAAACCTGATATTAAAAGAAAAAAAGAAGTGAGTGCTGTCCCCTTCTCAATGGGGAGAAAGTATTTCTATCGCTGTGTGTGTACACACAGCGTACATTGTAAAACAGAAAAGCATGCAGTTCACGTTCCAATGCCAAAATCTTCTTAGAAAATTGAAAGAGAAGAAATTCAGGAAAGCCGAGGAAAAAAGAACAAATGCAGATTTATTTTGCAATTTATGTTCTATTCTCAGTCGGATAATATGCTTTTGCATAGGTTAAGCAAATACGTGTAAGACGGGAAATAATAGTTGTTTTTTGTGAATTTTAGGTTCTTCAGGCAAACACAATGTGAATGAGATAGTTACAGCTGTATTTCATTTGCTGGTGGAATTCACTCATATTTTAAAATACTATGATCTGCATTGAAAGTGAGTGCTTTAAATCTTCTGTGTTGTAGAAGGTGGAAAATTCCTGTAAATTCCAGAGTATCACTTGCTGGGTGTTTATATTTGTGTTGAACTCAGCTTATGGGTAGCTTGTTTTTTTACCCCAGATGGTTTAAGAGTATTTCCTTAAGTGAGCAGTCAGATAAACATACTTGAAAGGACTCTCTGAAGCAGACTTTTAAAACTTAATTTAAAAAAAAAAACAAAAAACAAGTCTGTGTCATAAGGGATGTAAAGTCCCATCCTGATGTTGTTTATTCATGGTGGAATATATATCGTAATTCAGCCGTGGGAGCTGAAATGTAGCCATGGCATGCAGCGGGAAATGACTGCAGATTGGCAGAATGGCAAGAGGAGGTCTGTGAGATAATGAGACCCTGCAAGTGGCTTCTGTGACATACATAGGTGTGTGACAAATGTGACAATTAATAAGCATACAGTTCACGTTCCAAAAGGGCTTGGAAGTCATCTGTAATACACTTCGTTTTTCTCTGGGAAACCACTTCATACCGTGTTTTGTTTATTTATGGTGATGGTAATTAATATTTATACATAGTATGGGTAAAACAAACAATGTTTTTTGAATCCTCTGGAATAGAATTGATTTCCCCCTAAAATAGAATCGATTCAATAGAGAGACCATCTTATATTTCTGGCAGGGCTGCTAAATCCTAAGAATTCTATATCTGTGTATGTCCTGGATAAAAATAGTAAGTGTATATATAGTTTTTATCACTTAAGTCCTTTCAGAATCTCCCAGAGATAAGAAACACTTGTCAAGTTTTGAAGGGGTTTTCATTGACAAAGGCTTCAATCATGCAAAAAGCTGTTTTCAGATTTCCATAAAACAAAGCGGGCACCATTTACATGATAAATTGCTCCTAGACAACAATCTTAGCTGACTACCCAAGTGCTACCCAGTGATTCTGTTATCACGGATTTGTCCTTCAGTTTTCGGCAGAATGAAAGTGAAGGACTTGCAACTAATTGTGCCAGGAAAACAGCGAATTTGCTCTTACTGCAAAAAAAAAAAAAATGCATTGTAAGTTATTAGAGTTGAGCTAAGTCGTAATATATGCAATAATGAAGTATTATTATTAATGGCTCTACTATCCTGTAAAGAGCCCAGGGGTGATATTTTGTAGTAAAATTACTTCTTAAAAGGTCTAACATGTTTTTTAAAAGCACGAAGACATATTTTTTGAAATGTTGCTGAAAACGTTGTGTCTTTCAACAAAAGCTAGGAGTCTGTGTTAGTTTTTAATCAGTACCAATTGAGAGGAGGACATAAAGCCGGGAAATAGACATATGACTTGGACTCCTGTTATTATCAAATTTTATTCTGATAAAGATATCAGAAGTTAGTTATGTTTTAAAATTTAACCTATCAAAATGCAAAGCAAGAGGCTAATCAATACTTGAACTAGTGTCATAGTGAACTACAAGTCTGCTTTAATTGCTGGTTTTTATCTGTGTCCAACCAGACTCACAGTTCAGCGTATCAAATCTGTTGGGTATGCCGAAGGAGAAAACCTGACCTCAACAGAGAGTTCAAGTGTTCCCTTCTTAAAGATGCCATAATTTTTTTTCAAAACTGTTTTGGAATAAGATTAAAAGAGCTTTGACACTGATGTGGACACTTATAGCTATTTTGGTCACAGTGCAATACTTCCCCTGTAAGCAAATATTATGCCTAATGTTAGCTGAGCCTTCTGCTCTATGATCATCTGCTCTTTTGCTTTCATCTTGCACCTTTTTATTGTTCAGGGGAGCATTTGTCGTGCTTTTTATTTAAAAAAAAACCCAAACACTTCTTGCATTCTTAACTATGTTTTTTTCTGCATTTTGCAATTTCTATTGTTATTGTAACTGTGTTTTTCATTAAGAAACAACGTTAGGAAAATAGACTTGAAGGTGATCGGTGTAATTTTGGTCTGTATAGTTTTTGGTTTAAAGTTAGACTTGGATTCTATTGCTAATCAAAAGATTCTGAAATGGGATTATATTGTCGTGTCTGAAAACAAATGGGGTAGAAAATAAATAAAATGGAACTGGGAAGGGCGAACTAGAATAATAACTCATAACTTTGTGACCTAAACAACGGATTCCCAGTCATCTGTTAACATTCCAGTCTCTGTTACTGTGCAGCTAGTTCACCTTAATTATCATGATGAAAGTAGATCTTGGTAGAGCAGGAGCATTTCTTAGAAATTTCCAAAACACGAAAAGAAAGGAGCCCCTGTTTGAACTTCTAAATAAAACAAACAAAAATCCAAAGATAAATATAACAAGGTTTGAGTTTCAGCATTATTTATTTAGTGTCAGCAAACAAACATCCAAGTGCTGACCTTTCTTGTATCTGATAGAAGCAAAACTGCCTCCTTCATTTGCTGCAACGATTCCATCATTGTCTCTAAATTATGAGATTCAGAAAGGCGTGTGCCCAGCTGTGACTGATCAATGTTTTCTGGTTTGGTTTGTATTTTTTAGAGGAAAGCCAAGATCCCATTTCTTTTTCTGTCTTCCTCTTACCCATACGAAAATTTTAGAAGAATGGATGGTTTATAAAGTCTGGGAGAAAGCTGCACTGCATGATGGATAGAGCTGTAATGTGGTTGTGTGCACATTCCCTGAATTCTGAGTCTCTTTTTTCCTTTTTTATTTTCTTATTGCTGGGAGTTAGGATACCTGAAAATTTTGACCCTTATGTTCCCAAATCTGTTAACACGGTTTTGATTAGGCTGGTTTACTTTTTTATTTATTTATTCTTTTCCCCTCCTTGTTTCTCTTTGTCCTCATATTCCCAATGCTTCTTCACTGTTTAAAGGTTATCCTATGTTTTATTTTTTCTATTGCAGCTTATGCTGTTCTCCTAACAACTAATGCTCTGGTTAGATCTTCATCAAACTTGATGTACGTTGCAAAGCAGAAGGATTAGAAAACTGTCTGTTCTTGATTTCAGTTCTGCAATATACAAAAAATTACATGGGAAAATTTCTGGCATGTTTCCTGCTCTGTATAAACTCTGTTTGAAAAGGGAATAGTGATCCCTAGAACTGAAAGTAAGAGTACACTGAGAAAAAAAAAAAAAAAAATATATATATGTAAAATAAATAAGTGGTTAAGAGGTAAAAACACAAATTAAAAAAATGAAGAGGAAGCAAGAAAGTTCTCTAAGGAAATAGAATTCTCAAATTGCATGGATTTGTTATTTGCAAGTAATCTAGGATGGTGATTCTCACACTGCCCTCTGTAGAGCACTTTTATGTAGTCTGAGGAGTTACTTTTGTCAAAATTGTACAGCAATGATGAAAAATTGAAATAAGAGGTCAACACGCTATCCCAGGAAATTTCGCTTGGGTCTGGCTTCAAGGAGAATTGCTGCTGTTCCCTTGTATTTCTCTGTCTTATGGGGTTTCTGGACAAGAAATGAAGTTAGTTTCTATTTCTGTAGTGTTTCTGTGCTGTAAGGACAGCTGTGTTCAGTATGCTGTTGGTTCTGCAATCGGAAGGGAGAGACAAAAGAGAGCAAGCTAAATGGCGAAATCACCTAGAGGGATATAATTTGTGCATGTAAATAAAATGTACTTCAAGCAATTGGATGAGAACAGATATTAGTAAATGTAAAAAATATTAGTAAATGAAATAATCTGTTCTTTTAGTGGGGCATGTGAAACAGAATAAACAAACGATTTGAAATTTATCTTCCTCTCACAACAATGAGGAAGACCAGTTCAGTCTTCATGTTAAAGTTATTATTTCCCTTAACATTGTGGTAACAGTACTTTTCATATAAGTGCAGGATCTTGCTTTGGAAAAAATCTGCAAGCAGGACATGTATATAAATTACTGAATAGCAGCTACCGTGTAGAAAGGAGAGGGGAGGAAGACTCTTTGTTCATAACAAGAGATTTCGCTGCTATGCAAATAAAACACCAACTGAAATGCAGCAGAGAGGCCAAATAGGATTATGATCTTAGTGCAACGACAGTTTCCTTTCAGGTGAATTAGATCTGATTGTGAGGCACTGCATTATAGAAAAGAACAGATTGTGTTGCAGCCTTAGATACACAAGATACTGAAAGGGAAAAATATTATGTCAATGGGAGATGATAAGAAACTTCCATAAAGGAAATTTGGGAAGCATTTATTTTACAGAAGTGCGACAGAAATTAGATGACTCGAGAGGCAATGATTGCACATTCACAGAATGAATGCAACAACCATAACTATCAAATGTTTCAATTAACCATTTTTTTCCAGCGTGCTAGATTACATTTTGCATGTTAGGCTCGAAAGCTTTCTCATATTTTGGCTACTCTGAGTTCTTTGAATTGTATCATCTTAATTACACATTTCTCTGTCATATCTTGTGTTTCCGCATTGTTCTACCGTATCAATACTCATACAGGAAAAGAACGTTTAACTCTGTTATTTACTTTGTAGTTATGGAAGTTTACTGACCCCTAATTTTCAGAATTGCATTGCTGCTGAAGGAATATAGTGAGACAGTCCCTATTTGTACACTTGTGTAACATAGAATTGAGGGGTGGACTGCTTAGATGAAAACAAACAAATCAAATCTCTGAAACCGTAAAGGGCTGTTAATTCCAGTTACTGAAAATGTAGTCATGGGCTCTCAGTACAAGCAGCAGTGGTAGTTTCACTAATGAAAACAGGATTTGTTCTAACCAGTTTTCAAACTTTCCCCACTACTGCATCTCATCAGCCTCTCAGTAACATTTGTAGAAACTAATGACGCAAACTTTAGTGCAGGAAAACCTTCACTTAACTCCGTGTGTGTTTTCTCTGGTTTGGAACTGCAAATTTTTCCTTGAAGTGTCTCATTTGTTATTACTTTCCATTCATTAGCAGCTGCTCATTTTGCAGTTTGATATACCTGCTCCAATTGAGAGGTGTCCCTGCCCATGGCAGAGGGGTTGGATTAAATGATCTCTAAGGTCCCTTCCAACCTAGGCCGTTCTATGATTCTATATATGTATCAAATGTTTGCATCCTGATCTTATATTATTTCAGAGAGAAATTGTTATGGCTGTTTCTCACTGATATCTTTATTTCCAATAATTGATTTTTGTTAAAATAAATAGTGAACAAAAATAAATTAGGACATTGAGCATTCATTCATGAAAGTTTGTGAACCTAAATTATTTTTCCACGTTATATGTTGCAATGTTATGTAGCTCCACCTAAGATAATTTGGCAATGGAAAAATAGGGAGATAAATTTCAGAAGTAAAACCAAAGAGGGAAGAGGAAAGTATGTTATGTCAAAAAATTAGACATTCTATGACTTGATCATAAAACTTTTTACTAATGGCAAATTTTACCCTAGGATATAACAAAAATAAATTTTCTACGTGAGATTTATTGTCATATTCCACTTTAAAAATATGTGTTTATCTTCACATAAAGAACTATAATACTTTCATTCCCTTCTAAGCAAAAGTCTCATCAAAAGGAGACTAAGTTGTTCTAAGGCAACGAAAATGCTGTTCATTAAATATTCTTATGGGTTAACTCTGACAGGTAGCTAAGCACCACACAGCAACTTGCTTATTCCCTTCCCCACCCCCTAGGGGACAGGAAAAGAGGAAAGAAGAATAAAACCAAGAAAACCTGGGAGTATTTTTTTTAAAAAAAAGCAGCAAAATTAATATGTGAAGTTTAAGTGGAAGGAGACCAAAACAAGTGAAGGCAATCCCTTATCAGCTCCTACGGGTAAATCGACACCCAGCCAAATTCCAAGCAGAAGCTGACTCTCCTAAAACCCCCTATTTTCTGTTTTATTGCTGAGCATAACTTTTTTTTGTTGTTGGATCTTATGTTTTTTTCTTTCCCCAGACTATGAGGACAGCTTTGGTACCTATATCTAGATCTATTACAAGCAGTGCTGTACCTAAGTGTGCTAAGAGAGATGTTCTTGTAAAACCAGAAATTCCTTTATAATGGCCTGGATTCTCTGCCCTTCTGTGGCAAAGCTCTGAGTGATTCTGTTTGTCTCCTTTGTGAGTAGGGCAGAATAACTGCACGTTTTCTCTTGCACATAAGCAGAATGGACCTATCATTCAAGGACAATTTAAAAAAAAAAATAATTTACACCATCTCATTAAGTTGTCCGAAACTTTCCCTTTGTTAGAAAAATAGAAGCACAAAAAGAGAGCAAAGGTACTGTTATAAATAAGGAAAGGACAAAAGACATAAGGCCTTGTCTGAGTCAAATTATAAGTTTCAGCTATTATCTGGAGGTGGTTTTCTTCACTCATTACCATTATAAGTAGCAGCAGAGATGGCCTCTGAAATCTTCATAAAGGCAAGAGTTCAAAGGTTAGGAAATAATGAAAAGATGATGCCCACAGCCTAGTGAAGTGATAGCTTTTTCCTGTTGAGGGAAACGCGTACAATCAAAAATCCAGAAATGACAAGATGTTAAAATAACTGGTTTGAGTAGCATTAAAGGGGAGAAAATTAGAAAAGATCACACGGAGATTACGGGAAAGTATGTCTGTTAGCGTCACTTGTGGTTACAGCACTCAACAAACTCTTTTTTTAGCTGTTCTGACAGTCCTTCTACTGTGAAATCTAATGGAACGTTTCCCTTCATCTCCTGCCTCCTCGCATCCCATCTCCCCACTGCAAACAGGGGATGCAGCTGGTCACACTTGCAATCTTCCGCCTTTCTTCTACCTGGGCGATCGCAGTAGCCCTCTGGGATTCTCTGAAACGCGGCTGGTGAGCCAGATATTTCGCTGTTTACAATGACTAGCAATGCTTGCAAGCATACAGAGAGCTTAATTAGTTTTTCTTTATCTCTGTTTCTGTGTGTCTCAAAGTCTCTCAGTGCTGAAATAGATGCTCGCTCGCTCTCACACACACACACACCAAGGAGGAGAGAGGAGCACATTGTGACTGAGCTCGTTTTGAGCATCACCTTATGGTTCCAGCAGCTCGGCTGGCTCTGTGCTCGAAGCAGTGGGAGATGCTTGGCAGCTCAGCTGCGTGGTTTTTCTACGCGCTCATCGGTTTGATGCAAACGGGTGAACAGCTGGGATCTCACCATCTTGAAGGCGATTGCTTGCTGGAGTTCATTTCTCTGGCAGACGTTACGCTGTACTCTTACTGAACAGGGCTTTGCTATTTCCCTTTCTTTCATTTTTGCCTAAGGAAAAGACTATTGAAGTTCAACCAGAGGGTCTTTATCTCTAGCAATTCTTTTTACTGTAAAAGGCATATTTCTGTATTTCCAAACTTTCAGGGAAAGCATGGCAAATAAGATTTCTTGTGAACATAGGCATTTAGGAGTTTTTTTTCCTCCTTTGAAAATGGAAATAAATATTTCTTCTTGTTTGAAAAAAATACCCAAACAATAACAATGAAGTTCAGTAATTCTATGGAGTAGACCCATAAATGCTCCCATTGACAAAGTTCATATTTGTCTGTAGAAAGGATGACAGAAGTCTTGATTCTTCCAAAAGGAAGCAAGTTAAGGCACTCAGGCAAAGACACCCTTGAACTATTTCTGCTTGGTTGTTTTGTGTGTTAGTGGAGATTTATTGTATGGGGGATTTTTGTTTGTTTTTTAAGGTCATGTAAGTATTTTAATAGAAGCAAGGGTTTCCCTCCTTCCGCCAAAATAAAGAAGTCGTACTGTGTTGTTGATTTAAGGACATGCACCTCACTGCCACCAAGTAGCTCCAAAAATGTAAATGAAATTTCAAACCGCAGATTTTGCTTATATTTTGGACTTCAGGTATTGAATGATTTTACTGTATTTTTATTTTTTTTAAGACTTTTCTCCCAAGAAACCTATATTAATGTTTTTCTTTTCTGAAAAAGAACACCAAATACATTAAAATCATTAAAACTACTTGTCAGCTAAGGGAGAACAGTGCTGTTCTAGTATCCTGGTTCTTCACAGAGGAAGTAAATTATCTGTTTCTTAGTTTTTGTAGTGGAAAAGGCTGGAGTAAAAAAAGGTGAAGCAAATCACCTATGTTCACACACTTAAGTAGTAGAAGAACTGATTTTACTTTTGGAAGTAATAGACAGTTGTTAATTTTCTGAATGACTGCTGGTTATTTGTGGTCAGCTGATCTGATTACCTTAATATTGCATATAATAACCTCTCTGTGTAGTCACCTCTGGAGGAAAAGAAGCTGTTCATCTACATGTATTGATATATTAGAACAAGAAACACAGTAACTTCTAAATATAATTTGCATTGCTTAGTTTACGACTCTATCTCTGCTGTGATGAAATACTATTGTTACTATCTGCGTCTTTGGACAACAGTGGTATGTTTAATGTATCCTGACTAAGTATGTGATCGTAACTGTAATCTCTGTTGTATTTCCCTGGGTAACAGTGAAGAGCATGAAGGCTTGCGTGCTCTTCGGCCTCCCACGGCTCATGCTGGAGTCCCCTCGCTGGAGGTTTTCATGTCTCAACTGGTCAGGGTGCTGGATAATCTCATCGAGGCTGTCTTGACCATGAAAGTTTGGACCGCATGATCTTCTGTTCTGGACTATTCTATGACTTAAGAGAACATTGTGGGTAGTGGGCTTGCAGTGAGCAGATTAGAAAGCTCAGGACTTTCCTTCTCTTTCTCCTGACTTTTATTTCTATTCTGATGTTAAAATAGATCCAAAGTCAGTCAGAATTGGATGATGGTGCCTTAGGACTAAGAGAGGCAGTGGAGAGAACTGGACCAATAAACCAGTAGTGGAGGTCTACTTTGACACCATGAGTTTTCAATCTAAACTTGGTAGCTGTGTAAGGGAAGTTGTGCAGTTTAGGGTACGTAAAAAAACATATTTATGTCTCATTCTCCCTCACTCCCAGTGTTTAGAGTGGGGTCTAAAACTTATTTGATCAGTTTTTGGAGAAGTCACTATCTAGTTTGTGTCTCTGCTGCAGAAGAAAATCTGGCAGAGAAGTTGCATGTATGTTCACAGTCCAGCTAGGAATGATCTTTTCCATTAATAATTTTCTTTTCACAGTGTGTTCTCAGTTAGTCCAATCCAAAGTGCAATTCTCTTGAAATGTTAGCTTTCCAAGAAAAACAAATAATACATCTCTACAGTGTTGCCTGGAGCAAATACTTTTTCCGGACAGGAGAGAAGAGGATCTATATAGTTTCTACTTTCAAGTGCACCTTTTCTTTTTTTTCTCCTCCCCCTCCTCTTTCCACCTCCTAATGTTCAATATTTTTACATAATATATAGCTATATTTTTGGCAATGGGAAAAGAAAGCTTTTTTTTTTTTTTAAGAAAAGCTTTTTATTAAAAGCCTTACATTAAATAAGAGCTTTTTAACTGTATTTCATATTATTCCAAAAGTTATTGTGGTCCAAATAGATACCTAGTGGAAGTATGGAAGCATTTGTTATTAAAATTTAAATATCTCAGAGATCAGATTTCAACTTATTTGCTCAGGCTTTGAACAGCAATCCTCTTCAAGTGCAGCTACAATGGTAGAAAAATTCACACCTTTCTGTCAGTGGAGTAGATTGTGTTCTCAATTAACTTTTCCTAAAGGGAATTATGTTCTGCTTTCAAGTGTTTCTAGTTTTGTAATACTGAGTTTTGGTCGACAAATAGAAAAATATACAAGTAACTTTCAGTTCTCTAATTTAAATGAGGCACGAGAAGTAAATGAACACTTTACCAAATATATGATGAGCTCTTTATTCTACTGCATTTTACTGTGTTTAAGAGGGAAGAGGCCCTCTTCCGAAGTAATAGCTTTGAAAAATGTTTTTGATACAAGTAAAGGTATTTTTAATGAAAACTAAGAGTATTATGTCAAGGTTATAGACAGGAAAAACAAAACTGCAAGAAAAGTTTAACTGGTAGCATCGTAATTTTTGAGGTTGTATCTGCATCTGAACTTGATGTTCTCTGGAGGTTCATATAAATAGCATCCATGACATGATTATCATGTCATGTAATAAAATGGCAAATTTTGGCAGTGTTACATGTGTTACGCAGTGTTTGACTGACTTAATACTACTTCTGCCCTGAAAACACAGCTCTCAGTAGCTAGACAAAGTGTGTGCGTTGTGCGAGGACCTCAGAACAGGTGATGTGGTATCTGCTTGACTGGGTAGCAGCCTCCGTCACAGCAAAAAAAAATGGTCAGTTCAAATAGTCAAAGCAAAATCTGTATCGAAGTGGTTTACAAATTTATTAATGACCTGTTATCAACTGGTAATCGGTAAACTATAAATTCAGGATCTATAGAGGCAATATAGCAAGTAAACTGAAATATTAGAAACTTGCAAAATGTTAATAAAACATCAAATTTCTAGCCACTAATCTGCAACTAAGTTCCAAGAAGTCACTACTCCCGATGTGCAGTGACAGGCATTTGCCTTCTCTCTCCCAACCCCTGTGGTTACGAAACCTTTAGGAAACAGGGATAACGATCTCCAGAGAAAAGTGGGCCAGCCTTTTTTCTTTTTTTTATAAAAAAAAATAAAATCTGGATTTAGAGTGAGATAGAAGATTTTTGTATCTCTTTAGGACTAGGTCTAGCTAGAAAATAAGGCTGGGAATAGTCTAATGCCCTGTGCACATTTCCCAATTTTGCCGAGTTAAGCAGCAGTGCTGCTGTGGTATAGCTGCTGCTTGTTCTCCTGTGCTTGTTGGACACACAAAAAGGCCACCTTTGCGGAACCAAATTGTTCACAGAATTTGCCTATTGCAATGTCGAGTCAGTTTGCTACAAAACAGTTTGGAATCATACCTGTCAAACTGCAGGAGACTAATTCCTTGAAACCCATTTTCAGTACGTTGACAGACTGCATATATGGCATTTTCCAGAAATGCAAATCACAAACGGCAGCAGCTGATCTCCCCATGACTATAAACTATTCACAAAGGTCTGCGTGTTCAAGTATTGTTTCTAGCAAGGAGGTTGGGTTTGGGTTTGTTTGTTTTTTTTTTTTACCTGACGTTGATCTGGTCAGCATATTTGGAGTTGGTTTTATACCCCATCCAGCTGTACCAGGAAAGCAACAGACAGCACTTCCGTATTGAGATTAAACACATGTTGGGCTAATGTTTCTCCCAGGCCGCACGTGCATAGTTGTCACTGAAAACTTCATGACAAGTTGCTTTTATTGAGGTAGTTGATTTGTATCTCTGTTCATTTGTTTCCCGTACCGTGCTTGGGCTATATCCATTAAAATAGCATCAGTGCAGTTTACTAATACAGTGTTTCCTGGTAAGTTCCTGTTGTGAGGATGGCTCTGAAATAAATAACAGTGGAACTTCAGGCCTGTGAATTAGTGCTGGCTGCCATTGGTTTTCCTCTTGGTTTTTTGCTTTGCAGTTATCATACACTCCAGATAATTTCTTAAAGATCTAGGGGTTTACCTTGGTTTAGAAATAACTTCTCTGACTTACTGACGTGCAAGTCTTATCACTATGTTGCAGATCTGTAGCAATTCTGGACCAGAAAACCCAAGCTGGCTCTGGTTTCCTTGCTAGTCTCATTAAGATGAATCCCACGAGCTGATGTGGGTGAGTATTGACCAACATCTCTGGGAATGAAGGGGCAGGTGTGCAGCTGTGAATCTACCATAAGAAAGCGATGACAAGCTAATGACAGAAAAAAAAATGTGTATCATTTTTAAGAGATCTTGCATTTAATTCTTTGTGGTCCTCAGAAGATGAAAAACTCTTGCAGGCTCAGTGCTGAGCAGCTGCTGTGTGCGGCACCTCAGTACTTCTGTGGGATGCTTTGGGTGGCATCAGAAGCTTGTACAACACAAGTTATTTTGCTTATTCTCTACCAGTAGCAACTCTTAAAACATCTTTAAAGATAATTCCTTCTTTGAGTTTTTATTGATCACTCATCTTCAAAGAAGTGATAACTTTCAGTCAACCTTTAGGGGTCAAATGGTTCTGATTTCCTGAATTAAAGCGTTTCTTCTCTTAAGCCTTTTTAATTAAGTCACTCTTACAGAGAATCATTGGACTTAATTCCTTCTTGAAGGCTGTTTACCTTTACTTGTCCAAGGATTGTTGGAAGAAAATCTTCTCCCGACAATATTAAAAGATCCCTTATCAAATTCTGAATGGTAACTAATTAATCTCAGAAATAAGGCTAAAATATCTATGCTTAAATAGTTTAAATTAACTTAGTTACCTAGTTGAAGTGTGTAAAATGATGTTACTGTAACTGTCCATAAAATATCTTCATTTTTACAAATTAAAAGTATTGGACTCAACTCTGCTCAAAAGACATTAGATCTTGCTAAACCTTTGAAGGGATTATGTACTAATCTTTATATAGAAAAATGAATGTGAAGAACCAGTAGTTTCCACACACACACATAAATGAATATATAGATTATGTTTGTACTTTGGAAGTTTTCCTTAATCCTTGGAAAAACCCGTTTTTAGCATTAACTAATTTTTTGTGAAGAAATGTGAGAGGCAGTCTACTTGTATGACTTTGCAGTTCTGATAAGAGATCACAAGCATCACTGACTCCGAAACTGGAAAGATGGATTAAATTGGAACATAGATTAAAAGGCTGACTGCAATTTTATTTCAACTGCTTTTAAACCCTGCACTGGTCAAATAGGTCAAATAGAAGTCTAAATAAGCTTTTGCAGTGATCGAAAAAGTTGCGTGTCACGTTACACATGCCTTGGAGCTTGGCAAATGTCTTACTTCATCTAGTCCAAGGAAATAATTTGGCACTGTGCTTCAGCTTCCTATCGAGAGAGCATGTTTGCTGTCTTTTACTTGGCTGTATCATTTTCTGAAAAGTGTTTTATCTTGTCTTAGAGGCAGGCAAAGGCTTTCTGGTAGTTAGGCAAAATTGAATTTTTGTCACTCAAAATATGTAGGGCCAAAACTTGATCTTTTACTCCTGTAAGAGGAGACATGAAGTTTTGAAACAGCCGTGCTTGATGCTGTCATCTTGTTTCCTACCCATCCCAGCATCACCATCAGTTTCTGGAAGGAGTTTGCCCCTGGTATAAATTTGGAATATGAAGGCATAAAAACTAGACAGAAATTATCCTGAAATGGGATATTGTTTTATGCAAAATAGGAAAGGCATACAAGTCATTTTAAAAGCATTGTTCATTCTAATACAAAAGAACTCAACAGTCAGGGTGATAGAATAAATTTGCACATTTTAGTTGTGAAGACTGTTCTGCTAATTCCCATTGAAATGTGTTAGAGTAACTGTGGAAGAAGGAGGTAAACGGTTAATCAGAATCTGAAAGCAAGCAAGCAAAAAAAATATGCTGATGCTCCTTAGACTACAGCATTTGAAACTGTACAGATGTGTTGTCAGGCCTGAAACTGTACTGCAATCGTAGCTGTCATAGGTCCACTCAAATGAAACCTGTACAGGTCAATTCATTTAACATTTTTCTGGTATATGAGAAAAACAGCACATCAATGCTTCCTGAAGATAAAGAATTTCAAGCCTAGGTTTTGCATGAGTGATCAAGGATTTCGAGCTATGACACATAAGGCAGAATAAGTGGGAAGAAAATAAATAAATAAACTGCAAATAAGACCTGGGAAGTTTCAAACTGCTGCCAAATATGCACATTCTGTTATTAAAAAAGACTATATTTTACATGGGTTTTAGTCTTACATGTGCTAACTTTCTTGCTTTGTTCATTCATTTGAAACCATATTTCACTGTAATTAAGAAGGAAGAAACTATCCTAAAACTTATATTAATGAAAAAAGGTGATGAGGAGGTCTGTGAATGGCTTCAAGCAAGCTTCCAGTCTCTCTCTCTGCCTCAGAACAGACAAGATGCAGCTGATACCTCCTTTATTTAAGTTGTTCATAACACCTCATAGTGATGGAGTCCTCAACCACCCCGCAGAAAATTTTTTTAGCATTTTGCATCTTTTCTCCTAACGCCTTAGTCTGTCTTCTGTCTTCCTATTTAAGTACACATGTTCTTCACCTGTGGTCAGTGGGCATGGAGATGCGTTTTTGTACCTTTTCTCCTAATCATTAGGTAGAAAGAAAGGAAGAGGGTTAGGAGGAAAATGGAAGAATATATTGCTTTCTTAAATAAATACAGGCAACTGGGAGCACTAAATAGGTGTGTAAAATTAGTACGTTACGAACAAGAGCTTAAATAATTAAAATACTTATCATCTTATTTAGAAGATTGCATGTGTCTGTATGGGTCTTTGCTATACTACATTATCTGCTGGCTTTACTCTGTTTTTTTGTTTTTATCTTTTTTTTCCTGTCACGTGTGATGGCATTGGTGTTTTGAAAAACCTCTAGTATATTTGAATTTTAGGAAGCATAAAAAAATACAGCATAGGGTTTTTTTAATGTGATTGGTATCACATCAAGGAAGGGTTTAGGTCTTTATCCTCAGTTATGTCACAGTGGAAGCAAATATCAATCTATAAATTCTATTTTAGACTATGGACAGTAGATTAAATAGATGTTTTATCTGTATGCAAATTACATTTGACTTTACGAATATAGTTCCTGTTGTAGCATATTATTAGCTGAATTGTGCCATTAAGCATGCAGCATTTTTCAACATCAATTTAAACAGAACTAAATGTGTCCCCTTGAACATAGTAATTGCATCCTAGCATCTTCTTTTATTTAAAATAATTCATTTTACAGACAATAATATGGTTTATCTTCTAATATAAATTCCTTGGGGCACAGATAATGCATTATTCTCTATTTGGAAGACAGGCACATCATGGGAACTACTAGAAATGAAGGATAGTAATTACATTCCTTAAGGGAAGAGGGAGAAGCTTAGTTTAAATTTTAGGAGAGAGATAAATGAATACTCTGCACAGAAATAATTTCAATCCAAATGAGCAAAACCTTTGTCTATATATTTTAAAAAGCATATTATGAATTAAAGTTCCAGGCTATCTTAAATAAACAGCTTGAAAATATGCTGAATGTTGGTTTTGAGTGTGTTTACTATCAGATAAAATGAAATGCTATTGTTCCATACTACTATAGAATTAAAGGTAACTGATCTTTTGTCTTAAAAGAAAAATCCAGTAGTTAAAGACATATTTTGTTCATTGATGGGAGAATAAAAAAAAATACACCCTTAGGGTTTGCGAATGAACTTCTGTACCCACTGAGGAAGCCTTTCTTATGAGGAAAAACAATAATTAAGCACATCTGTCTGTCAAAGCTGACTGTAAGCTGTATTGCACAGCGATTGTCCGCTGCCACTGAAGTCCGTCCATGTTAATGAATGTATAATCAATGTGTCAAACTCTTTCAAAAATGAAAAATGCAGCATGTAACAAAGAATCAGAAAAATGAAAAGGAGAATTAATGCCTGCTTTGTTGCTAACCTCTGCATGTTATAACTGAATGCAAATGGAACCATTTTGAATGAATGCATGTTAAAATCAGAGATCCTGAGTAACTTTTCATGTTTCTTTACTAATTTGTTTATATAAAACCACAAAGCAAAGGATGAGCTTTCTACTCTTGCTGTCATTATTCTGGTGTCCTAGAAAGTCTCTAGCATTCTTGTAGGAGCACTCAGTTGTTTTTGCAAGAATCCACTTCCATGTCTTCACCTTTCACCCAGACGTAATTGAGTTACGTTCGTGATGGTTGATCCCAAGTTTGGCATAAAGATTTTTATCCAGCTGCTTTTACTAATAGTTGTGCTGTATGATATAAATAAATTTACAAATAAGGTTGTAGCTTGTATCATCCTAAAACTGCTTCCTTCTTAAATGGCTTTTAGACATTTTGAGGTACCTTATAAACAATAATAGCTGTGCCTTCCATGGCGTTGTGCTGCCTGAGAGCACAAAATGCTTCATATTTTGCATTTCTGTTCATGCAGGGTGCATTACTGGGTCCTCTGAGCATCTGTTGAAGTTAGGCTGCTCCGAAATGAACTCACCTTGGTTGATTAAGGAAACAGGATCATAAATACCTAAACCACACAAATAATTCTTTGGTAGAAAGACACGTGGCTGTGTACAGTTGCTCAACAAGATCATGCTGGAGCTCTACAAGCCAACAGTTGCCTAGGTCATGACAGCCAAGAAAAACATCAGATTTAGTGTTTGTCGTTACTAATAGATTAAAAGCATCCACCCACACTTGAAATAAAGTGGAAGTCCATGTTCATGGATTAGTTCAATGCTGCGTATGCTACAGAGAATCATTTGTTACATTCATATTGAGTTATTTTTAGGAGTTGGGCTACTATTAGTGCCAACATTTGCAAGATCAGAGCCACCTATTTTTTTTTTGCCTTTTATCCTCCTGTTTTGTGATATTACAATGAGCATTAAAGCCACTTCAATTTTTCAACTACATTTTTTAAACAGTCTGGTAATGCAACTAAGTATTCAAAAAAATTACAATGTTTTATAACGGTATGGGAATTCATATTTAGGCTTTTTCTTTTTTTTGGGTAGAGAAAATGTTATTTAATTAATATCTACAGTGAGGGTAGAAAATTCTTTAGATGGTCTAAAGCTGGGAAAATTGAGTCTACATTGACTATATCAAACAATCTCAATGTAAGTGTTGTCTTTTACCCTTGAATTGAATGGAACTAGTTAAAATATAGATACTTTCAATTCAAGTATTTTAGAGACCTTTTTGAATTTTAATGGAAGAGCACCGTTTTTAAAATTCATTTAAATGTAATCACTTTTCTTAAGGTTGCATTTTATGACAAGTTTGGCATTCAGTCACTGTAAAGGAAAATTTTCAAATCATAGGCCTTGAATACATTTAAAAAACAAAGGCAGTTTTGTTATTAGAGAAACCGATAATGCTTGAAAGGAGGGTAAGGTGTGTACCAAAGGGAAAAAAAAAACAAAACCACATTCCTTTCAGAATTTCAACCTTTAGAGATCAGCTCATCTGAAGGAGTTCTGCCCTGGTTCTGTTTTAAAGCCATGCACACAGAGAGAAGCACAGACACACACACACACACAAATTCAGCGGTGCCCTGGGGGTGCCTCTGTTTGTATTAGAGGGCTCTCATTCACAGTTCACGCAGGACAGAACTGCACAGCTTCCCTTTGTGCTCTCAAAGCCACCTATAATAATACAAACAGAAGTACCCGCAGGGCACTGCATACAATGCATCTAGAAACGACAGAGATCCTTTGGGGTATGAAGGAAATATAAAAAGTAGGAAAGAATTTGTTTTCCTCCACGGTAAATAAAATCCGAGTATTTGGCAATTTTTATTTCTGAAGTTGAGCTTGTCATTTTCTAAAAAGTTGAGACTTTGTAGCATCTTTTAATTTCAACAGCCAAATGATTGGTCACAGCCTGAGAGATGTAGGTTGTTCCCTGGGAGATGTGCCTGTTCCTGTACACAGAGAACATTTTCAGAGCAATTTACATTTTCTTTAATAAGAAACCAGAAGCTTCAAAATAAAAGGCCGGGCAGTACCAAGCAAGATTTGTGACAGAAATTCTGCATCACAGAGACTCTCTTTACAAAATAAGATTGAATCATTATTAATATGCTTGAGTTTTTTTCACAGAAAATAATGTACTGCTTTTTAAAAAAATCTATTTCAAAGATTCCCTTTTTCTGAGCTACTCCTTATCTTATCTACCATATGAAAAAAACAAACCAAACACCTGAAAAACTCAGGAAGCTTTATGTAATCACATTACCTCCTTTTAGCTTGGGATAAATTAAGAGTGATATATTTGATATAAGATAATAAAATTTTCATGATAATTAAATGGAATTGTATTGCTAACGATTTTGCCCTTTTGTTTTTAGAAAATCTGTATTGGGTGCTTTTCTACTCTTACTTCTGCAATATTGAATATTTTGTATTCCTTGCTAAAATGCAGAGGGCATATTTCACAGAATCGCGGAATGGTTTGGGTTGAAAGGGAACTTGAAGATGATGTAGTTTCAACCGCCCACCAGACCAGGTTGCTCCAAGTCCCATCCAACATGGCCTTGAACAATTCCAGGGCGGAGGCATCCACAGCTTCTCTGGGCAACCTGTTCCAGTGCCTCAGCACCCTTACAGAAAATATTTTCTTCCTAATTTCTAATCTAAATGTATCCTCTTCCAGTTTAAAGCCATTACCTCTTGTCCTATCACTACATGTCCTTGTAAACAGTCCATGCTCTTCTCTCCTGTAGCCCCCTTCAGGTACCGGAAGGCCTCTATAAGGTCTCCCCGGAGTCTTCTCTTCTCCATGTTGAACACCCCTAGCTCTCTCAGCCTGTCCTCACAGGGGAGGTGCTTCAACCCTCTGATCATCTTTGTGGCCCTCCTGGATTTGCTCCAACAGGTCCATGTCCTTCTTACGCTGGGGGCCCCAGAGCTGAACACAGCATTGCAGGTGGAGTCTCACAGGAGCAGAGTCAAAGGGCAGAATCACTTCCCTTAACCTACTGGCCACGCTTTTTTTGATGCAGTCCGGTGTATGATTGGCCTTATGGGCTGCAAATCCATGTTGCTGGTTCATGTTGAGCTTCTCGTCAACCAGGTCCTTCTCTGCAGAGCTCCTCTCAATCCCATTGTTACCCAGCCTGTATTTGTGCTTGGGATTGCCCTGGCCCAGGTGCAGGACCTTGCACTTGGCCTCGTTGAACTTCCTGAGGCTGGCCTGGGCCCACATCTCAAGCCTGTCAAGGTCTGTCTGGATGGCATCCCTTCCCTCCGGCGCATTGGCCACATGGCACAGCTTGGTGTCGTCGACAAAATGTTTCATGCTGGTTAAGACCATAAGGCAGTCTATATTTCAATTTGAATAAAGTGCCCTTTTGTGGACATCTGCCTCGTGGATTGGATTTTTACTGCTATTTTAGAAAGCTGATTATGAGCAAGGTTATCAATGAGCTTCATTGCTGTTTCCAGTGATATGAATTTATCTAAGGTGTCCTGCAAATGTCATGAAGTACACTCCTCAGCTGCAGCAAAGGGTTTCAGTGGAAATGAAATCAAGGGCACTCTTAGGCTTTCTTGATAACATCATCCTACAGTTTTGCTCTTTTGTTACTCAATATTCCATACAGCTGTTTCTTTCATGCTGTATTCTGCTTTTATGTTTTCACATTGCTACTTTACCACGAGTAGCTCATCTATTTGATTTTTGCAGTTTCGTTTATGCATGAATTCTAATAAATCCCTTTACTGGGGATTTTTTCCTGTTTTACCTCAGATAGATATTGTCCTGGCTTCCTAAGTAAATGTCTAATTTCTACATCAAGTTGTAATTTCTAGCTACAATTCTCTGGCAGGTCAGATTCTTCTCTCCCTGAAGTCTGACCCTTTTAGGTGTGCTGCTCTTCAGGTGGAGGCAAATATCTCCCTTATTTCATCACGGTGTGGAGAGCATGGTGGAGACTGGAGACCAACCTGGGAATTGATGAGCTCACCTCTTAAGGTCTTTATTTTTATGCAGAGCTCCCAGCCACACAGAACAAATAGCTGGGCTGATGCTTCAGCCATGGAGGTCCCGAAACGTTACCCTGAGGTATCATGGCCATCAGAAGTGTCACTCTCACCTCCTCACTCCCCCTCAGTGGGGCCAGATCAATTAATTGCCACATACTGCTGGTCCCGTAGGCTGTAGCGTCAGCTTTTCCTGTGATAGTCATTAATGTAGTTTACCATAGACAACACTATCCTTCAGCTAACCACAAGCCTGACGAAAACTGAAACTGTAAGGAAAGAAAACCAATTCAAGCTAATTCTGGAGAAGATTGGAAAGCTGTCAGCAAGAGGAAAACAATTTGAAGAAAGACAAGTATTTGCTGTCAAGAGTCGTTATCCTTTAAGAGAGCTGCTCTCTGATTCTTGCAGTTTCTTGACAACTAAATAAAATCAGAAGGCCAAAATACATATTTGGCAACTCAGGGTTGGGGTTTTTTTGTTTTTGTTTGATATCACCTCTAGACTCAAGCAGCAGCATGATATATGTTTTCTTGCTTCCAACCACTAACATATCTGAGATTGGTTAGAAAAGCCCGAGGAGCTCCTTTTTCCTCTAACTCAAGAGTGCTTTCCAAAGTATAAAATTATGAAGTATTGGTTTCTATCTGCTTCCACTTTTGCTTCAGGCTGAGAAAAAAGGGAAACAGTGTTGCTTGAAAATTTGAAGTGGTTGTGCAGAAGAGTTACAGCATCCCTTTGGTTAAATGCTACTAGAGTAATTGTTTAAATCATTATTACCCTGCCTGAATGTTGTGATTGCTCCTTTAAACAATAAAAAATCTCTTACCTGTGAGCGCAGTCTAACATGAACACGGTTTTAAATACTGGGATCTTCCCCTATGTTCCACAGAAAAATTATAACCCACGTTTTTCAAGCAGATGTTATCCATTAGCCTTTATCAAAATGATTTTTCTTTTTACTGTAACTGATTTTTTTTTTCCTTGCCATGACGGCAGATGTATAAAGATTCAGGGACAGACTTTTTATTTTCTTGTTTCTATTCTACTCCATATTCTGTTTCAAAGTCTTAATTTTCATTTTTCGTGCTATGCATACTATTTATATCATTCATTTTCATGCCAAAAATAGGCAATGAAAGAGAAAACGTAAAGCTAGGAGTTTTGCCTTGCTGACCTGATCTGATTTTTATGTCTGTGTGTGGAGATCACTGTTTTATAGATGAGCTTGAGGAGTGACGAGGAACTGAGGAAGAGCAAACTTTACCTCATAGACAATACAAGTTGGTCCCTTTGTAAGCCACACGGTCTGAAGGAAATCAATCTATTATTAAAGGTCAAATAAATTTCCTGTGTCTGAAACGATGAATTGATGGTACAAAGTTAAAAATACTGCAGTCATTAAAAAAAATAAAAATATTTCCTCCAAGTACTTCCTCAATGTGTTGAGACACCTTTAGTAAAAGGGATTAACTGTCCCATTTTGGTATTTTTCAGATTTTAATTTGATGCAACCTATGGAACTTCCTAAGTGTTTAAAGCATGATTTGGAATCTTTGCTGCTAGTTGCACAATAATGTTGATGTTACGTGAAGCACAACACAGAAATATAATCTGCCTGTGTTTCTTACGAGTAACTTCACAGGTAACTTATTGTAGACGTCACTACACTGTTATGCAAACTGTTTTCAGCTTGAGTTTTGATCCTCAGAGAAATATTTATCTGCACAGTGGTTAAGTGAAAAGCTATATTATTTACTTCATTTCATGGTAATAAATGGAAGGAAGTATTTACAAACTCCAAACTAGATTTGGCTTTTAATGGATTGTTCTTCAGGTACATAAATACGGTGCTTTAGCCCTTTAAAAATATTGTTTTCTCTTAAGGAGAGGTCTTGAACCCAGCCTCTGAAGAAACTCCTATGCTTTTGACCGTGTGATTAAATAGTAAGTAGAGCTTTGGTTGTTTTTGAGTTTCTCATGTATTTATTTTTCCAGTCTGGGATTGTAGCTCAAGCAGAAGGGTGGGACTGAGGGCATGGATGGGAGAAGGTTTCTGTATAAACACCAATAGATTTATCTACCAGTACTTAAGAGATCCAAGATGCTTATGCTTGGTACAAATCTCTATGGAGAAAAGCAGGAAATCCAAAATTTTTCATGTACAAGAAACTTTATATTTTTAGGTTAAGCTCCATTCCACACATGGTAAGGGAAAAATTAATATTCATTTTAGTTACTAAGTTTTTTTTGTGAGTCGTAATTCACTTTTTAAGCTATTCCAAGCTCAAAACAAGACAACATATACCTCACGTTTTTGAATGTGTTTTTGCTGTGTAGATAATTCTCTCTGAATCATTGACTCAGTCACTGCAAGTTGCAATCCTCTTGGATATTCAACATTGATTTATTAAAGCATGGTTGGGCTGGCTAATTAGGGTCTTTGTCTTCCATGTTTACCACAATACTGAGCTGTGGCCAGAATCAGTTAGGTTTTTTGATTATATTTATTTATTTATTTATTTATGTTCTTAATTTGCAGATATACGTGCTTCTGCTTTTTAGAGGTAAAATACCAACCTGTTTTAAGAGGGAAAGTTTGCCATATGCCAGCCTTGATCTCATTGGAGAAAATATTTACATGAATCTTAAATGTAAGTATATTTTATGTCAGTCATGTTGTGTGGGAATATATACTGATTTTGATTGTTACTTTTTCTCAACTGAAAACGTTTCTGACAGAAAACTAAACCACTTGCTCTGTGGGCTAGATCACTTTAAACTACCATGACTGATAAAAAAAAAATTGTGTGTTAGAAGCACTTTAGAAGTTCTTACAAAGAAAGGAACTAAGATTTCTGTGACTTTGAATTTCATTTCCTGTCTCTGCATCCCACAGGAATTTTACTCCTCCTTTATCATTCATCATTTTGGCTAAACCTGTTGTACCTACAGTGCCTGTAATTCAGCAACATTGGAGGGGTAGAGAAACAGAAGTGGGCTGAAAACCCAAGCAAAATATCTCTGGCTTAAAGGAGCTTGAAACTCCCTTTCCTCTCTTGTCCCTATTAATTCTTAGTCTAAGACATTTTGCAGGCTTTTTATTTTTGCTGGATTTCACCAGGACAGGGTATTTCTCCCAGGAAGCCCCTGTTTTGTATACCTTGTCTCTTTTCAGAGGTTACAGGTTACAACAATTTTCGGTCTAGATCTCTGAAAAGGAAAAAACACCGTATGACTTAAAACTGGGAGGCCACCTTCTGCACGAACCTAATGGAACTCCATTAGTTTTGCTGAAAAGGCCAGTGCCTTATGCCAGGCTTGTGCCAGATTTTCAGATACTCTTTTCTACATGTTTGTTCATATTGTCCTTTCTAGGTCTTCAAGCAATTAGTTTTTATTTGCATGCATCATTTCACTGCTTTGCTCCCAGGATACAGTCTTTGCTTTCTGACTGTCCTATGAATTTTTTCACCATTTGAGCTTTTTATTCATTTTCTTCAGGCTTGTACTTAAATTCTGTATCCTCGGGGCTCCTCTTTTTTTTTTTTTTTCTTCCCCCCTCCTTTCTCAATTTGTAGTTGCTGGCAGGTTGTGTTTCTTACTAGAGTCAAGCACAGCATTCATAATTATTTTTTTTTAAATCATCTGAACAGACGTGAGTCGCTTCAGTTGTTTTTCCTTAAATGAAAATTACCTTTTTTATTGTTCTTTATTCATAGGACTTTATTCATACATGTTTTATCGGTTCTTCATTCTCAAAAATTCTATATGAGGGAAGAAGGAGCAGCAGTTTTTTTAAAAGAAACTAGTCAGAGAAAAGAGACTTTTTTGTAACATAGAAATTTCACAGGTTTTCTTAAATTTTGATTGCTTTTTAATTTTGTCAGCAATGGTCTTGGCATTTTTGTTGTTAGGAATTAATCTCTTCACAAGGTGATATGACTGGTTAATCATGTCGTATGCAGAGGCAAAGCTCAGGAAAGGACAATTACAAAAAAAAAATATATTTAAGAGCTTGTATATAGAAATTAGTTGGTTTATTTCAGTATCTGTTTTCCGTTACCATTCGAGTAGTCTTTCACATAAATATCTTTCCTTTGCTCAAAATGTTTTCCATCACAATCATCTAAATCGAATTATTATCTATGCATTCATTCTGTAATTTTAACTAACACTAATCTAGTAAAAATATTTTAATACCAATTTAACATTAATTTTACACTCTGTATTTAACTGTGAACAAATATTTATAAATTTAATAAAATAATATGTACTCAGTTGTACTATATTTCAAAAGGAGTATTTTGAAATGTTAATGTGGACATCAGTTGTGATTAGATTTTATTTCCCTCGCTTGAAGTAGTTTTATATATGGGAGTCGTTATTCCCTTCAGATACTCATGCATATAAATAATTGTGATATAAAATGTTTGGCTTGCATTTTGTCACTTAGGGGATTTGCAGCAGGAAAGTTTTAGCCTCAGATGAGCAGCTCTCTGGCGTTGTGAGGTTACCCTGCACTTGCACTGCACGTGCATGTTAATGGTTGTGGAATTAAACTGAATCTTTAATTGAAAACTTTTACATTCATTCCTATCTCACGTAAACTAAATCTTGGGAGGCTTGTGCCACAATAATAAATGAAAAAAAAATGCTTGAGTATTTATAAAATAACTAAAAATGTTTAAAATTATTCCCAGTAGTGAATAAATTTGCTGGTACGATGTTGCTGACAGTTAGTACAGTCAGTGAGATATGTATTGCTGGGAGGCTGGGGGAATATAGAAAATACTATATATAGAGTGACTTTTTTTTTTTCCTCTATACATACTGTATTCTTTAGACATTCAATTATTTAATTTCAAGGTTTTATTCAGCTTCAAAAGGTTCACGTCCTTTGACCGCCACAGTCCCCTTAACAGCAGCTGGAACTAAAATACGTTTTTGCAGGACAAATAGACAATGAAAGAACAAAGAATTTGATGCAAGGTGAGAACGGGACATTCTCGCACTATACTTGGGCTGCGGGATATCGTCTGAAAGTAAAAACTTAAGGTTCAAATACAACAGAATTTTCTAAGATGAAGTTTCCTGATATCTGAACTTTTTTTCTGACTGGGAAAACTAATACAACTTATGACATAAAGTGCTACTGAAAGTGTTTGTGTATGGGGGAAGAGTATCTTTCATTATTTAGAACATACTTGTCTGGTTATTTGTTCAGAGGGTGGATTTGATGAGTATCTGGACATAGGTTATTGATCAACATTTCATCTTTGTACTGCACTTCATCCTCTGTTCCCATCAATATTCTACCTGTGTAATTCCATTCTTCATGTTGAATTTTTTCATGAGCCATAGCAATGGACAAGAGAAAGGGATCAGCATCATGGTGTATAAAATTGAGAAGGTAGAGTAATCGGTATAAGTTAAATAGTTGTTACCTGGCACAAGTACGTTTGTGGAAAAATCGCTGTTTTTCCATTTTAACTTATGCAAATGTTGAGAATGAAGCAATCAGGTGTGTAGTCATGTACAAGTTAGAAGTGACGATGGAAAACCGAGGCAATTAGCATTAGAGGCGGTGCATGAAGTTTAGATGTGGTGTTGGGGGATATGGTTTAGAAGTGAGCTTTGTAGAGTAGGGTTAATGGTTTATTAGCGATAGTCTGGTTTTAAAACACCCCTTAGTTTGAAAATAAGAATTATTCTTTAATCGTACGTTGGAATTGACCTCTAAGAGAGGTAATTAGTGAGACTGTTAATAATATATCATTATTTTTATTTAGTTTGAATTGTTAATCTTACACCATGTTACTGAGGGTCTTTAAATATTTTGTGTGATAAAAATACAGTGATCAGCTTCTGATTTTTAAGGGTTTTAAAAGGGTTTGTGGCAGCATTGTTTGTAATAAGTCATTGAATTTGTAAAAGATTTCTTCCCGTGTTTAGAATCTGTTAAACTTAAGGGCAACCTATTGGATTAACCTAGGTTTATTTAGTTTCTATTTCATGCAAAGATAAAGGATTAGGTAAGAGCTGCAGAACCACACCACCTTGTTTTTCCTTTACTTACCCATTGACTGGTAGCTTGATCTACATAACATTTTCAAGAAAGTTAGAAATTGGCTCTCATTTTCTTCACAGCAGGCATATTTTTGTCAAGCTGACCATCATTTAAAATATTTTTTTCTTTCCATGTCTTCTAAGGTCCCGGGCAAAACTGCTCAAGTAATCTTGGCATGACAGTGTGTGCGGTCAGCAGTGGTACAGCTTTAGGAAGTTCATCTTCATATGGGTAAGGGTAGGGTTACCTTTAACTTAACAAGTAAGAGCATTTGGATCTAAGTCAGTACAGAAGTGGTTAAAAGAACTTACAAACCTGATAAAACAACTGGACACACTAGTATGATTTATAGATTCACCGGGATAATTAATTCAATTTGTACTCTGATGGTTGTATTCTCATGTAGAATTAAAAAGCCTATAGCTTCATTGGAGTACGTTAAATTGCTAAATATGCCAAACACACTGAACCAGGAAATACAGAAGATTTGTCAAGGTTGTGGATTTCTCTTGTCCGAAACGACAATTTTTGTCTTTTTTTCTTCCTTTCTTTCCTTTGCTTTTCATTGTCAAAAAATTGCTTGAAAACTGACCAAAGTTTAAAAAAAAAAATTGAGCATATTAACATGTTAATGTATATTATCGAAAGGCCTTTTCATTAATGTGTGCCAGTAACAGATGTGCTTTTGCAGAGCAGTCTGCCGAGCTGAAGTACCGTGCCAGCCTTTGTGTTTGACAGCTTGGGAAGCACAGGAATTGTAAACGGTACGTAGCTGTTGATTTGTATATCCTTAGTACGTCGGTTCAAACAGAGTTATTGTCTCTTTAAAGCATTTAGAAAATGGCATATTTTATTCTCATACCTTCATTTTTGATTATTGCAGATTAGAGAATAATTAATATAGTACTGGAATTCCTCTACAGTTATTTCAGAGGCCCATCACGTATAAAAATATTTTTGTGTGAGTAATTTTAGCATATGAAGTAGAAAGGTCTTTAGGTAGCAAATTGAGCACCACAGATTTTTCCTTTTATGAGACTGCTCTATAGTTTCACCCTTGTAGCTTAGTCTCTGCCCATGAACAAATCAAAAATAATTGTTTCTTCAGGAAATGTGTTGACTTGTGCTACGTTTGGCTTTTTTTTTTTAATGCGGGAAAAAATGGTAGAATTAGGCACAACTATCTTGCACTGATTTTTCACCAAACACAGAAAGACCAAAGTACCAGGCAAGAAGGGAATCATCCCTCTGCGTATGTTTTGGGTTTTTTTGCAGGGTTGCTGTTTGCAGCAGCTTTATGGAACAAGGAAATAGAATTCAATGTGAAATGGTTTATTTAAAGAAAATATTTCAGACAACTTGTTGGAAAAAGGGAAAAGTACTAAGACTTGAAATGTAATACATCCTCTGGGAATTTTAGCTCCTTCAGTTCTCTTTTGACTGGCATGTTTCGGCCTTTTCTAGTCCAACTAGTATACACAAAGTATACAGGCACTTCTATAAATAACAGTTTGTATGAAATGCATATTCCCGGTTTGCTAATTGAACATAATGAATATAGGATGTGTTTATAGCTGAGGGCATGACATGACAGGTCAGGAAGCACACATGTTGCCCAATAATACTTGACTCTGGAGAAACTAAAATTAGCACGTATGCAATACTATTGAAAAATATGGGTAACTTATTCTACAGCTCTTTGAAGAAAAAGTTGATATATTATTTCCCATCTATTATGTTCTACCATAAAGCATTTCTTATTTGGAACAGCAGATAAACCTCAGTTATCAATCTGGATTATTAAATACAGTATCACAAATTATTTTAGTCTGGCATTCCAAACATTTAAGATCAGTGAAGCAGGAAAATAACATGTTTCTTAGTCACACGTTTCAGTTGTGATATTCATCAACCATAATCTGATGGGACAGCTAATGAGAGACTGCTTCAGGTTTACTGGTTCTGTGCATGTGAGACAAACCACCTGATGGTCATTCCTGCAAATGTTTTGCTCCTTACTTAACCTAGATCCTTGCCCGGAAATATCTTCCATCCAAGATATCTTCCAGAGTTAGGATTTTATTGTTGTTTACCAGAAGCTCAATGAAGACATTTTCCTAGTTTCTCTCCTCTTTCCCATTTCTTCCCTCCTGCTTCTGGATAAATTTGTTTGCTGACGCAGTAGCACTGTAAAGATCAACCTTCAGAAATCTCTTAGAATCCATGACTACTTTTCTTTTTTTTCCTGACTCTACCAGTAAAAGTATTAGATGAAATAGATGTCTTTTTTGTTTTTTAAATTCAGATTTGATCTTTTTCTTTATTTTTAATCACAGAAAGTATTCAGTTGTACAGAGTAAGTTTGAGGCTTTTTGGCTTTTTTCTTGTGGTGAACTTTGGTTGGTTTTTTTTAAATACTCTAGAAGCCTTAATAATAAACCAAACAAAGTCTCTTCACCCTTCAGTCAGGTCGCGGTATTAGAAGTAGTATTTCTTCACAACAATAGAAAAAATAGTCACTTTTTTAACAAGAAAATAAAAGTGGTGGAATATCCTGAGAGCTGGTCAAGTTTCCAGGGCCATTAAATACATATTTTTCCTACCTAGAAAGTGAGAATATTTAATATAGAGCTTGTTGAGACAGTAAAATGAATGCCCTGTGAGAGTAGCTCAGCAATCTTTTTGAGTTATTGCTGTGTAACTATAAAGAAGAAACAGAAAGACACTCGGGGGGGGGGGGGGAAGAAATGGATTCTAGAGTCCTGATGGTAACGCCATATTGCTCTCACCATTACAATTAACATAGTTTGACACATAATCAAAACAAGAGGCTGTTGAGATACCAATGCAGAAAGTTTTCAGACCAATGCCAATATTCTAGTATAGGGCGAAATCATAAGTCAAACACCAGAAGACAGTTCAAGCTTCACTTCTTACAGGCCCATGAACACCTGCCATTGTTGTTTGGCCATTAATTCATAATATGATTTATGCAGACACATCAAACCTGCTCTTTAACTACTTCTTTGATTAAATTGTGGTGGAAATAAATGATCCAAATAAAATTAGTAGGTATGAGGGCTGCTGGATCATACTGTATGATGGGTTTTAAATAATTCAGTCCTTAATGGCTATCCAATATGCTTAAATTGTATTTCTAATTTTCCTTTAAATAGCTTGCATCACTAATTTGCTTCTACGAGATTTCTGCCAATCAAGTTAAATACTTTCTGTGAACTGCTTACATTCCTGTCAAAGCATACTTGTTATACTAAACACCCACATTCTGTTCTAGTTCCATTTTAGTCACTTTAGGATTTTGTGGTTTGTTTTTTTTTTTAATCTTTCCTCCCACAGATAGCTAGGGACTTCTTGATGGGAATCAAGGAAAATGAACACAATATTAATTTTTAAAATATATTCTTTGCATCAGGGCAGATCTAGACAGTACCTAAAAAGGCAAATCCCAGTTTTTGAAGCAACTGCGTGTGGGCATTCACGCTTGCTTCCTTCCTGCTGTTCTGCACCAGCAGTTCTGCCACTCTTGCAACGAGGCACAGCACACACCAAAGCCAACAGCCCTGCTGAGTTCTGCTTGAAACCCATTTAGTAAATATTCGCTTTCAATATTCTGCTTTCCAGATATCAAAAGTGTCAAGCAAACAGTGGGGTCTGAATAGCTCGCAAGCCCACAGGAGAATAAATGGTCCTTGGACAGCACACTTGAAATGTAGTGTGAGGAAGATTCTTTTTTTCTGAGCAGATAATACATTTGTATTAGTTTGTGTATTATGTTATTGTGTGGTAACAGTCATTATCCTGTGAAAACATTATATTGGGATAATAAGAACATTGTTAATGCTTTAAAAACACTCACTACATCTTCTCGTTCAGGGAAACATTAAGAGATTTTAGTTTTAACAAGCAGCATTTTCCCCTTGGGAATGCCAGTTTGGAGAGCAAGCCAGCTCAGCTAGTTTGTCCACTATGGTAATTTAAAGCTAACATAATATATTAATGCAAAATAGCAGCATTACAAGAATTTATAATTTTCTGACAGGTTTTCATTCTGTTCAGAATGCAGAATGTGCAAACAAAGGAAGGCTGGCTTATATTTTTTTGGCAGTGAAGTACCTAATAAAAAGTGAAGGTGTTGACCCACTATTCATTTCTTATTTAAATTCTCCTTAGTCAAGCAAAATTCCCTTTTGAAATTCATCACTTGACTTCTATTGAAGTTTTGATAAAAGAACTTCTGTGTTTGCTCCCAATGGTGAATTCTTTCATTTCCTTTCCTCCCACTTTTCAAAAGGAGCTTTATGTGTATTGTACCATGATATTACATACATGCTATCGTTCATGTTTACTACAGTTCTGCAATAGCAGCTTCGACCATGTAATTTCTCGTTCATCCTTTCAGCTGGTGAAGAAGCTTTTGGGGACTTGCATATGTGTATTTTGTGGCCATTTTAGAAAATTTCAGCTGCCAAGTTGTACTTGGAGACTCATCCTCAGTAACAGTTTTCCTGACTTTGCATTTCTTAAAGATCAATGATGGTAAGAGTAGTCTGTAGTGTAATTAAGGAGTTAGTTTGTCCTCTCTTTCTCAGACTTTATTTCCAGTGACTTAGAGGGCAGTTTCTTCTTGGTAAATGGGAACAGAATTGCACCTCAGAGGCCCAAATTCTGTTTCTGGCCATTTGGATCACGGAGGTGTTAGACAGTAAGAGTTGTCTGAATTAACTTTTTTCTTGTTCTTCTTTCATTTTTGCCCTCTTTATTTTAAATGAACGTGACATTCTCTTATATTCTGGTGAGTTCTTGTTAGGTTGGTTGAGTTGCTTTTTTTTTAACCCTAGCTTTTGTAGTCCTTGATTTCCATTAGTTGAGACTAGGTGAAAACCTGTCCATGTATTTTTGTTATTATTCAATTTAAAATATAAGTCAAATACACACCTTTCTTTTTTAATTTTATTTTGTATTAGATAATAATTATTTCAAGAGTTCTTCTTTTGGAGACCAGCTACCAATACTAAAAACCTTTAGCCCATTACACTTGGGACACAATAGAGAATTGCTTCAAGAAATCAATGAATCACAGAATCATGGAATTGTCAGGGCTGGAAGAGACCTCAACTGCAGATGGTTTGTTCTCAAGCAAGTTAATTACTAAGTTTATTTTATATTTTAAGCTATGGTCTGAGCCCATATTTGCTTCCTGTTTTACTTTTGGGGGACTACCAGCCCCTTGGACAAACAGAACTCTTGATCCTACACAAGGACACATTAGAAGATTTTCAAAACAACTATTTGTATTCCACTTCCTTAGTCCACTCTTTAAGTCACTATGTATAATGCTCTCAACATGACAGCCACACCCTTAACTTTAAAAGGAGCAAAACCTGTAAAAGAATCCAGATTTATTCATCTGGTGTTTGTAAACGTGCAAAATTTTTGGCTCTGAAAGTTCCAGCAAAGACTTGATTCATTCAGTTGTCTGAATACCTTTGGAGCATTTACTGTGCTTTGTTTCCCTTAATGCAAATAACAAGGTCATCGTTCTGATGTGCTTTTGCTATTAAAGGATATAATCATTGGTACGTATGGTTTTGAATTGCAATGCATATAGCTTAGAGAGAAATTTAAATCAAATTCTACAACATAGTGGTAGTATTTCCATTACCTGCTGTCTTCCCCCTTGCTAATCTTGCTGAGTGTAAGATTCTAGACAAAACTAAGTCTTGATCTCTAATACTATTATCGGAAGTTTTAGTACATTAGAGACATATGCAAAATATCCTTTTGGGTTTTTATTTTTGTTTTCAAAGAAATTCAGATATTTTGGAATTAACAACAGAAACATTGGTACTATGAATTTAAGAAGAGTTGGGACGCGTATAATTTTCTGGTTTGGTTTTATATTGTGGTTCAGTTAAATCTACTTTAGTCAGTTGGGGTCTGTTGAATGTGTACTTTCCCCTCAAAGTCATAATTCGCATGTCTCCTGTGATTCTTTTAGTTATTTTGTATGGCTTCAGAGTGACAGCTTTAAGTCTTTTTATAGTTATTGAAGTAGAAATTTATCTTGATTCTCATCTCTCATGTTTTAGTGGAATCTGCAGTAGAAATAAAACTTTACATCTAGGAGAACTCTCTGGTGATCTTTTGAAGACTGTTGAATATAGTGTTTGATAAAGTTTTTTTAATCATCTGCTGCAGACAGATCTTGTGAGAGACTTCACCTTCCTACAGTTATGTTTCTTGTTAACACAGGCATTATCCTGCTCTGGCAGGGGAGTTGGACTAGATGGTCTAGAGGTCCCTTCCAACCCCTAACATTCTATGATTCTATGATTTCACTTTGTCATTTGAATTTTAGACGGTGACTGTATTGCTAGTTTGCAGATACTGAAAATACTTGAAGCATATGATGGATGGTTACTGTCCGTGGCCCACTGTTTTTGGTGCCCACTTCAGATGCTGGACAAATTTTTTAATGGAGACTTTTGAGGAGTACATCATGCATTTCATGTAACAAGTTAAGGAAAAGAGTTCTTGGTGGAGTTTTTTGGTGTTTTTTTTTCTCTTGGTTCATATAAATAGTAAGCTTGTAAGCTTCCTGAAGGAGGTCTTGTAAGTACTGGGGTTTTAGCAGCTTTTATCGTAATATTACAGGTTTTACAATTCATAAGGAAACTTCAATTTGCTGAATGATCTCTTGGATAAAATGAGGCTGTTTATTTCTTTTACATGCTTCACTTGAATGGGTACACACTTTCTTCTGAAAGTCACTAAAAGGATAATGAATGAGAGTTGTGGATAATAATGAAACAAGGATGAAAGAAATTTGTGTTCTTGATATTTTTATGAAAACATAGAACTTTTTTAAAAGGTCATTGCATCTTCTCAGTTTTGCCTTTAAAATAACTGACTTCAAAGCACATGAAAAAAACACACAACTAAATGCTTGTCTGTAGCTGTGCACGTCTTTAGGAAGCTGTAGATTTTCTCAGGCATAAATGTATCAAGAGATTTACCAGGCCCAAGAAATCTCACTGAAAGCGATTATTTTTCTGTGTGAACAATAAAATCCCATGTTTGTAACACTTTTAGTCTGCGTATGAAAGGACATGAGTTTAGATCTTTGATTTGTGCCTATTAACTCCTAACGTTTTCCATTTATAGGTAAAGTGGTTTTGAAACCAGAAATGAATAGCCTCAATCAAGTTCATCTTGTCGTATTCTCTGAAGAGGGTATCAGAGCTTCCGCAGAAGGAATGTGGCAACTGCTTATTCATTTTAGAAACTTTTTTTGAGCTGCAGTCACAACTGTTTGGCAAAATTTCTTAGCAAAACCGTGAGACGTTTCGTGTTGCGTTCTTTTAGGTATGGCACTACCATTATTCAGTTGTTTAACAGAATAAACTGATAGTGACAGTTCTACCTGTACAGCATGCTTTACTACAAAAAAAAGTTGTGAGGATATCCGAAAAGTTTCCAAAGTAACAGACAGGGATACACTCTTAAACAGCAATCAGTCACATTTTGCATCTAAAGACTGCAACCAGAAACTTAATGCATGTATTTAATAAATAATTATTATTTTATAAATCCTGATACAAAGAAATTAATAATTTAGCTTATTTGCTCAAGGGATGCATTTCATTTTGAATAGAAGAAATTAGCAAGTTAATGTCTTCCCACTGTGGTGGAAAGTGAGTGAAAATTAATGAAGATAATAGGCTTTACTTTAGATCATTTCATTATTGTCATAGCTTTACCTGCTCTGTTTTATGACTGCCTTATTGTCTGTAGTGGAATTATTGTCTTAGCTCTGCCTGAATTACACTATAAAACAGCTAAAAGGGATCAAAAGACATAGATTAAGTATTTTTACATCTTGTTACTTTTATTAACTGCTTATGTGTGTTGCAGGTTTTTTTCTGTGTGGCTTCCCTGATGTTTGTAGATGTAGTGGGGGAGATACTTTTATTTCTGAACTACACGCTGGATACATATATTGAAACAGAAGTTTCTGTTTGTGGGACTCTGCTGATTCCCCAGTTTTCAATGGACCGTGTGAACTTCAGTTCCCGAAACAGAAAGTGATACTTTTCCTTTCTTAGATGATTGGCTCCTCTGGGGCGCTCTTCTGAAGGATGCCAAGATTTATCTGTCTCCACTAGGACATAGGAATAAATAGGGTACATAATTTGGCAAAGTCTCCCTAAGTAATTGTTCACAGGAGTACTCAAGGACACTAAAGATGCCACTAGATGGTGACAGGTTCAAATTATGACCTTAAGAGCATGCAAATTAATATTTTTACTCTTAAAAATCTCAAGTAATGCCACGCTCATGAAATGTCAGCTTCAGGCAAGAAGTTCAACCAAAAGGAGAAAAATACCTGAATTGGTCCATATGATTTGTTTTATTTTCCACTGTCTAATAGAAAATCAAGGCATTTAGACAAAAATTAAATATGCCTGCAGGAAATGTTGTTTTCATGGGAAAGGCACTGTAGGAATTGAAAAAGCTTTTAAAAGAGAAATTTCTCTGCTAGCTCTCTGGGGTAGGTTATTAAACCTTTCTTGTTATTGTTGTATTAGTTCAATAAGATACAGTAATATCAACCCATCTACCACATTTTTCTGTGTGACATAAAATGCTCCCTTAACACTTGAATCAAGTGGCATCACTATTTGCTGGTAGTAGCCAGGGTTTACGCTGGTGTTGCCAGCCAGCACATGTTTTTGTATTGAGTTTGCTGGGCATATTTGCTTTCCCTCCGAATCTTCTCTGTATGGCATGCCAGCATTTCTTAGTTCCATCACATCCTTATGCTTGCTTTCAGTTTTCATTTGTTCCCGTGCCAAATTTTTTGCCAAATGTTCCGGTTCTTCGGCGGCTGTGTTTGCAGCAGGCTCCCTCCAAGTGTCTGCGCTTCGTATTTGAAGAGCTCACGAGCGGGCATATCAACTTCTCTTGCTGGGAATTTGTTTTCCTCCTCAAAGAGATCTTTGCAGCTTGATGTTGACAGCCTTTGTCTTCCCCTGAGGCGGTTTTCTTTCGGGTCTCTCGGTAGTCTGTCAGCTGCTTTTGTAGAAATAAAAAGGCAAACAACTATGCTAATTACTTCAAATATGGCTTACCTATAAAAATTGGTACAAGTGGCGAGGACATTGTTTTGACCCTTTTTTCTGGACATAATAATTCATACTGTGTATGCATCTTTATGCTTGCAAGTATCTAAGTTTCTTTCTGAAAATGTATTTAGAATTGTAATGTTTCCTGGGCTTTTGATTTCTTTATCAAGGAAAGGATTTGAAATACCCCTTTAACCAGGCTGAAAATGGAAATGTTTCCGCTCATATTCCTTTCTTTTCTTCCGAAGCTCCTATCAGATAAGTGACACACGCAGGCGTGGGAGGGAGGACGGATCTTAGCACGCTGACAGCCCCCGCATCACTTTCCGTTCGCAAATTGACAGAAAAAGCTCCATGACACAAAGGGGGTAGGACCGGGGGAAGCACGAACAGAGTTTGACTTCCTCGCGACATTGGAGGAGGTGTTATGTGGCAGGTGGCAATGTAGCAGTCTCGTGGAGACCAGTCAGGAGTAATGGGCTGGAAAATCCAAGGTCACCAGTGCAGTATCTTCCTGGTGCTGCATAAAGCAGTGGCTCAGCTTATTTAAAGCACAATTGGAGGAAGGGGGAGAAAAAAAAGAAAAATGAGGAGGGCATAGTGCAGCTCAGTCTTCCTTTCAGCAGTGACTGGGTTTTTTTTAGGTACAACTTATTTTCTTTTTATTTTAAAGGCAGATGGTCATTTGGTCTCTCCTTTGACAACTGGATGCTGTTACACACAGCATATATCACCCTTTCCTGAAGTCATGCAGTCTTTGGTGCTGGGTAATCAGGAATCTGGCCCAGACTCTTTTTAGACTATTTGAAGTGGTTTTTTAAAGATTTCTTCTCCCCCAGTTAATTCCAGAAGTATTTGCCTTTTCTGAACTGAGATTGAAAAGGACTGCCAAGTTACAAGGGCAAGAAATACCTCCCAATGAAACTTATTATGGGCAGCCAGCTCTAGGTGGCCTGGCTTGAGCAAAGGATTTGGACCAGAATGACATCCAGACGTTCCACCCAGCCTCCTCCATTCTGTCAAGACTCCAAAGGATTTTTTTCTGACCAATCTTTTCTCTTCCATTTGAGCACAGTGAACTGCTTGCTCCTACGCTCTTGTGTTAGCTTGAAATATCACTCTGTAGTCTGATGTGTTACTGTGTTTCTG
This sequence comes from Trogon surrucura, assembly GCA_020746105.1. Classification (NCBI taxonomy): domain Eukaryota; kingdom Metazoa; phylum Chordata; class Aves; order Trogoniformes; family Trogonidae; genus Trogon; species Trogon surrucura. The sequence goes on along the minus strand of CM036620.1, from coordinate 9,824,106 downwards.
GAAACTGATGGAGAATGTCACACTAAAAGGTGGGGAAAGTCATCTCTGCTGCAGAACAGTATTTTTGTCTTTTCTGTCTGAACAGCTAATTGCACCATTTTTTTTCCAAATTTTACTTAACTGTAATTGCAGATATTTGCAAATACTAGCAGCAGATTATATAAGCCATCATCCCATCCATTCAGGTAGTTCAGAATATGTTTTTGTTTGGGTGCTTTTTTAGTTTGATCAGTTTTATCTTCTTACAGGGAGACTTAAATGGAAAAACAAGAACCAATTTTGCAGTAGAGTTGGCAAAAAAAGCAGTTTTGAGTTTGCACACGTGGATTTTGAGGGACAAAGAGAACTGGTTTCAGGCTAAATCTCAAAAATCACACATCTGAATTCTCTGACAAACAAGAACTTTCTGTCCCTTTAGATTTTTAGTTGAAACTGATGTCCTTGTCAGCATCACAGATGATACCAGTAATGAAACTGCCAACATTGTCAACTCCGTTGGGCGACCTGCCTGTTTCCCTCGAGGTCTCAAGATCCAGGGCAGCCCTGCTAACAGACTCCCTGGGGCTACTGCTCCGCAACTTCAGGAGTCCCTGGCTCTGGGGCAGACTAATCAATTTTGTCTGACTTAGGCCAAAAGGTGCAGCTTTCTCTGGCCCCTAGGCAAATATATCAGGAATCCAGGTAAAAGATTATGCAAAGCTGATGATGCCCAGTATACTTAAAACATAATGTTTATGGATCAGCTCTGCTTTGAAGAAACTTGGTTTCATATGAATATTCCTAACTAGTTCTACCTTTCAAACTAGATCAGACAGACCTGATACAGTCTGTGCAGGGCTGGACTGTGCAGAAAAAGATGTGTAGTAGCTGTGTGTAGCTAAATAAGAGGTAAAATGCTCAAGTCTATCAAACAGGTACATTTTTACCTTTCAAATCAGGTCAATTCAGCTCAGTAGGTATTTGAAGCAGAGAGGCCCTGCCTACATTTTGAAACTTATGCAATTGAAACAGATTTTTGCTGTATTCCAGAATATCTCTTCCTCTTGACTTTTGATCATCTTCTACTATGACTCAGGGAGGGCAACATGAGCTCACTACATCATTCTGTCTTTTACGTCTGCCTCTGTGGCTTTCCTTGTTCTCACCTGAATCTATGTACTCAGAAGATGAGACAAAATTGTCCCACAAACCATCGCTCTGGATCAAAAGGTTCAATCCTTTTTTAAGCTTCATCCTCCCCCTTTATTACACAGCCTACCAGCCTCTCCACTTCCTCTTTTTGACTGTAGTCCATTCATGTCTTTTAACCCTACATTCATCCTGTAGCCTTCATCATCCCCGTTATCCCACTTTTTCAGAATTCACTTGCTTATAACCTGTAACTTTCCAGAAACACGCTCTTACCAGCTACATTCTCCTGTTCTTCCCTCTCCAATACCTGCAAGATGATGCTCCTAAAAGGCATTCTTTAAAGAAAGAATAATAACTCCTCTGGAAATTAGCACAATTTTCTTGAGGAGGTTCAGAGTACTTCTCCTATCGAATTCTAAGGCACTGCATGCAGTATACTCATGCTATCTCTGTGTTGTCTTGGCTGAATATGCCATTCAGCATAATCATGTGAATTTAAAATTAAAAAGTAAGAGTTTTATTTCTTTAGCAGAAAATTAGAGGAGCTGAGACAGCTCATTTGGCATGGCAGCATTCCATTGAGCTGAAAGGTAATTTTCAGGGACTGCATCTTTGGTAAGTATTCCTGCTGCAGTGGGGTAGTGATTTTAATGTGCAGTGCTGCATTTTAATAGTCAATTGAGATGGCTATTAAGATATAGCATTGTACATTAACATCACTGCTGCACAGAGAGCGGCTGGTGGCTGCTCCTCAGATGACGGCTCTCTCTCTGCATTCTGCTTCATAGCAATGGCTTTCTTAGTAGCTTCTCTGATCTCCTGCAAGGGAAATAAAAATCATTATCTAGTTAATATTTCACACTGTGTTGGGCATCCAGATCCCAGGGAGAGAGAGCAGGAGACTAGAGGTGTGATGGGCGAGGGGGGTGGCAGAGGAGGAGAGCGTGTGTGAGAGAGAAAATCCGCTTGTGAAAGGATCATTTCTTGGTTTTCTTCTAGTAGACTCGCTTTGACTCAGTCAAAAACAGTTTGCTACCCCTGGGACCTGGGATGCAGTGCTTTGGGGAGGACTGTGTAGCAGAAGTAGCTTCATGTAGCTGAAGAGGCAGTAAGATACTGAAATTCCATAAGACCCTGAGAAATGTGAGAAACAGCAAGGAGAAAAGGGACAGCTGAAAAAACGTATATACATGAGAACTTATCAGAAGCGTTCAAGAAAATTGTTAAATTTCTACCCTTTTGCACTGAGAAGAAGCTGACAGCGAGGGCCTAATCACTTACCTAACCAGTACGATTAGGCATTTCCTTGCCTCTAGTTTTGTGCTCTGTTCTGATGTCAAAATGTTTTGCTTACTGTCAGTCTGGGCAGTTCACAGGCATCTTGCAATATTTGCATTGTTGAGATTTTGAAACTCTTGTTCTCCAGTGCAAAGAACCCTGCTTGCACCTGTACCACCTTCCTTGCAAAAATGCGGGAATTAAAGGAAAAGGGTCTGTGACATTGTATGCTACCAGCTCGCTGACAACAGTTGTGAAACGACTTTTAGAACAAGCTAAAAAAATTAGCCCTTGTGACATCCTTTTCCCCCTAAGTTTGTGTCTGCATAATGTGTGGACTGAATCTGCACATTGACAGGGAAGTATGCTGTTGCAAAATGTTGGCATAACAGAGGGAAAGATGTATTCAGAACCTCCCTTAAATGACCTTACTCTATCCTTTTATCTCTACGTTCTCCTTTGGAAAGAGCTGCGGTAATTATCTGTCTTCTGACTTAGTGTCTGAAAACTTGCTTGAAGCAGAGCTACAGAGGACGCTGACTGAGATCAGTAGCTCTGCGTTTCAGATTCCTGTAAATTCACATTCTGTTGAATAGAAATGTTTATGAGTTTATTTCTAGTTAATATTTTTAAAAACATGATACAGAAACTTTCTGGGAAATTGTGAACAGCTTTGGTTGAAAAAAAAACCCCATATATCGTTGCTTCAAAAAAAGTTAGTACCTGTGAATTCTCATAATATTAATTCCAAGAATATATGAAACATTTCAGGCTGAAATTACTGCCTAAAACTTCAACCCGTAAGTGTTGACATTTTTCCTAAGCATTTTGAAAAACAAAATCAAGTTTTTGGCCATCTAGAAATAAAAATATCAAAACATGTTCAAGAGAAAATGCACAGAGAAATAGCTGTTGAATATTTAAGCTGCTAAAGAATGTATTTGTGTTTGCCTACTTATTTGTACTTTGTAGTATGATAGTAAGTTGGTGTTTTTATTTTTAGGAATTCATTTACCAAGTGCTGTCTTTCTCTTTGCAATACTTCACTAATATGATGAAGAAAGTGTTTTTAATGTAAAGAACTAATTCAGGCTAAAGAATATCTACTCTGTAAGCACCTTCTCTATAGAAAATGGTAGATGGATTTATATCTTATTCAGTATCCTCAGTATCCCCACTGAATTAGTGACTGACAGTCCCAGCAGGCTAAAGCCTGTGTAGAGTGATTAAAAGCCTGGGAGAGAAAAAAACAACATGAAATGGTAAAGATTTGGAATATTTTTTAAATTATTCTAATGTAATAATGTTGGCTCAATGAATTTTCCATTTGTTACCACGCAAAAAGTAATTAAATATTCGGATTCTTTGCTGTGTGCCATATTCTGCTGTTCTTCTAATTCGGAAGATCCAATTCAAATGTATGTTTGTTTTTCTTGCATGCTGTCCTTAAAACTATGAGGAAATAGAGCAGCAGCTCAGCATTTTCATGCTGATATGCACCACTAGAGGCCATCATATACCTCCTTAAATATTAGATAGATATGCAAATTATTCTAGGCATGATGTGAATACTTAATGAATATAAAAGTCTCCATTAAAGGGCATGGGAAAACTTTTTATTTGAGAGAAGACTATTGCAACTGATTAGTGTGAACACGTCGTCTTCTCAGGCCACTTCTAACTGATTCACAGCACCTACATTCTCTCATACGTTCCTGCATAACCTTTTAGTAGATCATCAAGCAGATGTGATAAGTGAGCTGTGGAGATGGTAACTGTTCTGCGCAGTCTGCAGATCTTCAAAACTAGTAGAGACAGTAAAGATGAGAAAATAAAATGGGAGTCTTTCAGGTTGATTTCAGTATGCTTGGATTAGAAATTGAGTATTTTTTTCCCTCAGTCTTCCTGTCTGGGAAATGAGATGTCATTCTTGATCCCCAACATACGTCTTATCAGGATTCATTAATGAGCTAACATGTAACTACTATTTTAAGCAGTTGATTGATATATAAAGTAGACTTTTATCTTACACTCTTTTGAATTGTGGAAATAAGTGACTGACTTTATAGATGAGGAATGAACGCTTGGCATGATTTTAATTGGAAAATATTCCAATTAGCATTTATTTCATAGAATCGAGAGGTGCTACCAAAAAGTAGTAACACAAAAGGGTGGTAAGAGAAGGAATTAGTTTTAGAATGGTTTTGGATGACTGCATGAAAGGGCTATGATGTGGCATGGACCTTACCCAGGAGAGCTATTCTAGTCCTTTGGTTTTCACTTTCACTTCTTCAGGGAAACTAACCATTCAAAGAAATGCTGGCTTACTTCACTTTCCTTTTGAAGACTTGCTGTCTGGTACTTTTATCTATATAATAGATTATTAATATGTGAAAGCTTTACATGCGTGTTTGAGATGTAAATAATTAGAGTAGAGGTATTGCATTACCTTAATGAGCTTGGTATGCACTATTTTCTCATCGAAATGTTGAACAAAATGAGAAGATGAAGAACTTATGGCCAGTACTTCTGTAGGTGTATGGATGGAGTACTTCCAAACTACTTGTCTGATAGTACAAGCTGATAATGTAATAATAGTAGTAGTAGTAGTAATCTATATGCTCTACAGTGTATCCAAGTATCTGTAAAATAAGAAAAGAATAATATATCATATGTAGCCAAAAATTAAAAACATCAAATATACCAGCAGTCATACAATAAGTGCTTTTGTCACAACATTCCATGTTAATTTCGGGGGTGGGCAGGTGGCAAAATCAGTTTCATAAATCTTAGTGAGTTTATGGAAATTTATTTGTGGTTCAAATTTATAATGAAAGACTGCTCAATTTTTAAAAAAGTTTACTAGATATCCTCAGGTTATGAAGAAAAGGAAGTCACACACAAGAAGGCGCTATGGCAAATTATGTATTTTTTTCAATAGGTATGGAAAATAAAAATTTTACAAACTAAGGATCATTAATAAATCTATTAGTAAAAGAAACAAAATTTAATATGTTATTAACTAGACGAAAGAAAAAGCTGATAAAGGAGACTGATATGACAGCATAACTCAGTATTCAGTGGCCTCTGAACTCATGAATAACCCTGAATATTGTTCATTCAATATACCCACCATATGTAACTGTGCTTCAAAAAGACAAGTGAAATCTCTCGTTTCTGGTATAATATTTTTGAAATAAGTTCATTTCAGAAACATATTTTTCTTCAGAGGAATTAAAACTATATGCAATTGTCTTGCTCTTTAGCTTACCATATTCTTTTTCAAATATATTAAATATTCTTCATTTTAAACTGTTCAAAAAATGATATTAACAAACTGCTGCAGCAGATACCATTTGGCTTCCCTTTCAGATCTTTACTACTGTGAAAACATGGGGATTTTCTGCCAGTGCTTTGGAGTCCAACGCAACAGGATTGCTGAGAGGGCGCGTCTGTAAATAAGGTCCACTTCCTACCTTGGGGACAAACAAGGCCTTAAAAGAAGGGTAAGTGGATTGTAAAGGAACATATTTGCCTGAGTCTTGAGTAATTTCTATTTCTGCACTACCCACCTTTGACAGGCACCTCTGCAGTGCCTCCTGAGTAGCCCAGACTAGATGGAAATGTAAGTGTGGTGCAGACGTTCGACTTGGTTGTACTGTAAGAGGGCTTAACGCAACGCTTCTTTCAGGTCTTGCTGTCTTGGCCAAAATGGTGCATTTCCAGTCTGGAGGGCTTCTGGACCCAAAGTGGCACATCAGCATTTCCTTCCACTGTGTCAGTTTATCAGCTTAAATGTTTGTTAACTCCAAGAGGACTGAACCATGCTTCACTGTGTGGTGTAGACATGTGATTTTGAGCATGTTGCTTTTCATCTTTGTGACTCAATTTCCCACCTGGGAGATGGTGATAACAATGCTAATGTGTCTCATTATTGTCTTGCCTATTTAAACTGTAAGCTCTTCAGAGCAAGGACTGTCTCATACCATATGTCTTCACAGAGACTGGCAGAATGAGTCACTGATTGCATTTGGGGTCTCTTGGTGCCACTATAATTAAAAGAGAGACAATAATATGAAAAAGGAAGAAAAGGGGGAAGATAGGTCTGGTATCAAGAGGCTTGCAGATTTCCTGGTAGCGACCCAAAAGCAAGAGAAAAGTTTATCTCCAAGGAGAATCCTTACTTTTTCAACTCCAAATGTCATATTGTTTTTTGAAGGAGTAGGGTAATCCAGAAGCTGATGGGTGGCATTTTAGTGTTGCAGATCGTAATTGAAAGAGAAGGATTAGTAGTTTAAGCTACAGCAAGGGTGTGCATTGGAGAATAGATCAATTTTTTAATAGAATTGCACCTACAAAATTAGAGCATTGCCTCCTTCCTCATTAGAGGATGAACAGATGTTTCCTGGGGTGGATGAGGTGTTTGCACTCATGAGTGGAGAAAGGCAAGCTGATGGGAAAGAGGTGGAGGTTGATTCACATTCTGCTGGAGCACATCAGCTGCTGACAGAGCTGTGTTCTGTCCCAGTTAATGGGAAGAAGTCTTTCACCGGTCATTTTATACAGTAGGATATTCCTGTAGTTACTAGACATGACTGCCGAAATGTAGACGTATATGTTAATAGCTCCTGCTTTTGGCATTTCTAAATCCGTTTATTACTTGAAAATGACTTGGGTCCTAAGGTTTAGGTCCACTACTCATTTTGCAGCTGAGGACTGCTCTACAGAACTAGTGTTTTCTCTTCATTCAGGACTTGATCAGATACACCATGTACAGGAAAGCCCTTTCTGCACTTTGTCCTTCTTGTTGAAGTCTTCAGATTGTTTCAGCCTATTTTATCACTGACTGATGTGAAAACCAAGTAGCACCATCTGTGTCAAAAGGCCAGCTTTTTCTCATTGTTTTTTTGCCTGACAACTCTTTGGACAGATTTTTTTTTTTAATAGCTTATAGGAATGCTTCCCATAGATTATGCACAGTGGGCAGCAGAATGGGATTTGTTCTGAAGGCTTTTTTGAATTTCTGTCTACACACAAGGTTTGTACCCTGGCAAAGAAAGAGAGGAAAAATACATCATTGTTACTTGAGTAATCCATGCAGTTCACGTTTTAGACTCCTGTTTAATACTCAGATGTTGCAACAGTGGTTGACAGTGTAGGACCATAGCTGTAAAGATACTCTGTGCTGAAATGACACAGATTACAAGAGCCAAAGTTTCATATCATGATGTCCCTTCTATTACTCATAAAAAGCCACAAGCTTATATCAGAGTTTTGACAATCTTTCAGTCTATAGTATAAAAAAAGACTTGTGACTGTGCATTTTTTTCTTCCACAATGAGTTTACTGGGTTAGTGGAGTAATGAAGAACTTCTTATTCATTGCACTACAGTGGTTCAAACCTGATTTTCACAGAACAGAAGAACTCTAAAATTTGTTTTCTGACACAATGCAGTTCTCAAGACTTGGACAAGAAGACCTCTTGACAAAGTAAGAAACCTTATGCATCTGAGATGCAAACTGAAACATAGGGGAGGAGCAAGCTTGCCTGAAAGAAAACTTACTTAAATATCAAGAGCTTAAGAAAGCCTTGATGATCATGCAGTCATATGCTTCGGTTTTATTTCCTCTTCTGGGTGTACGGAGCCTTATAAATGGAAAGCAGTGCTTGTTCACTATCAGCAACTATTTAAATGATGTTTATAATCTTCACTTTATTCTTTAACAGCTTGATCTGAGATAGTCAGAGTGGCAAATGATAAGCAAGTATGGCTTCTCTATTAAAAGTTATATTGGAGTTCAGTTTCATACTTACTCAGGAAACAAAGTATTCCTTTCCCTATTATTTCTAAGTGAAACTAATTTCTATTTGCTAACTGTCCTGTGCCAACCAAAGCATTTTATGATCAACAGTAGAAGCTCTCCTCAAATCTTCTTTTTCCCATCATTTCCTTCTTAGAGAAAAATTTCTTCTTATGCAACATACCTACTTCAGTTGAAAGATATAACTGAAAAATAATAGCAGAGCATATGTTTAGTGGGAAGGAGACAGATACGGTGTATATGAGAGTTTTGCCTTTTTTTGTGCCCACATTTACAGAAAGGATGACAAGTGTTTGTAAGTGGAATGAACGTAGGCTTGGAAACAAATCTTTAGTCGTACACATGGTCTCTTTGTTTGTCTATAAGTTTTGCTTTGGGTATCTCCTCACTATTATTTGAGAATCTTATTGATACTTCTGTAGTCAATAATAATATTAAGATTTTTATTCATGGCCTTAAAAAAGGAGACTTCTTTGTGCCAATTTATGCATGGCTATAAATGAAGGCTACAGAGATTTAGCAAACCATAATAATACTACACCTGGTGCCACTAGTTATGACAAAGATCTTGCCTTGGATTTCCCTATTGTCTAAGGACAAGAACTGGTTTAGATTTGATTTGTTAACCTGCAGCTGCAGCAAGTGATATCAGTTATTTGCCAACTCCTTTTTGTAATTTATCTCCTTCTCTGGATCATTATGGCTTGCTATTTTCAAGATAGGTTTCAAATAAAAAGTAAGGTCCAAATTATTCACAGGACCCAAACACATGCTTAAGTTAATATTTTACTTTTATGGGAATTTCTATTGATTTCAATAGAACTACTTATTATGCTCAAAGGTGATTATTTTCTGGGTCAGGGGCTACTATCACATAATTCTTAGGAAAAGGACCACATTTATTAGGTTCCCTCTAGTTAATAAGGCTTAGTTAAAATTTATCTGTCAAGTTTAGATTAGCAGGCAGATTCAAATTTCCCCAGCATTTGGAATTCAGTAGTTTTGTTGGAGATCATCTGTGGAATAAATTTCAATTTTTTAAAAGCATCTATTATCGTGCACATTTATTTATCTAAAAAAGATCCTCTTTTAAACCCATAAGAGCTTAATGCCATAATTGCTTTTAATGTCTTGGCCAAATGTGAATTAACAAAACCCATTGGAAAATGTGATTATCTGCATGCTTAACTGTAGGGTGACCCCTCTCTTTGTGAATTCCAAATCACCTCATTATATTCAAGTCCTACATAGGTTCTACCACTGGGAAAGATATTATGGATCTTCTATAATAACAATAAAAATTAATAATAATTAATAAAGAAGATGGACTGGTTAGCTTGGGATGTAGCCAAGGCAGTTCTGTTATTTTTTCCAGTTTTATCCTACTACATCTATGGTGCTTAAGTGCTATATTATATTTGACCACATTAATGGGTAGATAGACTGAAAGCATATCCATTTTATGTGAAAAAAGTTCCAGGGAAATCCATGCAACAATAAAATAGGGCATGAAGGGCATAGGAAAGCTCCAGCTTCTGGCTTTCTTCACCTCATTTGATCGAATTTCTTTCTCTAATGAATCCCTGATTATCCTAATAGGCTTCCACTGATTGACTGGGAAGCCGCGATATGAGCCGCAATGCATCAAGAAGATCAAGAATTTGCAAAACTCAGGTTTTGGAAACAGTCTCAGGTTCTGTTCTACTCCTATCCAACTAGCTAATCCAAAACAGTATTAGTAGGTTTTTAGCGTCACTATTGGGAATGCATCTGGTAATAGTGTCATTAAATGCTTGGCATCCTGATACCCTCTTCCACACATCACAATTGTCCTTCATCCTCCTAGCCTGTATGAGCTTTCTTCTGCTGAAAACTCAGGTTTAGCAGACAGCCAGAGAGAGAACTGGTAATTCTTCTTGCTGTAAAACTGAAATTCATTCACGATACAGGCAAGATAAATGCCTACAACTGAGTGTTCATGTTCTTTCAGTTGTATGCAGCCACTAATGACCTTCAGGGAAAATAGTGTTTTTTCAGTGTGTTATATTAAGCAACTAAACGCCCCGCTAATTAATTAAAAAAAGAATCATAGGGAAGAGCAGTGACTGTTAGGGTAGGGAGCTGCAATAAGCAAGAGTAACATTAACGTGTTTTACTATGAAAATTACTGAAGCAATTTACCCAGAAACTGTAGCCATTATCACAATTTTTAACACTCAGATTTCTCATTCTCTTTTGTAAGCATTAATCATATTTTATTTTTAACCAGAAACCTCAAAGCAGAATTAAATTAAGTGAAACTTTAATAATGAAATTGCATACGGTATTATTCAGAAGTTATGCAGGGAAGCTTTAATATACTCCATTAGGCAGAGAAAAATGTTGAAAGGATATGGTTAATGTTCATCTCCAGTCAGTTTCTCTTTTTATTACAGGAATTTTGCTATTGACTTCAATGGGAGGAAAACCAGCCTTTGCTGAGGTGGTGCAATAGGGTGTGGGTTAGTCTCCTGAATCACTAGAAAAGCATTATGGAATAAAGTCAGGCTGAGTGATGATGCCTGGTATCACACAGAAAAGAACGTATTTATTAAAAAGGGCAGGAGTGTGGCTGTAGGACAGAACTGGGGCTGGCATTTGGGTGCTGGGCCTTCAGCAGGGGTGGCAGCAGCAGAGGGAATGTTTTCTTCCTTTTTTGAGAATTAACTAAAACGATGGACTTAGTAAGGTCTTGAAATTACTGGAAGCAGGGAGATGAATGGGGAAAGCCAGCAGCTCCATGGAGAACTATGTCTGAAAAAAGATATCCTCCTCTGAAACGTGTTATGGCATGTCTACCACACGCTTCAGCAGTGTGTAAAGTACGTGCTGCTTTTTAGTAATCAGCTTTGTGCCCTTAGCCAGACCCTCCGTCTGCTGCCTTGTAAGATTTCTGGCAACAATGTAACTGCTAGATTTTTTAAGACTTTTCTCCTTAAATGAGGAGAGGGAAATTTTCCCACAGAACCCAAGTTATCTATTGTTCTCAACATTCACATCAAGTACAGCGATAGCTCCAACCTGACAAGAACATCTGTAGGGCATATACGGGTTGCCCAGAGAGCTGGTGGAGGCACCGTTCCTGCATACATTCAAGGTCAGGCTGGACGGAGCTCTGAGCAACCTGATCTAAAGATGTCCCTGCTCATGTAGGGAGGTTGGACCAGATGACCTCTAAAGGTCCCTTCCAATCCAACCCATTCTATTCTCTGATTTACCAGACTTGTTTGTTTACATGTTTACCTTGTTGATACTGCTGAATCTCTTACAGAGAAACAGAAAAAAAACCAGACAGAAATGCCACGCACAGGCCAAACCCTTCCAGTCTGGCAGCCCTGGAAGTGCACATGTGGAGCTGAGACCTTGATGGAGCTACTCTTGAAGCTGACTTATCTCCTGTGACTTCTGATTGCTACGAAGAGGTAAGACAGAACAAAGACCCGTTTTTAAGAGGATGAAAAGGAGGGCACTAACAATTTGTATTTTTAAAAGAAAAAGAGGTACTTAGCTGCTACTGTGCGTGCATCTCGTGGAGGGAACAGTGTTTACAGCCACCGAAGGAGACTGGAACAACTGGAAGAGCATCTTTCCCAGTGGTAATGTTGCACAGCAAGAAGCAAGTGTCTTAATGGGAGACAAAAAAAAATCAGTCTTTCTCACTGAGTTTTGGATGTCAGAGTTCCTTGCTCTCCATATCCTTTCTAACAATAGCAGAGTTCTGCCAATGCCGGTAAAGCTGTAGATGGTAATAGGAAAAATGTGATCTAAGCAAGTATTCAGAGAGTATGCCTTCAGAAAAACTGAGTGTATGTGCAAGGCGTTCTGCAAATTTCAAACATTTGATGAAATACATTAAAAAATTATTTTTATTTACTCCTCTTTCCCTGTTCCATTAAAAATACTTAAAAGTAGTAACAGTTTTACAGTGTAGTTCTCTTCCCATCCCATGTATGAGTAAAATGGGTTCTTGGTTCCCTGATGTCCAGAATGGCACAATTCTAACCACTTTCTTTCTCTTTTAGATTTCAGCTGCTGTTTTTCCTTTCCTTCACTCTGTGCAAACTATTAAGAAAAAAATTGAGAGTGACAAGTAAAGAATAAACAATACCAAAGCTCCTAAAATGTAGAATTCACAAGTCAGCTTGAAATGAAGAGGAAAATCTGAGTTTCCTGATAAGAAGAGTGTTTTCCCTTCCTAGTTAATTGAAATCAGTGTGAAGGAGAAGCAACTGACTTGGAACAAGTACTCAGCAGAACTTCTTTTTCATATAAAATATTGCTACTATCAATGACCCAAGAAGTGATCAAGACAGGATGTTGAAACTGGGAAGAAGACCAAAAAGAACTAGCAACACTTTTTATGAGAGAACAGAGATAAATGAGTAATAGGAAGTAGGCTGCAACACAATGATAGAAGGGAAAAAAATTGCTGATGCTCCTGCTAAATAAATTAGTAATGTCACTACGGTAGTTACAGTACTATTCTTTATACTGATATTAGACCTACTAATAACTCCCTGGGAAATATTGCCCTTAGTTCTATCTTTAAATGGTATAAATGTATAAATGCTGTACCCTATGAGAAGTCGTTTCTTTTATGAAGTTAAAATGAAACATTGGATTCTTGTAGCAAAAACACGGATTGAGTTAGAGTACTTTTTTTTTTGGCCAAATGAGAAAAATTGCTTAAATACTACCCTTGAACTATTAGACTGCAATGGTTTACTTTGAAGCTATACAGCTATACTCCCTCTAAAGTTTTAAATACTTATTTTCACATAGAAAGACTTTGAGATTCCTTGTTGGCATTAGGACAGTAACCTCGTCATGTTTCAAATACACAATCTTATACAGAGGCCTTTTTTTCAAATGGTTTATGGCTGTGACTTTCCAGCTACAGCTGTGATTTAACAGATCAGCTGTTACGCAGATGTCTCATGAAGGATAAGTGACATTGGTAGGGTTGAAGGTTAAATGTCTTTGAAGTCGCAAACAGCAGTAACGGTGGTCAAATAATACATGCTTCGAGAGCTGATTCTTCCTTCTATGTAACTTGATAAGAAGTTGGACTGCTGAACAAGTAGTGCTGCGATACGAAAGTATCAGGAAACCATCTTGTAAGAAGTTCCACATTTCTGTTCTTGAGATCTTACATTTAATTCAAGCCACAGCTCGTATCCCTCAGTATGGCTTTAACAGATCAGACTGTCAACTACTTTATCTTTTATCGGTGTTCAGAGATACCTACTTCTTTGTTTTGAGTATAACTCAAATAAACCTGTGAAAGTAAACTAAGTTGTTGAGCATATAATCCATGAGGGGATGGGAGGAGTCTGTTAGAGTAAAGGAACCTTTTCAGTTGCATAAGCCTGGACAGAAGTACTTGGCCTGAAATTTGAAGTAAAAGTATTTTGAACATCGGTGGCAATTCAGTTCCTAGGGGAAAATCTTTAACGTGCTGAAGTCACAGTCTTAGTAGAAGGAACTTTTCATTCCAAATATTTCCATCAAGTATAAATTTTTACTTTGGGTTTATTTGGTGGGTTTTTTTTCTCTCCTGAAACTTAATGAGAAAGAGCAGTTTTTCTTTTGCCAAGTTGTAAAATATGAGGACAGATAGGCATCTGGTAAAGCTGTCATTGCTCCAGAGAATTCTTCGGAGCTGTAATGGTGTCTGAGTTTGTCACATCACTCCTTTCCACCAGTAGTTAGTGGTCAATTAGTGTGCATGCAATATGTGTGATTTGGCCTGCACCCAATATGAAATTGTGCCTGAGTTTTTCTGTAGATTGCCCTGGCCTCAGCTTTTGAACTCTCTGAAGCTTATTTTTTGGCAGTCAGAATTGTAGGTTTCTGATGTACACAAATAAATGCAAAGTTCTAAGCACTAACGCCACCTTTTTTTTTTTTTGAGAGCTAATAAACAAAAACAATAAATAAGGCACAACAGACACTGTTTTTAGAATGGAAAGAGGGAGTCCTTTCAGTTGTCCATCTGGAAAACATCAATTTGCATCACTGAGAATATAATTGTTCTACCAACAAGCTCAATTTTCTGTAGGATCAACCAGCAAAGGCAGCTGTAATGCTTTTCAGTGAGATGAAAGCCTGGAAAGACTTAATAAAATGAGAGGGGAAATTCCCCCAGCCACATCTGTAAAATACAGAAGCATGTTCACACAGGTACACACGGAGATTGCAGATACAAGACTACATCAGTGACTTGTGTATTTAGAGATTTCTGATGGCATCAGTTTCATTACAGATGTGGTTTCTCTACTAGCATTTAAAGGTATTACTGGAGCGAATTGCTCTTAACTTTTTCACATTCCTCTTTGAGTCTGTTTTGGTTTTTTTTTTTCTCCAAGAACAATTGTGATCTTTTTTCTTTTGTTGATTTTTTGAACATGAATAATGCCAATTACACAAAAAATACTGCAAGGCTTTTAGCCCGTATGTTTGTAAAGAAAGACTCACTTGAATGCATGTGCATAAATACTTATTGCTTAAATATCACTGACTTTGAGAACAATTGGGAATATTGTAGAAGGTCTAAATTTTGGAAACAAATTGAAGTTACCCTTTAATTATAGTCCTGTTAAGGCCAATATATTGCTAATAATCAAAAGTATATGAATAGAGTTGTAAAAACAATGCAAGTGTGATGTTGCTTTCAAGGAAGAGCAGGACTGGACCTAAATATGTGTTTAGAGTAAACTTGTAAACAAGCAACAATTGTGTAAATACAGACTGTGTTGCTCGTGTTTTGAAGTCAGTCAGAATAAATCAAATTCATGCCGTATTTTCTGGGCAATAGAGGAAAGCGTTATTGCCTTTCCCTGAATGATTTGTTTCCCTTCACCTTGTTTGAAATAGGCATCTTTTGCAAATTTTGCACTTATCTCTCATTAGCAATCTAGGTATCATTTTAGGGGACATCCTTTTGAACGGCTGGTAGGACACTCTCTGCTGACAGTTCATTAAAAACACCGTCACTGTGCCTGGATTACCTGAATAAGGACCACACTCTCAGCTGTCTAGAGAAGTTGCCAAGCCCTGGCCTTTGCCACACTTGTGCCATGATAATCCTGCTACTGCTTGCAACTATGCTTTACCTTAAAAATACATTATGGCATATAGTGCGTCCCTGTCTGCATGTTTACATGGAGTAAGAGATTGTAATAGCATTTTTCCAACATTCCACAGCAAATTGGGCTAGAACTGTATTCCTCCTATGTGCGGGTGTGGGTTTTTGCTGTTTTGTTGGGGTTTTGGTTTTAATTTTGGAGCATGGGATTTTTATTTGTCTTTTAAAATTTGGATTCTTAAGGGGGTTTTGTCATCCGTAATCTCATAAATCTTGATATGAATGCGTCTGCGGTTCAAACAGTCATCTCAACTACCATTTGCTAAACAGGAGGAAGCTTTCGAGCTTCAGAACTCTGTAGCATTTCTTTGAGTATCATTCAGAGCCACAGCAGAATAGTTTGTCCCCTCTATGGATTTTACATCAGCAAACTGACCCACAAACAGATGCTGCTCTGGCATAAGACTTTTGAGCACAGTTGCCATATGCTCTCACACTGTCCAAGCAGCTCCAGCTCTGGTGCCTCTTTCATCAGAAGTCTGTGCAAGCTCAGACAGAAAACATGCGGAAACTATGTTCTTTTTCCAGAAGGTCTCTCATGATTGCTTATTCCCCTGGAGAAGATGATGAGCCACTCCTCTGTGTCAAAGGAGGCAGAAACACTGTGCAGAGCTTGTAATGCGCTGTGGAATGATGGGTATGTAATGTATGTAAGAAGGATGAAGAGGATTTGGGGAAAATATTAAAAGCTTGCTTTGAGGTTCTGTAGACCAGTAACTGTGAAAAAGCATTAGACCTAACCCCAGCACCCTCTTCAACTCTTTCATCTCCAGTACCAGAGTCCTGCAGTGAAGACATTTAACCACCACAGCAGTATCCAAGTACCTGTAGCACCTGTTGGTGTAAGGTTGTGTAGAGATGACTCATTATGGAGGCAATTAAATGACTTTTTTGACTATGTCAATCCAGTTTGGAAGCATGATTCCTGTACTGATGCTTTTGCTCTCTATCTTAGAGCCCTGCGCAAGAACATGGTTTGATGCAGTGCGTTTTGACAGTTGGGAGGAACTTTTCCAAGTGATTTGAGGTGATCCGGTCATTGCAGTGGGAGAACAGGGATCACTACAAGGAGCAATTCACAACCCTGCTGGAAGTCCCTGCCTACATCAAGGATAAACCAGGATTCTGCAAAGCAGAGCAAGCTGCTCGTCAGGAAGCTGTCTGACCTCAATCAGGGTAAGGAGGAAGTTTGAGACTAAAAGGATGGGAGAAGCAGCACCTTCAGTTATTTGATGTTGTTTTGCTCCTTTCTGTTGGTTTGGGTTTTGTTTGGGTTTGTCTCTTTTTTTTTAAAGAAATCACTAGAAATCAACTGTGCAAGCCTGCATAACTAGGCCAGCATGCTATACATTCCTTTCTTATTACCTCTTTTTTTCCCAGATGTGGCATACATCCAAAAAATACCCCAAGGAAACAGTCCTCAAAATAGTGTATTTTCAAACTAGTGCCTAGAAAATCATTGTATCAATCTTAAAATGCCATTAGCTAGAGAAGGTCCTAAATCACTTCCATATTTAAAAACGGAACAGCACAATATTTCGCTGTTACATGTACATTTGGTTTTAGGTACGTAAGAATTTTGACAGACCCTACTAAAGGTGTGAAAATATAAATGGTTTTGTGAACAGGTTTAGGAAAAAAGCAAATACTGCAAGTGGATATTTTCTGTCAGAAAGTGTCAGGAAAAAAAAAGACAGGAAAATATTCTATTCCTTTAACTCATGACAAGAAGCTAGACTGTAGTTAATCGGATCTTCTTTGCCTCACAAACATGCATTAATATTTGTTGAGGAGATTTTAGTTCCTGAGTTTACAACAGTAAGTAGTTTGTGTCACTGACAGCCATCAGAGACAAATTGGAGGGGGAGATTATGCTTTTGTGATGTTGATCTAACATGCAGCCTAGCTGGTTTTGAGGTCCTTACAACTCTACTTTGTTATCCTTGATATGTGTTCTAGAAATAATTGAAGGGCTTACTACCTATACAGATATAGCAATGCACGCTTTGATTGTAAGTCAGTAAAGAAGCACTTGGTAAAAAAAAAAAAAAAAAGAGAGAGAGAGAAGAGAGGGCTGAGGGTAAAAAGAGAGAAAACATATGGAAATAAATTGGAATTCAGTGTAGACCTGATTCTCTGGGGGGGGTCGTGGTTTAATCCCAACTGGCAACTCAGCACTATGCAGCCGCTCACTCATTCCCCCCACCCAATGGGTTTGGGGAGAGAATTGGGGTAAAAAAAAGGTAAAATTTGTGGCTTGACGTAGAGACAGTTTAATAGGACAGAAAATGATGAAAATAATAATAATTACGATAACAATAAAAGACTTGGAATACACAAACAAGGATGCACAATGCAATTGCTCACCACCTGCTCACTGACGCTCAGCCAGTCTCCAAGCAGTGACCTAGCCCTCCCAGCTAACTCCCCCCAGTTCACATACTGGGCATGATGTCCTGTGGTGTGGAATATCCCTTTGGCCACTTGGGTCAGCTCTCCTGGCTGCATCCCCTCCCAACTTCTTGTGCCTCTCCAGCCTTCTAGCTGGCAGGGCATGTGAAGCTGAAAAGTCTTTGACTTTGACAACAACTAAAACATCAGTGTGATATTCTCAGCCTAAATCCAAACCACATTCTCATCCTAAATCCAAACCAAAGCACTGTACCAGCTACTAGGAAGAAAATTAACTTTCTTCCAGATGAGAACAGGACAAGGGCAAATGGCTGAGAAATGAGACAGGGAAATGGCTGAGAAAATACAGTAGTTGTAAGTTCTTTCCTGGGTGATGGAAAGAAACAACTCTACAGTTTTACCTGGCTCTAGGTTTGATGTGTTGTAGATGAAAAAATTCATTTTACTTACCCACACTTTTCATGGCCCTGCTGGCTTTCTCAAGGAAATTAAAGATTCTGAGTATTGACATTAAAGCATATCTTTAGGAAGTACAAGATCTAGAATTAACTTTCATCTGGGTAGCAATGGGTGTTTCTCCAATTAACCCACAGCATTACTGTTTCTTTTAAGCTATGACAGACTTTGGCCAGCTATTCAAATTTTGTCTCCAGAGTAGGGCAATGAAATCTCCTATTCTTGTATCTGTTTTGTAAGAACGGTTCCTGTTTTTTTTCATGAAACTACATATCCAGTGAAACAAGCATTCTGAAGGTGAGTTGTGTGTCTAAGTGATAACTAGTCATCAGATCCCTCTAAGTCTGAAAATTATGTTGCACATCCTTAAGAAACCGCTTCTAAAGAACAGTAAAAGGGAAAACAAAGCCCCAGACCTCGCTTTAGTGACATGCTCTGTATGAACATGTGTATGATAGTTCTTGAAGAAGAACTACAATAGCTCCTGGACAGTGTGCAGTACTTTATACATTACTTTAATATTTTAATATTTACAGTTCTAGGCCAGAGAAAAAATGGAAAGCAGATCAAGCATTCTGTTGATTAAAACCTATCAAACTACTGGAGATCTTCCCAAGGTTTAAAATTCAGTCACATATTTATGTGCTTTTTGTAAATTCAGACTGGAGAAGCTTGACTTTTGACAGACTATGAAAGGCTTCAGTTGAAATTTGGAAAAAAAAAATCGATCTTTTCATATTATCAGGATCAATCTACTGAAAAAAATGTTGACCTATTTACAGATCCTGTTTTTCCATTTTTCATAATGCAAGAATTGAAAAGATTTTGAGAGTTACTGAGGTAGTGCCCAAATTATATTTTATTTTCTAAGTGGATAAAGTACTGAGAGCTATGTTTTTTCATTTGCCTGTATGTCATGCAAAAATTAATCATACTTTTACAAGATTGTTTGTATTTTCTTTTGCTTAAACGTCCAAATCTGAATGTGGACTCAGATGTGGAGCAGCAATATTCCAAAATTAGCATGAAAGGAATGTGTTAGTTAATTATCTGCTCTTTTTCCAAAAGCTTGCAAGAAATAGAAGTTTTTCTTTTTAGGATATCATAGTTTTGGAAAGCAGGAAGAAGCTGGAAAACAGCCATGACATAATTCCCTCAAAGACTGGAGGGTGTCCAGATAGGAACATCAAGAGGCTGTTAAATTAGAATCAATTTCCCTTGTGGGAGGGGGCTAATTTGCAGACAGAAAAATAAAACAAGCTGCAGTAGAGATTATACCTACTAGGTATGGCATGGTTGATTACTGAATTTCTCCATTTTCAACTCTTCTCAAGATACCACTGCTATGAAATAAAAACAAACAAATCCTTAATTAAACAAATATGCTGCAATGCATATTTTTGGGTTTGTTTGTTGTTGGGATCTTAAACCAATAATTAAGCAATACAGTAAAAATGTCAATAATAAGCTGCTTGCAAGTATATTCAGTCTGTTATTTCATATCGGTTCAGGAACACTTCTGAGGATCGAGCAGAAGAATTTCAAGAAAGGCTTTAAGTGGAATGAGAATACAAACTGCCATTTCATTGCAAAGTACGAAGGATAAAAGGTTTCCAAGGTGCTGGCAAACTAGTCGTGAGCATTTCAGTTATGGTGCCTGCTAGCTGAAACCTGAGCAGAGAATCCAAGTTAAGATTTGCCAATGTGAATACTCAGATCTAGGGGTCCTCCATGCCTGCAGCTCAGTAAACAGCTACTTGTGCAGTGAGCTGCTAATGGTGCATATTAAACCATACAGTGGCTGTGGGTGGAACAAAACAGATAATTGCAGTGCGCATCGAAGGGTTTCCAGCTCCCTGTGTTCTGTATGAAATTCTTTCTTTGCCTCCTCCCAAACCTCTAACATCTTTCAAAAGTCTAAGAATGAAATACGAGAAGTAGGCCCCCAATTATACTGATTTCCCCTGCTTTTATACCAGTAAATTATTTAACTGAGGACAAGGGCTTATATATTGACAAAGTTTCGTGCAGATTTCTAGGGTTTTGGTTAACATTTGGTTGCCTGAATTCCTTGATATAATTCATTTTTGTATGGTTAGATGTAAGGAAAGAATTATTTTCTGTGAGAGCAGTGAGACACTGGAACAGGTTGCCCAGAAAAGTTGTTGGAAGTTCCCTCCATGGAAGTGTTCAAGGCCAGATTGGATGAGGTTTTGAGTAACCTGATTTGGTGGCAGTTGGAACCCAAACCGTGCTATGATAATTCTATGACTTCTTGTGTTATTTAGATATAGGAATTTCAGTAGCTTACAACTGATCGGTTAAAGAAATAATCAAATGTTTTAAAGCTAAAAAGACCTAACGGTCAGTTACAGGAAGGTCCAGTTTTATGCTGGGACATGCCCTCATCGCAGAAATAACCCTTCTGCCTTCTCACCATTCGGTAGGCATCCTTATGTGTCAGGGCATGCAAGCAGGATATACAAGTGTGTTTAGTCACACAGTGAAACAACTCGAGAAATGTCTGTTGGCCACATATCAGGAGCATCGAGCCACATGGATTTGCTCATGTGTGTCCTTGTATATCAGACCACACGCCCCTAGTCATATGGTGAAGGACAAGGTCAGCCCATGCAAGCTATCAAGGAAGCCAGTGCACTCATTTTTGACAAATTACAAGTTTGATCTAAATACCACATGGAACGAGAACCCTCTACATCCCTAGAGAAGCTCTTCCACTGTTTGTCTGTATTCTGTGTGGGGTTTTGTTCTTTGTTAGGTTTCTCTGTGTTCACCTTCCACCAGGTCTCATGTAAATACTGGACTTTTACTCATACCTGTAGCGTAGTTCTCTATTTTGAGTGTGAAATATGACAGAAGTAGGTTTTAAAGAGTTACCTGAAGGAGGTGGGAGGGACGAAAAAAATTAAGAAAGCAAACGTAAAAATGTAAAAAACAAATTAATATCCTTGCTCATGTCAGCTGCTTATGAAGATTTAAATTTGACTTTCTCGCTTTATAGTCAGAATGCCACACCTGTGAAAAAAATGCCAATTACACCAGTCTCTAAATAAAATTCCTATGTGCCGAGATAAAAGACAAGTTTTGTTTTAAAATCAGAAATCCATCACACACTTTCCCTGATGTGTTACAAAACCAAGTTTCCTAATTACAGTGCAAAAAGTTACATTTTCAAAGGTTCTTTTCTTTTTTGTTTTTTCCAGCTGAAACTGGAGGGATGAGAACATGACCCTGGCAGCCTTCAAGCAGGGCTTTTAAACAGAACAAGACTGGAGTTTGTGTAAACAGGACCTGTCCTTCAAAATTCACTTCTCAAAACCAGGTAGATATTGAAATGAGCAGGTTGACAATATGCAGTCTCTGAAGTAGTTTCTGACATCTTTCTCTAGAGGTAATAGCTGGGAAATCTGTCTCTATTACAGAACCCATCCTCGGGAAAGCCAAAATTATCTGAGACAGGGTACATAATGTTTAATGCTAGAAATCAACTCCATTCAGTTGGAAAATGCCTATCAGCACTGTATTTTGTTGCATACTGTAATTACAAAGTTAATTTTGCAAATCTCATAAGCTGAGCACTTTGAAGATTCATTTGAATTATTTAAATGCTAGGCCTTGTAATGTTGCAGGTATTTTGAACAACTTTATTAAACTCAAGAAAATTATTCTAAAGACTTTTAAAAAAGAAAAAAATACTTAAAAACTATTTCTACTTCTCTGTCATTAAAAAGAATAAAGCTAGGGATAAAAATAAGAACATTTTGAAGGAAATTAACATTACATTAATGGATCTTATAAGTCCTTTTATCTGTCTTCTGGTTTATGCAAGACAAAATATTTTAGAAATGTATGTTGTTTTGATTCTTAACCCTTTACAGAACAGAGAACTGTTGCTGAGAGTTTTTGGAAGCAATAAAGATGGCTTATCTTCAGTCTTTGGAAAGGAAAGGGTACGAAAAGGCAAGCAACTCAGCCAGAGGAGATCAGGATGTCACGTTTAGCATTGATCTGTCCAGGTTACGGTGCCAAAGCTACTGAGAAGGAAGCTGCAACAACTGAAAACAGGTGACAAGATCTTGGGGAAAGCCTGCGTCTGTGCAGGGAAAGGTGAAAGGTTCTTTACTTTAGCTGTTGTTCAGAAAGAGTCTTCAAGATTTAAGTGACATACATGAGGGCAGAGAGGTGTCCAGGTTAAGAAATAACTAAGTCTGGACATAATCTTTAAGTCTATGCTAAAATACCTTTTTATTGACAGAGACTGCCAAGTACTAGTTGAGAAATCAATATTTACATTGGTATCACCACTACTTTAATCAGCAGAATTAAAAATGAACTTTTAAAAGCCATTATTCGAAGCTACATGAAGTTATTACGAAGTTGAAATTACTACTTGAATACTGTAGGTCTGCATTCATTTTCACTGGAATTCCACTGCTAAAAGCTGTAACATTTTTTATTATGTCTTGTCTTGTAGTATATAAGATGGCATTTTGGATCTGTGAAGGAGCTTAGTATCTCAAGTGTATTTATATCAGAAGCAGAATTTATGAGGATACTTGAAATGCCATATAAAGGATGCTACAGAAGAGCTTTGAAGGTTCCCTGCAGCTTTCCCGATGCAAGAGTGGCCCAAAAAACGAGCTCTTGAAGTGCTTCTAAGCTGCACAGCAATCAAAGCTGCAGATTTCATCTTCAGATGGAACTGTCTGGATCTGATCAGAGAGATTCCAGGAAAACTTACTTGGGAAAGCTTTGATTTCTTCTATACTGGTTTTCCCTAATCGTCGGGAGACTTTTCAAGAAGCGTATGGGTGGGAAAGGGGAGGCTATTGAAGTAGCCCATTGCCAAGAGTTGCAAACTCAAGAGCAACTTTCAGACCAGGTGACTGGGTTTTGCATAGCTCACAGATACAGAAATCCCAAGGCTACAGGTCTTGTTCTTTTGTTTCAGTGACTGTTTCTTTATGCAAGCAGATCCCATTAAGGAGCATGAGGGTAAGACAGCGGCTGTGTAGTTGGCAGAATCTGTATAGGTTGGGGGGAATAATATCTGGATTAAATAAGAAATCTTTTCTTGGGCAAATGTCACAACCTCTGGGCAGTTAAGAATCTCTTCCAGAGATAGTTTAAAGATGATTTTTTTTTTCCCTCTAATGAACCGTGAACCCAAATTTCAAAGTGTATTCTGTTGGGTTTTGAGAAGCATGATTTTTTAAAATTCTCTTAAAGTAGGTTCTAAACTTTCAGTGCATTGGACCATTGTGGCAATCCAGCCTACACCATGGGGTATGCTTTACATCTCAGAAATCCTCTGATCCTCCCTTTGCCAGTGGAGGGTTCATAGCTTCTGGGACTTAGAAGCTTTCCAGGTATTAAGAATGAAAGGAGGACAAAGGCTTTGAGACTGTATGATGATACCAGTATTCATGTGGTTATCAATCAAGGAGATCTATCCATCCTTAAATAATGGTTTCCAAGATAGTAATCTCTTCTGTAAATTGAGAGAGATATAAATATGGTACATAAAATTTAATGTCCTTGATGAGGGACCTTGGTTTGTCCAGACCTCACTCAGAGCCAGAACAGCAGGATGTCTTATTCTGTCTGTGGTCACCCAGAGAAATATTGTACAATATGAGCAAAATAACAAAATCACTTGCAACTAAGCTCAGGACAGCCTCTAAACCCACTGGTCTGCACGGTTAGAGTAGCAGAACTAAATAAAACAAAAGTCATTTGAGAAATTGTTTTCCTAAACTTGAGAAGGTGGGGATTCTGTTGTCATGTTAGGGAAAGGCCACTGCTAAATTTGTCCCTAAAATGTACACATGATACACCACTATAGAATGACTGTTTGTCAAAGATGACGGGTTTTACTAAACAGGTATTTAAACAAATACTGGAAACTGTTACTTATGTACACTTATAGAGAGGATTTGTATCACTTCCTCTCAACTCTTTTTTTTTCTCTTTATTTTTCCCCTCAAATCTTGTCTTATTCTCTCTCTTTCATGAATGGTGATGAAGTATGTATGAATTTTGAAGTATGCCTTTTTTCTGGATTTTAAATTTGATTGAGAAAAGGACACAAATCTCTTCAAAATAAAAAAAAAATAAAATCTGCTACACTGCTTTGCTGCATCAATTCTAATTTAAAGGTACCAATAGATGTCGCACTTCAGATTTCAAAGGAGGTTAATTTTTAAATACTTTCAGCTCAGCATTCCTCTCTTTAAGAATTTAATTACAGATATTGTCAGGCCAAAACATTCTTTCCTGACAAAAATCTTGCTTTAGTGTAAACCTCATTTTCGTTCTCACAGTGAAGGGAGACAGCATTGCATGTTGGCCTGAATGGAGATGAACATGTGACAAGCTGGGAAATAAGTGGAAATAAAATCAATTTTTCCCTATTAGTGTCAAATTAAAAGCAAAGTAAGCTGTAGAAGTCGCAATAGCAGAAGTGACAATTGGAACAAGTGTTCTGAACAAACAAACAAGATGACTAAAGAATCAATTTTAACTTTGTTAGGTAAGGGGACCATTGGTGGTGGTAGTCTTACGATGCTCAAGAGAGTCTGTTCAAATGCCAAAGCATCAGCCCAAGACTTCACATCAACAGGCAGGAAGTTAAAGATACAAAAATGGGCAAAATTAATGGCAAATTATTTTTACAGAATTTAAGTTGTTCATACAGCCCAGTATACAAATACGGGAAATTCCAAGAGTTGACAAAGAAGGAGTGGCTTTGGGAGCTGAGGAGGAAGAGAGTTCAACTCTGTGCTTATCTTGCCCCAGGTTTGAGTCTCTGGCCAAGGCAAGACAGATGTGGAGTCTCATGGTTACCTGCTCAGCTAACGTGCGGCAACACGAGCAACTGGGTGGCTTCTGGGGAGAGCCAGAGGCCTCACAGCACAAGGTCGTTTCAGTTGAAACCGAAAGAGCAATTGAGCCTCTGAACTGAATTTTGGCCTTGCTCTCCTCGCCCCGCCGCCGCCTCGTTTCTTTGTCGACAATACCACAAGCTTTGTTTGACACATGACTCAGTCCCACCTCGTCAACAGTATATATCTGGCCCCCCCTTGCCCAATATCTCAGCGGTGAGGAGACACTGACCTCAGCTGCTGGACAGATCAAAAGGTCTCTCTCATTCTTCTTCCTCACTTGGCAGGGACACCTCTTTCAGTAAGAAAGTTCCATCACTTTGTGAGTAACAGTCAAGTGAAGGACTGAGTTAATTGTTTATATACCTAGATTAATTTGGCTATCTTTAGCATATTTGGTGCTAATGCAGGAAGTGTATTTTTCCAAGGCTGTTGCAAATCTGTTGCATCTGTCCCTTTAAAAAACTACCTGTCTTTTCAACTTTGCAAAACTGTGTGGTGATAGTCCTTGGGGGACTCTGAAACAGGCAAGTTGACCATAATCCTTTAGACATAAACCTTTGACCAAGTCTAGGACTAAGACTGCATCTAACCAGGCCTAGACTCCTTTCTGAAAAGTTTAGAAAGCAAAAGGGTCCTTTCTGAGCCATGTGACTCAACAGGAGGGCTTCCCTGTGCCTCATGTCAGGCATATCCTTACACTTACCATGAAAACAGTAAATGTCATTAGGATTTACAGTTTATGGTATCATTAAAAAAAATTGCTGTCTTTTTTACCTTGATTTGAACTCTCTTATCTTTTCACAAATTCAAAGAAATCTTGACATGAAAAAGAAACAGCACAGAAATCTTGTTTCTTCATTTTTCTACCTTCTTTCACTTTCCTCAGCTTCTTTCCCCTTTTTGTAATTCTTTTCATTCCCTTTATGTGCCTCAAGGATATTAAACATTTTTTTTCTTTGTTCCCCTTTTCCTCTTGCCTTCCCTTGCATATGGTGCCTAACAGTCTGTCCCTACAGCAGCTCTAGTTTCATCTCTCACTTTGAGTCCTCAGTGGGAATACCTTCTCTTCCTGGCTTCCATCGATGCATGCCAGCCTAACAAGGCTAGTGCCCCAAGGAACCAGAAACATGTGGTAGAACAGATCTCCCAAGATGGTCTGTAAGTAATCTGAGGGGTACTTGGAGGGGAGTGGACTACAGCTGGGTGGGACCTCACCTGCTGTGCTCCGAGGAGGACGAGAAGCTGACTCTTGCACCAAGACATGAGGTATGTCAGGGCCATATCCCATTTTCTGGATGGTCCATCAGAGAGAATAGGCATCAAATGTTTGGATTTTTTTTTCTTTTATACAAAAACAGGAGTAAAATCTTATATTTGCTTCCAGATTCCTTGCTTTCTGATTGAGACAAGCTTCATTCTGGTAACTATCCTCTCCTGGGCAGGAATGGGTAAATATCCAAACTGCTGTTGTCAAAAAAATCTAGAAATCTCTGAGTCAGGCTCTGTGACTAAGCATCAGCCTTATGAAACGATGCCCATCATCTCCTATTGTGCCTTGATTGCCTTGCATCGGCATCTTCCCACCTTAGGGCATGAGGACTTGTTATCACCAGGTTAACAGTTGTACTTGGTGATCTTTAAAGGTCTTTTCCAACCTAACAATTCTGTGATTCTATGAATTGCCCTATGATCCATGTACAGTTGTACGATTAATGTCCAGTATCATTAGTCCATAAATGAAAGCAACAGGAATGAACAATTAATTTCCTGGGTTTACTGAATATTTGTCACATTTAATATGTAATATTTTTGTAACTTCACACAAGTATAAAATAATTGTTTCAAATTTTATTAAGACATTTTAAAAAGTGGTCATCATCAAAACTATGACAGAAGTGCTCATCCTAATTTTTTTTTTTCAATATCATAAGATTGGAAAAGTGATTCTACACTATGAATCTTAACTGGGTTTCCCCCTCTGTTACTGCAAGAACAGGAAAAAGCAGATAACACGTTAAATGCAAAGTGTAAAAAATGAGCAAAAAATTTAAAGCGTCGTAGAGGACTGAAGGCATTTTTCTGCTATAAATTTAGTTGTTGCATAATTAACATGAATTGACATAACCAACATTTTGTAATTAGATTCTTTATTAATAAATTCTAATTGTAAAAACACATGGATTTAATTGACATTTAACATGGTAGCTATTGCAAGTTTGATATCAATTAACACACTTATCAAATGTCAATTACCAGTTTTTCCATTTTAATTGCTGTGAAATTGACTTGCCATGGGCTACCTTTTTAAATGTTAATGCATTAACAGCGTTCACAGATTTATGTAATAAATATGACATCTAATGCGCACTTATTGCTTATGCAATTCGACTACATTATATGAAAAGTTAAGTGTTTTTCCTTCATACTTATTAAACAACAGTAAGAAGCCTTTTACTCATTAATTTACCATACAATTAAATTTGATGCCAGTTTGAAACAATTATCCCACAGCCTTCAAGAGTAGTTAGTCAAATAGGCAGGTCACCATTTTAATCCAGCATTAGCAGATATTATTAGAACTATTTCTGAACATTTTATTATGCTGCTAACTTGCTTTTTAATAGAAAATTCTCCACATGCCTCCTGTATTTTCCTGTGTTACATGTATAAAGTAATACCAGGTTATATCCCACGTTCATTTAAAAAAACAGCACTGGAAGTCCAGCTACTGATGATGATTCTGTCAAGTGAGCACTCTGTCAAGTGACATGAACAAATGTGTCCCTTCCCTTATTTATGGCCCTACTGATGGCAGTGGGCCACGGTGCTGATACAAGAATTTGGCTGCCAGGAGCAGTTTTGGTTTGACAGCTTTGTCATTGACATCATCTTAAAGGATGAAATTTCCATTGTGTGTAAAATAATTATACTAAGTTCATCCATAGCATTTTATTTTAATCTGTGGAACTGACATACTTTATGAAGCTAGGCGCTATCCCCATTTTAATGGAGGGGAAATTGAGATGCAGTAAGGTCAAGTGATTTGCCTAAAGTCCCGAAGCTTGTCAGTAGCAGTAGGGAAAATAAGTTCTGGTTCAAGTTACATTTTCGGAGTGGCGAGAGGATCAGGCTTTCCCAAAGGCAGCGTATAGTGGTGATGGATGAAAGGAGCGTTAATCACAGGCCTCCTGGAAAGGAGGGCTGCTTATTTAGCAGAATAGAATGAATATTTAAAAAGACCTTTCAGAGTATTGTGGAATAAATGCATATATCTGTAAGTTATTATGGCTTAAGGGCTAGCTATTAAGTGAAAGGATCAATGCATCAAATAGTAAATGCAGAACTTTTAGAACTAGAGCTCTGCGGATCATGATTTCCCAGGCTGCTAACAAAACCCATGCAGTCAGGGATCAACCTTTGCAGCAGACCAAACTGTTGGATTGGGGTTTCCCCCCCTCCCAGGTGAGAGTGATCTGTACTGCTGACAAAGCTAGTTCTCTTAGCAATGGGGAAAAACTCCCTTCTCAGCCTCTGGGCTTAAGGCCAGCCCCACCAGGAGCAGTCAGCCCTCTCTGTGCCTTGATAGCCACCAACAAAATGAGATGCTTTTCAGGGGTCAGGGAGGGCATTTAGATCAGGACTCGGCCCAAGGAGATCAATTACCAGCGATGTTGTGACCTGTGAATCAATCCCACAAGTGCCCGTGTCCCCTGAAGCAACATCTAATCTAGCTGTTAGTGAGTTGCGTATTCTCTCCTTGGGGTCTTCATTTGTAGCTTCTGCTCCTTCATGCTGTACAGCAAGACCTAGCCAGCTACTCAACTTGCTCTTCCCTCTAAGAGGTGGCACTTTGGTGCTATTTGCCGAGTATACGTTTGCTGAAACATTCTGGTTCCTCTGTTTGGATCAAATTAGATAAAAATTCCTTTTTCAAACACCATATATGGGTTGGTGGGCCAGATGGGTCCGATAAAGATGCTGTCCCAGTAAGAGTCAGAAAGTCACCCTGTTCAAACATGTTTGGGCTTTTTAATAACTGGAAGCTAATCATATGCTAAAATGAACAGATATTAACCTTGTCATTGCCTCATATATGTGGTATTTTTCCTTCAGGACCAGTTTGTCCTCTTTCAGAGATTTTTTTCCTTCCTCTGTGCTAGGACGGAGTCTACTCAGCTGAAGTCATTGGCGTGAGTCTGTAATAACTGATTATGCCTCTTTGTAGACATCCAGGCTCTTGTCCCTGCTGACAGGAGGATCCCATCACTGTGTTTCATGGTAAAAAAACATTTCTGGTCTGCTCAAGTCAAGGGAGGTCACCTCTCTTGCAGTTCTTCACAGTGAAAGCCAGTCCCCCCTCCCCCCAACAGCAAGCATCCTAGGAGTTAAAAAGGGCTCAAATACAAAAAAAGGAGGGAATCAAGAGGGAGAAATCAAAAGTGACATGTTACGACGCCTTCCTAAAGATCAACAATTCTTCCCTCTACTGATAAATAGTTTCCTAGATGATCCCACCTGCTTTCTCACCTGTCTCTTTCACACGTGCTGTATCATGATTACATGTGAAAATTATGAGAAATCTAATGAATTAATGAAACGGTGATTTCCAAATTAATCTACTGTCTCCTTCCAGTTTCAGAAGTCTCTGGGTGCCAATAGAGTTTCATTACATCTAATAGTTTGCTGTAGCTGTTTGATTGCTATTACTTTATCAAATATATTTCAGGGGAAAAAAAAGTATACCTCAATGGTGTCAAGTCAAAGAATAATATTAAACCATCAGCTCTACAATGCTCTTGTGTCTCTGATTATTAAGAATCATGTTTCATCTGAACTTTTTTAGTGGAGTTTTTGGAAGTGAAAATGTTGGGTTGCCATCAACAATGAGTACATTTAATTAAAACGTCTCTCTCTCCCTGTTTCTTCCCAAAAATGTCTCAGAAGCAATACTATCATTTAAGATTTCATTTAAAGATAATATAATAGAAAAAGTGGAGGGTACTGCACAGACTTACTGGCTGGAAAAAGGATTGTGTGTCACGCAAGAATTCATGACAAATGCACATGGTGTAAAATGATATTTGGCATTTGCATTATTTATATAGTAATTTTGTCCTTATTAAATATTTTTATTAGAAAAGAACAAAACAATAATATAGTTACATGGAATATTCCATAATACTGAGTGTTCATACTGCAAGCATGCCTCATAGATATACAGATATGATGCAGGATTGTATTTTAAGTAGCAAATGACGGACTAGGAAGTTTTGTGATAGATCTCGGAGCTATGGGGTAAACCACTTATATTGTGAACTTTTGATTGACTCCCTGGCATTCTATCTTCTAATCCATCTCTCCTGAGACTTAATTTCACGCTCTAAACACGCAACAGCTTCAGACAGCTGCCATTTAAAAATAAACGAACATAAATAAACCATCAGTAACAGAGTCCTTCCCCTCTCCAGACCACCACACAGAAGCTCACCCTGATCCGCAACAGGGCTGTTTTTTGACTTCATAAGCAGAATTTTCCCAAATCTAAGCAGAATCCAGGCATATAATATCTTCTGCTCATCTATCACTTGGAAATGATGCATAAGCTTATCTGCTGCATACCAGAGGTACACAGGGGTTGCAAATGAGCAAGGCTCATTCTCCTAGAAAAGGAAGGTTCTAACAAGGGGACGTACCATAAGCACTAGTGCTCTTTGTTATTTTCAGATTACTTAAATGACCAGAATATCATAATTCATTGTTTCATCTACCTATATTCTGAATTTTGCCTGAAGCAGAGGAATCATTTACCTTTTTTACTCTTCCCCCTCTCCTCATTTCCATCGCATACAGATTATGAACCATAAAATGTTATGCTACAGGAGAGACTTGAAGGTTTCTGGTAAGACGAGTACTTGTCTGTGAAGTTGTCTCATGTTCTTTTCTGCAAGTATGACACGCTGGTAAAGTTATTTAGATTCTTTGGGGCGTCAGCCGAGTTTCACTGTGAACGCTGCTAGATGCTGGGTCAAGTGTAGCCATGGAAATTGTCGTCGTAATGACCATTTGGAATTTCAGGCAGAATGAGCATCTCGGATGGCAAGACTGTCATTAACAGTTTTACTGAATTCTCAGTAAAATCCGAAACGTGTGACAGTTAACAAAATCTTACTCTGATAGCATGTCTCATGACAGAACTGCCTGTCCATTGATTTCAGGGTTGACTTTTAGAAATGTGTTGTGATAAAAATGTTTCTATTGGTACTAATTTAAGACAATAAATGTCTCTTTCATTTGTCTGCCCTGGACTAAAATTGATAAAAATGGATACGTGTCATAAAACACGACTGCCTCTCCTGTCCTGTGTTTACATACAAACATTAGAGTTGTAGGCACCCAGAAGCCTGTTGGCTATACAGGCACGAAGTGTGTGTGATCAGCTGAATACAGGAACAACATAGTGGAGTTTTTACTTCTGCTGAAAAATATGTTCAAGAAATGTGTATATGTTTCATACACGGTATATGAAATCTACCTATATTCAGGAAAGAACAAGTTATAATTCTGAGTTTCTTTTATTCATTAGGAAGCTCTTCTTGGCTCTTTTTCCAATTGAATCTGATATGGCTTTAAAGGTCCCTTTGAATGTCGATTATATTACAGACAGGCTAAAATAGACTGTCCATTCATGCTTTATCAAAGAAACAGATTTTTCTTTCCCTGTTCTTAGGATGTGCAATTAGGATAGGCCACATTGGTAAGAGATGTGATCCTTAAATTTCCGACCTTAGCAGTAAAGTGGATGAAATAATTTTATCCATTCCTTCTATGCATTTTTATAGAGCAAATAAAAAGTACATAAATTTTGTTTTACTGTAGATATAATCAGAGCTGTAAAAATTTATCACTAGACTCAATAACCTAGCCCAAAGCGCTGGGACTAGAGAAAGCAAAAATATACAACAAGCAATTCTTCCTCACTCTTACTATTTCTTAATGCTACTTAAGTAATCATGGTTATTTTATTGGAAATGGAGCTTTAAGAATGGCATGCAGGGCATTAAAGTGAAAGAAAACAGAAGTTTATACCTTGCAAGGATAATCTTGGACATGTTGTGGCATCAGGCTATGGGAGTAATAATAATCACAATTCTCAAAGGTTTTATAAAGTGAATGCTTAATTTTACAACTAAGAAATAAAATCTTTAGGAACTTTTAATGCTAGGTACAACATTTTTCATTTGAATTATTAAGAGATTTTTAAGTACTGAAGTGTGAAGCAAGGAATAAATTAATTAGAGCTGAGCTACAAATGAGATATGTCGTAACTGATGAGGATGCAGAAGTTGTAGAGAACACTCTACTGACTCCCAGCATTTTTTAAGAGATTTTTTGCTAAGGTTGCAATTATTTTTCTGAGTCTAATGTGTAATACCGTTAATGTATTATTGTTTCTGTTATTGATCAATTTTTGAACAATATTTTCTTGGTTAGTTACCTTTATTTATATTGGTGCCATCACGTGAGACATACCAGAAAGTGAAGAACCCTTTTTTGCATGACCTGATTTGTCTAAATCTAGTATTTTTTCTTTCATGTCTCTCTGTCTTTTCCACTAAAATGAGGTGATTTGGGTGAGTTTCCAGGAAGAAGCATATATTTTCATGAATGCAGCTGTAGTTACTGAGGGTGTTATAGCAACAAAATTCTCTGCAAATGGAAATGACTGAGTACTTTCATTCATCTCATACGTGCATATGCTCAGAATCTACAGATTTCAGCATGTGTTATAATGTTTAAATTATAATAGAGCAGTGCTTTTAGTAGCAGTTTAAGTACTAAGAATTGCAAATACATAAGTAAAAAATAAATACATCAGCATCTTGAAACTAAATTGTAAGTATTTGTTATTATTATTTTTGGTTATTTTATGTCTGTATTTAGATAATTTTAAAAGACTTTTTTTGTTTTAATTATTCAGATTCTTTCCCCCCCCCCTTCTGCCCCTCTTTTATACGTGCATACATACAATGCACAAGAGGATAAACAAAGTAGGAATGTGAAGGAAAATATAAAAATAACATAAGTGATATTTAGAATTTACTTCCTTATTCTAAAATACGCATGACACAAATCTGTGCATTCCATCTGAATATGTGTCTTCATTTCCTCAAGTTCTGGCTTATTCACATCTAGTGGTTCAAAAATGCATTGTGATGGACAGCAGAGCGTGCACAGTCCATTACCACGTCTCACCTGAGAGGTGTGTCATTATGGGGCAATAATTTCCATCTGAGAGATGGCAAAATGTTAAGCGGCTTGAAAGGAATAAAGGGATGCTTCTGACTGTGTTTATCAGATAAGCTAATACCTGATGGTATTTTACCTTTGTCTTGGAGGGAGAGTTGGCAGAAAGATTCTGAAAAAATGAATTTTTATTATTTTTTTTAGTATAAAGCTGTAAATTACAACTATTTGGTTTCATATACCTGACCATGATTTCTTCATTCAGGTGGCCTGTAACAGAGTACATAATCCGAATAAGCACATATCAAATTAAGTGTTTTCTCTGTCTGAATCAGAGAGATAGAAGGACACCCAGGTAAACCTTCATAACTGCACGTTCTAAATTAGTCGAGCGCAAAATCAGCAGAGCCCTTGCAGTTACTGGTATTGTTGCTCGTCTGTCACAATTTTGCTGGATCACGGTGATAGATGTTCCTTTTTAGATCTCAGAAATATTCCCACTGAAATTTTCTTCAAGTCCAGTTTTGATGAAACTGTGCTTTTTATAACAACAAACTTCATCATATGTGCCCCCACATTTTTAGACTAAAATCCAGACTGATAATCAAGATTTTAAAACAAGGATGAGGGCAATGTTTTCAGATTCAAATACTTCAGATTTGAAATAAGACAGAAGATGTTTCACTTCATAAATAATTATTTTCCCTAGGAAAAGCTGAAACGATTGTAAAAGTTATATATATACACGCAGGCATATATACATGTACGGGTAGAAAGAGGAAGATATGAAATTCTTAAGTAGTTTTTCACATTTCAATTTATAATGAGAAAACAATCTGATAAGCTTTCATTTTCATTCCCAAAGTAATAACTTTCTGACAGTACTTTCTCCATTTAACCACTATACTGGAAAACAGAACATGTCTTTTTGACCCACATTATGTTACTGGTAGAAATGCCTATCGATTACTAGAATCGAGTTTCAGACTTCCCACTAGGAGTTTGTTGGTTTTTATCATTGGAGTTGATTTGAGGATTTTTTTATCTGTTTTGTTCATTTTACTTTTCACTTCTGTTTTCAGTATTTCACAGTCTCCAGAGAGAAGCAGCAGCTACCATCACAAGTGTGAGTACACCCTTCAGTCTGGGGAAGAGGAGAAAGAAAGGAAAGAAAACAGAGGGAGTAACAAGATGGGCAAGCAAGTAAGTCAAACATTTTCCTGCTGCCATTAAGAGGAAAGCAGCTTTGTACTGCAAAAAGAGACTGTTTTACCTGATCTATTGAGGCTGCAAAGTAGTGAGAACTAGCGATAACTAAGAGATGCAAACACCAGTACCCGGCCTCCAGTGTGAACCAGTAAGGGCAGACCTCTGGTAATCTGTAAGGTTTGCCAGTAAGTACTCAGTACTCACCTTCTGAAGGAAAAGAAGCCTTACCCCTGGTGGAAATGTGAACATTAGTTTCGGAAAAGCCATTCAGAGTTCTAATTCTTCTCTGAGAACCTAAAAATGGCTGAATAAAGTTTTAACTTGCATGACAACAGATTGATGGTACTGTGCAATTTATCAAATAGATGTGATAGTCCACTTATGCGTTATTGTTGTTTTTATATGGCCCTAATTATTCTCAGCTTTATGAATTACCAGCAATACTTAATTGTGTATAAGGAGAGAGAACCCTACAATAATGACCCTAGGCAAAAGTGAGATGTTTTCTTAATGATCATTGTAGCATCACACATTGTGAACATCACTGTGAACTTTTTTAGTATATTAAAATTGCCATTGCAGTTACCATCTTGGCTCAGAATCCAAATGCCTTTGTCTTTCTTTCTTTCGTCCCTGTGCACAGGAATGTTTGGGTTTTAATCAAGTACTAGAACTATGCAACTTATATGAAGGAACAGTTTTGTTTTGGTTTGATTTTTTACTGCTTTAAAGAGCACATTAGGAAATTTTTAGAATTAACAGTGTAAAGGAGAACAGGAAATAAAAGATACATGGTGCTTCAGAGTAAACCTTCCTTTTCTTATAGTAGTAGTACAAAGTTTTATTTCAGTCACAGCTCGATGGAGTAAGAGGGGATACAGGTAACACCTTAAACGCTAGAGCTGTATATTCTGGAGTCAGCCTCTCGGGCTCCATCTGCGCTCACAAGTCCGAGATTCCCTCGCAGGTACTGAAGCTGATGTGGCATGGAGCTCTCAAGCTGCCAAACCCAAACAGCTGGGTGCAAACTGGCAGTAGCTACACAGCCTGTACTATTCAGGCTCGTGAAATGGGGCTAGGAACTGTTTGGGCAAATGCTGGTTGGAAGGAGCTGATTTTATGCTAGGGAGTCTTCTCGCAGTTCCAGTGCTGTTTTCTAGTGCACTGCAATAGTCCGTGTCCTAGGAGTGGGCACTGGCTAGTAGTGTACATGTGATCTTCACGCAGGATCCAGGATGGATCAGCTCAGGGTGGTTTTTATTAGATTTGGTCGCTCTTCACCTCATTTTTAGGATGATAGCCTGAAATACGTTATAGTACCAATAAATAAAGTCTGAAAGACCATGAATATAAATGAAAAGGATTCCAGCTGGAGTTAAATTTAGCAGGCCACTGACTGGGCTGATTATTTTGTTCCATTTAAGTTCACTGTTCTATCATTCCATAAATATTCCATTTTCTTTTCCAGCTCTGTACTCCCCTTTTCTCCCAGATATACTCTAATCATCATACATTGCAAATTTGTCTTACAAATTCCTAATACCTCGGCTTCTAATCTTCTTGTATAGACATAATGATTCCATTTCAGTTCTTGTTCTCTTTCTTAATACTTCTTTTGAGTTAATTCAGAGTTGAGTTGTCTGTTTCTTCCAGAAGAAAACGGATTATTTTCTTAAAAAGCTGATTGACACCTTTTCTCAAGAGATGGCTTTTTGAGGTTGTATTTATTATTTATATATTTAATTGAATTTATTTATATTTATTTGAATCAGTTGAATATTTATTACTATTTTTTCATAGAGAAAAAATTTGGGATTTTCATGCTATTTGTGCATAAACAGATCTGATACCACTGCATTATTTCCATGTATAATTCTGAAATGTCTTTCTTTAGTTTACTTATGTTAATAGATAAGTATTTTACATTTAACAAAAATATTGTGAGGAAAAAAATCTTTGGCCCAGAAACTCCCAAACTTCTCATGTTACTGTTTAACAATACTCAACGAGCATCATGCTGACACCAATATCATTCCTTGTTCTCCCTGTCAGTCTTCATTTCTTTAATGTTCTTCAGCTGGGAGCCACACCAGAGGAGTCTGATAGCACACTGCCTGGAAGTCAGGGTTTAGGGGAGCACTACCTTAGAGTGTCTTCATTTTTCATACTACTGCTTCAAGACTTGAGAGATGTATTAATAATACAAGCTTGTTTTACAGCGTAAACTTGTCTCAACCCTTCAATAGCAAGTGAAATCCTCTCTAGAAGTCTTCCTGAATGTGAAATGAAGAATTATGCTTACCTGTCTTTATTAGGCCGTTTCACCTCCTCCTGCTGTGCTGAAAACGGGGAGAGCTCCGCAAAATCAATGCTGTGCATCTCAAAGGTAATTAAAACTTTGATTTTCTAAGTGATTCATACTACTGAAGAATAACACAGTGAAGTTTTCTCTATGCAATATTCTGTACTGACTACTCGTGCCCTAAAAATCTTGATAGATAAAATGCTCTTGAATATTTTCCAACAACACTTTACATGGCAATTTGAAGTGTACCCATAGTATCTGGTAGAAAAGGTTAGTCCTTTAAATATGTATCAATTATTATTTTCTTATTTTGTTAGAAATGGAGAAGATAATCAGTGTGTTTAACTCTGAAGGAAGCACAGATGCCTCACTGATGGCTATCAAAAGTCCTGACAATCACCAAAAGCAGAAAGGGTTTTATACTTGGCTAGGAATAGGTACCAGAGAGCAACAGAATTAGAAGGTTGTAAATAAATACAAGTTTTGCTGAAGAAATTAAATAGGGCCTTCAATAACAGTGCAATTGTCTTTCCTGGCATTTATATCAAACTACAGTTGAATAAGGAAGTAATTTTGGAATCCAGCAAGCCCATCCAGTAACTGTCTTTTATTTTGCTTTTTGACTTCCATTTGCTAGTACAAATATAAAGACATCACCACCACAAGGAATGTCAAACTCCTAACATTGTTTACAGCAAAGTGTATTCAAAATATGTAATAATGTCATATAAAACTCACATCAAGCGTACAGCAGCCCATGCTTCTGCTTTCTTCAATGTATTATGTTTATTTATTTGTACGTTTTGTTTTCTCGCTTTCATATTGATTGTCTTTTTCTGGTTTAGGTTTCACCATAGTTCAACACATTTCTCAAATCAAGCTTATTGATATATAGAGAGAAGATCAATACTAATAATACCAAACACCGTGCTGCATCCCTCAAATTAAACTGTTTCCATGCAAGACCAGCCTCTGCCAGTGAAACCTTTGCTTTGTACACTGGGGTTATGACCCTGTTTAAACTTTTACACATCAGTGAAACAAAACTAAATGTGTGACCTTGTTTTCACTAGCTCTGTGAAAAACTGGTTTTTGGGAGAGTTTAAACAATATTTATTGTCCTATAAAAGAAATGGGAACTTTTTTTTTGTGGCCAGGGGAAGTTACTCTCCCTGGCAATTGTTCACTTCTCTACCATGTTTATCAATAACTACCGCAAACTGCTCTGGGCTACAGAGAAAGCAAAGCAGGTAAAAGAGCCAACTTGGAGTGACCTTGTGCGTATAAGAAGTGCTAAAATTTCCTGCTCTCCTGTGGAAACAAATCAATTCCCATACAGACCTTTTAGAATACATAGAAGATACCACTCCAAAATAATTTGTCATTACTACTGAAGGAACTAGTGATAAGTGAAACAACCTGGCTGTGTGCACACGCAAATATATAGTATTTATGAGTGTGGACCAATGATGTATTTCATCACGGCCATTCTTCATACTTAGAAAACTAATTGTTTGCAAGAGTGATGGCGGGCTCCCTCTGACTTTTGCTTCTCTCTTGTGATAGATCCTTGCTAGTTGCTGAGTCCTCATAGTCAGGACAGAGACGGAGCATAGGCACGCGCCTTCGTCTCAAGAGCCATGAGATGAATGAGCTGAATGGAAATGGAAGTTAGTTGGGCACGTACCAGAAGAAACTCCTTTCAGTGGGATTGGATCTATACGGCAGAGAGTCAAAGGACACAAACCGTCACAGAATCCTCCTGTCTGAATGGACTCACTTATTAATGGTCCTCCTGGGAACTGGAGGACTTGAGGAGGCAAAGGGTTCTCCTTTGCCAACAGTAAAGCTGAAGACTGCTCTTTAAGGTAACCTTATGACATCTTTCCATGTAATCATTACTGTTTAATTTTCTCACAAATGAGCTCAGGGTTGAATCAAATGAACAGGCAAGTGCGCATCCAATGGCTGGACTCTTGACTGGACATCTTAACAAAAGCCTTAGTGGGAGCTGAATCAGCTGAAAAGTAATCTTCTTTGTTACCCAGGTAGTCGGTACTTATTTCCATGATAGCTGCGTTATTAATTTACACTGCAATAACAACTTTGTATGTGCAAAATAGGTATTACTTATTTATTTTAGGAATAAACAACCTCATCACTTCAAAAAACAGGAAAGAGAAACAGTGGTAATGGGGAGGTGTTCACATAAACGTACAAACACGACTTTTACAAAGCATGTAGCTGTTTCTTTTAAACAGTTTGGCAAATACTCCTCTTCAGAACTTTTAGACATTAACGTATAAATATATATATACAAAAGAATATGAAGCAAGCCACAGGAGAAATTGTTTCTATTCAAATATTTGAGAGTTCAGCTGTCATCCAGTTACACTGTCCACTTCCATGCAATACCCAGAAAACTGTGACTTCCCTTAATAATCCAATTCTTCAGAAACTGTTTGGATTGATTGAGAAAGCACATTTTTCTTTAGGGGGTCTTTGCAACATATTGAAAGTTTAAATATACGGTCGCAGCAGTTCACTGCATTCCTGACAGCGGTACAGTCAAGCAAGAGAACAAGCAAATCAGTTAAGGTGAAGCACACCGAAATACAAATCCTCAACATTTTCTTCTCTCAGAAATTCCTTCTGCTCCCTCCTGATTTCCTGACAGGTTTAAGTCCCTTACCTAATGTTAATTTTAATCACATTCTCCTAAAGCACATCAAAAAAATCTGCAGCTCATCAGCTTTACAGAGCACTTTGGGAATAGAAAATGTGTGGTGGCGTTTGCACGCAAGAACACAAAAAATGTAGATCAGCTTAAAGGATATCAAAGGTTTCACACCATTGTCAGTTCCAATTTGACCCATTTACTCTTTCTTGTTTTTCTTTACTATTTGCAGATACTTTTCTCCAGAACATTGTCAATGTTGAGATTATGAAGCTTTTGCAACAACCCCATTTCTCATGAAGGAAAGAAATTCTCTCTCATTGGTGGCCTGTAAGTACTACCTGAATCAGCCACCCAATGTTCAGCTTGTGCATTGGTAACTGTGTTTTCCAGCACCCCTCATGTTTTTATTAGAGTCATTTATAAAAATAAATTAAAAAACCTATCCTGAAAATAAAAAAGAAACATAATCTTGCTGTTTTTTCTCTTAAAACATTTACAAATATTTATAAAGAAATATTTGAAAGACCTTTATATAAAACTATATTGCATTTTTATATAACATTGTAGAATTTAAAAAAATAAAAATAATATTTTATTTCAATTTAACATTTTTACCTTTAGAAAACTGTGCATTTTTCAAGAAGGAAAATATACGTTAAAATTTTTTCTCAGCTTCAGTATGAACTTAGTTTTTAGCTATTTTTTTTACTTAGTTTTTTACTATTTTTACATAATTTCTCCTTACGTGCCCGATTTTCTTGTCTAGGAAGCAAGGCCATAAAAGAAAAAGAAGGTGTCCATCTGTGTTTTGCCTTATTAAGAAGCTGCAACGTTGTTGTGAGATCTGCACTGGGTACCAAAGCCTGAAATAATGTCCACTTTCTGGACACCACTATAGTTCCCCAAAGGTTCAGTACACAGGGAATGACATTGTCTGGGGAGCCAATAGTTTTATAAAGACTAATACTGAAAGGAAATTATTTACCAAGAGTCCTTTTTTTTTTCCCTAGTGTTACTTTACCAGAAGAGAAAGTATTGGTTTATTATGCTCCCTTGTGAACCTGTGGTTTGCTTCAGCTCCAGTCTTCTGGAGTGGGCTTGATACATAGAAGCCCAAATATTATTGAGTTGTGGATAGAGGCATCTGATATGCTTTGGCCATTTTTAGTTTCATTGGTAGCAAACGCAGTAAATAAGTGTGCATGTGTCGTGCATAGGCGCTTACAGTGCAATGGAAAAGATGGTCATTGTCTTTCATTGTTTTGGGGGTTGTGGCAAAATGGAAGATAGGAATTTTTTACAAAAAAACCCTCTTTATAATGATCATAGGATTTCTAATATGAGTACTTTAGGAAGTTAAATCAACACGTTGAAACACTGACTGCTTTTATATTGCTTATGGCATCTAAAGAAACTGTACTGGGAATTGTCATGACATTTTACTGTGTCGTTCCAAATAGCTTTTGACAGTACTAACACTTCTAATACAGCTTAGCAGGTTTTCTGTTTTTAACAATACATGCACATGTGGTCTACTCCTTGTTTTATTTGATCCATCTTTATGAAGACAGTCCAACTCTTATTTAGCACAAAATTAATTTTCAGCCCATGTTTTTTTCTATCATTCCCGGTTATTCAAAAAATATTTATGTCATGCACGTTTTTAGCAACTCAGATTTCAATTTCAATTTACATCATCCTTATGACGAGTAGGATTATATAGAGAGCAGTTCTCCCCATCCCTCTGCATCCAGTTCAGTACAGAGAAACTGGAAGAGGGGACCAGAATTTGTTGTGTCACACTGAAGAAAATGTGTAGGCACTGCACTAAAAGCAGCTGTCATTATCTATCCTTACTGCTTCCAATGTCTGGAAATACCCAGGAAAGGACTTTAACATTCCCAGTGAAATAGACACTATCTAGTCTTCTTTGTGACAGAAGTAAATCTGCCAAGGAAGATGTTTTGTGTTTTCAAAATTGTGACTGAAAAGGTTTCTTTAAAAGTAACAGTTTCTTTGGAATGCTAATAAGTAAATTCTTTGGAGATAATTTTGAGACACTTAGGATTAGTAACAGGGTGATACATTTCAAACACTTACTGAAAAGTTTAGTGGAAAATGCCAATGAAAGTTTAGACTGAGATGTCCAGAATCATTCCTCACTAACAACTAGCAGGGTCTTTGACAACTCTTTTCATAGGCAGATGGGTCTCAATGAAAATCAAATTACTTTTCTCTCTGTAGGACTCTTTCTGTGAGATGAGAGAATGATGCAGCTGAGAATTGGGATGATAGAAAAATAACATGCAAACTGCATAATGGGGCATTTCTCATGAACGTAGAAGAAATCTAGCAGTTAATAAAGTTCAGAATAAATTTATTTTCTTCTATATGCAGTTTTCTCAATAGTAGAAAATAAGACAATTCCCAAGCTGCTTTCTTTAAGAGAAGAGAAAAATTCCCCTTGCATTTTCTTTTAACCAGTCAAGGGTGGGTTTTTTGGTACAGATCCTACTCCAAGAATGTTCAGAAGATACTGATTATTCCTTTTCAGTAATGCCTCACATTTGAGTTCTCAGGAGGGAACCAAAACGTTCTTCTCATTTCTTTGCCTTTTAGAGGTACCTCATAAAGGAAATGAGCTTACTAATAACAACAAGAACTGTATTTTCATTTTCACTCTACTTTTCAAAGTGGAGGATACATGAGGCTTATTTGTCTCTGAGGCATAAAGAGATAACCCAGGGTCACATAGAAGGTCAGTGCCAAAGCATGGGTCACAACCCATGAACCTGTTTGGTGCTTTGCACATGGCCTAGGGGTGGCAGGTGGAGTGAGAGAGGAAACTGACTGTCTCCTTTGCTAGTTCCAGATGAGCTTTTTGTTCCCCAGAATTCCTACAGCGGATTTCTCAAGTCCTCTGCTAAGCTCGTTTGTTTAGTTGCTTGTTTACTGTAATAGAGATTCAGTTTTCAAACGGCACTTATTGTGTTTTTGCAGGTATTAACAATGAGCCAGGTGCTTCACCCAGTATTTAAATGTAATATAGAACAGTTTAAAAAAAAAGAAAAAGCAGTACTAAGAAGGCTTAGTAGTTTCCAGCTTATCACAATAAAATGTAATTTATCAGGAACTGAGAGAGATGTATAAAGCCTTGTTTAGCACTACCAGTATAAATGGGATGTTTAGGGAAACAAGAATGAATTTACATGTTATACTCTCTAAGTCCAAACAAGCAAATCCCACAAAACCCCTTGAGAACTTCAGCAGAGAGTGCTGATAAGTATTTACACTAAACCTCCAAGGAATGAGCCTTAACCTTGGCACTCTGTGGGAAGAAAACCAAGTGGCGGCCAGGTTTTCCATTCTATCCTGGAAGAGCTCTGGATCTTGGGGTTTGTTCCTCATAGGAAAGTTCCCCAAACAGCTGCTGCCACTTCTTTTCTCACAGGTAGTGACTCACCTACAAGTACCATTTCTCACCCCTGAGGTTAGGGTTCCCTTCACAGCCTGTGTCACTTTCCAGAGAACTTATTCAAACTTCTTTGCATAAATTTCTTCCATTTTTAAAGACTTATTAACAGTTTATAGCTGAGGAAAAAGGGAAAAGTGATGTGGACAAAGTGATGAGATCTAAAGAGAATTCATAGTAGTTGATTTGAGAGCTTGAGCCTAATTGCTTAAAACCATCCCCATGTAGAGATGTCTAATATTCTATACAAAATGCATTTCAATCATGCCTTATTCCATATTTTGTGATGAGAATCAGTTTTGCCTCCATTTTTTTCAACAGTTATCTAATTGGGGCTAAATTATCGACCATGTCTTTCCCTGACCTTCCAGGATTTCGGAGTAAGAGGCGAAATTTTCATTTTAATGGAATAAGAGTATTTCTGTGTGCCTGCATGTCATTTTTTTCTCTCTGTTTTCCTTTTCTTAATTCTATAAAGCAGATGATGCAGTCGTCTCAAACAGTAAAAGCTGATCATGAGTTGGTTAAACATAGAAACATATATTTATGCATGTCTTAATAGATAAATATGTATCAAGAGACATTTTTTAAAAAATATATATTCCTTTATTTTCTGTAACATTTTCATACCATAAGAAGGGGCTGTCCTCTGATTAAACCCCTGGCATCAGAGAGACTTAAATTCAGGGTTGGGTTTTTTTCCCCATCCTGTTTTAATGAACCATGCTTGATCTTTCCCAAAGGGTCTACAAAATGCCTTACAACTAGTTTTCATTAGCCACTTATTAAAATGTATGTCTATTTTTGAATAGTATTTATAATGTTTTATTTACATGTGGTTTAGGACTATTTTCTGTGACCCATGCCACCAACCTAAAAGTACAAAATGTAGCTCTTAAATACCATTCTAGCAAAAGATACTGATGCCCTTATGTCCAATCTGAAGTGTTTTTAATATGTAGTACGAAAAGGTAAAAAATAAGATTTTTTTTCTAGGCTGCTGTAATATAGCACTTGACTATTTAGTATGCTATCTGTTCAGCCTGGATGAAATTAAAAATTACTCAAATTATTTCTACAGGGAAAGTCAAAAAGTCAAGTTATTTTTTTAACGCTATTTTTTCTTTGCTGCATTTTGTACTCCTATTTTTGTGAGCTAACTAGATAGACTAATAATGCCTGTAAGTACACAAAAAA
Source organism: Trogon surrucura (assembly GCA_020746105.1). Taxonomy (NCBI): domain Eukaryota; kingdom Metazoa; phylum Chordata; class Aves; order Trogoniformes; family Trogonidae; genus Trogon; species Trogon surrucura. The sequence goes on along the minus strand of CM036620.1, from coordinate 9,779,805 downwards.
AGCAGACTGCAAAGTATCTTAAAAGGTATGATTGGGTGAGCAGCAACCTCTGCTGTGTTTGACAGGGACTTTGCAGCTCCCAGCAGTGAGCAGGCAGCTCTGGCCAGGGCTGATGCACAGGCAGAGGAGAAAGAAACCCTTTATTTCAGTCTGAAAATGTGTGATATCAGAGGATACCCCCAAGTCCCTAACTCACCAGGTCCCCCCCCAGGAGACCTGCCCTCTGCCCCTCCCAGGGTATATGTTACCAGCGTGGAATCTCACCACAGCAACACATGAAAGAATCTGATTTGAATGAAATTTCTATGAAAATTAAAGGCCAGGTATGATTTTCTGATACAAATTCTGCTTTTCTTTATGCTTATCAAAGGAAAGACTTTGTCCTTCCCAAGGCCTACCTTAAATAATTGCACACATAACTATATATATCCAATTAGAGATATATATATATGTAAAAGATGAAGATATTATTGGAATTACTTAAGTTATGGTTTTAATGACTCTCTAAGGAATATCCTTTTTTTTCCCCCTGTGTATTTTTTGTGGCAGAATTTTAAATAAGCATTTTTCAGGTCAGCTTAAAATAAAATAAGTCAAGCATACCATATATCTTAAAATACTGCAAAGACAGACAATATCCAGAATTCTTCCTTTTTTAACTTATTGAGTCCTAGAGTTTTTGTTCAGATATTTTACTGGCAATGACCTATAATATTATGGATATATATTAAAGGGTTTATACCTATTTTTAGAACTTTTGAGGTGGCTGACACACCAGCAGTAAGCAGGGCATTTTTATGCATTCAATTTGTAATGGTGAATATTTAGATACAGTTTACAAATTGTGTAAAAGAAATCCAGGTTTTAGTCTGCATATTTCTTGTAACCTGGGCATGAACTTTCCATTACGGTCGCATCACATTCCCCTTTTCAAAATGCATAAGCATACGCAAAAGTTAAGGATTTCTTATCAAGAAGATCTTTTATTCTATTTTAATGGATTTTTTTTTTATCCTTTTTTTCTTGATAATCTGGCATGAAGAGGCAACAAATTTATCAGAGCAGCTCCTCTGCTAAATTAAGGTCTTGGACATTTAACACTTTGTGAACTAACACAACTTGACTTATCAACAAGCCTTTGTCCCTTCTAAGTCCTATTTCACTTACAAAGTACAATCCTGTTGCAAAACTGCTTCCTGGGTCCTGCCCATAGTAAGTGTCCAAATCTTTGCCCTGTTCCATGTTACTACCTTCCATCTAACGAGTTTGGAAAAAGCAACTGATACAACTCCTTTGAATCCAAACTACTAGTAAAGCGAAGCAATTAAGTGTTTCGCTCAATTTCACCTGCAATTAATGATGGCATCACGCCTTCAGTGAGATCCACATGAATGGGGCCTCTGAGCCACAAAAAATCCTCAAGCAGCAGCAGGGTCACACACAGAGTTCTGCTTTGTGTGGTGCATTTCGATATCAGCCCTATTTTTTAACTCCTCCTATACATAAAAATACCCAGTATATTTCTGGGAAAAATATGAACACAGCAAAGTCTGTCTATGCCGAAACACTGCACATCACTCATCAACCTATAGCAAACTAATTGCTCCAAACTACATGAAAAACAGGACTTGTATTTGAAACTTAAACATAACCTTCCTTGGCTATTAATGCGCACAGCAAGATGATAGCCAAGGTTACTAGGTTTCCTGTAGGGAACAGATTCAAAAGCTTTTCTAAATGCATTATGTGGGAACTGATTTTTAAACAAAATTTATAGGAACTATACGATCTCCATCAGGAATCTGCAAAGCATTTCATTAGGAATGAAAGTTTATGGGCATGCCAGCGTTCTCACGGTTGACCTTTTCCTAGATGACTTTCTAAAGTAGTGCTGCATGCCTCTACAGATGCAAATGTATTTTCTCCCAAACACAGCAACTCCGAGCTTTGCGTGGAAGCAGTGTAATTTAGATAATTACAGGATTGTTGAGTTCAGTCTGCTATATTGAAGAACATGAACTATGATTCTCTGTAAAAGGTAGTTTACCTGTTCTAATTCCGACATCGCTTTTCTTCCTTGTCTTTACCCTTTGCATCAATAGTGTTCCTTTTTGTTTAACCTCTCAGCATGGGCTAAAGGGACTGATGCTGAGAAAGCCGGAAAAGTTTTTGTAAAACATCTGCTTTTGGTATCGATTGCTCATTTGCGTTATAGATGTATTAGTAGGTGAAAAACTCCAGCTGGTCTCTCATTCCTCAGGCAAGATGGATCAAGAATAGGTTACTGCAAAGTTGCTATCTGTCCATATATTGACACCCCGGGATCTGTTAATGCTTTCTTAGAACACCTCCTTATTCTCTAGGTAAGCATTCAAAGTGTTTAATAAGCAACAGTGACATTTCCTCTTCAGAGACTGAGACAAGTTGAGGAAGATTTTTGTTTTTTTCTGTAGATAGTAATCATTAGAGGTACTGGGAAAGAACATGAGAAAAAGATAACAGTTCTAAACTTTCCTCCATCTTGGGGCTGAACCTCCTCCACTTAAACAAAGAGGAGGTTAGATATTTATTGTGTGATTAAAAAAACAACTTTGTAGCTCAGAGGAAACAGATCTCCACAGCTCCCAGCTCAACATCTTCATTACTGAGTTGCTAATACTGCATGGATGGGCCTCCCATGAGCTTGGAGTTTCAAGTATATTCATAGAAGGCAGAAGTTTCTGTATTAATTTGAGCATCAACATGATGCTTACCTGAAGCTTTAGCGAATCTTAAAAATCAGATCAAACCAAACAAAACAATTACCCCTTAAAGTATTTTTTTCCAGTGATTTTTATTTGCTCATTTAGCTTTATGTATTTCTGTAGAGCTTTTGCAAGGGTTAGTTATTAAAAAAGCACAGGTTCACTTTATAAATAACCTCCTTTTGTCTCCAAAATGGATACAAATGTGTATTAGACCTTGTCAATGATGCATGCTAGGTTTTGCACCAAGAGTACTGACATGACATTTGGAAACATAGCATGTCTTTTCCACGAACTAAGATATTAAAGAATAGAATTCTAAAATAAGTGCTCAATAGGCAAATCAATGTCTGTTCTTCATTTTACAATTGAAGAATATTGGACGTATCATAAAATGTCTATACTCATTTAGATATGCTTTCAACACTGCTTATTATAAAATGATATACGGTATTATGTGCAATAAAACATTACAGACCTAGTGGACAGAAAATAGTCTAATTAGGAGAGTTCTGATTAAATGTATTATGAGAAGTCTAATTCTTTACTACTTAGACTTAGTTTAGGAAAGAATTCAGGTCTGTGTCACAGACCTTGCATCTGAGTTTAAACATGTCACTTCTTGAAAACGATTTTACAATAAGATTTTATTTTCTCATCTTGATGTTGGATACTTACTGCTTATAAGAACTGATATGGAAGAAAACAGCCAACATGTTATTTTCTGTAGACTTTTTTAGGCAATACTTTTAATATGAATTTTATTAATCTCTAATTTAGTATTAATTTTTGAAGGCATTGGATATCTAGGAATGATAGCAGTGATACTTAAAATTTGTTGGGTTTTTATTCAATGACTAAAAATTCATTTTCTAAAAGTCTGGAGAAGTTTGTCTGTTTAAAGATAACCCTTTACAGAGACCTAAATGGGAATCCATAACAAGATCTTGCAAAACACCTAAGCTTTGTGTTTCTGTACGATCTGATATGCTAGGTTCAGTGACTACTTCATCGGCCCAATTTTTTTATTTTAGTAAATTAGGTAGCTGTTCAATATGGTTTAGTTTAATAGTAATATTCTTTTTGGGTGGTATGTTTCATTCAGTGCATGATGTCTTTGATGCAGCAGGTACAGTGGTTTTGATTCAATGTATTAAGTATCTGATTAGATAGGTTATATATCTGATTTGGAATATGGCTGATTTTATAGATTGTGCTTTTATTTCTACATAAGATGCAGTAAATTCTCAATTTACTTAATTCAGTGTGTGATGCATTGGCAATATATGTAGTTGTAGTTAATGTATTTGTGGAAGTACATAGTTCATCTGCAATACTTCTGAATTTTGGATAAGATGTATCTCATGTGTATCTCAGAGGCTAGAAAGCAACTTTAAAGTCATGATACTAAGAATACTGAGCAAGTTGATTTGTGGCAAATTTTACTGGATACAGATAGCAGTTTAAAAATGTTGCTGTTTGTGAAGCATCTTGAATTCCAAGTGGCCTTCCCAGTGCCTCTGTCCTTCAGATGTCATATTCCATAACCATTTTCCATATAAAAATAATCTATTAGAGACACTTGACAGCAATACTGTAACCTTTGAGGAAGACTGCTTGCACAAATTCTGTTAGAACCCTAAGAAAACACAGTATAGGCAATAAACCAAATAAATTCAAAAGATCCAGATCAAAATCTAGCCATACTACTTGCTGGGGAACCAGCTATCTGATTTCTGAAATTGTACGACACAAGTCAGTATCTTCACATAATTTGCAACATAAGGCCTAAATTAACATTTGACCTCTTCACAGTGTGTAGGATGTCAAACAAAAGGCATTTCAGATTTCACAGCTCTAATGTTGACATCTATTTTGCAGATGGTAACAAAAAAAAAAAAAGCAAATAATCCAGAAGCCCTGTTCAAAAACATTTTACTTACAAGGAAATATTTATGCTTCCAAGAAAAGTCTTTGCCTTTCAGAGCAGTTGATTTGTTAATTATATACAATCCTCTAGATAAGTTATTTAGCAGAAGAGCCAACTGCAAATAGATGATTTCACTAAGAATTCAACCCTTAAGTTATGGAATAAGGAAGGAAGAAAACATCTCCTGAAACCTGATGAAAGTGTAAGACAAAAATAATCTTTGGTGCTGAACTTGCGTCATGTCATAGATAGCATATCCTGCATATTTATCAGGGCAATTTCTGGAATTCTTAATTAGTTGATTTTTTTACTTAAGTCTCTGCAAGCATTTATTATTTGGTGTTTAATCAGCAAGATAGATTGAAACAAATGGTAATAAAGTTTTTCCATAAGGAAGAAACAGATATTTTAACTATTGGAATAATATTCAATTAGATGTGAAGGTGGAAAATTACATAGATGGTTATTTTTTTCTATGAAATTTAAAAACATCCTAAAGAGAATGGAAAAAAAAAGATTGCAGTTACTCAAACCCAGAGTTGCACATTTTCTTTTCATTTCCCCAAACAAGGAATTATTGACACTTACCAAAAAATATTTTGTATTTTCTGTCTCTGTGTAGAACACTTCCAATCATATAGGTTGTTTGCCAGTTAGGATGAAATGTTTCATCTGTTAAAAATTTGATTTGCTTTCTTCTCTGAAAAAAATCAGTCCCCCTCTGTCACTTACTGTGCATTGCACTACATGTCTTCTTAACGTAACTTATAGGAAATGCAATTCTACCTTTTAAAATACAAACTGCACCTTCCTACACCTCAATTCAGTTGAGAGGGTGCTGAAGCAGATTTAGTGTGTAAAGTTGATAAATTTATCTCCATCTACGTTTTATGCCAAGCTAGAAAAAAACCAGATACCTCACTCTTGGTGGTGTGATCAAATACAGCATAAAATTAATTCTGCTCCACAAGTAATTGATGCATTCTAAACCAGTGAGTGGCAGATGAACACTACTTCCATTTTACTTAATCATTTTACAACAGAAATGTAATGAAAAAAAAGTGTAAAAACAGTTTAGATATCAGGTAACTGGTAGTGAAGAGATTCAATAGTAAATAGTGCTTGTAAAGAAAGTGGGAGTGGAGGAAAATGGAAGAGAAAAATAAAAAAAATATATAATTCTTGGAAATTAATGGTAAAAAGAGTCCAGAATCTCCCTTTGCTTCATCAAGAGTAGTTGGACTCATGCAAGAAAATGTTCAATTGTATCTTCTCAACCAGAATTAACAAAACTTCACTTTAGTAAAACTATAATTTACAAGAGTCTTCTTGCTTCACCCGTATTTGTGCATAAATGCCCACCACCCACCTGTGGAGCAGCTGGATATAGGTATTGATTCATGACCTCTCTGAAGCTCACCATGCTGCCTCCCACTTTATAACTCCATCCAAGTTCATAGCGCACTTGTCCCAAGCATGCCTGTACACAGCTCAAAAAGGCCCTCTGAGGATTTTCACTTATAACAAAATGCTTGAATTGTCCCTACTCTCCTCAATGTATTTCTGTAGAGCAGCATGTGAAAAATGCAAGGACTGTACCTTCGGCACGAGTACTTTAGGTAATCCCAATTTTGTGAGTCAGCCTCAGGAGAGCCATGACTGCTAATGTAATTTAACTTAACGTTAAGACTAATCTAACAACAGGTCTACTGTAAAAACTTGCCAGCACAGCTCTGCCTGTCAGAGATCTAATGAGTGAGCTTCAACCAACACAAAGCTGCTGGCAACAGTTCAATTCAGACGTCGTTAAAGACAACAACTAAAGAAGACAGACTGACTTCCTCTGGTAAGACTTTGCATCCCCCAGGAAAACTAGAATAGCTATTTATAAAACAGGTGTTAGCTCCAAAGGAAGAACGGCCTCTCTCGCCTAGCAGCTGACATCAAAAAATTGCTATCAAATTCAAAGATATTTGCCCAAGAACCTCTTAGAGTCAACAGAGAGAAACAGGCACCATTACATGATAGCTGTAGACATGTTTTAGGGATATCGGAGATGATTAACTATTAAATCTTTAGCCTCACATGAGAAATTCGTCTTGGTAATGTTTTGCTAACGGTGCATTTCAGGACTGAAATGTTGATAATTGGTTACATGTGTAGACAAGGCTTAAATTGAGTCCAAAGCACAGTGATTGACATTTTCTTGGTCATACATCATCCCAATATAATCGGTGTTGTACTTGGAGAAGTCTTGTTTAGCATTGCAGCTGAATAACTTCCATAGTGGATATAATGCTTAAAGTTCCTTCAGGTTCTAAAAATCCTTGCGAACACCTCAGTGCTAAGTTAGTATATTGTAGTTTAGTTTTGCAGAGAAATCCAGAAGGTTGTGGGGTTTTTTTCCCCTCCTGTGTTTTTGCACATAAGGAATTTGCATTTTATTTTTATTTGCATTGTAAAAGCACTCTGCTTCCAGTGCTCATTGCTAGAGATGTGAGTAAGATGATGTTTTAGGACTGGCAGATTCTGTTGCACACTGAATGCAAAACCAGTAACTTCTTGTCACTGTTCTTACTGTGATCAAGTTGTGGTTGTTTCCTTACTCAAATCAAAACTAGGTAAGATAATCAAAAATGTATGCTGAAGATCAATAAGCACATTTCAGATGTGATGTAATCTTTATGTAAAGATATCAAGTACATTTGAACTTATTTGGTTGTAAGTACACCTTTAGTGACTGTTTTTATGACCGATAATTTGAGAAATCCAAACTTTTGATAATTTAACAGAAATACCTGAAGTACAAGTCAGTTTAAATAACATGTTTGCTGGACTAAAATGAACTTGAAGTTATTTCTACTTATCTTAACATCTAATACAATTTCTATTTGAAATCTGTCAAAAAATCCCAGAGGTTGCTCTTTCATTAGCCTGTTGGTTCACTTGTATTTTTCAGCAGCCTCCCTCAAAGTTCATGCAAGAACACGTATTACAAGAAATAAAACACTACCTCTAGAAGATTGAGAAGTCTAAGGTGGAACGTACATACCTATTCAAATTCCACAGGGCTATTCAGATAAATGGCAAATTTGTAACTTCCAAAGCATTAACAGGGTTTACTTAAAGTTATAACCAGCTTAATTCAGAATTCTGTCAACTAGTTTTATTTTAAGAGTCTGGTAAATTAAGCAAGCATATTTCATTAATATTTTTGCAAAGTTATGTGATGCTATATTTCAACAATGGCATGGATACAGATTTTGGTTATTACCTGCCATCAGTAATGACAGTGCTTAATGTTTAGCCTCTCCAGGCTGTGATCCCTTCTGACTTTGTAGAGCTATGAATACAATGTCATTGAAAATCCAAGTACTTACATAGATGACTGCAATTAATGTTAAAGGGAATTGGAGATTTATACGTGCCACTGCCATTATCACTAATGGAATTTTCACATGTAAATTGCCATGCATGGAAATAATATGCTTCTTAGGAGGCTTTATCTAAAAGTCATCTGTGCAAGCAGTCAATTTAAATCAAATTCAGTCCTCTTACACCATGGCAAATATTTCTTGTTAAAAAAAATCAGGCTACCAATTTTAATGTTAAGAATCATCTTTATACTATTTAAATTATTGAAAATGAAAGGCTAGTGTATGCCTGACTGTGCTTCCACTTATTTCTTGAAATTCCAGGCAAAGGAAGCTTTAAACACAACACGGAGAACTCACAACCCTGCCACAGCTGCTTTGGTGTACTTGCTCGCAGCAAACTGGGTCTCTGTGAGTGCTAGGCATCAAGAATGGCTGAGTTTCAGAAGACAATTGCTAATGCTGTAGCACCAAAATGAGCCCTTTAAGTGGTGTATGTCCAGGGCATCTCTGAAAGCTTTTCAGGAGGAAGAAGTCACAGTCATTGTTTTGAGAGTAAAAAGCAATAGGATCCTATCAAGGAATGTTATTCTCTTTGCTCCGGAAGTAATGTAAAGGTGAAGAAATCCGATTACAACATGCAATGCTTTCCAGTGTCTGCAAATAATGCAAATGTCCTCTCAGCTGTGAGGAGTACACAATGACGGCAGATATAAAAGTCAAATCACCCAACTCTCAACATACACAAGTGAGCATCACCTGACACAGGCTACTGCTTTGTCACAATTCCTTGGACAACATAAAAAATATTTTAGTGTATATGAACAGTGCAAAAGGTGATCCAAGACTCAGATGTTGTGGTTTTGGGCTAGCAGTGGAAAAGGAGAGTGGAACAGTGTAAGAGATCAAGTCCAAGTCTTCCAAATTGCAACACAGGGACAACTGAAGTGATCAGATGACAAATGAAGCCAACTGAGCATAAGAGCTGTCTTAAGCTTCTTGCATTGGAAAACCTCAAACTGAATTTAGCATGGCTATCAAAAAATAGTACGGACAGACCTAATGAGAAGAAAGAGCTAGGACAAGGATTTTGTGAGCCGAGTGTCTGCAAGGTAGATGCAGAAATCGAAGTTGAGAAGCAAGCTTTTGCTATGAGTCTCAGATGTGTTTACAGCTCATGGTAGAGCAGCATTGTTGCTGTGCAGAGATAATTGTTACTAGCACTGACGGGATCAGGCCACGTAGTTTTCTGCATTTTAACTAGTTAGCTCAGACAAAACAATTTCCACTGTATAAAATTGATGCAATATACCAACCTGTATTCTTAGAATGAAAAATTCATTCAAGTGTTTTACATATTTTAGACAATGTTATTTGGTTTTTGTTTTGGTTTGGGTTTTTTCTAATTTTTCAAGTTCGTCACGCCAATCAAACATTCTAAGTTTTTACTTAAAAAAGACTCTAAATAGCAAAGATAATCTACTTTGATTATAGTCGTGCTTCTAGACATCAGTTATGTTTCCACACCACATAAAACACTTGTTCTTCTTCATTCAGCTTCCTAAGACAAGAACTATACGACCATTGCATCCATGTCTCCAGCACCATCTTAGCCCCTGAACTAATTGTCAGGCTTGACAGGAAGTGGAAGTTTTAAAGATACTTAAGATCCTGTAAGTTACAGTAAGAGCTTCAGAGAGTGACTGCAACTAAAACACCTGCTGTTAACTGGACCCCAGAAAATCCATACAGAAAAAGAGCTGCAAAACACCTTAAAAAGCAGTAATGGTAAAATATATACCTATGGAAAAGCCATCAGTTACTGTAAGAATTGGAGGATCCATGTAACAACTTGAGGAGTTAATACCTTTTCTACATTTGTACATTGCTCTTAATGATTCTGTCATTTCCCCACTTCTTTCTCTGGGGTTGCTTCCAATTCCCTTTTTCACTTCTGCAGTAGAGACTGTGAAAACATGAATGAGCTTCTTTCAAGTACATTTAAACAGACAATTATGCATAACAAAATTGTACAACTATATGTAGCTACTTCTGTAGTTTTCCTTTTTTCGTCTAAGTGTCATAGCTAAGCATTTTAAAATTTTGTTCTGATCAAAATTGTTATTTTATAGCTTTTTGACTGCTTTTAGTGCCTTAGTTTTCCTATGTTTCTACAGTGGTGAGGTCTATGATTTGCAGGTGTTTTTTTTTTCTTTGTTGCTTTATTGGGAATTTCATAGACTGCAGTTTGCTTTGATTTCATTACATAGTAGCACATATTACTTGAAAATGTAAGCCATTATGAGAATCTAAACTAAATGTTCATTTAATTTCCAAGGCTAAAAATGAGCAATATTAGAACATTGAGATCTAGGGGTTAAAGAACACTGTTTCAGTGTAAACAGAATCTGCTGCATTTTCATGTACTAAAGTACTCTAGGTAAAACCTAATAAAGGGAGTAGGTTTTACTTAATTCATTAAAGCACTTAGAAAGATATTATCCTTTATCTGCACTGGATATGTTAACTAACGAGCTCAAATCAGACCTCCTAGGTTTAAATATCCCGTAATGGAAGTTTAGACATACCCATACCCTTTTGCTTTCTGCTTTATATGAGTTTGTGCCTTTGGATGTTACAAAACAGCTTAAAATACCAATATTAACTCTGTACCAGGATTAGGTGATATAGTTAACAGCCTTTTATCTGCTTCAGATCGAGATGCTGAGAGCAGGAGCAAAGTAAAACATTCTGGTAAAATTATTCTATTCCTTACTAATATAAAAACTATGTTTGCTTGATTTACATAATGCAGAATTCCATGTTTTAACTTTGCTCTCCTTGATCATAAATTCAATTGCTTTTATATTATATTTTATGTAACTCTGCTATTAGCATAGCCTTTTAAACATAGCTTATTCAAAATAGTTGGATAAGGCCATACTCTTAGTAAAGTTCCTTTAAAATGAAAAATGCCATTGCAATTTCACTGTTTGTTGGCTCCTCTCAAGTCTTAATACCATGAAGAGCTTCTACTTTATCTCCAAAGCAAAAATATGAAAGGTGCTTTTTATTCCTCTTCCGTCTTAGTTAGTTTTTCTGACTTCCTATTTAGAAAAACATATGAAGAAATTAGAGCTTTCTATCCAAATTTGTTTTACCCCAGTAAAAGACTGAAGATACCATTTGTCTAACTAAAAAGATAGTTATAATCAGCTGATAATTTCAGCTTTTTAATTTCTTCCAAGTGTTTCATAAGCAATCTTCCTGGATGCTGTATGAAGCAACTTTGGGATTTGAGGACAATGATACTACACTAAATTACTACTTGAAAGTTAGGAAGATACATTGTTAGTTGACAAATATATCCTTTCTCTAAGTCTTGTGTTGAAGGTACAGTAAAGAACACAAATCTTGTATGATAACAGCAAGAAGAAATAAAATCTCATTAATAACATTCTTAAATCTATTGTCAATAATCTGAGAGATTAACTAGAAAAATAACTTTTTCATTCAATTTCCTTCTCAAGAAAGATAACCACGTAATAGGTTTTGTGTTTGCTTTACACTGTTCTGAATCCCTCTTCCTGTTCATGGTATCTAAGGTTAATTGAAACACAAAGAACTTACGGTTCTGTTTGGTTGGGTTTTTTTCTGGGACAGAGAGACATCCTTAAGTGTGTCCTGTGCATTTCAATAACAATATGCATTATTTTGACAGGAAAACTTCTCTTTCAAGTGTCAAAGATAACTGAATGCACAAAAAACCTTTCAATAAGGGAAGCCATTTGGAATTGTGGAGACCCAAAGCATTCCTTGCCCAATGGACTTAGCTTTTATTTAGGACAGTCATAAATAACTTTAAAATATTCCAGTGCGATAGGATGGAGCGGTGGATTAGGTCATTATGGAATTATAGCTCCCTTGCTTAATGATTTTACAAAATTGCCTGGCAGTCCAACAAAGGGAAGGAGCACAACGTGGTGAATGCAGGCTAATTAAACCAATAATTGCTTCTTGTTGTGTTCCCAGATAGTGTGCCCCTGATAATTTCAAATGAAGTCTTGAAGCTGGCTTCTTGAATGAAATGCTGTACTAGTTAAAGCTTCACTAACTCTCCATGTGCTTAGAAACTGGCCTACTTCTCAAGGTCCCTTGCATTGCTCAGCCAAATCTTGCCAGAGCATGTGAAGAGTACAGCAACAGCTTTCCTATATATCAGGTAACAAGGCCCTGAACTTCTGTGTTATCCCACCTGGCAATACTATATTGTGACTAGATTGCCCAATTTCCCTGAACAATTCTGAAATTAGAGGCTGCAAATGAAATGTTGGATGTTCAAAATTCTGCCTTCCCCCCCCCCCCCTCCTCCTTTTTTTTAAGACTTATATTCAAGTTTGCAACTCTTCTTATCTCAGGAATGCTAATCTAAACCTAAAGCAACTCCATCGAGTTTTATGAGGATTTTGGAGTTATTTCTGTGTCAAATGCAGATATGTGACTGTTGATGACAGCTGTGTTAACAACTTGGGAAATATTTCATTAAGTTCCCACGAATTTCAAGGTGAGTTTTGGAAGCTTTTAATGTTGAATTTAGAGAAAGAGTCTTGACCAGTTAATCAGCTAAAAGGACTGAAGATGAATTGTAAGTATGAACTCTGCTATGATATATACATGCTCATCGTGCAATCTCATGTCTGCAAATAAAAGCATGTTGTCTGCATTGGCTAAAAAAGACATTTTAGGTCGCATGTTCTGATGGAACACCTTTTGTAAAACAAGTTAAAATTTTATGAAACTAAAGTGAAGGATCCACTCCTTTATCTCAATACTATCTCATATTATATTACCTTTGCTAAGTGAGGTTTTCTCCATTGGTGCTTACGTATTTTTACTAAAACACTTGACTGCAATCTAATCCGTTCACAAACTTTTTTTTTTTGTTCTGAATAACCCTTCCATTGTCTGAGCAGAATGACAAAGGAAAACACAGGTAGGTTTTCAAAAGGGTTGCTGAACCATTTTCTTCAGGACCTTCAAAGTTATACAAAGTATCTGTTGCAGTTTTAGGAACTGAATTGATTCTGTCTCAGTGTACAAGGAAGGTGTAGAATATTAGACTAATCTGAGAAGTGCAATGAATGGTTTTGAATTTATGACTGCAGTTCAAGTATTACCCAAAATTATTTCTTGAGAAAATTTAACATGCAAGATAAATGCTGATTTGCTAGTACTTACTAGCTTATTTGCTAGTACTGATAACCTGCTGAAAATCACAGCTTCTGGAATTATGAACAGAGATGGAGTAGTCAGTCATTACTGTTACCTACCATGCCACAGAATGCATATAAGATGCATCCTCTGGAATCTGCTGTAATAGCTTAAAACTAAAAGTTGGAGTCTGGTAGATCACACAAGGTAAAATTCCCATTGGGATTCACAAAAAGTAGTGGAATTCAAATTTGGCAGCAGATATTGCCAAGAGTCACTTCTATATAATTCTTAGAGTAAATGTTCATGACTGAAATCCATGATTGCACAGTTCACAAAATGCGTCCCAGAATTTGTAGACTTGTAAATTGATAAGTATACACTTGGGAATTGTGGAACTGCATTTTTAGTTGGCTTTTTAACGAGACATAGATCCAATATATCTTAGTTGGCAGCAACTGGGCAATGAAAAGCACTACTGCTACGGAATGTTTTATTTCCATTTGCTCTGTGTCTTGTTAAGCTTTACTGATATAAAACCATCTGTTTAAAAAGCTGTAAAAAATAGACTGCCAAAACACATAAAAGCTAAGTGCAACCAAATAGTCTCAATATCTACTGGCTGATAATTCAGTGCAGTGTAAAAATGACTGAAGATGAAAGGGTAGATAGAGAGGAAGACAATTACTTAGGTTGTGATAAAGCTTAGTTTCCAAGTAAATGACTGTATTCTATGATTGACAGTAATCACTTGGTTTTACTTGAGCCAATATTTACTTAGGCTTTGATATCTTATCTTAAATTGTCTATAAGTAGCTTTAAATATTACATACAAGTATATTTTTTAATCTTCATGTATTTCATAGCTTGGGCTACACATGACCTAAATACAGTGTAACCCAGCAGTAATTTAAAGAGATAATACGTAAGTTGTAAGTAGGTACATCTAAGAGCAGTAATGTCACTCATCCCAGGACACTGAAGAGCTCAGGGCTTTGTTGGGCAAATTATCAAGTAACTGAACATTTACCATGATCCCAGAAATAAGCTGAAAAAATTATCATGTGTCAGCTACTTGTGAACAAAATTATTTTCAAATCACAATATTTGTGCCCAGGATCTTTTGAAGTAATACTGCCAAAATGAATGAGGTGCTTAAAACCTACTTGCTTTACTTCATGTGAGTATTTAAATGTCTCAAAAATGAAAAATTGGAACTGGCATAAAATTTTTCATAAGATCTAGTTGTTATTCCAAAAATGAGAAAAAGTGTTCTATTGTAGCTGCAAGATCTTAATGACAAATGCATTTTATTTCTGCAACCATTATGTAAACTAATGCACAATTGTTCATATAATTAATTTGTGCATATAGTGGATAAATATACTGAAGAAATTCTTTCCACTTGAAAAGATAATTTACTAATCAATTGACTTAGTTCTTGACAGTGATTGTTAAATTTTAGAATAATCTATAAGCAGTAAAGAACACAACACTGAGGAAGTACAGAACTTGATTTAGCAGTCTTGACTGTGAGCTCACCAATACGTAATACGTAACTATTTTGAGCTAAGGGTAAAATATACATTCTGATAATTCATATTCATAAATACTACGCTGCATTATTTTGCATAAAATACCTGTCAGGTCACATGTCTATAATTAAAATACTTACAAGGTGTGTACAAAATTGTGTGACACTACAGACATTTCATTAATAAAATCAAGAATTGATCAATAATGATGAAATCTCAAATAAGCCCTTCTTTGCTGTCCACAGGCATCACAGTTGTGCTGCTGGTGGTTAAAGGTGACAATATACCAACTAAGAGAGGAAACAAGAAGAGCAGTAAAAAAAAAAAAAGGGAAATCAAGGTGCAATCGTTGTCAGAAAATGCAGAGGAATCATTGTGTAAGTTGGAAAATTTTAATTTTATTGATAATTATGCTTAAAATAGTTTAAAGTTAAGAAAATAAATCCAATAAATCATGTATTCTGAATGCAGTATGTGATCTGTAAGGAAGATGAAAGCAAAAATAATGTATGAACAGTGGCAAGAAATGAAGATATACCTGCACACAGTTTTGGGATGTGCTTATTAAAGTATTGTATCTACTTGTGTCCATACGTCATGAAGCAATGGAGATTTTCAGATGAAAAGAGCAACATGAATGATTCAGTCTGGGAAATATGTTTTGTACTAAAAGATTGATCTATTGCATTTTTCTCAGAGAAAATCAAGTGACTTGACAGCCTATAACTACCTTTCTCAGACTTCTGACAGTAGCTTTCTTATTATTCAAATAGGAAAGACAGAACAAGATCTGGAGTCAGACTAAAAAGAAAGTGAAAAAAGTCAAGGTAATTATCCATTGAACATTTGGATGCTCATTTATAGGCAACAGGATTTAAAGATTTGTATGACTTTATATGGATATAAACCTTAATCATGTGCTTAATTTTTACTTTGAAGGATATACATTTTAAATACACATGCTTAAAGTCTTTAACAGTATATTGTATACCTTTAAAATATGGATTAGTGATTTTTACTCATTCCTGTTATATATTTTTTAAAATTACTCTCTTAAAATCAATGGATATACACACACTTGCTTTTTAGCAAGGCTTTAATATTTATTTGCATTTATTTTTAACAGTTAAATAGCAGATGGTTAGACTTAAAGCATCATTCCCCTGGGTATTTAAAATAGGCAAAGATATGAGAAGAAATGAAAGGGAGAAGAGCAAAACAGATGTTGTAAAGCTGCTGCTGATGGTGAGACATCAGAGGATACGCAGATGTCTCCCAGCTTCACCAATCAGCTCTGCAAAGGCATCAACCGCTTGTGAGAGTATACGATGGCATTTGTTTCTCTGAACAGGGATGAAATATTTGTTGAGGCTCTGAATGTAAATTGAAAGGTAATAAGCGAATTGTCCCTTTTTAATTCAGTCTTGAAACTACATTAAAAAAAGATAGCCACCTGTAGTTTCAAATATTGTTCCTGTCCATAAACAAAACTTGTTGCAGATTTCTTTGGAAACTGTTTCTTCTCAAACCTGACAGCAGTACTTGGGACTTGGAAGAGTTTTTTTAACCATACCGTAACTGATAACTAGCACATAGTAGCAGATATATATGACTTTTTAAAATACTAGATGACTGTGAGCATTTGGTAGACAGAGCTAACACAGCTCCTATTAATTCATACTTAGGATATAACTGTATGGCTAGGAATGAACAGGTGCTTATTTATGTTACTTACATGTATGTCTGGTAGTGTTTAAGCCATATCTTGACCTCAAAGTAATGTTTATACTAAGTCATACCCAAACTTCAGTAGAGTTTTCATTATGGGCACAGTCACATGTTACTGTAGCTTCAGGATAGCAAATGACCTCTTAGCCTAGAAGGGTGCCCAAAGCTGTCACGCTATCGTAAAACAGACTGGCCAATGTTTCATATTGCAACTGATAAAGTAGTATGCAAAGCAAGTTTTGCAGCATTCACTGTTAAATACCAAAATTCTCTCCTGTGATTCCAGGTTTTTTTTCTATGAGTGACCTCTCAAACCCATGCTCCACGTATACATAAATAGCTGACAGTTTTAGAAAGTCTTCTTCGAGAAAGGAGTTAGATTCACAAGGGAAGTGATTAGTTTTGCATTTGTCATCATAACTTCAATGACAATATTTTCCCTAGAATCTTGAACATGTTCTGCAGCCACCTCTTTTATCTCAGTAGGACCTCGTTTTTTCAAGTGTCTTTCACACTATCAAAGCAGAACGTGGTAAGTAGGAAGAGCGCAAAGGTTTATTTTCTCAGTGATCATAGAATCATAGAATGTTAGGGATTGGAAGGGACCTCGAAAGATCATCAAGTCCAATCCCCCTGCCAGAGCAGGAACGCCTAGATAATGCTACACAGGAACGTGTCCAGGCAGGTCTTGAATGTCTCCAGAGAAGGAGACTCCACAACCTCCCTGGGCAGCCTGTTCCAGTGTTCCGTCACCCTCACTGAGAAGAAGTTTATTCTCGAGTTTAAGCAGAACCTCTTATGTTCCAGTTTCAGCCCATTACTCCTTGTCCTATCAGTGGTTGTCACCGAGAAGAGCCTGGCTCCATCCTTGTGACACTCACCCTTGATATATTTGTAAACATTAATGAGGTCACCCCTCAGTCTCCTCTTCTCCAAACTAAAGAGCCCCAGCTCCCTCAGCCTTTCCTCATAAGGGAGATGCTCCACTCCCTTCATCATCCTAGCTGCCCTGTGCTGGACTCTCTCCAGCACTTCCCTGTCTTTCTTGAACTGAGGGGCCCAGAACTGGACACAATATTCCAGATGGGGTCTCACCAGGGCAGAGTAGAGGGGAAGGAGAACCTCTCTTGACCTACTAACCACCCCACTTCTAATACACCCCAGGATGCCATTGGCCTTCCTGGCCACAAGGGCACAGTGCTGGCTCATGGCCATCCTGCTGTCCACCAAGACTCCCAGGTCCCTTTCCCCTACACTGCTCTCTAATAAGTCATTCCCCAACTTATACTGGAACCCGAGGTTGTTCCTACCCAGATGCAAGACTCTACATTTACCCTTGTTATATTTCATTAAATTTTTCCCCGCCCAACCCTCCAGCCTGTCCAGGTCTCGCTGGATGGCAGCACAGCCTTCTGGTGTGTCAGCCACTCCTCCCAGCTTGGTGTCATCAGCAAACTTGCTGATAGTACTCTCTAGTCCCTCATCCAAGTCATCAATGAATATATTGAATAATACTGGTCCCAGTACCGACCCTTGAGGGACTCCACTGGATACAGGCCTCCAACCAGACTCCGCCCCATTGACCACAACTCTTTGGCTTCTTCCCCTTAGCCAGTTCACAGGCCACCTCCCTACCCGAGAGTCTAGACCACACTTCCTCAGTTTAGCAGCAAGGATGCTGTGGGAGACTGTGTCAAATGCTTTACTGAAGTCAAGGTAGACCACATCCACCACTCTGCCATCATCTATCCACCTTGTTTTATCCTCATAAAAGGCTATGAGGTTAGTCAAGCACGACTTCCCTTTGGTGAAGCCATGTTGACTGTCTGATGTCAGTAGTAATATCTTGGTTTTTCAAGGAAATTTTCTTTAATTTTAACAAACTAGAAGTTTAGTTTCAGTTTTTTGTTAGTTTTTTTACTTACTTTATGATTTTACTCTTTTAGTAGCAAAGTATTGACCAAAATTGATATCTTGTCACCTACACCTAGAATTTGCCACTAGAATATGACCAGCCATTGAGTAACTGAGCCATGTTAATTACTGATGTAGAATTCCACACATGTTGAATCATGCAGGTTTAACAGTGCTGTAACTCATTTGCTGAGATTGAGCTGAACTTTAGCTTAGCACAGTTTGTTTTATATGCAGGAGCTTATTATTTGCATCTCCAAACCATAAGGCCACAAATAATTGTTTGTTTTGAAGAAAAGCAAAAACCCTTTTTGCTTCACTTAATGAACGATAAATTAACAGGTCAGGGAGAAGTCTCGCACATTATATGACTGTAAAGGTGAACGGAGATCAAACCAAAGAAGAATCTGTCAGTTTCAGGCTCCATTCACTGAATACAGCCTGAAGATAAAGACTTGGTGAAAAAAACAGGGACCTTGGTTATGGCAATGTCATACTTGTACTTGGTCTAAATAAGGGCTAGTGAGTCTATAACTAGGCCAGTAAGGGCACACCTTGAATAAACCCTGGGACACAAAGGTGGTGTGGAAAGTGCTTTTCACCCTAGAGGAATCTTAGGTATTTACATCAGCCTGATGTGTGCCAGCCTTCCTCACTTTCTGAGCCCATGCAGCCGGGCCCGCACACACCCTGCCCACCCCATTTCTAGCCCCAAACACCTTAAGTTATAAAAAATTAAAACGGCCTTGATCACATAAGCCTGCACACTAAGAACCTTGTGGAAAATCATTCAAAAGACTCAGAAAGTGCCTCCTTAACCCAGGCACAGCTTCATCTGGCAATACACAGGACCTACTGTATTACATGTCATACACCTGAATATCGTCAGAGAATTGTTTTGGTTGGAAAAGACCATTAAGATCATCAAATCCCGCTGTTACCCAACAGAACTAGACCCACTGCTCAGCCATGGCCCTGGGGACTGCATACACACAGTTTTTAAATACACTGCAGAACACCCATTCAAGCGCTTACTCAGGCAGTTGGTTTCAGTCTGAAATAACTCTTTACACACAGTTTTTCCTAAACTTTAACCTAAACCTCTCCCAGTGTAACTGAAGATTCTCTTTTCTTTTCCTATTAGTTGCAGGTTATGAAAAGAGACCAAAGCACACCTTTTGATGATCTTCTATAACATAAATAAAGAAAACTGTGAACACAATTATTCAAACAAAAACACGTAATAAGAGAACACTGACCCGAGACAGCTCGGTGGGAACGCTCCGACGCCTCACACAGGCAAAAACCGTTACACGCACGAGACGAGTTAACGGCCCTCTGCCACAGACCCTTATATAGGCTGACCCGACTCACGATTGGCAATTCCCGTGCACGCTCGCGGCGCTGATTGGACAGCGGGACGCAGGCCCCGCCCCGCCGCCAGGTGCGCGGCCTCCCCGAAGGTTTAAGAAGCCCCGGCGGGGATGAGCGCCGCTGCAGTTCTCGGCGTCACCGCCAGGGGGCGCATCCGCGGGGCACAGCACCGGGCGCAGAAGAGCGAGGACGCCGCGGCGGGAGGAGGTGCGTGGCCTTGGAGGGGCTCAGAGGGAGGTTTCGGGGGGCCCGGGGGCCTCTGTGAGCGCTGGGGGTGTCTGGCTGCGGAGCGGGAGATCGCCTGTAGCGCCTGGGGCAGTCGGGACGCCTCTTGGGGCACTCTGGGGGCCTCTTCGTGCTGCTGGAGAGCCCCTGGCAGGGCCGGGGGCGGTTGGGCCCGGCCGCGGCTCTGGGGTGCAGTGGGTAAGGCCTGGTTGGGGTGTGCAGGGTGTCGGGGCTGGGGGGTCAGTAGAACCCACCTAACTGGCGCATTGGGGGCTGAGGGAGCAGCCCTGCAGGGCTCAGCTGGGCAGTGCGGGCCCCGCTGTGTACAGGAACCACCTACAGGTGGCTGCGAGTGACCGTCAGCTGTGACCCAGCTGCTGGGGAAGAAAAAAAGGGAGGACAAAAAAACAGGTAAAAAACCCACGGTAGTGGTGCAAAAGAAGCCAAATGCCCAGCACATACACACCCGACTGCCATGGGCAGCCGCTGGTGGGGAAAAGCCGGTGAAGCAGCACAAGTGACCCTGCAAAGCCCCTGTCTTGGAAAGAAAAAAGACCAGAAAGCCCCAAACCCCGCGAAAGAGCCACACCCAATAAAAAAGAAAAACAACACAAACTGACCTGCTGAACATCAGAAGAGGGAAAAGCACACCAAAACCCAGCCCCCGAGCCCCAGAAGCGCGGCAGGGCAGACGTGGCGGGGGCTGGGGGGCACCTTCCCGGGGCAGGGCCCGGCCGTGGTGCCCAGGCCCCGAGCAGGGCCCAGCGCCGCCGAGAAAAGCTCTGGCTGGAGCTTGCTGGGTTCCAGCCCGAGGCTCTGTCTCTCTCCGTACATCTGTCCACAGCTCCCTGGTACATCACAGGTGGCTGTGCTGCCGGGCACACACTGAGCTGCAGCAGCCCCTGCCCAGCCCTCCCCCCCCCCAGGGCACGGCCTTGGGTCCCAGCTCCCCGGCTGGGTAGGACCTGTGCGGGTTCAGCCCATTTCACAGAATTGCCTGGATTCGAAGGACCTTTAAGGTCACTGGGGCCAATAACTGACCTAACGCTGACAAGTCCTCGACTAAACCATGTCCCTAAGCACTACATCTACGAGGCTCCAGGGACAGGGACTCCACCACTGCCCTGGGCAACCTGTCCTAATGCCTGATCACCCTTTCAGTAGAGAAATTCTTTCCAATATCCAATTAAACCTCCCTTGGCACAACTTGAGGCCAGCTCCTCTGGTCCTATCACTTGTTACTTGGTTGAACAGACTGATCCCCACCTTGCTGCAACCTCCTTTCAGGTAGTTGTAGAGAGCGAGAAGGTCTCCCATCAGCCTCCTTCTCTCCAGACTACAACCCTAGGTCCCTCAGCCGCTCCTCAAAAGCCATGTGCTCTAGACCCTTCACCAGCTTCGTTGCTCTTCTCTGGACACACCCCAGCACCTCAATGTCCTTCTTGTAGTGAGGGGCCCAAAACTGAACACAGTGCTCGAGATGCTGCCTCACCAGTGCCTGGGACAGGGGTAAAAATCAGTTCCCTGCTGGCCACACTATTTGTGATACAGGTCAGGACGTCGTTGGCTGCCTTGGCCACCTGGGCACACTGCTGGCTCATGTTCAGCCTGTTGTGGCCAACACCCCCAGGTCGCTCTCTGCTGGACAGCTCTCCAGTCACTCCTCCCCAAGCCTGTAGCTACCAAGGGTTGTTGTAGCCAAAGGGGAGAACTCCTGGTGCAGCATCATCCCGCAAACACGCAGGACACGCTGTGGCAAAAGCTGTTTTTCACCCTTGCTAAAGCCTCAGTGTTCCTCCCACAGGGCCCATCCAGGACAAAAGGACCCTTGGGATTCCCTTTGGCGCTGTTTCTCCGTGGAGATGGGCTGGGCTTGCCCCACAGCCCGTGGCTGCCAGTCACTGGCTAATGACCATCGAGACAGGACTGGGGGGGTTCAGGAGTTTATTTGCAGGCTGGGCTGCCCACCATGGGGGGGTGTCTTCAACTCCCAGGGCAGGGGGAAGGCTGCCCAGGAGCAGACGGCCGTCCTGTGCGTCCCTTGCTCGTATGTTCTGTCTGGAAGTGCCCGTTACTACTCACAGCCAGGGAGAAGACCTTGGGCTACCTGGTCAGCCTGTCCCAGCCTGCCTGTCCCTGTGCACTAGGTCTCCCAGGAAATAAAAAAGAGGGCAACTTTGAGGTGCTGCTTTAGGTTTTGATTTTCTTTTTTTTTTTTTTTTCTTAAATGCTGTTACTGAAACTTGTTTGAGTTTCTACATGAGGAGTCTTGACTCGCAGGGCAGCTCTCGGTCTCTGCCAGCTTCTCGTTCCTTCCAGCAGAGCAGCAGTGGTCCGGGACAAGCTGAGCAGAGGAAGGTCTGTGTGTCACTCCTCTCAGGGTCTGTTGAGATGGTTAAGAAACTGGGTATCAGTACCAGAACCTGAGATCCTCTTGCAGCTTTTTGAGGGTGATCATAGTGTAGAAGTCTTGGTATTTGGGTGCAGGACTTGTGCACCTCAAAACACACAAAAAATAATTAATTTATTTAAATGAACTATTAGAATTTTGATTTCATGAATACCCACGCAATCTTAATGTCCAATACAAGCAGTCATCCTAAAAGGTAGGAAAGGAGCAGCTGTGACTCTTCCCTACAGAGAAGAATCACTGTTCTTGTACACATGTGTACATTTGGATTGATCACCTGCCAAATTTCAAAGGGGTTTTGCACTTCCTTTATAGAGATAAACAAGGGCAAATGTAACCAGCTAAATCTTGTATGTTGTACCCAGAACAAACAGCACAAACCCCTGTCAGATTAATACCAAGTGACAAAGAGAAAGGGCTGTTCCTCATCCCCAAGTGCCACTTGTGGTCAACTCCAAGTGCTGTCAGTGTCCCTGGGTGTTTTTTGGCTTAGACGGTGAAGGAAACAGGCCTGGCAAGACCCCGAGAAGCCCCCTCAGGGACTGAGCAATCCATGTGTCTCAATGAAATGCACATATCAGTGTGGGATGAAAAAAAAGGGCAAATCTGCTCCCTCCTTTTATTTTTTTTTTTAGTAAATGTTATGTGCTGTGCAGATTCCTGTAAGCAAAAGAGAAGAAATCTCTCTCAAAGCAGCCTGGAAATCATCATCTCTATAAAAGGAAAGAACATGCATCATGAATAGGGATGGGGATTTCTCTTCCACCTCAGCAGCTATCTGGTCCTAAGACTAAATCTTCTGAGAGCCTGAACTACAAGAAAACAGGAAGAGCAGGTATTTCTGTGGGCAAGCAGATGGTGACTTACTTGCCTGAACAGCATTGTCTTCCTGCACAGGATCTGTCACATACCGCTGGTTTCCCAGCTTTGGGGATCGCTCTCCTGCCTGCTTCTATCCCTCTGTCGCCGCTCTGGCTGTCTGTCCCTGCTCCAACAGCCCTAAGGGGACACTTTGCCCAGAAGCGGACACGTAACAGGCATTACCTGACTCAACAGACAGACAGCAGCTCTGCCATGAGCACTCCCTTATCTTAGTGGCTTCTGAACTGGGATACTTCCATATCAAATTTGAAATAGAGACCTCCCCCCTTTTTGCTGCAATTCATAAGGTCCTGTTCATGCGAGATTTGCCATGGGAGATGCCTAACCTTGGGCATTGCTTCAGAGAATTAGAAAATACCCATGCGAGTAATACATGAAAGTGTGAAGGCCCTGGAAGAAACCAGACTGTTTTGCACCATGTTAATATCCATTTGCCTAAGCCTGAACTTCTCATGTATTTTAAACGCTCTTTTATTTTGAATAGCGGTGGTTGGCATCTTCCTAAGAGACTGGTTAAAGCTGCTGGAATCTCTGCATTAGGTACAATTCAAATGATGACAGGCCCAGATTGTCTTTTCAAAGATAACTCTTAAGGAGTTAACACCCAAATTCCAAAACATGAAAAACTCCTGCTTGTGTCACAGAATTTTTGAAGCAGTATTTGAACAAGCTCTCATCTGGCGAGAGGCTGAAGTTGCAAAAACAGCTGGAGCAGCAGTTTGCCATGGCGCCAGAGGCAAAGCCCACCGTTGGTATTGGCAGCAGAGGCAAAGGCCTCTGGCCATACGGCCCCACACCAGGCGGCTCCCGCAGAGCTGGGAACGCTCCATACGCCTGCGGCACCGCCACTCGCAGCAGCAGACCTCCCATTTCTGGGGGAATCGGAGGTGGTGTCACAGGTCAGGGCTGGGCCGGCTTTGCCTCTCTGCAGCCTCCAGGCACAGTGTGGGTTTCTCTCTATTGTTGGCTTAAAAACCCAAAGTTCCTCGTGACTCACTGGTTCCGCATCCCTGCCCACAGCACATGCATCCCCAGCTACCCCTCCATGTCACATCACCTTGAGGTCATGGGAAAGTTGTGACTTCAGGTAAACGCCAGCTCCAGATGCCAGCTGGTCCTTGTCAACTGAGAAACACAGCAACTCCATCAAAGAGTGCATTTTAGAGTGGATGGTCTCAACACTTATTCAAGAGAGATGGACCAGGAAGAGCCTCAAACTCTTAAAAATATGCCCCTGTACCAAAATAACATGGGTGAAGCAGGAATTTTTTGGTTTTAGTGTCTGGTGCAGACCTGAAATCCACTCATCAGCCCAGAAAACATTTCTAGGCAAAGGACAGAGGAGCAGCTGCCTCCTGTCCGACTGGCACAGGATCCCCCAGACACCCTTTCTCAGGAAGCAACGCCCAAATGTTACATGTCCTTGGCAAGAGGGTTGGAGCTGCTACCTGGACACACACATGTGTACCAGGAAGTCTTTGGATCACTGGGAATGCACTCCTTCCTTTCCCCAGCTTCTCTGCAACCCACACTCCCCGGGGGTAAAAGCAGAACCTCTTTTTCTAAAAATCAAGTGAAACATTTTGTACAAACCAGCTTTTTTTCCAAGATGGTGAAGGTCATGCCTGGCATGTATGTGGCCCTTCATTTTGCAAAATTTCTTTAAAAATTAAAAAACACAGACCCTCCCAGATGAATCAAACCAGAGAAAGATTTCATTGTTACATATTTTATTGTTACATGCTCCCCAATACAACAAGCAGTACCAGTAGTGTACATTTTATGGAAAGAGAAAGTGGCTCAGTAGAAGAGAAATCAAAAAGGTTCAAGGATTATCTACACCCACATGGCATCTAAAGACACAAAGAAAAAATAATTTGACTTTGGGGGAACCTCTGTTTGAGATTCAGGGACTGCCTGTCTAATCCTCATTTTTTTGACCTTCCAAAGCCTCAACCTGAAGAGAATCTAAATACATAAAAATACATTTAAATACATTAAAAGATGTTGTGAGGTAGATCTATCAGAATTAACTGTTTAGCATATAACTGCATACATATACAAGAGTATTAATAGATATTAACAGGATTTCTGATATTATTTAATAGATTTCACATATTTAGTGAAATTTAATGAATTTAACAGATTTAGTAGTATTTTTCATGAATAGACTAAAAACGTTCTTTCAAAGAGGCATCTTTGCCTCTTTGTGCCACAGTGTAAGATGGTGTCAGTGGCAGCAAAATGTGGGCATTTGCAAGACCAAATACTTGGTCTCTTAGTTTCAGACACATCTGTCTTAACTTGAGCACAGCAAGAACACGGCGTATTTTCCAGGCACGTTGTTGACATCCTCTCCTCATGTCAATGACTGATCATCTGCCGCGGTTCTCTCCATCACAGGGATGGTCTCTGTGCAATGACACTTTTAAGACACATCGGAGTCCTGGACAATCCTGGCATGTGACTGACTGACCAGGATGAGCGCAAATGGGATCCAGGCAGGAGGCTTTATTCTTTGTTGCTACAGGCCTTGGAATCCCACTGTGCTACTGGAATCATTAACAAACGTCACCTGAAAGGTACAGGCTTGCTCTAACTGCATCCCACTTATATAACTTACTCTTCAGCTTGTCTTTCAGTACAGCAATCCTATGAGGTAAAGAAACTGCTTTAGTACCAGAAATAATTTAAATGAAGGAAAAGATCTGGGGCAGAGGAATAAAAGAAATGGTGCCTGTTACTCAGAGTGTTTTGGTTTCTCTACTCTTCCAAGAAACACACTTACAATGAGCGGAGGGAAGGAGAGTTTGTGGCCACAGCTAGTAGGAAACACAGCTACATCCATCATTTGTATGAATCTCTTTGCAAAGATATTAAAAAGAGAGAAAGCTATGACATATCTAGTTAGAATGCAGTAAGCCGATATGTAATCCCAAATACCCCTTTTAATCAGAAAAACAAACAAACCAACAAACCTCTTGCTCTTTATACTGGAACTAACCCTAAGAAGTGATCCCATCCCTAGGTGAAGAAGTGTCAAGGCTTAGGGCTGGGCAGGCCACTAGATGAGTGACAGATGCTCTCTATTAACCCCTCCCACAGAAAAAGGACAAGGGAATAAGGCAGAGAAAGAAAACCAAAACTCCTTTAATGAAACAAGAGTAGTACAAAGGAGAAAATAATGCAATACATACAAATATTTATGAAACCCACATCTCAACCCCCCCCCCCCCCCCCGAGTGCCATCGGTCAGCACTGGCTGTGGTGATGGACTCAGCAGCACATGGGAACCAGATCCAGGAGCTGGATTCAGGAACTTGTGGTTTCGTCTCGGATGCAGAAGGACAGACAGAGGCCTCCTTGGACACTGGCCAGGCAAGAAGAGGGCTTGGCCCTTGTGATCCCTCAGCTTTACACCAAATGTGAGGTATCTGCAATGGAATACTGTGTTGGTCAGGCTGGGGTTACAGGTCCTGTGCGCTCCTCACCACAGGAGCGATGTCAGGCACCATCACTTCTAGAAGCAGACGCCATCTTCAGAGATGTGCAATCCCGCAGAAGAGACTCAGCTGAAATGTAAAATCACAGAAGAGACTGGGTTCTGTTCTAGCTCAGACCAGGACAATCAGCTAGAAACCTTTTTTTACTTTTCTTCAAAAGCTGACAATGCACAGAATATAGCTTTAAACATTCATGTGACTGATCCTCTTCTAATGTTCTCTCATTAAACTGTACATTAAGATAATAAAAAGACCACGTACCTTCGATAAAACACGGTATGCTTTGTGATTATTTTTATACATAATGGCAGAATTCTTTGGAGAACGGTAAAAATGACTTAAAAGCTCTAGGCTGAAAGTAAATCCATCGGATGTCGCTCTTTCAGAAGCCGTCCTTTCCTCTGCTATTGTTAATGCTGTTGTTTTGAGCAGAATAGTTCGTGTGGTTCTGAGGGCTACCCAAAAAAGACCCGAAAATGGAGGTTCAGTAGCTGAGCAAAAATATTTGACCACAGAGAAAAAAACCCAACAAAGGTATTAAATGTTAGGATGCAAATGCCTCTGCTCCCGTATACATGAGAAAGCTAAATAGAGTTTTCAGATAACCTGTAAAATCTTAATAGCTGCAGAGGTATTCAGAGATGGTTCAACACAGGCAGCTGCAAACCTTTGCCAGTTACATTGGGGTGAACACCCTCCAGGGCCTTGTATCCCCTGAGACTTTACAGGAAAAAGGCTGAAGCATGGTAATTCTCTTCCTAGGAACAAACCTTACTTTGGCCAGGGAGTAGGATCCTGAGTGTGTTCAGCGGCTCACGCTACAGCTGCAAGCAAGAATGACTCTGTCCAGCTGTGCATCACCACGCTTGGCAATATAGACAGAAACCAGTTCCTTCTCCGTGTTGCTTTCGGTGAGAAAAAGGCATCAGGTCTCTGGAACTGTGTGAAGAGCAGAGACCGGTCAATCAACGTTTTCTTCTTCTTCCTTCAGCTAAAAGGGTTCACTCTCAAACAATACGTCTATATTGGATACGCACTGATGAGAATTTGTTGATGAGAACATAAACAGAAAAAGGACTTGCTTTCCAGTGAAACCCTCAGAGATAGAATTAAACCAAATAAAATTATTAATTTTGAAATCAGCTTTCATGTTCCATAAGAAACTTGGCTAAAGCTTTTATAAGAAGCTGTGAAACTGAGGCTCAAAATTGTACACCCATTATTGATGATACCTACCCTGAAGGCAGAGGTGTTTCTGTGGTCCCCGAGAACTGACTGTGAAGAAGTGGCAGCAAGGGCACAAACCACAATGTGAGCAATTAACTAGAGACTTCCAGAATCTGGTATTTGCTGGCTTGCTTGCTTCGTGTTCTCTAAATGCTGCTGATCTCCCATACCAGTTGGTTCTGAGGTACATCTCTGCCACCTCACCAACGGACTTTGGCATTGCATCTTAAATGAGAAAGATTGAAGCACAGAGTTAAGATGAATGGTTTATAGGACAATAAAGAAAACTTAGCTGAGTGAATAACATTTTTACATCCCGAGTTCTAGTATAAATATTGCTTCCCTTACAATTCTTACTCAGCTGTGAAGTGCAGTAGAAATAAATAATTTAACAAGTATTCTTACTGAGAAGGTGGTTTGATGTCTGTTGAGAAGTCTGGGCTATAATACTGCAGATCGGATTTATAGACAACACGTTATCTAATAAAAACTTATTACCAGAGTGACAGGATCAGAAGGAGGAGAAGGGGTCATTTCTCATAAGGAAGTGACGCATTACTGATTCTAGCTACATAAAAAAATAATTTAGTAGTTTTCTGGTCCATGATCCAGATTCTGACAAGCATTCTCCACCACTGTAGCCAAAAGCTCTTTGAAAACAAACTAGAAAGGATCGACACTACAGGAAAATTAAATCGCCCTAACACAAATTATACAGTTGTGTCTTTAACAATGCTCAGCATTCTAAGTTTGAAAGAGTCTGCACCCAGAAGCTGGAAAGGTATTGCCTACATCTCACAGGCCAGCAACTATAAGAATTAGTAATGGCGGCAGCCCTGAAATGGTATTTGTAGTAAGAACAAACAGAACGAAAAAACGTAACGGGATTTTATGTAAGATTTAATTAAAAAACCCTACAACAACATCAAAATCCAACTAAATCTACTGCAGTCAGAAAGGTTAGGAATATTAGAAAAATTAGACTATCATCCAGCTATTCCATGTAAATGAATGCTCGTTCTTAAGGATGTTCCGTAAACACTTGTACCCTTCAGTACTGTTCTTCAATTAAATTTGGACAGAACACATCAGAAAAAGGTCTTATGAAAACGAAATCCACAGCAAAAAGTGAGGCTTGTTAGCTGACCTGATCTAGTGGATGCAATCACACTTGAACAAATGAGATCTACAACACGTAGTAGCTTGCCAAACAAAAGAACATTGGTGAGCAAAGTCTTTCCAATACTTTCCTAGTGCTAAGAGGATGCGGATGGACTCTCACAGTATTTCATCTCCGATGATATCCAAGATGACCCAAGATTATGATTCTAACAGAAACTGGTGAAGTTCAGCACATAAGCTCTACCTTGCACCACTCCCTCCCACATCTGAGTAGAACTTGCAATTTCTGCAGCTCTGGTTATGGGTTATTTTTTTTATATCTAGATTCAAGTTTGCAGTCTGTGCAGTTGTTCCATAGAACATGAGATTCCTCCCAGCTAATATTCTGATCAGGTTCTGAAGATGACACTTTCTATGTCAAGCTACATAGTTTGTCTTGCTCTGCATTCAGCAAATCCGTAACTGTGTCAAATACAGTCATAATACTTTTATCTCCTAATCACAAACATTTCACAAACTGGAGATTTCCTTGTCAGGAAAATAGTGGTCTTGAAACTTGGAACTCCACAAGTCAAAATGAGGGGAAAAAAAAGTTAATATTGAATTTTGATAGTTATGTCCTAGGTCCTCAGTTTCATGGTGACTCATGGACTAGACTGAGCTGTGAACCAATGTCAGCAAATTCAAAAGCACCTTGTGGGAATGACAGATGGTGAATACACCTTCATTTTCTTGGCACTCTCCTGGCATTAAACCAGACAGAGACATTTGCAAAAAGTGCATGGTAAATCTTTGAAAGGTCAGGCCTTCTCACCACTTCTGTGTGACTCTGAATCTGTAGGCATACCGATATTTCAAACACATCTTTTGGGTTTCAATTTCTACTTGCAACACCGTATCTAACACTTCCATGTAAAATCTTTACCTGCTTCCTTTCCCTTCAAGTACAGACCACTAGTGTCAAGTACAGTTTTCAGTTTTGTTTTGCAGTAAAATTACTTCAGGGCTGTCACAAAGCCCAGCTGGTTGCCCAGTGAGGCTGTGAAGTTTTCCGCACATCTATCCTGGAGACTTTTCAAGATCCTTAGAACCCTAAGGAACCCGGTGTGATCTCAGGGTTGATCCTGCTGTGAGCAGTAGACTGAAGCAGAGACTTCCTGAGGTCGTTTTGCACCAGAATTATCCTGTGGTCACTGCCTCACGCAGTAACTCTGTGGTGCGAGGAGTGCAGGAGTTCTACCCAGTAACTGCAAGTCTGATCTTGATTCTGATGTCATGGCTTCCTGACGTAACACAGCCAAACCAAACTATCAAATGTGTTTTCTGCTTTTACCTCCTTATTTTATCAGAACTTTGCCAGCTCCAGCCTTTCCAAATTAATATTGCCATTTAAAAGAGTATTTTAAATTGGATGTCAGATTTTCTGAGACCTGGACCTCAAGTGTTTTTGTTCTTAGTTTGCTCGTAACTCCACTTTCTTCCTATTTTATGGGACCATTTTCCTCAACAGCAAGGAAAACAGTGCCTGTGAAGCCACTACCATTTTGCCACAACCTCAATGCCATAATATTGCTTTTCTGTAAAGGTGCGTTCTCTAGCACTTCTTGCCAGATGACTTAGTTTCAGATGGGTTAGGCTTTTCTTCTTATCCTGTTTCTCCAAGATAACCAAGACACTTTCAGGAACAAAATAATGTATCCACTGTTATTTCGTTTTGCATAATTACTGCCTCCTTCATCAAACTCAGAGATAAGAGCTGTTTAGGTTGTCTACGACAATTATGAACACCATGAAGTCACAGCCCTTAGGCACAAAGTAAGTACACTTCTTAACTAACGTAACTCCTTAACTCCTCAGTTCAGCCCAGGAAAGTTTCCTCCGTAGTTGAAAAACCACCAACAAATTTATTCTGATAATCACAAGCAGCACATTCAATTTTTAAGTATATGTGCTCTGTATTGTTATTGCACTACAACATTAACGGCACAACATCTGAAGGTCTCACAATATTCCTATTCACATAGGTCTGAATACAGCCTATTTTCACAAATAATTTTGCATATATATTCCCAGGCTACTGCTGAATAGTAGCAAAAATTTAATCGGTGAAGTTGTATCCAGTGCTTTGCCAGTTCTGACATTTTCTCCCAGTCAGCTGGTAGATGGTGGTATGTGCTAGTTCCTTCAGAAGTAGAAAGAGAGAATAAACTCCTTTCCTTTCTTCAAATTCAGCTGGTGAGATATAGGAACAAGGGAGATTAAACCAATGTAAAATCCACCGATTATATTAATGAGAAGCAAATAAACAGTATTAGCACTAGACACCAGTAACCCCTGTTTCAAAGAAAAACAAAACAATACTGCTAACTTCAAACACAGAGCTTGGATGCACCAACTGGTGGTGTCACTGTAGCTCAAGACTGAAAAACATTGAAGGAAAATAAGAGCTACAGAGATTCGTTTATTAACCATTAGGTGACTTGAATGTCTTAATTTCAATTTAGGCAGCAGAAGCAGATGCCAAGTCTGTATGAAAAGATAAGTTCCAGAGTTAGAACTGAAGGTAATGTTCAGGTTTGGAAAGACTAGGGTTGCATAGCCTGAACCGTTGCTAAATCCTATCAAGTTGGTGGAGCAAAGCTGACAGCTGACATGGGGAGATAAATGTGCCTTAGTTTTAATTTGTAGTTTAGTTCTTACTCCTCCGCCTCAACGAAGGCTGGGTTTGGGATTGGATTCTGCAAAAGCAAGGAATGAAATTAGTGCTGTAGTTAGCAAGCGCTATAGAAGAGAATTGAAAGCTCGTATAAGTAGCCCTGAGTACCCAATTTTTCATTTCCAGGCTTCAGCAGATTCCTGATCTTCGGTAAACTTTAACAGTAGAATTGGAATTAGTTTGTAAGGCAATACGGCTGAAAAACTGTTATTGATCAATTTTTCCAGGGCTGTAATGACGAACAGAGTGCTACCATGTGGAAATACAGAAACCTTAATTCAGGAGCATCAGTCTCCTTCCAAGCGCACGAGTACAGTCTCTCTTCAAAATGAAGTTAAGCACAGTTTGGGAAGGCACAGATGCCAGAATTTTGGTTTGTCAAGCCAACAGAAGTCAACTACTGACAGGTGAGAAGCGACCGTACAGCTGCACGGAGTATCAGTACCCAGGGCAGCTGTACCAAAAGGCACCGAAAGAACCACTTTCACTGTCTTTGAAATTCCTGCCCACCTTCCTCATCTGGGATTGCCAAATGGCCTGAAAACACGGCTCACACTAGTGAGGCCTGGAGAGATTTACTACCGTTACAAATGCTGCTCCGATAATATCTTTGGTGATTTGGGGACAATTTATGTTCATCTTAAGTAGGACTGTTCTCATCATTGTGAAGCAACTGGTCAAAAGCTCCAGCTGCTGGAAGATGCCTTCGGGTAGGCTCTTTTTTTTGGTCTCTTTTTATTGCTTGCAATTCCAAGCATGAGAAAGGACTAAGTCTGAAGCCAGATTTGCAACATGAGATTTCTCGGTGAGTACCATTTGCCCTCTTACCTCCTTAAGCGCCTGTTTTGTTTGCTTCCTCAGTAATTCTTCCCCACAACACTGAAGGGGTCAGCGAGTGAGGGGACTGAAAGGGTACGCTACATTTCGTCGGTTTTTCTAAGTGAGAAAGACAATTACAAAACCACTTTTATCTGTGGGTCCTAAGGGCTACAAAGACAGAGTAGGATAGAATCCTTCTACCCACTCACTGCATTAAACAAATAAAACTACAAAGAAATAAATGAAGTGCTAATCAAGAACACAACTTGAGTTTGTTACTAACAGCATTAAAGGTAGTATCAGTTTGTTATTCACAGCATTAAAGGTGATACAAGTATTCCTATTAAACTGAAAAATTAATACTAACAAGGAGTAGAAAGCATAATTCCACCTTCCTTCTTTTTTCTATTTTTTTCTTTTCCCTTTTTACCAATCTGAAAAGTCATAAAATCTTAACTATCAACTGTTAGAATCCCATACTGAATACCACAACTGCCAGATGTTTAAGGTCTCTGAAAGAGGTGGTAAAACCATTAGTGGCTGCTAAGCACAATGATCTGGAATGCAATTCCTCAGGAAACTACTAATGCCATTGATGGGACATGTGAGGCAAGAATCATTCTACTCTGCTCTGCTCCTTCTGTATTTGCTCATTGGATGCTGCTGAAGAGGTATTAGGAGAGATGAGCCTACAGTCCTAACCAATATAGTGGTTATTTTGTTCTTAAAACCCAAAATGTGTGCCCAAGATGCGCCATAACCACTACATTTTCTGCTGCATCTAGGATGTTGATAAAAAAGTGCAGATGGTGGTAAGATAACATGGAAATACATCATTTCGTAAGTGTGTGACTCGTCAGAGCGTGCCAAAGAAAATAATGATTCTGAAAATCCCTACGCTCAAACAGGAATGAAGAATGTGAAAAATAATTGGATATGCTGACATGTACCTGTTTTGGAGCTCCAGATGCTAGTTCTGTGATCTGCAGAGAAGGGTCTATATCAGCATCTGCAGAGAGACAAAGAAGCTGTTCTACTACACTGAATGCTGGTTAAAACAGCCTGACAATTGACAACAGCTGAAAAGGAAACTGCTAAACCAGCAAATATAGCACATTCGGGAGTCATGAGCAAACCTGAAAGGAACAGGAAATAAAAATTTGTTTTCATAGCTCTTGGTACAATCTGTCCTAAGTAAGAAAACGATAGAATGCTTTGGGTTGGAAGGGACCTTTAAAGGTCATCTAGTCCAACCCCCCTGCAGTGAGACTGGACGTCTTGAATTCAATCAGGTTGCTCAGAGCCCTGTCCAACCTGACCATGAATGTTTCCAGGGATGGGGCTTCTACCACCTTTCTGGGCAACCTGTTCCAGTGTTTGACCACCCTACGAGGGTGTAAAAAAAATTTCTTTCTTACATCCCATCTAAATCTACCCTCTTTTAGTTTAAAACCATTAACTCCCGTTCTATCACAACGCGCCCTACTAAAAAGTATGTCCCCATCTGTCTTATAAGCCCCCTTTAAATACCAGACTTCTACAGCTTGCTAACGCAAAGACAGCTTAACACAACTCAGTAGCTGGAAGCTGAAGCCAGCAAATTCAGACTAACCATTACGAAAAAAGTATCAGAAAAAGTCATTCACCTTCTACCTCTCAGTATCGTCGAATGAAAACAACACATCTGTCTAAAATATACATTTAATCAAACACAAGCTGTTTATTGCAGCAGGGCCTGAATACACTGGTGAAAGCACTGTTGGCAACACATGTAACATCAAAATACATACTCACAGGTCAAGCTTGGTCTTCGTATTTTATACACCTAGCTTCAGCAACAGTGTGTACATAACACTAAACACTTTTTTGTTTCAATTTCTTTGTCATGCAATGTTTTCTCAATCACATCAATCCTTGCTCTTGGAAACATTTACAAAGAGAGACCCCCTGTAGTGATAGGGTTCTGATATACCACTCCTTACTGTTAACATCCTGAAAACTATATATAACCGTTTTACACTTCAAATTACTCAATTTACCTGAGATTCTTTTTTTTTTCTTCTGCCAACTACGCATTCTGCAACTTTGTCATTTGTGTACAAGAATACAACTTAAGGTTTCTTTTTAACAGTTTTCTATGCAAGAGATTTCATTTGTTTCTTGTTCAGTTTGATACTTCTATTACTTTCCACCCTCGGAAGGAGTTACAGCATGTTCAAACCATTATAATTCTTTCTCCACGACTCACAGTTCACCCTGTAATTCTCTTCCAAATTATACGATGTGTAAAATACATACTCAACAAAATGTGTGAATATTCTCAGCCGTATTACAAACCAATCTAACGTCTTTGGTATTTCTTTCTCAATACCAAATGTATTATGCTCAAAAATTCCTTGAGACTCTTACAATGACTCTGAACAAGGCAACAATTTTCCCTCTTACTTATACTTATTTATTCAAACATGAATGCATAAACTTCTTGCAGGCTGTCCTCCTGCACAGTGCTAAGTTTGGCACACCGGAGATGTGAACCATCTGACTCGTGCAGCTACTATGCAAAACTCTGATTTATTTCTTTGAAAGCTTAACAGTTTTAGGTTGGTGAACCTCAATTAATTTATTATTATTTAAAAAAAACCCACTCAAACCCACAAGCCTTAAAAATACCTCTGTATTTCATGCTCACACCACGTAACATTAACAATAAAAGCTCAGCCATGCTGCTGGTCAGTCGACATCTTTCTCCAACTGCCACTCCTGCCCACCAGCCCAACTGCAGGCACATCCCGAACCTGCGAACTGCGGAGTGGAAAGAGAGAAGCACAGCACAACGCTTATAAAACAAATGCTGTATGAACTCAAGTTCATCAAATAGTTCACTGCAGAGTTGCTACTTAAAAGCAACAAAACTGGTCAACTGCAAACACCGAGTCTTGTGACCTTAATTTCATGAAAGCTCGTTACA
Source organism: Trogon surrucura (assembly GCA_020746105.1). NCBI lineage: Eukaryota > Metazoa > Chordata > Aves > Trogoniformes > Trogonidae > Trogon > Trogon surrucura. The sequence continues at coordinate 9,744,123 of CM036620.1, read as the reverse complement.
TGAGCGGGCCCTTGAAGCCAGCAAGACTACTTGCGGAGCAAAGTGACAGTGAAAGAATGGGGAATGTGAGTACTTGACAGCTAAATTAGAATGACGGTATCACAAATACTTCCCGTGCTGATAAAGGAGTTCTGTATGTGCAGAAGTTGTGGCTGCCTCATCCCTGGAAGTGTTGAAGGCTGGGTTGGACGGGGCTTTGAACGACCTGGTCTAGTGGGAGGTGTCCCTGCCCATGGCAGGGGGGCTGGAACTAGATGGTCTTTAAGGTCCCTTCCAACTCAAGCCTTGCTGATACTCTACATGAGCGTGAGCTTCAGAAGAAAGAGGCTACCGGCAACTGAGCCAATGAGCCTGTGCTCTGTTTTACTTTCCTTTGTGCAGGTGACTTCCTAATTTTCTGAATCCACATCATTTACACAATGGTTACCAGCTTGCTTCTCAGACACGCATGCCTAAATATGTAACAGTTCTGTCACTACTGGTGTCAGTGTTCTGTGATATCTGTAATGACCGAAACATGCTGAATAAAATGAGTAAGTTGTAACTCATGATTTGGTGAAACTCCTTTTTTGCTCTTCATGTCTGTATTAATAGTGACAATTTTCCTCATCTTTAAAATTATTAACTCCTTTCTCAAATTTATTTACACTGCAGTTTCTAATTGAAAATAATAATTTTCTTTCGTGTTTCAGTCATAGAAGTTATGATTGTCAAGTTTGTCGAAAACGAACTATAACGTATTTATATTTGTGTAAGATATGTTAAGTCTTACTTCAGTCTTCTGGCATTTGAATGACTGAAACCAAGCTGCCTAAATACTAATGAAGAGCTGGCAAAACCAGTATGGTATAAAATAAAAACAGAAAAAAAAAAAAATCAAGACAAGTTTAAAGTTAAGTGAAAACCTGTAAGTTGACTTAATTCTGATTTAGCTTACACATGTGCATAAAGATTAACATGTTTACTCCAGTAACTCTCTAAATACACTAGGAAAAAGTAAATCTTTCCCAGAACGAGAGCCAACATTACCCAAATTACAAACATATTTTTCTCTCACAGTATGCTAAAAAATTTAGATTTGTCATAACTGAGTCTATTATCTGGTCTCCTGCCATTTAACAGATGAAGGACCCACACAAAAATATTAAATTGGTTAAAAACCAGCTGCAGAAAATGCAATAATCACCAGAGATGAGCAGCCATGAATTCTGAAAACTGAAAGCCATTTTTTTACATCGATAGGGAAAGAAGCGCCACCTATTACATAAGAACATTTCTTAATATGGAAGATTCTATTTTGTATATACAGTATGCACAAAGTCGAACCCCTGTTATATTACAAAAGCTAGAATGCAACAAACAGCTTCTTCTTCATCATATGTCAATATGTAATTTACTATCCTGAAGACTGGAAAGTAGATTTCCCTAACTCCTATTACTAAAACTGACTTCCACAAAACCATTATTAAGATCACTATGTTATCTTAATATGCTACAGTGGCCACAATTTTAGTGGAAGAAAGAAGATTAAAGAAGGATTTTGTTCCCATTCACTATATAGCTAAATCCCTCAACTAATGATTAGTCATAAAAGCTGCAGTCCATTAGCTAAACACCACAACAAGGGGCTACCATCTTGATTATATAACATTCTTTGAATGGTTGACTATAGGAATTTAGCATTTTAAGCTGATGGAGGAACACTCACTGTTTGCCAACTTCTAACTCATTAAACAGCATTGTTTTTACAACAGCAAAATAACTGAGTTTCTAGAACCCCTTTTCTAATTCTACAGCCAGTATTGGAACTTGCTATAATGTTTCTGCTGTTTTCCAACCAATTAAATAGCAAGAGGTTTTGAAAAATTCCTATGTTTATGAGTTTCCAGAATGTTTTTGAAATACTGACACAACTGGAAGACAGAAATCAAGTTCATTAGAAAAAATATCTTTGTGTACTATTAACATCACTTTTAAACAAAAGAAAAATGTTTTGAGATGGTGGTGGTGGCTACTGAACTTACGCAGATCTGTCCTGCCACTCCAGAGAGATATAAAATGATTTTCTGTAACTATATTGAGAGGCAGACATAACTGAAGTCATCATTCATTCATTATTTAGACAAAACATTTTCCGAACTTCGTTAGTACGTGCAGAAGCACCACGCAATCCACTTCTTTGACTGCAAAAGTAAGAGCAACCAGGCATGTGGTAGCATTTCTAAAAGGCAAAGGGGACACTGCCACTGCCATTGGACCGCTGAGATCATCTCTGTAAATGGTGTTTGTAGTTTACTGTGGCAGGTTAGTCATTTATAAAATAGCTTTGCGTTTGTCCTCCTCTCGTTTAGTTGCTTAGAATCAACAGGAACCTTCTCACAAAGCAAGCACACACACAAAAGACGGGTTGTTATTCTTCATTTAAGACAGCGGATTGGCAAATAGGTGAACATTTACCAAAGGTAATTAGAACAGGAGGATAGTGTAAGAAGCAGCAAACTATTTCAAGCAAAATATGAAAGACAGATGGGTAAGCAACTGCTGTATTTCCTTAGACACTTTTTAAAATTACAAAAAAAATTTTTTTTTTCAAATGTAAGTTCTAATTTTTCCCCGAGCATTAATAACTCCGCATTACGTTTTGGCTACTCACACTGTAGTGACGTGACAGTATTTTAAAGACAGCTAAATCAAACTCATGTCTTTGTTCTCTTCTTTGTGAATTCAGCTGTGGGGAGGCCAGCCATGACACGCTGGTGTTACCTCAATACACAGAGTGCCAAAATCTTTGTGAAGCCAGCTAGGATAATTTGTTTAAAAGCAGTACACTCTGATCACCAGGTGATGGAAAGTCTCTTCCTTGTAGATGCAAACACTGACGATAAGAGGATGAAGAGGAAAGATTTAGGGCATGAAAAATAAATCTCTTTTTTTCCTCTCACAGAAATTATTATTATTAATAATACCCCCTCCAAATTACAAATGAAATTTGAAATAATACATGCAGGAGTTTCTATGGTATTGTTTAGTTCTGCCTCACAGAATACCTTAGCACAACTCTTCATTTTCAATCTAATGTTGCTGACAGGAATGCACATACATGGTTTATCATTCTGAATTAAAATACAAAGCACATTGTGCAACATGTGCTCATAATCTATTCACTTCAACTGAAATCTGTACAAGTTAAGAAAATGAGTCACATGGATGAGTCACACGTAACTCAGAATTGGAACAAAGAGGCTAAGAGCTCTCCCTGATTTACTATTTGAATGGGCTAAACCAAACCACAGTTTCTGACAGTTTTAGCACAACATCATTTGTTTCCCAGTTACACCAGCAGCATCAAATCTCTGCATCATTTTACCCTAACGCAACATTAAATAAAGCTGCACAGTAGAAAGTAGCCTTTTGGTTAAGAAGTATGTCTGAAGTAATTTTCAAAACAGTTATGTAGCAAACAAGTTTAGCAACCAAGCTTTTATGGAATGGACTTCTCTATCTCTTGTTTTCAATAGTTTTTCTAATTGCTACATATTTTCCATGAAAAAAAAAAAACCACAACAGATTATTTAATTCTCTTTGCTGACCTCTGTGTCTATATTCAAACAACGGGATCCAAAAGTATTCTGCATGAATAGTTCCAGGTTTCTATTTTATCCTAGGGATGCAGAGAAAGCATTTATGGGTGACTTAGAGAAAGACACAATCTGGATCAACCCTCAAAAAAAACCCCACCAGCAAAACCTTCACGATTCTGAAGTGTGGGAAGTGCTACTTGTGCTTTAAAACCAGAAGATACTACATGATGAAATGACTACGAAAATCAGCAAAAGTTCAGGAAGTATGCAAGCACACCTAAAAGACTGTAAGATTACAACACTAGGATGGGGGTGGAAGTCTAAAATCCTGCAACATCAGATATATTTAAGAGAATGTAAGTGCAGATGAAGCATCAAGAAAACTTAGAGCGACACTAAATCAGAAATGTTGTTTGAAGAAAAATGAGGAAAATCGCTTTTCTGAGCTAGTTAAAACTGGTAATGAGCTGGAGAATATGTTAAAGAAAAAAAAAATCTGCTGAGAAGTAACTGAGGAAGGATACATGGACAGGGTGACAGATTAGTTTGTTTCTAATCTGTTCTCTCTAAAACTGTCAATATCTTGCAGGAGTACGCCACTAATGCTTTCAGAATCTATACTAAGGGTAGGAGACAACACATATGTTGCACTATGTGTACCTTTATCTTTTTTTCTCAGTGACCAACTGAACTCTACACATGGGCTGCAATCATTTCCAAAGTCCTGAATTCCACTCTGCCATATGATTCTTCAGTGCTTGAATGGATTTTATTAATATTCATTTTGAAAGCTTTGCAACTGCACTTCTCTAAACCAATAAATGCATTTCCAGGATTTTTATGGGTCTTGCAACATTTTAAAACAAGCCATCGCCGTGCTCATTTACAAGGCAATGCAATCTTGCTTAATGAATCAACTTCTGATGTTTTACATCTCCCTGGGGCAAGACAGGACACCAGGAAGGTCAAAAAACCCACAAGCCCTGACCCTTACTGATGTTGCTGTCAGCTGTAACACACACAGTTGTAGATCACATTTCACTGCTTTAAAACAAACCGAGGTCGGCAGAGATTCAGATGATTCACTAGATCAGAATCAGAACCATTCATCTGTAAAATCACTCCCTGGACTCACACACTGCTCTGAACACAAGAAGTCTCCTTAATTTGAAGACACGCTGGAAGCATTTCAGAGGAGAAGGTCCCCTTTGTTATGGAGACAGTATTCTAGGCTTTTATAGATAAAAGAGCAGCTTCAGTCGTAAAAATAAACTTCTGCTGAACAGCAGAGGAGTTCCTCAGCACAGGCATTCACAGCAAACACAAGGCGAGCACAGCAGCTCTTTGCTTTTTCCCGTCATGCTAATGATAGTACCACAAACACAGAGAGAAGCCAAAAACCCCATCATAGTAGCATGATTCTTGGCTGCCTCAGGTATCATTAAGAAATATGATTACTACCTTGAGCAGATTACAAAGACTATCATTCTAGCCCACTCATCCACTTTGGATTAGCCAATGGAATGCTTAAATATCACCACAGGTTGCTTAATTATTTCACTCAAACACCTCATTGATTGCATATTGTCATAACTCTACTGTATCATTTCACCAGACTTTTTCATGAGCTTTACAAAGACACAAAAATACAAGTCCAGACATCTTTTTCATGGAATTCTAATGTATGTCCTTACATACCACATGTAGAACTCTCTCCTGAAAAGCCAGGACTACTGCACAGGCTGCACTCTGTAACAACACAGGAGCCAAAAGGACACCCTGACAACATGTAAAACCAAGGTGATACCTCATATCTAGCTCAATTCTCTACTAGAAAAGGCTAACGAACACCAACTACTTCTATGAGATATATCAAATTGTAAATTTATGCCCATAGCTGACATCCTCTTTCAGAGGGAAGCTGAAAAACACCTGATGACATTTGTGGTTTAGTGAAATCTACACATATAGACAGGAGATTAAATGTTTCATCCACCTTTTAGTCCTACCATACAACAAATCTAAGTAACAGCTTCAACAATAGTCTCAACTTGAATCTTGAAACAGACTTTTGGCATTAATATTCACTCTCACACCAAAATCACTTACAGAAAAAGCTTTTAAAGCTTTTTCATATAAATTAATAACAAATTATGAAATCCATTTAGTGTATATTTAGCAATATAATAAACATCTATCTACAAATATTCCTCTAGAAATTTAGCTCATGCTCACAGGCACTGTAATTTTATCACAAGTCGCACAGTATTCAGGTTTTTTTTCCTTCTCAATAATTCATGTTTCTGGAGTCCTGAATTTACATGAGAATTTCAAGTTTCAGTTAAAACAAAGAAAATGAGTTTCACAAGAAAGAAGACAAGTATTAAATCTAACATTAAGAAGCAAATGCAGTATTTTCCTACATAGCAACCAAAACTCACATTCGTTTACAGACAAGGCAACAACCATTTATCATTTTAACATTCATGGAGAGATAGCAGTAGCATACCCACAGATGCAAAGCAGCATCATATTACCAGTTAAAAAGGAAAAAATCCATTTTTTTGTCTCGTGGAGTTTTGTGTTTTGTTTTTTTTTTTAAATAGACATACATCATTGAAACACTTAATTCTGAGAAGTGTAATTTCCTGTATTTTAGAAACTTACTACTGTAGGCATTGACGTAAAACGTAGCCAAACAGCGATTCCGATCAGATTTGCAACTTCCTGAACTCGATTCACACTATTATCTCCATTTCATTTCCTACAGCTGGCCTGAAGAGGAGTAAAGAGCTGATTAGATTGGAGACTGGAACAGCAGGTCGAAGCAGAGAGCAGAAAAACACCCATGCTTGGTTGTACACAAAGCAGACGATTTTGGGGGTGATCCTTTCTTCTTTTTGAAAAGCCGTTTCAGCTTCCACTAAAGCCACGAACAAAATCTAAAGAAGCATTTACCATGGTTTTATTAACTTCTATAAGGCCTATAAAAGATGCAAGAGTCAGCTTTCACAAGAACTCGGTTCTCACCAGGACAGCCCCTGCTTTGCCCATCTCATGTTTTCCTCCTCATCTCTGAAATAGCATTAGTTTAAATCACGACATGCAAAAAAGAGCCCCACTGATACCAGTATTTCAAACTGAAGGAAGAGCCCCCACATGGCTCTAGGACTGAGTATTTCAGCTCAATTCTGGCTCAGTCCCATGGGACCTGGGACCCAGTCCCCTAGAGCACAGTGGAAGGTCATCTTAGTGGAAGAGGACGAAATGCTTCAAGATAGCTGACATACAAAGCACGTGATTCACCACCTTATGACTAAATATATGAATTACATATGCCTTCTGCTTCTTTCTTACACTGTCACTAAAATGACATTATGTTTCTTACATATCTGACTTTACTGTCTCTCTTGGCTGACCCACTGCTTTCATTAATCGTTTGACTGGCAATAAATGAACCATCACTTAGATCTTACCTTTCCTAGTCCTTCAAAGTTGAGTCTGAGAAAATTCTCTGAAGATAATTAAAACACTTTCAAACATTAATAACTCCCTTTGTTCTTTGTTAGCAGCCAATGAAAAGTACTGAAAAAATATTTGCATCTGCAAATGTCTTTCCTAATACGTCAAAATCAACCCTACAGTTCATATGCATGGAATACTGTATACAAGACAATTCACCCGACTTTTAACTGCTTTCTTTTGCTAATAGACCACAATAATTATTACAAATCTTCTCTGACTTCAGTCAGGAGATGATACAAAAGATGTTGTAACTCCAATCTTAATGCTATTGACTAATTTCAAAATACAGGGCTGTCTGGCACTGCCAAGATCAAAAGTATTAGGCATGCATTCCAAGTTAAAAATATCCACTCAAACCAAACATTCTGATCCAGATTAGTGTCACTTCTTTGCAATTTCATTAGAACTTCATTGAAATAATGAAAATGGGACAGTCAAAACAATACAATAAACAGATGCCTTTTTAAAAATCTAGTCTGTATCTCCAGTTGATTGAATCAATTTATATTAATAAAGCTAAAAAATAAAAGGAAAAAAAAACCCTAAATAAGTCAGGTCTACCTTTAATTTCTTAATAGTTTACCTTTCTTCAGTTCACAAAACCAAACTAGCAGTTACTCAGGTAATCTAAGGGTTCTGCCCACCAAAATGGCATGCCATTAAAAGGTTTTTTTTGCACCCCTATGATACAGATACACTGAGAGACGAGGAAAGCTTATTCTCTCCTCTACCTTAAAAAGAAGTCATGCCCTCACAAGGTCTTTTTGTGAAAAACAGACCATGTAATAAAGACAAACTAACTCTCCTCTGCCCCAGCAGCCTGCATACAGATATCTCCATTATCCAGCATGATCTCAGAGGTCACAAAAACCAAAAGAGGATCAGATTGAGGTCCTCTTTTGTACAGTGGGAAACAAATAACCCTTTTTTATACAGTGAGAAATAACTTTCTTCAGGCAAACTTGCCATACTTTTTCAGTAAAATTACATATATAACAGAACAAAGTTCCCATTATGCAAGGCAGGCTAGGCCTACAAGCATGTGTAGTGCCCTGATAAATACATAGACAACCAATATTTTGGAGATGGAATGGGAGTAACACGTCTTTTTCTCTCCTGAGTTTTTGAAAATTGGAAGCATGTGCGTAGAGGCATGCCTGCCTACACCTACATGGTTCAACAGAACCCAGAATCTATTCCTTTGCTGAATATTTCCGACTGTACTGCTGGAAAACTCCTACTGTGGAAACAGTTTCATTGCAAGACTTGGGCACAGCAGCCATGCAGCACAGCCTCGAGGAGCTGCTGTCGCGTCTCTTACCTCAGGGTAAAGAGCAGCGGCAACTTTCATCTCTGCTACCAGACAACTATGCCTGCAGGGCAGGCCTCTGTAATTTCACAACAGATATCTTTTCACAGCTTGGCATCCAAAGTGAGACCTCCTGTCTAGAGCATTGCACAAACTCAGACCATGCTGTGCCTCGAGGCAGGAGCTACAACCACCCTGATACAACCCTGTTTCCATCACAGCTAGATACGCACAGCTTTGTCTGAAGCAGGACACCTCTATATCAAACCCACAAACTGACCTGGTGGACATGACGTCCCCGCCGCAGCACAACAACATGCCTGGGGCAGGAACTGGAGGCCACGCTGGTGGCCTGGAGGTCCCGTTGGCAAAACTGTCAGCACCATCAACTTCTGGGAGACAATCACATGGTCATTTTGTCAATCTCAGCAGCTCCTGCCTCAGAAGAAGCTGCACATAACCAGGGGCTGCAATCCTGGTTTGGAAGCACACCGGGCAGTGACACTTGGCTTGCTAGGTTTCACTTTGGATGCAGTACCGATGCAATTCCCCTTTTTCTGGCAGCATAAGGAAGTTCCACCCTGGAACACTAACACTGCAATCTCTGCTTTTCAAGGTAAAGCTCTTATTGCTGAGCAATCTGCACTCCAGGTACACTGCAACACCGGGCAGGAAATTCGGAGGCGGTGTTGCAGTGCTTCCCTAGAAACAACCAGTGAAACTCATCCACGAGAGCAAATGAAACTAACACATAAAAATCTGTAAGACTGGTCTTATGAACTTAACCTCACTGGAGGAAAAGAGTTCAACAAGGCGCAAAGCTCATTTCTACCAGAAACCTCGTTTGGTCCCTAAAAGAGCATTACAAATGAGAAACAGAGCTTCTGTCGCAGAACGCTGGAAGCCCTTCCCTGATCTCATGCTGCATTCATTAAAACATGATGTTTTCCATGCATGGCCCAAATTAAACATAATCATTTGTCTGCCAAAATAGGATTTTTCTTTTCTAAACCTGCAACAGATTCTTCTATTGTTATTAAAAATAAGTAAAGCTTTGCAGTATATTGATGAAACTCTCACCATCTGAGCTAACTGCATGCGTAAAGACAGCTATTTCCCTATAAAAATTATTTCTATATGCATTTGAGTACACTTACCGAATACCTACATTTAAACTAACAACTTGTAGCACCTTCTTAGATAAGACACTACTCGAAATAGTTGGAAATGTGGTCGCTCATGATTGCTTTTAGTGTGTTGCAAGTGTAGTGTGTTGCAAGTGTTCTAGCTGCTAACGTTTCACTGGATGATTTGCTGTTTCAAAGCCACAAGGACATGATCTAACTCAATTATAACCCACAACTGACCCGGGAGGCTGTATTAGCTTAACTTAGAAAAGAACCACCAGTACCACAAAATAACTCAGTACATGAGTCTGATTTTCACGGTTCATGTCATGTTTCACCGGTCATGCAGGTACCTCTGAAAGGAGATTTTGACAGACTAAGTACAGTATGTAAGATTAATAGAGCAAACAAAAACAAAATAGTGCTTTTCTTCTTGTAACTAAAACAGAGAAGTCTGGTTGTTTTCAAAATTTTTATGCCACATCACAACGTATCTTTCTCACTTTTCCTCCCAGATGTACTGCTTTTCTCAAACCACATAAAGTGCTATATATATTACTGCCATATTGTTTGCAATGATTTCATCAGACAATCTATGTCAGTTGTAATTTATGGAGAAATTGAAATGATTTTCTAAGTGCTGTGTGTAAACAAGAGAAAAACTATCAAACATCCAAGGAAATCCTTCTCTTTTTTTCTCCTTTCCTTCTCTTCATGCAGTCCTGGAAAGAAATGAAAGAGATGGGGAAAGAAGGGCACATGCAATTCTGAATGTTTGCGACGGTGTGTTAACTAAATGTGTTATATTCTGTAGTTCCCAGCAACCCAATGCCGCAATCACATAGCTGTATATACACACAAGAGCAAACATCTGGTGTAAACTGCCACTGAAAAATAATAATAACAATACAACCAAAAGCTAATGAGCACTGAATCTTTTGAAGGCACTTCAAGACAACACAAAACGGAAGTGATCCTCCTGGCTACTAATTTCAGCAGCAGCTGCTCTACAGCCAACTTAAAATTCATGACTCCCAAGTCTTTATATTCACAGCACAGTTCTACATATACAAATTTATCTGTATATTATACAAACATAGGTATTTCATATCTATCTATCTATCTACCTATCTATCTATCTATCAATCAATCGTATAAATATCAGCATTGTGGATATACTTTTCCTCAGGAATCCTGCTAGGAAAGCAATTTATGTACTGACAAAGTGTTCCTAGAGATGTGGGAGCTACATCTACCATCCCATTATGAGTGCGCCTACTCTAGTGAATGCTCAGATGGGTTTCTGCTCCTCAAAGACTACGCATCACGTGGGTGTGCATGATGAGCACATGAAAAACTGTGCTTAGAAAGGCATGTCACAAGATTCTCGAATGTTCCCATTAAGCTGAGGTGGTTTAGCCTAAAAACTTTTAAGAGAAAAACTCACACAACCTCATCTAGGTAGAAGAAAATTGCACTGCAACTTTTTGGCGGGCATTTGTAGAAACACTGTTTCACATGGCTCTCATGGATTTCAAGGGAAGTGGTGTCTGTTCGGTGCCTGCAAAAATGAGACCACATGAATTTATCACAGTACAAGAATTCAACCCACTGTAATCTGAGAGGTCCTTCTGAGGTGCAAAAGGCCAGTAAAACAGCCTTAATTTAAACTAACGCTAATTTAAACTAATGCAGTTCCCTGAGAACAATCTTTTCATCACTTACACTAGAGATATTTCTCAGTGGGAAAAGCTCTAACTTTTTATTCTTTTCATTGTCAGTTAGCAAGAACCTGAATTTCTAATAGTAAGCTGGCAAACCCCCTAGATTTAAGGGAGAATTTCATTCATCATTCCATATATATGAAAGAACAGCTCCCGCACGGAAGAAAACAACTATGATTTTTAGTTATCTCCACAGAATTATTGCTGATGGGACAAGATTATTATTAAGAGATGATTTACTTTAAAAGTAGATAGACCACATTTCAAAAATTGGTTTACTGGAAGATTTGAATCTTACGTAAAACAAGATGATACTTACAGATGTCATCCCACTGCAGTTCGTACTGTAGAACTAGAGGCTAAACATTCCAAGGAGAAAAAAAAATATCCCTGTCTAGTCAAAGCTCTTAGTAGGGTGATAAATATTTTGGAAATGATTATGCACTTGCCAAGAGAGTCTGTCCATTTAAAGCCATTAAGGGAGAATATAGCTGCCCATGGATATTAAGATTTATCTCACCTGGTTTTAGACTGTTGCACTAGAGACATTCATTTCTGAGCTAATCACCCTGAGCTCTCTTTAAAATTGTTGAGGATAAACACGCACTTTGTGTGATATATGTGGCCTGTTTCAGATGTCTGCTTCAGGATGAGATGAACTATATCTCAGAAGTGCTTGGTTTTCGCTATTTGCTGTAAAAATATTGATATGGATAATAAGCTACTAGTCTACTTTAAACAAAAGCAATGACTACAGTTTGGTGGGATGTAATTTGTACACAGTCAACTTAAATCCAGTAAGGTTGTCAGTATCTTAGAGAAGGCCCACGTCATACATCTGACCTCGGTGCTACAGCCTAAAGGGCAAGGCTAAGGATACAGACACAGTAGCAGAGTAGGTATACAAAATGATACACCTGAAAGGGTAACAGAAGCAAACTTCCTCTTGTTCTTGGGAAAAAATTAGTTACCAATATAATGCCACTGCCATTCAGAAAGTTGGGTAGGGTCCTATGACACCTGGACCATCAGGCAAGGAACTACCAGTCCATCATAAGGTCCAAATTGTTCTTGATGTAGCGATGGTTACAACCTGCTTAAAGACTCTCACTCAGTAAACGTTCTTCCACATTTACTTTGACATATAAAGCAAGAATAGGAAAGATACAGTCAGTTCTGGTTTGAGACTTTTACAGGGTATTTGCTTCTTAAACTGAAATGATAGCTGTTGCAGTTCATTGACATTCAATTCTATAAGCATACATTATCAATTCCTGACCTGGTTTGTCTACTGAGTTTGTATTATACGTAGTAATTGTTAATATGGCAATTATTCAGAATCAAAGAACAGTTTAGACTGGGAAGAGACCTCAAAGATCAGATAGTTCAAAACCCCCTGCTACAGGCAGGGACACCTTCCACTAGATGAAGTTGCTCAAAGCCCCGTCCAACCCGGCTTGAACACTTTCAGGCATGGGGCATCCAAAACCTCTCTGGGCAACCTGTTCCAGTGTCTCACCACCTTCACAGAAAATAATTTCCTCCTAATGTCGTATCTAAATCTACCCTCTTTCAGTCTGAAATCAAATCCCCTCATCCTATCACTACATTCTCAGATAAAAAGTCCTTCCCCATCTTTCCTGTAGCCTCATTAATGTTTACTTTATATGATACACTGGTTTTGGTCATGCTGTTTACTCCAACTAAACAAGAAGTCATTAATTGCCAAGTGTATTGCAAGGTATGCAGGCTTCCTGACTGGCTAACTTTCACTCTACCATGTACTTTAAAAGAAACAAAGGCGGTTAATAGCCATCCCTCCCCCTTGCCTAGTCTGAATGGTTTTCATCAATCCATAACACAGATCTCACTGAGCTAGTCCGATGGTATGAGCATTCCCTGTTCCGAATTTCAAAATACGAGCTAGGTAGAAGAGATATTCTCAATATTCATCAAATAATTTGCAAGTACACAAAAAACGGCGCAAAGCATCAATAGATGCTTCAACTGCCTGAACACCCACTTGAGTTCTGAGTGGCAATAACCTAAGTGAGACTATTTTTTTACTCAGCTGTAGACAATGCAGAGGCTGCACTAACACATAAGTGAGTGTTCTTGAAACAGATGAACCTCAAACTCTCGTTTGAAAAGCTTCATTGCACTAGACTGGCCATAAATGGAGTGACATGTTTCAAGGTGGTTGGAGCTCTGGTATCTGCTATTATCACCTTGAAGAGGAGGGAACAAGGGCGCATAGTAAATGTACTGACCCAATCTTACCACTCACTGCTCACCATTCACAGGTTTGGTATTTTCAAATGCACAAGTGGTTGTGAGATGCCCATGTTCTGGCTTTTTATAAAAGAACTGAAGCAAACAGCTGTCCTTGCTGTTTCTGACTTCTTTTCCCAGGGAATCACAGTATAAAATTCGTAGCGGTTTTTTTCATTAAATATGGCAAGAATGGGCTCTTTTCATTCAGTCACCAGATTACGCAACGGATTTCTATTTTGGCACTCAATACTCTAATAAATTAAATGAAGTATTATGGTAAAGAACACAGAAGAAATAATCTGGTTAAAATTTAAATGGGTTAGAGATGTGTTTTTTTTTCATAAAGCTAAAAATAAGCAAAATTCCAAATAATTTAAAATAAATGCTAAAAATGTGATTCTATTCAAAACACATTGAGTTATCTCTTTGAGGGTTCAAACAAAACTTTAAATTTTAAAATTAGAACTCAAAGGTATTGCTCTGCATATACTGAACTGAAAGAGGCATCATCTCGGATACAGACCATTTATTTAAATCCCTTAAAAATTATTTCCTTTTATGCAATAAGGAAGTTGTCAGACGCTTGAATTTGCAGTAATTTCAACATCTGGTCCTATACAATTCTTACTTGTACATCACAGATATATACCTTACAATGACACATGGTATTTGCTTAAAAATCCAGAAACATTGATGAAAAGCCTTACTTTACCCATAGAAGGAAAAACGTGGATAGTTCAAAGTATACCTTCCCTTGGTACAAGTACTATGCTAAAGTAATATAGAGTAAATACTGTATTCTTGCTAGCAGAGATTCAGAAATAAATTGCCATATTTTAAGACAAGATTATCTTGATCAGAAATAACACAGGCTATGCGGGATGAAAATTTACATTTAAATGCAGTTAACCAATGAAATGTGAGATAATGCAAGTTCAGTAATATTTAGAATGAAATATCCTGGCTCAATAGTTTAATTAAAGTCACACTTGCATTGGCTGCTCTTTAATCTTTGTTCTTTAACATTTACTGAAATGTCAGCAAAAGGATGATGGAAGTCTCACAATAATTAGAAGTACAATAAAATGTAAGAAAAAATAAATAGCTGTCCTAGAGCAAAATCAATATATGTGCTAGGATTCTGTGTTTTTCCTCCTGAAATAAGAAGGCTGCTTGACTTCTGCTGTTCCAGAGTCCCAAACAGCCTCTGGCACGGAGAACTGTGATGCAAGCACCACAAAATGAACCACTAAGTATACTCTGAAGCTCACATACAGTCTCAAGTTTCTAATAAGGCTCCTAAAGTGGAAAAGGAAGCTCCTTTGCAAAGAAACTCCAGTATTTGAAGCAGCTTTATAACTGTGCAGGCAACTCCAATCAGCTATTTAAGACTCTTCCCATGCTTTTCATACAATGGAGCCATGCTTTTTCCACAGCTTTTGCTGCTTTAAAAATGGAACTGGCTTTGTACCAAGGGAAATACAATAAATGATACTTACTATTCACCTATCAGACCGCGAAAGATGGCAATAAAAAAAAAAATTGCTAACTCAAGGAAACAAACCCAGAAGTAATCCAGCGGATGACTAATATGAGAAGTCTAGAAGCACATATTCACACTTCATCAAGCAGAAAACACTATGCTGAACTGAAGAGGAAGGCTTGTAATACAAAAGAAAGAAGAAAGCCCAATTCACTCCACAGATAGTGTAGTTGCGCGCCAGCAAGGTTAGTAATGTGCATTCTAGTAACTCTTTTATTTGGATTATTGTTGTTCGGCTATACTTACCTGGTTAGAATCACCATAAGCAATGTAGCTCCAACGCAATCACAACTTTGGTATGAGAAAAGTATTCCACAGAACTCACTAAACCTTCCCCCCCCCAAAAAAATCAAAATACAGCTGTGGTTTTTTTCCTGAGATATAACTGAGGAAAGACAGCTGAGAAATTAGCAACTGGAAGCTCTTTTCCACCAGCACCAAAGGGACACGGCATATAACTGTAACAGAATCACAGAATCACAGAATGTTAGAGGTTGGAAGGGACCTTAAAGATCATCTAGTCCAACCTCCCTGCCAGAGCAGGACCACCTACAGCAGATCGCACAGGAACACGTCCAGGCGGGCTTTGAATGTCTCCAAACAAGGAGATTCCACAACCTCCCTGGGCAGCCTGTGCCAGGGCTCTGTCACCCTCACAGTAAAAAAGTTTTTCCTCATATTTTTATGGAACCTTCTGTGTTCCAGCTTCCAGCCATTGCCCCTTGTCCTGTCAGTGGACGCCGCTGGAAAGAGCCTGGCTCCATCCTCCTGACATTCCCCCTTGACGTATTTATAAACATGAATGAGGTCACCCCTCAGCCTCCTCTTCTCCAAGCTAAAGAGATCCAGCTCCTTCAGCCTTTCCTCATAAGGGAGATGCTCCACTCCCTTCATCATCCTAGTTGCCCTGTGCTGGACTCTCTCAAGCAGCTCCCTGTCCTTCTTGCCCCCTTGTCCTTCTGGCCCCCTTCTTGAGGGGCCCAGAACTGGACACAATATTCCAGATGCGGCCTCACCAGGGCAGAGTAGAGGGGCAGAAGGACCTCTCTTGACCTACTTGCTACTCCCCTTTAAAATATCTCTCTTTAAAATATCTAAGGTAACTACGTAAAGGCACCAAGTGAAAATCAACACCAGGAAGAAACCAAGGTTATGAATAAAGTACAAACAAATTTTAGCTGAAGACAGAAGTTGTCATCACAGGTTAGAGGGAAACACAAGCACCTCATACAGTTGGGGAAAGGACTATTTTACACAGTATGGCTGGATAAGCAAATCGACAAGTAGAACTGCTTAGGTATCTCAATGAAACTTAGCACTGCTGGATGATGCACTGAGAAACAGCATGATGAATACTAATCTTTAGGAGAAGAAATAATTAAAAATTTACTATAAACTTAAAATAACCCGACTAACATTGTTGAAACCATAATCTTTATAAAGGAGATCTCCATGAGCCACAGAAAATGTCAGCCATTATTAAATGTCCTGAAATTATGCACAAGTGTTCCTTCCTGAGGGCTAAGCAAATTCTTTTCAGATTCTTTTTGTATCTTTATGTCACCGGGGAAAGAGGAAAGTGATTTAGAGACAAATTTTAAGTCTGTTTTCCTTTCATTTTGGCAATTTGAATGTAATAGGAGGATTATGCAAGTCTCACTGCCTTTTCCTTCCATCTCAAGTCAGTTGGAGTGGAAGAGTTTGCATTATTCAAGGTCAATTAAGCCATGCAAATGCATTCTAAATGATTTTACAGTAGTAATAATAACTCTCTCCTCCAAAAGATGGACTGAATTTGTTAAAAAAATAATTAACTTACAACAATAATGCTGTAGGTGTTTTGGAATTTTATTCTCTGCTCAAAACCCCAGAATAGATCTCTGAATATAATCATGAACTGGTAATAATATAGGCTTTAGGTACGAATTCCTCAGGAACTTTATCTGTAGCTCTATCCTTGGAGCCACAGTGATGTAAATCATAAAAAAGTCTCACATTCTGCTGCTTACATTTCGGAAAAAATAATGGGTGTTTGTTATCAAATTATAGCAATTTTTTAGCTTGAAATCAGGTTTTCGAAAACCTACTCTGATGACATTCAGTCCTGAATATAAATTATGGAAAAACTGAGATACATAATTTATTGTTTTTAAAACTTTTAAAACTATGTATTTTGGTAAACATTGCTTGTAACATAAACTGCACTTGAAAAGCCCGATCTCAACGAAGACGGCTTTGCCAGTTTAAATGTACCATTACATCATGTGAAAACATGTGAAAAAAGTCAATGGGATTTTTCTACACCAAATAAAACACTTCCCATGTAGCTCAGTCCAAGCCTCTCTCCCCAGAGCGACGACAGGTATATCGGTCAAAGATCAGTTCGGCAGCAAACATCTTCAGTTTGAACAGCGTGATCTGGCAAAACAAGAGGCACCTCTGTGGGACTGCAAAGTCAAGCTCTTGAGCATAAACGCAGTCATGTTCTGTTCATGTTTAATAAACAGGGTAATTACACAGCAATTACACTTGTAGTTACAGTGACCTACAATCTCACCCAGAGGATCATAACTAACCACTGAAAACGGGCAGGAAATCGCCTCAACCTGCTTTGCTATGTTAGACAATATGAACCCTTTTGGAACAAAAGGATTATAGGTTTAGCCTTAAAACCAGTGAACATGGTTTGAATAAATGTTTCACCTTTCCTTGACACGGTCAAGTTATAGCACAGAGATTTACTCATCTGAGACCAGTTAACCACCTACTTCTGCCTATTCCATTCTAGTCGAAACCAAGAGTAAATAAGCAACACACAACAGATTGTTTAGAAGTGATCACACAGAAATATGCTGTGAGGGATAAATCTTGGAGATGAAGCAGCTGCCAAACCACGATCAACTGCCCATTTTCTGTACCCGCATAAAAATTTATTTTTTATGTCTGTAATAAAACTATGACGTTGTAAACCATTTCTTGGGGAGCAAGCAATAGGAACTTGGGGGTGACGTGTATGGTTTTATTAGTAGACTGTATTGCACTTTTTGTTGAAAAAACTATAGAAAGATAAACCAAACGTCACCCACTTTATATTGCTGCAATTATATGGAAACCTGATTTGATATTTAACACAAAACACTGGGAAATTACACCTCTTCTCAACACTCATTGTATTGAGCCTGCATCCTCTTTAATACAGAGCTAACAATATTTACTGCATATTTATGTTAAAATCACAGATCCAAGACTTCATTCACAATTCCCTCTTTCATGCAGTTACGATGTTTGTGAAAAACGCAGATGCCTCATTGAATGTGCACATTTAAAATTATTTGATTGTATCCACATCTGTACAGTATTTAAAGCTATATAATACGTATAGAGTCCTCAAGCCACTACGAAATGCCTAACACCTGGCAGATGAGATAGTGGCTCATAGTAGTTTAAATACCGTACTTTAATTCACTTTTCTGAGGCAGTCAGGCTATGTAATTACTAAGTCATAAAGTTGAATATATGACTGCATAAAACATTCCCCCCTTCAGATATATCTGACAGAATGCACAGGTAATGTTTAAACACTTGTATTTGATGTCTTACATCTTAACATACGCTTCCTTCATCTTCTTGATTACTCTCCTCTGTTTCTTTTTCACGCCCTTTTGCATTCTGATGCCATTTACCTGGCCAATTACCTAGCATCCCCTCATTTTTTTGATTACTCTTCCATTCCCCATTACATTTTTTCCTCACTTTGCTTCATTTTGTTCTGACAATTTCATCCTGTACTTTCGACATTCCTTTCAGTACGCTCAATGGAAAATGGGTGCTTTTCTGTATTACCAGTCGAGTCTAAATTGTGGTTGCAGCTAATGAGTGAAGCCAGGTCTCCTTGTCACATGGAGCAGCCCTGTCGAATGACCTCATGCTGTGTCCGCAAGAAGTAGCTAAAGAAGAAGTCTTGTGCATCTGCTCCAGGCTGAAGCAGGAGGAAAAGGAATGACAACTAGCTCTTCGGTGCTTTTCCTGTCTCAGCTGCACTTCTATATAGCTCTTCCTACTAGTTATGATTTCTCACATAACACAAAATGTTATATACAAACATCACTAACTCAGCAGAAGTGCTGCAGGGAGGAGGGGAATCTGAAAAAAAACCATGGTCTACAACTTGATATATGGAATCTTTAGTGGGTGTTTATGTTGTAAGACAAGTAAACATGGATAACATTTTAAACAATGTTTCCAATGTGATTCTAATTTAGCTCACTGAAGGTGAATGAATAAACCAATTAATATTTTATACCAAGAAACGTATAAAATATTAATCACATTATGGTATTTCTACATTGTAGTGTGCGCCATAGAACAGAATCAGAGCACTGGTGGGTACGCCAGGAGCCCTGTGTGAGTGATACTCATTCCTCACCAGTGCTGTAGAACAGATACATGTGGGGTCTGTACTTAAAAACTCATCACTGAACATTTCTTTTCCTAATGGAAAGACTTTAATGAAACTGTGGCTGCTGGAAAAATGCCAGGTTTTCAAAAACCAACCACTTCACTCAAAGTCAGTCAGCTTTGACACAACTTGTATCAGGAACGAAGGCAAACCACGTTAATAATTTAAGAGCTTGACTTGGGATGTCAGCACAGGCACATCACTATTACGTATTGGCATGTCTGAAGTTGGTTTGTTCAGTGTTTTTGCAACTCGTGTCTCATTTCTCTTTTGTATTCCTCTTTTCTGTCTATGAAAGTCAACTTCTATGCACACACACTTGTTAAACCTTTTCTCTCGGAGCAGAATTTGAAAAGTTTCACAGTAAAGAAAACTATAGCCTCTCTGACTGCTACAGTTAAGAGGCTTTATTACTGGTTTGGGCTGAGGCCTGTCTTCTCAGTAGAGAAATATCGTAACTCTGAAAATAAGAAAACTGCACAGCACTGTAATATTTGCCCAATATACAGAAAATCTTCTGGATTTCTTTCAGAAACCCATACCACTTCCATTTTTCAGTATGTTCTCCCCGTGGTTACCCACTGCTAAAAACTGGATTGGCTTAATAAAAAACCCACATAGTCTAATTCTATATGCATACAAGTGCTCCACTGCTCCTGCTTGCATCCGAGCATGAACTACTAAAGGCACACAGGGTACTGGGACAATGCTTCCAGCAGCAGTCTGTCAAAGAAGTCTACCTACACTGTTCTATTGTTTGGGTCAGGGATAATACCTGTTATACGTAGCTTTTTCTTTGCAGATGTTTTACAATAAATGGTTGCTAGGTGTCTGGCAGTTCAGGTATTCAAAAGAAACACACACAGACATATACATATATATATGTTAAGTAGTAACTGTTCTGTTCTTCTCTTACTATTTTAAGTAGCATATTCTAATAAAGTGGTTTGTAAAAGCTTTACCCTGAAAGATCTGCGCTATTCCATAATGTGGATTATCACCCATTAAAATAATGAAATCAATCACCGAAACTATGGTGGAGTTTGTGTCTGTATTTGTATGTGTTCATGATAGTTATAAAAGAAAGCATCCATTTATAAAAATGGGCCATTTGGGTGATTAAGCAGATGTGCTCTTTGCCCTACATCAGGACAAATTTCCAAAATGAACAGTCATCTGCTTCTGCAGATGGAGAGCTCTGGAGGGAGGATTAGCGCTTTCCCGTTGCTCATTGTAAACAACCCCAGTCCCAGAGAAGCAAAGAATGATCTCCAGTGACTCACTGTGATCATACAAGCAACTTAGTATAAAATTAATGTCTCTGAGCACATGGTAACTGGCCCACATGGTATATATGTGCACAAAGTTCATCTGAATGATTTTTATACAACATGCAATAGAAACTTCCCGTTACTGTACTTAGTAATAAAAGCAACAAATGCAGTTTACACTCTCCAAGTAAATTACTTATTTGTCACCTATTTTCCCACATATAAAAAGGGGAAGGAAACATCACACAATTAGTCCAGGGAGCATTGTGATAGTGCAAAATAATTTGGTTCTTTAGATGACGGCTATTGAGCCAAGGAAATAAACCTTATGATCACCAAGGTAGAAGGAAATGTAGTACAAGTGAGAAAGGATTATCAATCTGTCATTTACAGTCCGATCACCAGGGCACAGCTGACACTAGTTGGCATTGCAGACAATCCCAGAGCCATCAGTAGTAAGGTGTCAGTCATAACAAGTTTGTCCAAACACAGAAAATAACTTGCCAAAATCATACAAGAAATATAATGATGCTCTCATTTGAAGAATGAAGACAGTATGTAAAGGTCAAGCTCCCAAACACCAACCCTTATTATAACACTTACTTTGAGTTGAATTTACAGCGCATTTGCCTCATGAAAACAGTACTGCGTACTTCAGAGTACAAGTCAGGGATTAAGGAAGACTATATTTAATCCTCAAGGAGTCTGGAACGTTCTTACTATAAACTGTAGTACTGGCTTCATTCCTCTCACTGTGGACGCTCTGCAACCAGCTGGGTCGAAAAATGCAAATAGGCCAAATGACTGTTGGAGACCCTCTGCTAGAGTACACATACAGAAGCAGAGCACTAATGGTTTTCTGGAAACCCTCAAGAACAGGTTAACGTTTCCGTACCTGACAAAAACTGTAGAGCAACAATAGAAAAAAAACCTCCCAATTGCTGAAGATTTTAATCAAACTAACTTGCTAAATTTATTGTAAGTTTGTAATTAGTACAGAATTTGAGAAGTGTACAATATCCAACATATCTTTACAGTAAGATATTAATGTAGCCATCAGAGCAAAACTTACAGAACAAAAACAGGCAATAGAATCTTGTATCTATTATTTAAACTCACCACTTAAAAACATTTTGCCTGAGCAAACTTTTCTTGCTTACCATTTTTAACTTGCTTACCCATTTCTTCAAAAGAAGAAAACAAACACAAATAAACAACAGTCAAACAGAAATTTGGAGAGCCTTCTAAAAACTCTAAGAAAAAACAATGTGATCCACTACAATTAATGCTCATTCAGCAGTATCAGATTTATGACTACTAATGTACATTAATGCAACTACAGCAGGTACACTTAAACTAGACATTTGAAGTGATAGAGTAATTTAATTACTTGAGAGAAGAGTCAGAATCATGTATGTGAATACAGGCAAAATTCTTCAAAAGCTTACATAGTGCAGCTGAATGTCACAAAACTGTCAGCTAGGAAAATACGCTTAGCAAGAAGTTCCATCATTTTGAACCTATCTGTTTTACAGACCAGCTATTGTTCTGCTTATAAAAGGCAATCTAAATAGAGTGGTGTTTTTTTTTTTTTTCAGGAAAAGAAGTGAAAACTAAAAGACTGAAGAAAAAAAAAAACCACTGCAAAAAAAAAAAGCACTTTTCCTCTAGAAAAACTAGGGAAAAAAAAGCAATACAAATAATCCTTCCCCAGAGTCCTTAGACCGGTGTGTGGCTTGTAGCACTTATGAGTCCAGTGGGCTGCCAGAAGTGAAGCAAAAAGACAAAAGGTGCTATCAGAAGCAAGACATCCAAACACTCAGATATCTGATGGGTGTGAAGGCAGACTCATAGTACTGCTAAATACATTCTTATCTTTTTTTTCTGCGAACACAAAGAAAGGTGGTGTGGACCTCTTGGAGTAAGACCTTGTGAAGTGTAGTATTATCTGAGATCACATACAAGGCCAGAAGTAATTATTGAGCAATTTCACTTGTGGTTTGAATCACCTTTCATCAGAGACTTCACAGCAGAAGAATTCTTTGACTGAACACAACCAGAAACATACAAATACTTTAAACACTTCAGATATTTCAAAACATGCTTTCTTCAACAGTGTGTTGGCATGCTACCTTGCACTTTGTGCCACAGAATATCTGTTAATGTTGAAATGAGTGATAAAAATCCTGGTGCTTCCCATTAGATTATGAATTGGGCATCTAGCACATGCCTTGAAAGCCCTATCATAACAACTGGGTCTATCAGAAAAGCCACAGGGCCATGCTTTTATGTAATACTGGGGACACAGCATCTCTACAGATATCCATCTGTGCTCTCCTCCCTTACCTGTTCCTGGATTTCTATTCATATCTGTGTATGCAGATAATTTACTTTTTATCTAATTCTGCTCTTAATTTTGGAGCAGCCTTTATGCAGGCCTTACATAATGCCAGAAGTGAACAAACATGGGAGAAACAAAGCTTCCTTACAGAGTAGATGCATGGAATAAAAATCTGGTTTTCAAGACGACCTCTCCTTCCTGGCACAGTAAGGTCTAGAGATCTCTGTTGTGTTTCAGATACACACTGCACTATGCCTTTCAAGAAACAGTCCTTGTCATCTAGTTTGGGACTAGTGATATTGTCCAGAATGGAAGGAAGTCGTTACTTTTAGAGAGCAGAAAGGAAACATACCTAGTCATTTAATCAGCACTTGGTTGGAAAAAGAAGTTGGTAAGTCATGCTTGACAAGTCAATAGCTTTTGATAGTCCTTGTGCATACTAACATGAGACTGACACATATTCAAGAGAGTTTTCAATAACTTATTTTTTTGTCCATCGATGATTGTCTAGTTTCATCCCCTGGTGATTCCAGTAGCTTCAAGCGGAATTTAAACAAGGGTTAAATTTGGCCTCGTGTTCTATGGCTTGCAGTGAGAATGACCCACCTTTTCTGGCATTTGCTGTATTGTATAGAGAAGCATGACTTTATTCTCTTTCAGGAGTCTTTTGAACTGGTATAAAGTAGCTATTCCCAAGTGATTACCTCCTTTTTCAATTGATGCAACAAAAGATGATCACATAAAAAAGAATCCCACAGTGATTTTTCTTTTGAACACACAGGCATAGCTGAAAACATAAATGCTCATGTGCAAAAGGCTCTCATCTCTTGCCCCTTTCTGATACCTATTAGCTCCACAGGAAAGTAAAGGAAAACGAGCGTATTAAAGCTTTCTGCATCATCAGGGTGAATCACTCTTTCCTCTATTATTGCAAGGATGCCACCGATAACCAGAAAAAAAAGAACATACCTGTAGTTCTTCAATTTGTTACACTTACTAGTGAGTGGAAGTCACTCGTTTCTCCTGCTTTTTATCCCTCCAGAAAGGAAAGCAAATGTCTTTCAGGCTGCTTCTTCTCCTTCCTTGTCCCATCTGGGAATCTCTTTGAGTTTTTTTTACAATGACGAGTTCTGTAAAATCATGCCTAGAAAAAAAAGCAGATTAATGATTTTAAAAATGCGGTTTAGTAGGCAGAGCTTTCTTTACAGAAATCTCAATCACCTACATCCAGTCTCACAGGAACAGGGAAGTATATGCAGACAGTTTCTCCATTTCTATACATGCTGTGCATGGGAAAACTTGAGATTACCTCTCAAAGATATCCTCTCATTACAGTAAAATAACTGTAAGGAAACCAAATGAACTTCATATGCTTTATTACTCCGTAAGTTAAACACCTCAGCAGTCTATCCATCTGGCTTCAGATTAGATTAGAGCCACCTCCTACCTTCAGGTCCACACGACGAATACTACTTGTGCATTTTAGCTATTTAACTAACTTGAAAATTCAGAAGTAATCCCTGAAGCTGTAACTGCAGTCAGTGACCTGACACTTACAGAACGAGGCTTACTCTAGTTTCTTATTCCTCAAACCCCAGTTTGCATTTCTTTGTACTCAGCAGCACTGGTTAGGACACCTTCTTAGCTAAGGGATGTGGCAAGTCACTTCTCCCTCGTGCATTCGGGAAATTCTACAGGCCAGCTTTCTGCTTCTTGGGCAAGTTTTCTAATCAATAGGCTGTCTTGTAAGAGCTGGGAAAACCTTCTCCCTTGCACCGTTTCAGGTCAAACTCGATGCTATTTGTCAGTGTTCATTTTGGCTGGAGAATCACAAGGCCTAATGGATTTGCTCTCTCAGCAGATTTAAAGAGATTTAAAGAGGTTTAAACTTCAGATATTACAGTTTAAGTGCCTATTTCTTACATGACCTTAAGCATCTATCAGCTAGAGCTATAAATTCTTGGAGCATGTGCAGCAATATAGCTTTATTTACCAACTACGCACAGACATTTCCAGACCAGAACACCTTAGACTGAAGTAGGCTGAATTGAACCTAGACATCTCAATCTCCTCTAATTCTTAATTTTTTATCACAGTGGCCATCAGAAGAAATACTCTTATATCAGAATCTATTTGTTAGTTCAGTTAGTTCAGTTAGTTCAGTTTCCACAGTAACAGAAGAATTTGACTATTTCTTTCTCCAAACATAAGCATCTCTATGTTTGAGAACTGGTGATAGATAAAGGTAAAAAACCACCTAAAATAATTGTACCCCTAAATTCACGGGTTGGTTAATTCGGCAAAATAGTAACATATACATGATTGATACCATCCATCAGCTTGTTTTCCACCCTGGCAGAAAGAGATGGATTTGTTTAATCCAGCTGAACTGCAAAAGTTAAAACAGTATCCAGCAGATATCCTTCAGGTTAATAAAATAAACCAGGATTTACAGGAAGTTGTAGACTTCTGATTCAAGATTAAAATGTCAATAGGAAATAAATAAGGAACAATTTTAAAAAACACATTGGTACTGCTAAGAAACACATGGATCAGTCCTGAGAATTCTGAACATTTTGACCACATTCTGATAGGCACAGGTAGGGTGAAACTGTTCTTCAGATACACAAAAAAAATAATCAAATTATCAGAAGTGTTATCAACTCTACTTTTCTCATCAGTACATGTAAAACTAAACGCCAGCTTCAATAATCAGCTACACACCTGCATTTGAGATGTCAGCTTAGTATTGGTAATGTTATCGATTGTCATCCCTGTCTAAACTGCCTGTAGTGAAGAAGGTGACTGAGAAGTTTATGTTAAACAGCTGCTGTGCCATCTGGCATCTCTGACTTCCATGACCCTTTTCAATCTGGCTTTCAGCCGAGGTATGGTCCAAATACTACACGGGCTTAATTGGTCTATGATCTCCTCTTGGCACAAGACAGAGGTCAAGTTTCCATGCTGATTATCGTAGATTTGTCAGCAACCTTTGTTAACATGAACCATTAAGTTTTGTTGGCTCATCTGCAGACACTGGCAAGTATGGCCAAAAAAAATAAAATTAAAAAAACCCCAAAAAAATCAGTGTAGTGCCGCTAGTCTATCCTCTCCAGGAGGTCTCAGAGGGTGATGTTGGACAATTGCTCATCTGCTCAGAGGGCTCTCGTGAGCAGGTTTCGCATCGTTCCACTCTGTTGACTTTCTTGTTCTATGTTTACATGAAGCTTCTCGGGAACAGAGCAAGACTGTTTGGGGCTGTCATTTAATCAAAACACTCGCAACATTTACCTCTGTTCACCGTGCTTTTTCATGTGACACACATGGTCAAGCTGACCCACCTCCCAGTACTTGACTGGGTTGGAGATTAAAGAAAGGGAGTCTGGCTTAAACTCTACTTGCACTACTGATTTTTAAAGAACGCTATTGGTGACTGTTGGAAAGCAGAAGGTAAGGCTGGTGTGGAATCTGGTAAGTCACAGCTGTAGGTTTAAAGTTCAAAAGAATTATTTGGCTCCATTAGACAGAAAGGCTGCTCCCAGAAGAGCAAGGGAGCCTCTAATTATACTCTTTGAAAGGAGGAGAAATTAAAATTACCTCTGAGTCACAAGGAATACTTGAATCCTGAAAAATGTGAATTATGGTATTTTTCCTATTAATAGACTTTCCAAAAATTCTAAACAAAGTGTACTACTGTATAGGGTCAAAGAAGTGGTACATTTCGTTGTTCTGTTGTTTTGGATTTTGTTGTCAATACACGCATATCCTGAGTTTGCAAGCCAGGAGTTGCATGCTTGAAGCTGCTTATGAGATATCAAATAAGGCATTAAACAGTGTTGGAAAGGCAAAACTCTTAGTGATTATTTTCTAATAAAAAGAAAAGATACTACATGGTTGGACTCGATGATTCCAAGGGTCTTTTCCAACCTGAATTGTTCTATGATACTATGATTCTATGATTATGAGAAGTTCAACATTTTTCCATTATTTGAAGTGACGTTACCACTAACTCATTGCTGAAACAAACAAAAAAACCCCCATACATCTGCGTTCCTTCACAGAACTTGAAACACCTTTGCATCATGTCATAAAGTACACGGACAACGGCAGCAATATCCAAGTTATATCATGTTTCTCAGTTATGACACCACATTGATATTTGCCATTTCTTCTGTAGAAGTGTTCAACACATACCACCTTAGGAGCTAAACAGTGTATAAACTTAACGGTCTTAATATTTACAGAAATGTCATATTGAAATTGAGGGACTCAGAAGCAGAGCTTTACATAAATAAAATTCACAGCAAAAAAGCTATTTTAAAGACAATCAGTAAGCACACTGCAGATCATCAGGTAGCCTGCCCCAAAATAACTACCAGTATAAAAAGAATACATTTACAAATAAATTTTTAGACTGGGCACAAGACGCAGCATTTGCCTGTTTGGTGTTTTATACACACACACTAGGTGTGTATAAAACACTAGATCACATGTCCTAGATTATAAATTACTCAATTTGACCCAATGCTCTCATTTACCCAAAGCCCTTTACACCCTTGATGTTCCTCCCTGCAGAAGGCAAAGTTATCCATGGCTATGACGTACCAAAGGATCCTGGAGAAGACAAGGGCAGAGACTTTGGGATGATGTGGAAGGAGGCAAAAGACAACAAGGGTTTCTGGGTGCTCACGACTGCAGGACAGAGTGGAAACTCCTCCTTTCTAACATTCCCATCTCCTCCACTGTGAGCTCCTGCCACTAGGTTTCAACCTTCTCTAAGTCAAGAACTATGAGAACCTTTGCTAGCAACAACAACAAAACCAAGATCAAGCTACTTCCTCCTGTGAAATCTAGAGAATGGAAGTCAAGAAAATACTTCTGAGCATTCCAATCTTCTACCTGCTGTTACTCGACTGATAACACTAACAAACTTGCACATAGAATGGAAGAAATGGTGTGTTCCCTCTACTCTGCCCTGGTGAGGCCACATCTGGAATATTGTGTCCAGTTCTGGGCCCCTCAGCTCAAGGAGGACAGGGAGCTGCTGGAGAGAGTCCAGCACAGGGTAACTAGGATGATGAAGGGAGTGGAGCATCTCCCTTATGAGAAAAGGCTGAAGGAGCCGGATCTCTTTAGCTTGGAGAAGAGGAGGCTGAGGGGTGACCTCATTCACGTTTATAAATATGTCAAGGGGGAATGTCAGGAGGACGGAGCCAGG
This sequence comes from Trogon surrucura, assembly GCA_020746105.1. Classification (NCBI taxonomy): domain Eukaryota; kingdom Metazoa; phylum Chordata; class Aves; order Trogoniformes; family Trogonidae; genus Trogon; species Trogon surrucura. Next base: position 9,715,751 of record CM036620.1, on the reverse strand, counting down.
CTCTTTTCAGCGGCGTCCACTGACAAGACAAGGGGCAATGGGTGGAAGCTGGAACACAGGAGGTTCCAGAAAAATATGAGGAAAAACTTTTTTACTGTGAGGGTGACAGAGCACTGGCACAGGCTGCCCAGGGAGGTTGTGGAATCTCCTTCTCTTGGGACATTCAAAACCCGCCTGGACGCGTTCCTGTGCGCTCTACTGTAGGTGATCCTGCTCTGGCAGGGAGGTTGGACTAGATGATCTTTAAGGTCCCTTCCAACCTCTAACATTCTGTGATTCTGTGAAAAGGAGCCTTTGAACTATTATAATTTATTCTATTACATTGAAAAAGTTGTTTACATAGGCTTATACTGTTAGTATTTAAGTCTTAATTGTACAGTTAAGAATAGGTATTCATATTTTAACTAAGATTTGCTTTTTTGTAACTGTAGTTTTAACTTTGGGCTTAATTATCATTTTCTCCCAGAAACTTGTCTCCCTCTTTGGAGAGTTTTCAACAGGGACTGCATCCTAGAAAGTCACCATTTTCTAGAACAGACATGGCTCACACTGCTGGTTTAGCAAATATTTAACTTCTTTTTATCTTATCTGAGTTTCAGAAAACCCATATAAAGTGTAGGTAGGCCAAAAAAAAATATATATTTTCACCTGCTGATCCTATCTCCTATAGCATGGATAAATAGAATATGCAGGAAGATAGCAGTTCTTATTATCAAGCAACTGAAGAAAGTTTACTATTTTCTGTCCGTAGGGTGTTTTGTGTTTTTCTGCCTCAAACTCTTCAATATATAAACAAACAAAAAAAAAAACCCACCATAACTTCTTTTCACTTATTTTAAAGAGGTTCTGGGCAGCTACGTCTTCGGCTATGTTTATATGGAAAATACTTGTACGTACGTACCATCAAGAGATCAGTATTTTGCACGATCAAAGAAAAGCAAGAGTTCCAGTTTTTAAGTTCAAGCATGTTAGCAATAACAATGTTTTCATCACTTCAGCAATTGATATTTGAAGTGGTTTTATAATGAAAGTATTTCGGTAAATACAGAACCATATCACTCTAAAAACCAGACCGTGAGCCCTGGTATCACTCCAAAATGACTGTTTGCCCTGGTGTAACTCCAAAATGACTGGTTACCAATCATACCACGGCTCAAAAGACAGCCAGTAATGCAGTGATTCTCTTAATCCCAGTTAGAGGGCTGGCAATGTCCATCACATACAACACAAATGTGAAAAATTCACAGCAAGGTTTTACTCTCATACAGAATATTGTTCAGGCCAATTAAGCCAGTATTTTGTGTCACACCACCTTCACAATACATTTTTGGCTTTCCTAGAAAATTAACCTACTTGGGTGACAAGTGCATCTACCAATGCCCAACGGATATTAATGCTTCTACTGCTCAAGTGCAAAGAAGAGCTGAAATGGATTTATTTCAATATTAAAGACTAAGGCATTCCCAGAAAAAAAGGAAGTAAATATTGCATGTATTAGTTAAAATAGATGTGGATAAAGAAAAGCTATTTTTGAAGGAGGGCAGGACAATTCCCCATGTTTTACTTATTCAATGCTCTCACAGGTGTCCCCTCTTGCACATCTCTTGTCTAACACCTCTTCATCTTAACTACATGGGTAAGGCCTCCCCAGCTCCCTGTTGCTCGTTAAGTACCCTCTTGAGCTCTCTTTGAAATGCCAGAATTTTGATTTTTCTCTCTCATTTCATTCCTTTCTGCTTTCGTCATGACTTAATCTTTATAATATTTTAAGGGATTTTATTTTATGATGTAATGGGATATGCATGTCTCAATTTTTGAACCTCTTGACTCCTGTTGCTTCACTTGTTTATGACTGGGACAAGCCCCATAAGAAAGGGGAAGCTGAGAAGACACCCTTTATTGGTGTTGAATATACTGCTTTAGCCTTCATAATTTAAAGAACTAACCAAACACTTGCTTAAAGCTCAGGTAAGTGACATTAGATTTTTGTTTCAAAGACTAATCTGCTTCCCAAGTACAACCAACCTACTACCAGGAAAATCAGGCATTCAGCTGCACACTCTACCAATCACACATCCTCACATGGTTTTAAGCTCTCAGCTTTTACTTAGACTTTCAGCTGGTGACGTGAAAACTTTTTTCCTCTAACAACTCTGAACTGCTAAAATGAAATGACGGCACTTGTCTGGATTTTCTGTCACCACTTCAACAACAGAGCTGTGGGATTGATGTTTGTTATGATTTCAAAACCAGTTTCCCAAAACTTTTTCTTTGGAATTGCATTCTGTGCTTATCTTCCTTAGTAAGCTATGATGTATTGGTCAATTTTAATGCAGTTTGAAAGAAGGACAAAGATATCAAACCCACAAAATTTCTACAAGCTCTGCGACAAATCAATAGGAGTTCGAAAAACTGATATAGGGAAACTACTCTGTCATTAAACATGAAATGTTTCCAACATGAAAAGGCATGACATTAATAGTTAGCTGTGTTGTCTGAGTGGCCAACATAAATGCACACGCTTGTTGAACCGGCAAGAGGTGTTCTCTTAATTAAGGGACACAAAGACAAGATGCCACTGTTGGCTGGAAAGGGATAGTTGGGCAACTGGAAGCATTACAGAATTATAAACTTCAAAGGGAATAAAGGGAGAGCTGGAATTATTGCAGTAAGGAAAACAGGCTTTCACTTTTAAGCTTTATGAAAAAACATGTTCTCTATCACTCACTGCAATGTATCACATTGACCGAGACACTACTCTTACTGGTAGTAAGTGGTAACTTCTGCAAACCTCTGCATTTTAGAGTTCCAGACCAGTAATTTAGGAGGATACTACTTGCATCGACAGCATGCTAAGACTACAAGAGCTTTTAATATGAAGATAGTTTGAAATAGCTGCTGGGATCCTGAGGTATGACCTAAGTCTTCCTCTATATTCTAAGACAATTGTGCAGTGAAAGCAAAAGTGGCTTCACTACAAATGTCAGGCCTCCAGTCAAGGACTTAGATTTTTTACCTACTGAAATTTCAATATGGCTCAGATAAAGCTCAAACTAGAATAGGAGGAGAACGGGGAAAAAAAAAGTCTGAACAAGTTCCTCGCTTTTTACTGGCATGTAACCCTAATGCTCTTTGCAGTTTGGAGTGCGCTCCATCTGAGAAAAACAAATGAAATTTAATAAAGCAGATTACCTACAACGTAGAACAGTAAAGAAACATAAAGGAAAAGTTTGATGTCATTTTGCCAAAAGCACTACAGAAAACGTACGGATTCTTACAAAGGAAAAGAACTCCCCAGTTCTGGATGGAAATAGTATTCTACAAAGACAAAATCTCCACGGGCAAACATTATTTTCACTCATAAAAGGTATGAAATTTTGCTTTATCTAATGTGGTGGAAATATAAATAACTAAGATGGAAAGGCCTTGCTAGGAAGTTATCTTGGCTAAAAGAACTTTGCCTTTTGGCTAAAAGCTAACAACCTCTGATTGTTTATAACTCCCCACTTGCGAGCTAGTATCGGTTGTGTCACTCCCACAGGCATCCCCAGGAGCCCTTTTCTCCATACTGTCCTATTACCTTCTGTTTGACTCCTCCTTTGGACCATGGCAGTCAGCAAGCTACTTAAGGTGTCCACTTCTCCCAGGGATGGCTTTGTTAACACTGAAATGATGGGGTTTTACCACTTGTCCTTTTTCTTGAAACAGCAGATAGGTGAGTTTTCTGCACTCCCTTGGCAGGGAGCAAGGGAGCAGAGGGGAGAGCTGCCCAAGTGTTCTCTCCCTGTGACCAGAGCCAAGCTTCTCTTGGACCTGAAACTGTACAAGCGTTATTATGCACTTGGAGTCCCCAGGTTCTCAGACACTAACAAGAACAACAGAAGTACTAGGGCTTAGTTTTTACTAGAATATTTTCCACATTCTGTCATCAAGCTAGTAACCTGAGTAAAAAATACTTGACATGCTCCGCTTACGTTTGCCTATTTATAGGGCAGGAGCTCCTCCAGGAATACACAACTGTGCATTTAGCTTTAATGCAGATACTATTTCTTCTTCTTGCTTGTAAGATTTTTATAGTCTAATCACAGTAATTCATAACTTTCTCCCTAATAGGCCCATTAGAACCAATATTCTGTCAAGTCAGAAGTTAGAATCCTTCTGACATAATGTATCTAGCAGAACAGCTCAGGCTGTTTCTTCTCACCCTTGGAGGCTTTTAAACTACTTAAAAAGTTACTCCAAAGTTTTCCTTGTTCCCAACATTAGTCTGACTTGTTCAGAATTTTAGTCCTTCCTTCCCCTGCTTCAAGAGTGCCAGATGCCTTCCATTCACATAGAGTCTCACAGATACAATAATTTTTAAATGCCAAGAATTCAGAGTGCTTCAGATAACTCCAGAAGTAGCCTACTATAAGTATCACCACATCATTCTGATTTAGATGCATAGTTTATTTAAATATTCTAGACCTATTATTTTCATTGCACTAATAGTTAATAGAAATTGCTTTGTGATCATGCTGATGGCCACATGATCACCAATAATTTAAAAATTAGAAAGCAAAGGCATTAAACATGTGACCATTTATTTCACCCATTATTTCTTTATTAATTTAATTAGGCACAGGCCCCATACTTTCTTTTAGCCTTCCCTGTTTCCATATGCGATTTCAAAGTATTCCTAGAATCCTTAATATTCCTTAACCTGTCCAAATATTCTTATTTTACGTTCATTCTTAACAATATCTTTTTCCATGTTGTTGTACAATTCTGTTTTGATCTTCAGGTCATGGAAAGGCCCTGGTAAAGACATGTTTAGTATCTTGCTCCCCTTTTCAACACCAAACAGAAAATTACTGTCATTTTAAGGCACATCCTTTTCAAAACTGCCACTTGTCTATGCTGTGTTTTTTTTACTCCCAGTGAGGTATTTTCCTCAGGGAATTCTTCATATACCAACTAACAGATGTCAAATTCAGCTAATAATAACTTAATAGATTTTTTTTAAAACCCTATTTTTCTCCTGTTCTGAAGGTTTCCTCTCTCTAAATATGCTATCTTGGATTTCACAATCACTTTCATCCTCACTACTAATATGTTCAATTGCAACTAATTCCTCAGAAGTAATGCTTCACCCTTTATCAACACCTGTTGGCTGTCCAAGTTCTTTTTTAAAAATGAAACCAAAAAACCCACCAGAGCCTCAACAAAGCTGTTCAAATCAAAATCCAAGATATGATGTGAAAACAAAGATCAAAAGTACTTCCAGGAATAAATATTACTATATTTCGCAATGTAAGGTGATAAAATAAAACGGGAATTACAGCACTTCCATAAGACAGTATCTGCACTTTTCCTAGTACAGTCTGTCCCTAAGCAGTCCTTTAACAATGTGGAACTAAAACAGGGTGTTGCTGAATGAAAAACAAGGTGATAATTAAGTAATTAAGCACCATCTTGCTCTTCAGCCCATGATCTACTCGATGTATTCAGCGAGATTAACACATTACCTCTAAAGACAGGATCTCACTACAGCTTCCAGCAGTGTTGACAGTGGAGCACTCAGGTAGCTCCATACGCAGAAAGTGTAATGATATTAATTGTAAAGCATGACTGGGACATAACTGCAGTGCCAACAGCCTGTACCTGATGCAAACCAAGAAACAGTAAATTATTTCTTTTACCTTTTCCTAATAATTCCCTCCAGGCAGTTCAAGCCCCTTATTTTCAATTTTTTCCTCACTGACAGTAGAAAAAAGAACCCTCCACAAAAACTGTTTTTAACAAAAGCAGGACACTGACACTCAAATTATGAATTAAGAGTTTAATACTTTAATGACCTCATTCTCAAGTTTTCTTCATGTAATCCACTCCTGAGAGAATGTTCTGGGACTGACTGTATAATTTACACCCAGGCAAAGTGTAAATGATAAAGCCCTAGCACTGTTTCACACAAGGAGATAATTACAATCTAACACTGTTTTGCATCCACTGTGACTAGGTGTAAATAACTGAAGAAGATACGAAGTTACAGGAAAGAGCCAACAATTTTTTTTTTCTGTGAGTCCTTTAGTATTGAGAGGTTAAACAAAGTGCATATCATGCAAAAAAAAAAAATCATACTAAAAAACGAGATCTAGTTCAAAAATTTCCTTTGGCATTTTTACTAGTTATCACCACCTTTCTCCATTTACCTACAGGGATTTTATTTATTACATTAATTCTCTTATGAGAACAGTGAAGATGGGAACACCTCTCAATCAAACCCTGGTGTTCCCAACTTCTTTCAGATTTTTATCCCAGGGACTCATCAATTCTACACCACAAAAAAAAAAAAATTAAATTATCCTGTCTGTTTCCTAGCTTCATCAAGGCACAGAAAGCTGTACAGGTTTATTGTTGTGAACAGATTAGCTACGCTTTTCTTAGCAGTCTTAACACTATTGCAGAATCCTTTCATTAAAGACCTTTGAAGACCCAGCCAGCCATCCTCCATCAGTGGCAGGGAGGTGCACTGGGAGGAGCAGGGTGGGCTGTAAGTCCCACCTTGCACTTCCCCACCTCACACTTCCCCACACAACTGCTTACTGCCTCATATCAGCTGAGCATTTAACTCTTAAGTTCACTGCATCAGTACAGTGCCATTCAAAAACAATACCCTTCGAATCTGGACAAGGTCTCTGACAATAAGTCCTTGTAAAATAGGAGGTCATGCAGAACTAGATGTCAAGAAATGGGTTTGCCCCCTGAAGCATTTTATTTGCATTTTGACCGCGCTATTTTAGTCTCTTGGGAAGGATACTTTATCAAAGCTTATCTTACTTCCAGACAGCTCAGTTATCACCAGAAGGTACCACACTGTGTAAGATCTCTATACATTTGTGGGAGGTCCAGACTGACAGGTCTATGCACCCCGTTTCCAGCACATGCAGGAGAGAAGGTCCTGACACACCACTGGCTCCAGGGTGCAATCAGGATCTTGACTTGAGCAACTAAATTAAATGCTGTCACATAAAAGGATAGCATTACTCCTCTCAGCATGCAGCAGCAGAACGAAAATCAAGTACATCAAATACTGAGACACAGAAGGTGCTGTTCCACAACTCAAAACCAAAGCCTGATACTCACTTGCGGTTCAAGCAAGTGGTTCCCGCAAAGCCTAACCCAGCTCAGATGCCTCTGCCTGTCCCACCAACAGAACAGGTGAGCACAAGTATTAATTTACAGGTTGAATGAATGGGGTAGCAACCAAGGAGATAAGACAGATTTGGAAAATTAAGCAAATTGACTGATACGATATTGCCTTACGGGAGTTGGTCACAACAAAGAAATTAGAGAATATTCTAGTCTGGAAAGGATTTCATGATGTCTCCGGTTCAGCTCCTGACTCCATGCACCATCGCTTCAATATGAATTTCAAACACTAGAGGAGGATACCAACTGCAGGTCAACACCACAATTTTTCTTCAGGCTCTAAACGAGAATCTGGCTCCATCTCACTGTCTCTGAGAGAGTAAATTAAGGAACTGATCACCTTTTCCCATTTTCTACTGTCCAAAGGTATGGCAGCAGTTTTAGCTAGCACACTTGAACCGTATTTATCAAATCATCTGAACTGGTGTCCAACAATCTTTAATTAAGACTAGACACACACTATGTGATCTGGTCCAAGCAACCTTATAAAAAGGCATTTCTTGAACAATTACTGTCTTTTGAGACAGTCTTACAAAAAGCAGTTTTTCCTACACACAGTTGAAATATGAAGCTATTCATTAGAGCAGCTGGGGCAAGCAGGCAGGAAGTATAAACACAGGCAAGGGCAATTTAGCACATTGTTTTACTTCATGTAAACTCAATTTTTTTGAGGCATTTACTCAGCTGTAATTATTCTCATCTTGTATTGAGAAAGCATACGTAGGAAATCTTTTTTCAATCAAATGATCATGAAAGTTAATCCGAAGTACTCTACATCCAATGCTGCAATTAATTCTCTCGAAGCTTCAGCTTTATTCCCGTTAAAAGCACCGTGAAATTCTGTGAACTATACCTCATCCTGCTCTAGGTAGTATTTGGTATAACACCACAGGAGCATAGTAAAACACTGGTTCAGTTATATGTAATGCTGAGAATGATATTAAAACCGAGCTAATGATTTTTTTTTTGCATTTAAATAAACTGTATTGTCCAAGATGGTGTTTTTCAGTATGTGGTACACCTTCAAAAATCTGTTGCAATTACTAAGTTACAAAATCAAGAATGATACAACACGACAGACCAGCATTTCAAACATAGTTTTAAAACAGTAAAAGTCAAAATATGCCTAGAGCAAAATTTTGCCACAATGTTTATTAATTAGAAAAGTGAGATCTGATACTTGATTTGAGTATACATACCATGCGTCTTTCAGTATGTCACAGCACACAGACTATTTCATAACCAGCTCGCCTTTCATAAAGCAAAACTTCAGTAAGATAATGCATATGCCACTGTGTATGTTACTAGAGAATGGTAAATGCATTTAATCAACGTGATCAACTTTTATGACACTATTTACACCATGAGATGTGCATGTAAATGGCTACGTATGCAGACATGTTCCTTCTAGGAGTTCAGTTTGTTTTCAGACGCTGCACATACAGCTGGACACTAAACTCCTTTTCAAACATTAAATTTCATTTGGAACAAGCAGACCACTCCGTTTTAAATTGTTGACCTTAAATAGGTGATCATTAAAGCGTCAGCCATTTGTCTGAAAACACTAAAACGGATTTTGGATGGCTTCCAGAATACCAAAGAATTATGTGTCAATGTAAAATGGATTATATATTTTCTCAATGATGAGTCCAACCCGTCAATTTCATTAGTTCGCTTCTCGCTGTGTACCCACGATACACATTATGCTTTGGAAACTTAAAGGTCAGCTTTAGGTGGTGCCAATTACACAGAAAACTCACAATGCTGTACCTTCCCATTTGTTCTATTATTTCTGGTGGCAATATTAAAAATGAGCAACCCTCACTGCTCTGTCCAGTATTGAGTTTCTGATTCACTCTGACAGGATGCCATTAGCAGTTATTCAGCCTTTTGGCTGGATATTAAATTCATTATATTATCTTTTAAGGTAATAGTGAATAATACTGAACAATTTTGTTGGAGTACTCCATGCAACTCAATTTCCTTTGACGTAATGGAAGTCAATGTGCAAGAAGCCTCAACAAGACAAAGCTCTTGTTCTGGAATAAGAATACTTAAAAAAGAAAAGAATCAGTTCAAAAGTAATAATTAACACCTGCCTCTGTTCTTTAAGCAACTACAAGAACCTACACTAGCAAAGACATCCATGAAGATCATTTTATTGATTTTGCAGGGGTTGAGGGTTCAAGCTCTGTTACGCAGCGTATTCCAATTGAAAACATTTGACAATCAGAAAAAAATCTGGTCACATAACCAACAACACAAAAGCATCTTACCAAACACAGCACTGTTGTTTTATATGCACTGCAAGTGCAAATTAATTGTTATAATATTCTAAATATTGTATTACATCATAAAGGAACTATTTCGTACAGTAAAACTGCAAAGCAAGAATCTTAATCTCTAGACTGCTATAAGGCTTTCCAGTTATATGAGGGAAAGGGTGGAGGGCTTCTGGGGAAAAGCAAAATAAATATGAGAATGGTCTCGCATCCTCCTAGGGTTAGGTTGTAACAATAGGAGCAGACTGCAAATAAAGACTCAATCTACCTCTAAGTATTGGCACATTTAAAAAAAAAAGAAAACACAAACTTAAAATGACTATGATTTAGAAGTAAGATGTTGGATCAAAAAAACCCAGCCTGGCAAGTGCATTTGGCACTGAGGCTCATAGTATATATATAAAAAAAAGAAGGCTTAGAAATTTCAGTTCTAATCCTCTCACACCTAAAATAATTTTCTGCACAGTCTGCTCAAAATTCTGAAGAAAAAAAAAAAAAGGAATGCTTCTCTGTTACCTGAAATTGCTTGTACTTATCAGTTTTAAGCAAGTAACCCAGTTTTACAGAAATTAACACAAATTAGGCATCTGTATGTAATACTCCTGGACTTCAGACCACACAAAAGAACTTTGGAACAGTAACTAAAACTGTTCATATAAACAATAACAAATCATAGTATGCCCAGGTGCAGTCCTGAATGCGTTATGCCAAACCAACTGCTTTCTTTTAAAGAAAGAAAACCAACATAGCTTCAGAAGTGGATTTAATGAAATAACTGGTCCAACCCACAGATCTTTGTTGTCCTCATGAAAATCAACTGATCGTCTGTTTCCATATGTAACACACATGAAATTGGGCGCATATGTGCTAATCTATATGTATGTATAAATGCCTCCATCATATCAGATACACAAAGGCTGCCGACGCACCTGCCGACACCAATAATAAGACTCCAGCAATGTACTATCAGGTTATTAACTACTCAGGTTTTTAAGAATCAAAAACTCCAAGCTACTATCTATTTTTCAGCTGTTAATTCTAATAAATCTACAAAGGCGTGTTTACAACTAATACTTCAATCTCTGGATTTCTGTCCCAATAGCTAGACACCTACATAATTCCAACATTCAAGCAAGAGTAACTTCAAAGTTGAGTTAATAGCAATCAAGTGTTGCTGCAGCTTCTTAACAAATGCATGTCTATCAGGATGTTTACCTCACTACAGAGGTTATCAGGAGTGACTTGTGAACAACAGTTGGCAAGACAAAGCTGTAAACAAAGCTTAACTTTCCAGCCTTGTGATTGCAGAAGATGTGTGAATGAGGTGAAGAAAAGTCAGTTAGAGGCCCAAAAGCTTGCAGTCACAGTGATAAAATTAAAGCAATTTTGCAAGAAGTGCTTATTTATGCTGACACTTGGCAGAAAGACCGGACAAGTGATGCACAGTGAGAAAGCACATATTTCAAAAGCATTTTATGTGTGAACCTCTACTGCCCGCACATGTAGAGTGCTTCTCAGTATATCAGTTTTTTCTCCAGAAGGAAGTCTGCAACCACCACGAGCTTTTAAGTAACATCTGCATTAGACAAAGCCACAGGAAAATACGAGTTCACTGACACTAGTCTGTCTTGCATGCTTCCAGTCAAATACTGACTCAATCGGAATTTGCTACAGATGATCATGAAAGGTAAGATGCGGCTTCTAGAAAGGTGACAGAAAAACAATGTTATGTAAAACTGTGCAAGACCTGAATTGATTTTCATCATTTTTGTACCACTGGAAGCAAAGTAGTGAGACAGCGAGGGTATCTAATCAGTCTGGAATGAAATCTCTGTCATTCTTGAGCAGTAAAGTTCCCAGGGTATTTGAGGAAGCAAATGGAGTCAAAACAAAACTGCAGGAAATAGAGGGCAAGGAAAAAAAAAATTAATTGAAATGTGCATTAAAAAAAAATACCGTTTACACACTTGGATCAAAGAGACAATATTGCTGCCTCTAGGTCAGGGAAGATGAAGCCAGGTAGCACACCAAGAGAACCCCAGCAGAAGTGAACCAGGGTTCCTGAAGGAGACATGGACAAAAAAACCCCAAACAACACAAACCACAGGCCCCTCCCACACAGATGACAATCTAGGTATCTTGACCTCTAAGGATCCCAAAGGATTTGGAAGAAGGCCTTTACCTCTTGTTGTAACAGAAGGCAGGCTTCCCTAGGTTATTTAATTCAGCAAAGCAAGATTTTTGCCTGAAACCTCATAGAAGCAAAATAAAAGTGTTTCTCCTAGCCCAACTTCTTCAGCTAGGAAAAAAGCACTGCAATTGTGGTCCTTAATTGAGAAAAAAATGTATTTCATTACATGAGATGAAGATTGCTGCTTCCAGACTATTCTTAGAAGTGGTTTAATCTCTAGTTTGCTCTCAAAACAGGATAATTTGAGTACAAAAAAAATAAAGAAAATACCATAAGAACTAGTGACATCTGTACCCCTCCCACCCCCTCCACTGAATCTGAAAAACTTACTTCCTCAAAACTTCGGTAAACAAGTGTGCATATGTGTACTGACCTTTGTTGTATTTAAATCGTTTTCACCTTAAAAGGCTGTGAAGGAGCAAATATAAATATAGTTAAACGGCACAAAAGGAAGGGAGATGTGGAAGACCTTTCCATGAGGGCCCCCCAGCAGCCTATGCCGTAAGATTATTTCAGTTACAATGATCACCTTTAAAATAGACATGGATTCCTCCAAAGATATTAAATTGACATGTGGAGCCTTGTCCAGAAAACAGGTATGAGAGACTTCATTCAATTCATCATTTCTCTGATCTTTTAATCTACATTCATGCCACCAATCCCACTACAGAAAATGGGATCATGGTGCTTTGGTGGGTAAAAAAAAATAAATTAAAAAATAGTTTACTTGCTTGTATTAGGATTACTCACACAAGAAACGAGTTCGATGATTATAATCATAGCTAGTAGTGTTCCTTGTGTGCTTGAGAATTTCTATGATCCAGGCCTGAACAACTGGATGAGCTTGGGATTTCTATAATCTTGTCATAAAAATCTATGCATAAGAGATTATAATGCGGTTCAGCTTTGCTCAGTGAGAAGTTATAGTCCACTATCCTGCCCCAGCATCATTCTAGACAACAAAAGAAATCACAATGCCGTAAGACAGCTTTATCTCTTTCTCTTGTCAAATTGGTATTAAGATGGCTGTCTTCATAACACTGTGGAATAATAGTGGAATTAAAGATTACCTCTTCCTTACAGAATATTACTTTTTCAACTCATCAGAAGAGCGGCACTCTTAAATACAACTCTGCATTTTAAATGTATTATTACTAATAAGAAAATCAATTCCAAATTGCTAAATATTAAAGTAGGTTCCCTTTTTCAGCATTCTCATTGTATTTCCAGAACTTCCATGGCTTCTTTGTTTAGCAAATATTTCTAAAAAAAATATTTTATCAAGTATTTTTGTCTCCCAAATAAAAAATGCACCACTAGAGAGAGGTTGCTACCCTGAAATTTGGGTACCTATTTGAGTAAACTCCTTTTTTTTTATGTTTATATATAACTTTTTTGTTCTAATTTACAAGAGTAAATTATCAAGTTAGCTAGTGATAGACACAGCTGCTTTTTCTCTTCCTGGTGCCAGCACTCCATGAGAAATTTTGCATTACTTCTGCATTTTAACATTACAAACGAGTGCCTAAAAGCTTCCTCCTTTAGCCACTACAAAACTAAGTGCTGAGTGGATCAATACATATATAATATTAAAACTTGAGCACTCATCCTCAAAAGTCTTTTTACCAAGTTTAATTATTGTAACTTCTTTTTCTTAGATGAAGAAGAGTTATAGTATAAAAATCAAACCACAGGCAGTACAGAAGAAAACTTGGAATAAGCATGCTACATGTGCAGTGATTTACTCTTAGCATCCTTTGGACTTTGAGCAGAGATGGACAAACCTGGTTTCAGTCAACAGCAATTCTTTCATCTATGTGCCTACAGGGGAAAAGGGCATGTAACATATTCTCTATAGATTCTGGCCCGTGATGTTTGCAGTCTCCTTAGGCTGCCTCTACATTGGTTCCTGCCATCCAACGTCCTTAATTTCCTTCCATGTCTTTAACAACCTGCTTAGGCATTTGTTATTTTCTAGTGTAATCAAAAGCATCAATAGCCCTGAAAACTACAAAGGAAACGAGAAAGAATGTTTTCAAATAATCTGATTTTGGCTATCATTTTGGGATATGCAAAGAAACAGTTGATAGAAGCTCAGAGTTGTTGGTAGTGCTTTGAGAGCATACAGAACCTGCATGAGCCATCAAATGACCAGGGACAGTCAAAGACAGTGCTTACCTTTCAGGAGTGAAATGAAGGATCTTTCCCAATGAAAACACTGATCAGAAGGTAAAAAGGGGCCTAAAAATTCCCAGAAGATTACTGATTGATCAAAATGGATCAACTTAGTGTAGATCTGAAAGGTTGGGGTTTTTTGTCTCTTGAGGCATTTGTCTCTCTAGTCATTTTTAAAAGCAGAGAAATGTAATACACTACCTTTTATATTAGAGCTTAAAAAGCGTTAGGGAACTCTCCTACAACACATGACTGAGAACTAGAAACCTACCACATCCTGCATGAACAATTCTACTGCCTAGATATCTTATTAGATCAGGGTAAATCTGTATCTCTTGCTGATACTATTAACATGTCATATAAAACAGAGAAGATTTCAGTCAAAGTGTGAGCACACCACACTACCTTGACAGTGGTAAAACAGGATACGAAAGCACAGAGGAAGTTGTTGCTGGTGAAAATAGCGTGCCTGAAAAACACAGAGATCTAGAAGAGTACTAAAAAGAGTGTAAGGCTAGGTTTTGATATGGCAGAGCATCACCTGCTCCGGTCGATAGCTTAACATTATGAACTACCAAGACCCATCATATTTTGCTCTTACAATACCACATGTATTTCTGATCTACTCAGGACACCCCTTTAAGATATCATTAACTTAATACAGGAAGAAATAAAGGAAACCACAAAAAAACCCAACACCCGAGAAAACAAACAGTGGTACATTATTTGCTTCATTAACTTTAGTCACTTTTGGCAACATTTCAAGTTTGGATTCCTTGGAGTCTGGGCAACTCTTGGTACACGTTGGTAAATTTTCAGATAATGCACATAGTAGCTTTACTAATATTTTTTTTTGGTTGTATGTCTCCATAATCTATGAAGTCCAAAGGTATGCTTCTGCCTCAGACTTAGTTTCTTTTCATAGTTTATATGCAAAAAACCCAAACAACACAAACATTCTGGGCACTAGCCTGGAGGAAGGTAAAAAAAAAAAAAAAAAAAGCCTGAAGAGATGAGACAGTCCCAAAGGGCGCCTTAAGCTGATTTGGTAACAGCAACCTGAATTATTGTTAAATTCCACAATCTAGTGCAAAAACAAGTGGGTGAAAGACCGCTAAACACTACAGTACTTTCCTTCCTGATCAAATATTATTTATGTAGTTTAAAAACGTGCTTCTTGTTTCAGAAGTTTTCAGAGATGACTTTGGAGCAAATGAAAGCTGGGCCGGAGAGCAGCAGATCCCTGCTCTCAATCACCTCCTCCACAAGGAAAACAACCTCACCCAATATCACAAGTATTTCATGTGTTTGTTTTTTTAAGTATAGTTCAGAATGCAGGCCTTCCACGACAGCCAGCATTCCCACCAGCTCTCATTTTACTTTAAGAGCTGAAAACTTTTACTGAGGAGGCTCAATACTGACACCTCTGGGGGGTGAAACCCGCCCGCCCGCCCGCGCGCTCCCCCCGCGGCGCGAGCGAAGAGGCGGCTCCGCGCGCACCGCCCTCAGCAGGGAAGTTGCCTCCGACGGCATAAAACGGGTCGAAAGTGAGGAAAAAAAATATTCATGTCACAAAACCAACCCACCACCCACACGCCCGGCGGCACAAATAAAGGAAAACCCCGTGGTTTGGATGAAGTTCTACCTGTACCGCCCGGACACGGCGAACTCGTCCGTCTCCTGCTCTGAAGCGCCGAGCGGTGACGGCCCTCGGCGGCGCCGGGGGGACCTGGCGCCAACGCGGCGCCCGCCTGTCCCCCCGCTCCTCCGTGCGCATTCCCCCGGCAGTGGCGGCTCCGGTAACGGGGCGGGAGGGAAGCGGTGCCGCCGGCGGTCAGATGCCCGTCACGCCTTACCGCGGCCCCGCTGAGGAAATGCGAAAGAGGCGAAGCCCGTTTCACCACCTGAGGGGAAGGGAAAGGACCGCTGCAGCCGTTATCACCTCCGGTCAGTTTCTGCTGCCCCGCGCAAATTTCAAGGGTGGGCCCTGGCCCTCATCCACTCGGAGAAAAAGCTGTGCTCGCCTGGGGCTACGCTAACAAACAAATAAAAAAAAGGCACAAAAAGCGTCACAGGTGTGTCAAGCACATTTCCCTTGTGTTTGATTACCAACTTAAAAAAGGAAGGAGAGATACCCAGTTTCTCAGGCATTTTGCGTGGTCAGGCAAGTAATGGCTCTGTTGGCACGGAGCATCCACGACTGCTTATGTCCGACAAGCGCTTTCAGAAACACTGCCTGAGTGTCAATCACCAGATCTGAAGAGAAAGAAAAAACCAAAAGGTTTGTAACATATAGGGTAATGGTGCAAAAATTCTAGCACTTAGACACCAATTTAGGGGTTTTCTATTCCTACAAGATACGTGACTTCGGCATGTCATCTCACTTGGCAGTTACAGGAATTTATTAATCGCAAGCCAAGTAATCCATTTCATTTTCCCTTCTTTGGTTACCAGATCCACAGCCAGACAAGAGACAGCAGTTAAGTTTCTCTGGCTAAGTTTGCTGGCGATCAATCTCTGCTGTTTCTGTAGTTTGCCTGGTTGTAATGCTCAGCAGGGAGCATGTGTTCCTACATGCTTTCTGAAATATTAATACACAAAATTGTACTGGGGTTTCAGATAGCAGCAGATTGGCTTCTCTGTGGTTTTCTGATGAGAGGTGTATTGGTGATTCCGAGAAGGCAGTGGCGCCGAAATGGGTTAAACCTAATAAGGTTTTGAAAGCTGATAGCTAATTTAAGAGGGCTCAGAGTCGCAAAGCTACAGACCTGGCTGACCCCAGCAAATTGCAGTGTTTGTTAATGTTCTGTTATAGACATCTTCTAGTCAACCAAAAGCAGATATATTAAGTGAAAAATTGACCTGTGGTTCCAAAGACAGGCTCGCCTTTCTGCCTTGTTTTTGACAGTTGTTCGACTTAAATGTAAAGGAGGGGCATCGCGGCTTCTGTTTTTACCAGGGCTCTTGGGAATGCAACCTTCAAAAACATTAACTTCAGCTTCCAACTTAAGAAACATAATTGCCTTAAAATCTTTATCATCATAATCTTACACAATATGTGCCCCATGGGAAATCTAAAAACAATTTAAAGAATGGAAAGCATGGGAAAAATCCTTTTACTTTAAGCATGATGATTATAATCATATAAGCTTTGGAATCACTGCGACTGGAATATAAAGAAGGAGTGATTAAAAAAAGCACTAAAATTTATATTGTGCTTTTGGAATCAATGTTAATTAAATGAAGTGGTGGCCAACTGAAGTGGTGTTTTAAACTGAATCTTCTTACTAAATGTTTAATGACAATAAGTTGGCTTAGGAACATTGCTTGCAGTCTTTCAAGGAGGGTTTTACTGAAATTCTGTTTCCAGCCAGGACAAGCTGACAGCTTTAAGAATCCAGTAATTGAACAGGGAAAAGGGATTTTCATTGTTACTAAGTCTAAATTAATGCAAACAAAGAACAGAGGTAACAGTCTCGTGACTTCTCCTATAATCTTGTTATGCTCTGAAGAAGGCATCTGAATTCCCGTGCCTCCCTTATTCAGTAATGAAAACGCTTTCCTAAGCATAGGCCAACAGGAATGGGAACATCAGTCAGCAGATTGAAAAAACGTCCAAAATAGGAATAAAGGTGCAAGATGCCAATGGTACAGACCTTGGGTTATGTGTTAGCTGACGTTCTTGAGAGAGAAACTATAAGGCCTCTTCTACAAAAAGACTAGCATCAGGTGCACCATTTATTCACTAAGACTGGTTGCTGAAGTTCAATTTATGACTTCTACTACAAAACAATAGTCTGAGCCCAGGCAAGGCTGAACACTCCATTTCAGTAGCTTTTCAGGCCTGAGAACCTTGCAGTCTTGATAGGAGTGTCTGAGGAAGCTAATCCCTCACAGTAGAGACAGTATTGTCAGCCAGAAAAGTGGGTACTGGCTGAAGTCCCTTGGGTTCTCCAAGCATGATCTCTCTGCCCTCCCTCGCTCCTGCTGCATGGACTGACTCAATGGTCCTAGTGTTAGAGAGAAATCAGAGTTCACGGGGAAGGGGGGGGATGTTCAACAATGTCTTGGGGAATGTGACCAAGGGCCACCAGGCGCTGCTTGGACCTCTATGCTAATGATTTAAAAACATGCGCTGTTGCTCTGCAACGTGGGTAATCTCTCAATATGCCTTTCCTCAATATGTTGCTCCAGACCCAACTGATTGAGCTGTCAATCTGTCTTCATTAAATAACTTTCTGGCATGCTCCTTTTAGGAAATGAGAATTTAAGCACAGTAAGCAATGTGAGTAGCCTGTGGTGATCACCGACAGAATCTGAGTTTAAACTGGGATTAAAATGGGGGAGTTTCTGACTGTCAGTGCTGTCTGTCCTGAGAGCTCACCTACTTTAAGAAAATGAAAAATACTCCGTTGTGTCTACATTCTGCAAAAATAGCATACTTGGTGAAATTTTTACACCAATTTACTTTAAAGTTTAAGCACTCGCATGAATTTATTGCATTCATCTTCTATGCCAGTGACTATGGTGTCACTGCTCTTAGTGCTGCCTGAAGGTCCAATGATGAAAATATTTTTTCTCTGACAGTGCTTCTGGGGACATGATAAAGGTGCCACAATCAGCCTCAGTAGGGAAGCTTTCAGCATAGCCCTTAAAATGGCCTCTCATTCCAAGGTAAATTTTAGGGGAGGGAACTTTGGCCTATGGGACACCATACAAGCACTCTCAGACTTCAAAGAGAGACCTGGGAAGTCAATTCCTCTTTAATTTTGTTACTACTCTGGATGGAAGTTAAGAAAATGATCAGAAAAAAGTTTCTAAATAATCTATAATTTATCTCGTCAATACACAGGGAAGGATCTGTCTTTGTGTTATCTGTGTTTAGAGACCCCTCTAATACCAAAAGCTAAGATGCAGATGTCGAGATCACAGTATTTTCAGAAAAATACAAAGGCACTCAAATAAACCACTCTACTACAAGTGAAAACAGAGCACTGCCAAATTGGCATTGCAAGATTTACAGAAAAAATAACCAACTACATTCCAAAACCTTGGAATCAAACTACTGTTACTAAATCATCCTAATTTTCATATAATTTTAAGTTTCAGTAGCAGGTCCACTTCTGAGAATGTAAAAACAGCAGGAAAATGCCACGATAAAAGATACGTGTGTTGACACACTATTCAGTGACTGACTTGTCACTGCTCCAGGTTGAAAACTGTTGACTGAGTGGAGAGAGTAAAAAAAATAATTGCCTTTGTTAACTCTGCAAAGTATTCTTACTCCATTTCTAAAATAATTTTCTCTCTTCTCATACTACTGATGGATAAAATTAAGACTGGCTTTTTGGTGATGGCCACTCAGAATTCAGTACCGCTCTGAGACAGTGCAGTACATTTCAGTGGATGTCAAATGATATATAAATCCTTAAATCAAATTAAAGAAAAGTTGTGTGGTTAAAGCTGTAAAAGCTTATTTTGTGTGAAATAAATTTAGAGGTTTATATATAAACCAGTTGTTTTTATCTGTTCCTGCCTTAAAAGGTGCACTGTCAGTGTACAACTATAGATTTTTACTCCCAGTTCATAACCACAAGGGACTCTGTACAGATCCAGTACTGACAGCTAGAATAATGGCAGCTCCAGTGACAAAAACAGCAACAACAACAACAAAAAAGGGTAGGCTGTTTTCCAAGAACTTTAAGGAAGTATGATAAGACAAGTCCTGCACTGTTCCTCTTAAAACTCAGTACAGGATTACTTCAGGATATTTTTCTTTTTATCTTGATTAAAAATCACAGCCTAACAGGGAAATCGTGAATCAATGATACCCGGAAACATAATTTAAGTGAATTAACTCTTCAAGGAGAGGATAACCTGGTGGTATAATCCTAAATTCAAGAATGCCTGAATGCCACCTGTGTAATCTGCACAAATTAGTCAGTGCCACTTTCAGATGTAACTCCTGTCTCATGATTTCTCAAGTTTTCACTTGAGAGAGACCTAAGTTCAGTAACTTCATGTTTATATGAAGCAGACATGTGAATATATAAGGTATCATTCAAAAAAGGACTAGGTATCAAGACAACTCTTAACTGCTTACACAGCCAAGCTAACACTGTTGATCTTTGCCTGACAAGTCTTGAATTCTTTTAAGTAAAACAGAATAACTTTAGCAAAAAGAAAGGCAGGATGTTTCCCCCTGTGCTATAGCTCAGCATAATTAGGATTCTCTGGACAGATGGGATAAACAGGATTAAGAGGTCTCAAGCAGAGGAATAATGTGAATCCAGCTCTTGTATTTGGAGACAGTTTCGGCTTTAAAGATACTATATAAAAAGCATCTCCACTCAGTGATGATCTTAAAAGAAGGATAGCTGTTGTAGTCACAGTCTAAGAACCCATGGTAAACTGAGATCTTCAGATCAGATCAACTAATTTATTTATGCTAAAAAATATAATATTGAAAGGTCTGGCAGCAACATCAAAGGGTTTCCAGGAAGCAGAATCCTGCAGCTACCTGCACACGTCCCCACAGTGGCTGAATATGTGTCTTATAAAACACCAGTTTAAAACACTTTCTCGTTACTTTTGAAAGTGCATATCTGCTGTGGAAAAAAGGGAAAAAAATTAGATTACGAACTGAAGATTTCCTTAGGCATCCTTCTAAAAGAATAGACACATCCTGTATAAGGTGAACAGATAATGTATCTTATTTTTATGGGGGAAAGAAGAGAAAGCAAATAGATTTGTTGACTTTACCATTTGCATCACAAACATAAAGATGGGAATAAATATATTGCAATTTCATTGATGTTCAAGAAGTGCAAAATTTTCATAAAGCACAGGAATTATTAGAAAATATTTAGCAAAACCTTTTTTCATTCCTTTCCTCTTCATCCTTCTATGGCTGAACTTTACAAAGAGCATAGCTGTTTCTTCTACTGCAATGGGAGCTCCTATCAACACATGATTAGCTTAGCCAAAGAAGAAAAAAAGAAATGGAAATGCATATAGTTCAATAAAAAGCAGGAGGACTTGTACATGCATCAGATAGTCCCTAAACAGGCTGCAAAAGAAAGCAGACTGTGAATCTTAATTTGTAAGTATAAACAGCTTTAGAAATGTCCACTAAAAGGTATGCTTGTATTGCAAATGACAGTACAGATCAAAATAATGGGATCTCTCCTGTTCCCAGAAAGAGCTGCAATGAACTGATTGGAATTTCACTTTGAGGTCACCTCTGGTCTCAGTTGTCTTCCTCAACATGCATGCTGTTCAATAACCACTGTGATGCTAATGACAATATCCCATCAGTATTGCAAAATTCCCAACGCAGTCTCTGCTTGATGTCTGAAAATATGTGTGCATTCATTGACAGGGAAGAATATTTTAAAGCGTACTCGATTTATATAGCACCCTTTAACCTAAAGGATTTCAATAAGTTTCAGAAACTGTGTGCTTTTATCAGACTTAAAATATAAATCACCACTGGGATGGTTTGCAACAGCTCAGGAGCATGCAAAATGTGAACCAGTAGCTTGTTTGGTCATATATAGGGATAGTAGTTGCAGTTTCTTTAGATGACATTTGTTTTACAAAATTTTTACACATTTTCTACTGCACTTCTACAAAAAGTGAAGTTTTCTTATCCACACTAAAGAAACAAGTTTATTATTTCTTCCCGTAAGAGCTCCAAGTTATTTATATGGTATTCAATTAATTTACCTTTGAAGGATGAAAGTGACAGTCAGGTTTGTCTGAATGAGGACCCGGAGTTCCAGAAAGTCTGGAGATAAGACGTAGTGTTCAGTTGTATGGATGCAATTTTTCTGTATTAAATTAACTTCTCTCAATATTCAAACTAATGTAAGAATAATGTCTATATCATTCTTAAAATCTTATCACTGCTAGTTCTTTTAAGCTACCTGTTTAGTTTTCTGATGACTCTTGTTCCTGCTCTTTTTATTGTCAACTACAAAGATGTCACCATCTTTAGTTCTGTGGAGTAGTACCAAAATGGTAAATGATCTGGTTAAGGATGCTATATCCTAATTCGAAAAAAGCATCTGTACATAATAGAATTGTCCAATATTGATCAACTTTTAAGTTAGCATTATATTACTGGTATTATTACTGTAGATAATTAAGTGAATGCTAAATAGTGAGATCTGTGAGTTAAAAGGTCAGAAATGCAAAGTTAACACTAGAATAGCACTTTAAAGTAGACATCAAGTACTGAAAAAAGAAATTAAGTAGTACTCTGGAACAGACGACTGAATTTAAGTATCCTTTAGATATTGCTATGAATTAAATTCATCATTAGAATTAAGGTCACACTTAACTTTTGCTACCTTAGACTCAAGTCTTTTGTTGTTTAAATGTGTCTTTGCCTGTCCCTTGGCTAAAGCCAGAAAATAACCCTATTCATAAAGAGAATTTTAAACAATCTTTGCCCTAGCATTTAGGCACAATAATGTACAGCGTTAAAAGCATATAATTATACTACTTTTGTGGAATTACCTGGTTAGCAATGAATTTCACTTTTTTTTTTTTAAACCCTCACCACAGAATTGTATATTACAAGAGAAAAAATGAAAATGTCTAGAGGCATAAAAAAGATCAATCATCCTTTACTGATCTGCAAAATGTATGGTTTGAAGTACTCATTTTAGAATCCAGCACCATGCGTCACCTTTGCTGCAAACCAAAGCCAGCATTATGGTTCAATGAATTATCTTTAATGTTGTTATTCAAATTTGCTGAGTGCAGATTACCAAAATGGATACAGTGAAATTTGTACATAGGCTTGATCAGAAGCTGGTGAAACCCCCAACATGAAAAAAAAAAATCTGCAAAGAGCATTGATTGGCCCCGAATATTTAACTCATAGAAACTGCACACAATAAATACTTCCTAGCAGCTGCAGATGGTAAAACGAGGGACAACGGCCACAAGATTTGGCTAGGAATGCTTAGGCTGGATATTAAGAAAACCTTATTTGCTAGGAGAGTGACACAGCCCCCAAACTAGCTGTGGAGACCACACTGCCCCAAACACTTGTGGATTTCCTATCCATCCCTTGAATTTTCCAAGACTAAGCTAGACGAAGGTACAGCTGTACTTTCCTACACCTCTATCTTCTCTGAAATCTACATAGGATTGAATATTCTGAGATACTTGCTTTAGTGGACCGCATCCTTTGTGTGATCCTAACACGCGGCTCTGCTTATCAAAAGACCTCATCAAGCCTTGAATGTTTCCAGGGATGGGGCCTCCACCACCTCTGTGGGCGACCTA
The DNA here is from genome assembly GCA_020746105.1 of Trogon surrucura. Classification (NCBI taxonomy): domain Eukaryota; kingdom Metazoa; phylum Chordata; class Aves; order Trogoniformes; family Trogonidae; genus Trogon; species Trogon surrucura. Next base: position 9,692,612 of record CM036620.1, on the reverse strand, counting down.
TTTCAGGGTTTCACCACCCTCGTTGTAAAAAATTTCTTCCTTATATCCAGTTTAAATCTAATCTCTTTTAGTTTAAAACCACTGCCCCATGTCCTGTCACAACAGGCCTTGCTAAAGATTGCTTCCATCTTTCTTAAAGGTTCCCTTTAAATACTGAAAGAGTACAATAAGGTCTCCCCGGAGCCTTCTCTCCTCCAGGCTGAACAACGCCAACTCTCTCAGCCTGTCTTTGCAGGAGATGTGCTCTAGCCCTTTGATAATGAATACACTGTTTTCCTTTTTACATGACATAATTTGAATGCAAATGAATGTGATAAATTTACTATTTTTAATGGACTGTGTTGTGAGAGATAAGTGAGAGTCACTGACAGGGGAGACTATGAAGTTATGGAGCAGTTGTATGCTAATAATTACGGCACAATATAGTAGCTAAATCACTGATTTCATAATGAGGACTCTGAAGTGGGGATCAGACTCTGAACACCTCAAATGGGCATAGCAAGAACAGCTCTGATCCTTAAACGTTGTCTCTGCAGTGCTGTCCAGTACTAAGGCTCCGGCCTTCTTACAGGAGATGAACTTTAAAGTAAAGTGATTTCTCTTGTCAAGAAAACTGAAAACAATCTTGCAAAATCAGTAAGTCTGTAATAAAGAGATGTAGAATGGATGTGTTCACTAGTTATCAAAAAGAACAAAGTTTCTCTTGCCCAGTTTATGTGAAGATAGTAAGAGCCTGCCAAAACCTTTGGATGAAACACAAAAATCCCAGATATATGATTCTCTGACATGCATTATAAATTTGCCCACGCTATTAATTTTGTTGCTAACTATTAACATCTTTGCATTTTACACCTCCCAGCTTCTGTCAGTCCACAGAAGAACTTTTTCTTCAAAGTACTGGATTGGAAACTCTATTTAAATAGTGTTGTACCTTTAACCTCAGTAGTTTAGATAGATGAAAAGTCTGACTCTCACAGCCAAAACAAAGCAGGGGAATATTTTAGCCCTTTACAGAAAGCACTAAACCATTTTACTAAAATCAATACCAGAGGATACAGTACCAAGTTTAAGTTTTATATCTCTTCCCTCCCCCATTCCCTTGAGAGTACTATACTGAATAGTTTACTGTCTTGCTGGAGTACAATACTGTAATTGCAAGTAATATGTCAAAGCAATGTTTTCAAGCACAGTAATGCTAGGATTTTATATCAGACCACAGGTTTCAGAATAATCAATGTATATTTATAATGACTTAATTACAGTGATGAGGTATGTCTGCTGCCATGACAAAAACTGAAAGGAAGGTTATAGTTTCAATTGTATATAGCATAACCCAGCTGAGTGCAGTTTTGCAAAGTTTGCTATTAGCAAAACCCATTTTACCTCAGTGAAAATAGCTTTTCCAATAAGAGACTCTGGAGATGTACAGTGCATTCCAAGAGGCTTAGGAACTAAACTTGTTGAAGGAACCATCTCACCTGAAGCAGTGATCAAGGCTTTAACTAACTGCGGTGTGGCTGAAACACTCACTTGGCGTATCAGAAAAAAAACCAGTTCAACTCTTTGTGATAACACTGCTACAACTTGAACCTCGTGCTTTGCTATTAAGTTATGGCAGACCTAAAAAAAAAAAGTGACAGGAAAGTTCTAGTCTTAGACTGTAATATTGACACCCCATCTGAAAGTTGTCACAGATGCTTTCTGAAGTTGAAAAACAAAGTCAGCTTGAAAAATAGTTGTTTCTTTTCTTAATTTATTAACAATACACCCCAACAAGAGAAACAACAAAGTTAAATGAATTTTGTTGTTTACTCAGGTGGTTGTAACTTTGAGGTTCATAACTTTTATCTGTGACAACCTGAAGTCTGGTAGCACAAAAAGTGTTCAGAAACAGTATTTTGTATGGATGCAGTTATCCATATTACTTAGCTGCCTTAACCTATTTAGAAGTGAAAGGAACAGATGAGGGGAAGAAAAAGAGGTGTGTACTTTATTCTTTTTTTATGGGAGTCCTGTAAGAAAGGAGCTCCAAAGATTTCTCAGTATTTTGGTTGCTCTCCAGTTCTGTGTTAAGAAGTTTAGCTTTCACACAATGTGAATTAGAGGTCTGTAGAGAGAATCCTTTAAGATGGAAAAGAAAGAAGAAAGGATCATGATGCTTCCCATGGCACTCAAGCAATTTACCCATGGTTAGTGTGTGTAACACGGGCAGCAGTTCTGGACAGTTCTGCCTCTTTCAGTACAAGGCTGTCAGCCATTCATCTCCTCCTAGATACCACTTTCCTTGTACAGACAGAAAAGAGTACTCAAGTAACAATGTACTCAGATAACAGTGGTGAAAACACTTCCCTGTGATGTGGGTGAATTTGGTTTGTGTGGCCAGGTTTTGGTAGTGGAGGGAGCTACAGGGCTGGCTTCTGTGAGAAACTGCTAGAAGCTTTCCCCATGTCCAGGGGAGCCAATGCCAGCTGGCTCCAGGATGGACCCGCTGCTGGTCAAGGCTGAGCCCATCAGCAATGGTGCTAACGCCTCTGGGATAACATATTTAAGAAGAAGAGTAAGTACTGCACAGGAGCAATTACAGTGAGAGGAGAGGGAAGAGAGTATGTGAGAGCAGCAACTCTGCAGACACCAAGGTCAATGAAGGAAGGGGAGGAGGTGCTCCATGTTCCCCAGAAGTTGCCCTGCAGCCCGTGGTGAAGACCGTGGTGCGGCAGGCTGTCCCCCAGCAGCCCATGGAGGTTGACAGTGGAGCAGATATACACCTAAAGCCTTTGGGAGACTCCACACCTGCAGGAGCAGAAGGATGCTTGAAGAAGGCAGGGACCCCATGGGAAGGCTTCACTGGAGCAGGCTCCTGGCAGGAACTGTGGACACGTACCCATGGAAAGAGAGGAGCCCTACACTGGAACAGGTTTACTAGCTGGACTTTTGACCCTGTGGGGGACCCACACTCGAGCAGTCTGTTCCTGAAGGACTGTACCCCATGGGAAGGACCCACACTGGAGCAGTTAATGAAGAGCTGTAGCTCGTGGGAAGGACTCACATAGGAGAATTTCATAGACAACTGACTCCCATAGGAGGGACTCCACATTGGAGCAGGGGAAGAGCATGAGTCGTCCTCCCTGGAGGAGGAGGGAGTTGCAGAAACAACGTGATGAACTGTCCACAACCTCTATTCCCCATCCCCCTGCACCACTGGTGAGGAGAAGGTGGACGAATCTGGAAGTAAAGTTAAGCCCAGGAAGAAGGAAAGGTTGAGGGAAGATGTTTTAAGATTTGGTTTTATTTCTCATTGCCCTTCTCTGATTTGATTGATGAGAAACTAAATTAATTTCCCCAAGTTGAGCCTGTTGTGCTCATGATGGTAACTGGCAAGTGATCCCCCCTTGTCCATATTTCAACCCATGAGACTTTCGTTATATTTTATTTTCCCTGTCCAGCTGAGGAGGGGAGTGATAGAGTGGCTTTGGTGCGTACCTGGTGTCCAGCCAGGGTCAACCCACCACAGTGGGAGATACCATTTCAAAGCAATCTATGTGACTGATGTGTAGCAAGGACTTGAATGTAATTTTCTGGTATCCCTAAGGAATATTTTGCGGTACGGTGTCTTTCCTGGAGGAGTTCTCTATAATTTTTAAAATCAAGATTAATTAGTTGATTATGAAGCTAGACAAGGCTATGTTGACCATGGAGACTGACTGCCTATGTAACATTCTTTAGGGAAGTTCTCTGATACGTGATTTCAGCAGAAGACAGTAAAGTCGATCTCATTCTGATGTAAATAATTAATATACTCATTGAGCAAGTGTGTGGGGAATGCCACTCTAGAGAGCAGTCAGCAGGGCAGTAAATACACTGCCAGATCGCCCATTTTTTTTAAGTCAACTTTTTTGTTTTCTAAGAATACCGAGGTGGTTTTATACTATTCTTTGTGCCAGTATAAATATCTGGAAAACCATCCTACTCACATATCCCTTCACTTCTTTCTTCTAAAGGATACACTCTTATGTAGACCTACATTATCATAATGTTAAGAATTTCACTAAAACATGAACATCAATAAAATGAAGCAGTGAACTAAATGTGTAAAGCAAACATTTTACCTTGATGTGCAAATGTGACTGTCACATTAAAAAATGTGGCTGTCAAAGATCTGAGAAAGAAGGAGGCCCAAAACTAGACTGTCTTCAGAATTGGTCTTTAAACCTCTGTATCATAATGCTTTTTTCTTTTATTTCCTCTTTTTCCACCACTTACATTACAGCCATCCTAGAGTTTGAAAGGGAACTGTTCATTTTATCCACCCTTTTTTATTGTTTCCAGCTTACCAATCTTTCATTATTTCAATAATATCAGTCAGGCTAAAAGGAAGGGTCTAAATTCTCCCACTATATCAGAGAAAAAAAAAAAAAAGCTGGCCTGTTACAGGGCATATTACATGACTTCTGCAAATGGTACCCAACCTCCTTTAAAGCACATGTAGCCTCTTTCTTTTTCTGCTTTCTTTATAAAATGTTGGAAGAAAGTGCTTTTTATTCCCTGTATTTTACGTTTATGGTTTGTATTTGAGATGGAAAGGTATTACAACCACATTTTTAAGAATCGATCTGCTTTGAGAAACTGAAATACTTCTGAAGTTCAAAAGAAAAAAAGCAAATGTATTAAGTTAATGGTAGTATAATTTAATAATTTCTATCACCTTTATGTAGTTACATTAACCTGAAGATCTGTCATCATTCTTTCTTTCAACAGAGATGAACAAAAGAGATAATTAATAAAATTAAACAATATGTAAGATTGTTTCCCCTTCTTCTTTCTGATTTTCCTACCTGAGCATCCCACCTTGAACTCTGATCACCCACTATTTAAAATACATGAAAATTTTATGCTTTAATGTTTCTACTTACTGTGCAGGGAAGTAATCAAACAACAGTCCTGCTTACTTTCAAATTTGCAGTAGCTTATTATGACTTCTCTGTTCAGGATGCTGAAGGTTCCTGTAAAGGAGATGAATATTTAGTCCAATAGCTGTAATGCTAGTCTAAAGCTTTGAAAACTCAGGTAATTCTCTACTTTGATGGAGACTTGCTGTGGGTTTTTTTCATTTGGGAGAGGAAAAAAAAAAAAGCAAAGACTAGCACCTGAGTTTAAGCTTGTCTGATATTTGATAGACTTAAAGCTTCAGAAATGTACTGGGAAAAAGTGTACGGTAGGCATAATGTTATATACAGATTTGAAATGTGTGCTTTAGGATTAATTTTCTTTCCTCTAGGGATTTGTGTCATTTCTCTATTTAGGTTACAGTACGTTCTTGAAAAGAAGACAAATGTTTAGTCCAGCAGTTATAGTGCTAGCCTGAAGCTTTGAAATCTCAGATAATTCCATGCTTTGGTATAGACTTACTGTATAACCTTGGAGAAGTCATTTTGTCCATCTATTGCAATTCTGCATCTGTAAGATGAAAATAATCATAGTACTTCTCTATCAGTGTGGTGTCATAAGGGGTGCAGTTCTCACAGGGATGAAAACGACATCAGTGTCCTAAGTACGTTTAGATAATTTTTAATTAGCAAAGACATTTTGGGTATATACTGGAAAACGAGGGTGACTTTATCATTGCTGAATCTGACAGCCTGGAATGAAGGCAGCAAAAGTCCAGCTGACATTATGGCACTTGAAAAATGAAAGGAGCAATGTGATTCATGGAAGCCTCAAAATGATACACACACATATTGACATGTAATGCAAATCACTAAGGCAATAAATACTGATGTCACACAAAGAACGACAGAACAAACAAACATAGCTTCAGTATTATGGAACCTTATCACTACCCTCTTTTCTCATGTTAATGCATTTTCCACGCAGCAGAAATTATACTTCTGAGAAGAGCCACTTTTCTGTGTTCTCTAAAGATTATTCCTTTATTCAGTGTTGAATCATGCATATCCCTTCCTGAAACCATTTAAAACTTCCCTCTCAAGCTCAGCTGCGTTTAAATGTGTATTCTGTGTGAATGCTGCTTTGGTGCAGCAATTATTCCATTTTGATTAGAGATGTGCTTATGAGATCTCCACAAACTAAAGTCCATTTTAAACAGAATTCACTTTTGATACAGACCTGTCTCTTCCTATGAGACAGAAGACTCCTGAGACTTTTGACATCTTTCACCACTGTTGAGCTAGATATAGAGAATGGCTTTTTTTTTTTTTTTTTGATTCTAGGTCTAACTGAAGGGAGAAAAGAGAGAGAGAAGAAATATGTTCCAAAACTTTATCATCTACTGCAAAAATAAAGATTGGAGAGTAAAGATGCATTCTCGGACTGTTTGTCCCAATAAGCATTTTTAGGAATGATGAGTAAGAATTCTGTGCTGTGAGAAATATGAAGTAAAAATAATATATAAGCATTTAAAAACCCTGTTGAACAAAACTTCCTACAAGTATGCAAAAGAACTGGTTCAAGTAACATGCAGAAACTAGAGAGAAGTCTCTCCCCGCCGCCAAAATTTTCCAGATTGATCTAGTTCATTTTCCTGGCATTACAGCAAGGTTCCTTTTGTGTATATAGTCATCTAAAAAGCATAGAACAACATAATTTGGTGCAGTCTTTCTTCTCAGATTTTTTGACCAGAAATGAGAAGCATGAGATTTAGCAAATTTGCAGGAATCCTGCTCCTTAGACAAAGAAGCAATAGGAGACAGGGAGTGAAGAATAAGCAAGTTGTAAGAGGATAATGTGAAGATTTTTACTGTTTATGTGCTTCTTTAAATGATCCCTATCTGTTGGGGAAAAAAAAGGGGGGGAGGCAGGGGGAAGAAGACAACCCCTATCAGGAAGGAAAGACATAAACAAGAAATAGGCACACTGTTTTGTGTTTTTATATCCTTTAATTCCTCTTGTTTGCTGATACTCTCAGGTAGTGTCTAATGAGCTGATAAATCTGAAAGAAACTGATAAAGCAAAAGAGATCACTGAATTAGAATTACACAAATTAAGCATAATGTTATTTTCATGTGTTCATGCAAAGAAAATCTGCTTTTACTGTGGTGCTTGCTGTGATCAGTGACCCTTCTCTACTGTCCAGTCATAAAGCATTTGATGGACAGGTTGCGTTTGCAGAAATGTTCTCACAGAGGCAGAGCTGCGTATACTTGCTCAAAACGACTTGTTGAATGGTTCATATTGTAGAACTCTCTGTCGAAATATAAATTTTTCACAAAACGAATTCTCAAAACATGTTAGTGAATAAATGCTAAGTAGAAAACAACCTCTTTTGCTTAGAATGAAAATAGTAAGATGAGTTATCTAAAAAATACTACAGAGCTCATACAGAGATAAATAAGTTTCCTACACGATTAACATTTCTCTACACAAACAGCATCTCAGACAAAAATCAATTACAAACAAATGCACATGAAAAATCAAAACCAATTCACAAATAATTTGCACACAGTCTAAAAGACTAAATACACGGAATAAACTAGTAAATCACTAGTAACAGCCTATCTCTAATTTGGAATGACACCAGCTGTCAGCAATTTGCTGAGAATTCAGATTTTGGTGTGGAAACTTTTCACTTCATCCATCACAGTCTGACACGAGAGGGTTGGTGGATAATGGGACAAAAAGTAAATAAATTCTGCTTGTTGCCCAAGGCAAGATTTAGTTTGTTACTCAGCTTGTTGCAGTATGCTTCACTTTTAATGAAGTTTTTAATGAAATCCATTTATTTGATTGACTATTTATTTTATTCTGTGAAAGAACAAAACCATGTTTGTATGCCTTTGAGTTCAAGAAGTCCCAGTATGAGTGAAATGTGAAGAATGAGACTGCCATGTTCGTTGAGATATAGCAATATATTGTTAATTCAGAGGTTAAGGTGGCTCTTGACATGCTTCTCTCAGATTTTCATCATGACTAAATGAAGAAACAGTTAGTATTCTCTTGTTTATCAATACATGAAACCAAAGAAAATGTTGTCCAAAGACCAAAAAAGGGGAAAAAAGAGACAGAAAAAGAAAGCAGGATTGATTTAGTTGCCATTGTGTTAAGCAGTTGAAAGACAACATAGACCACAAGTAGAAAAATGTGAAACCTCAAAAAACCGCATGTGCTGTGATACGGAGAGAACAGCAAAAAAGAGTGCGAGGTTTTAGAGAAATCTCCACCTCCTCCAAAGAATCCAGTCAACCAACTTTGCCTGATCGCTCAGGTGAGATTAGGCAAGAGAATTTGGGCATTTTTTTCACAAGTAAACCTTGAAGTTGGGAAAGGAGGGAGCAACCAACCTTCACAAAACTGCTTCCATTTGGCCTGTCGTCCTGACGGTGGCACTCTTCACTCTGAGATCCACTTGCTCACTCACACCTGCCACATGAAGAACAATAAAGAGGATTGATATAACGTTCAGAAAGAGGTAATTTAAAGAATAGCTTCCCCTAGTTTTTTACATGCTTGGCTCAAAAAACCAGCTGTATAAATATGCTATTTTAAAAACCAATGCATTTTAATAATGACTGAGCAAAATCATGTCATTCCAATCTCAAACGTTCTCTAGTCTAAAAGGACCTCTCTTCACTTTCTCTGTATTTTTCTCCTCCCACTGTGAACGGCTTAACAGAACTAGTTTTCCTACTCAGTGCTTTTATTTGATTTTTTTTTAACTTTCCTTTTCACCATGCTAAAATGTTTCCACAATATTCATGAATTCAGGAGCAGCCCAGGAGTGGGTGTAGGGTGTTGCTTTGCTACTGTTTCTCCTGCTGAGCCTCCTGCTCAACTAGAGTATAATTACCTTTTAGAATCTAAGGGCCTATAAGTTGGGGGGTGGTATTTGGTTTTCTTATTGGGGGGGTTTTGTGTGGATCCTTTTGTGGGCGGAACGTGCTGGTTGTGGTGGTAGTGCTCTTTATACCTACACCCGAAGGAAGAAAAATTCTGAACATGGTAGGGTTTTACTGATTCTTGCATTGCTACCTTAATACCATCCCATATTAGGTCAACACTACATCTGGTATATGTGGATCTGGAATTTAGTGTAAAAAAATCTGAACAGTTTGAAGGATAGCCCTGGATTTCTGTCAGAAGATTGGAAACTGCATGTTTCTCTGTGCATGTTTCCATTTACGTGGTGGAAATAAGTATGTTCAAATGTACATATATTTTGGAATTTCTCAGAGAACTTAACCCCGTTCTCAGACAACAGTTCAGTTCATTCCTCTACAAACTCTTGTGCAGATCGGCCAATTTGTCTTGTGAAATGATTCAGATTAAACAGATAGAACCAGCCCGAGTATAACTAGTCATGCATTTTAACCTGAAATAAAACTGATAGCCTCTTCCCTTTCCCTCTTTTCTTCCTCTATCATAACATTTAAAAAAAAGGGGAAAAATATTTTTTTCACCTAATTGACAGCAGTAAGCTAGTGCAAAGATGTCGCCTTTATTCGACAGCAGTATTTGACAGCTTCTCTAAGGTTTAGAGAATGGTTGTGCTAGCTGTGCAAACTAGTAATCAAAAAGCAAACCTCGGTCTCTAGCAGGCTTACGGTCTTAAAAGGTGCAATAGATGGGTAGGTAAGAAATACAGCTACAGTTTTGAAGTAAATAAAGGCATGAATTGTTATAACTATTAATTATATATCATTGGGACTTTTTTCACTTAAAGTTAGGGATAGGGTAATGGAGAGTTTAATTAGAAAAGAGAAAAAAAGGAAAAAGGCAGGCAATTAGTGCTACAGCCCATCACTTCCCTCAACATGATTAACAGCTAGAATTTTGTAGGCCTCAGGGCAGAGTTGGGTTTTGAGGAAGTATTTGAAAGAGATATCATTTTTATAGATCGCATCAGGAAAAAAGTTCACACTTTTAAGTCATATCCTGCACAGATAATACAGTCAAAGAAAAATGACAGTATTAGAGATATTTATCACTTGGAACAGTATTACATCTGTAAATACTGTTGCCAGTAAATTTGGTATCTACAACCTTAGGGAATATAGGATATTTATGATAAAAACTGGTGAAAGGTAAAGGCAGCTGAATTTTCGCAAGTACAAGTGAAGATTACATTACAGCATTTTCTAAAATGAACGACTAGTATGGCAACAAAGCAAGCCAATCAAGCAAGATGATTTGAGGAGGGGAAAGTTATAGGATTAAAAATTACTGAGAATTAAATTTTAAACATACGTAAAGGAGATGTAACATACAAGGGAATCAGAAAGCAGCCCCTGACATGAGAAATGTAAAACTGAGTTTGGAGAAAGGAAAGCATGAAGGATGAATTCAAGACAAGATGGGGTAGTTTTTATAGCTGAGAAGGTAAGAGGAAGATAAAAGAATGAATAGCTGTATCTGATTTTTGTAGCCTCAGAGAAGGTTCTTAAATCTCAAGTTAGGGACAGAAAGAACTCGTACTGATGACATGTGAACAGAAACATGAAAACATGAGGTTTAAAGCCGAAGGAAGGCTATGAAACCCCAACTGCCAGTATAGGTTGGGGACTAACCTGTTGGAGAGCAGCGCAGAGGAAAGGGACCTGGGGGTTCTGGTGGACAGCAGGATGACCATGAGCCAGCACTGTGCCCTCGTGGCCAAGAAGGCCAATGGCATCCTGGGGTGTATTAGAAGGGGAGTAGCAAGTAGGTCAAGAGAGGTCTTCCCGCCCCTCTATTCTGCCCTCTAGTCTGTGTGGCGAGGCCGCATCTGGAATATTGTGTCCAGTTCTGGGCCCCTCATTTCAAGAAGGACAGGGAACTGCTTGAGAGAGTCCAGCGCAGAGCCACAAAGATGATAAAGGGAGTGAAACATTCCCTTATGAGGAAAGGCTGAAGGAGCTGGGTCTCTTTAGCTTGGAGGAGACTGAGGGGCGACCTTATTAATGTTTATAAATATGTAAAGGGCAAGTATCAGGAGGACGGAGCCAGGCTCTTCCTCTCAGTGATGTCCAATGACAGGAAAGGGGCAATGGATACAAGCTGGAGCACAGGAGGTTCCACAAAAACATCAGGAAAAACTTTTTCACTGTGAGAGTGACAGAGCCCTGGCACCGGCTGCCCAGAGATGCTGTGGAGTCTCCTTCTTTGGAGACATTCAAAACCCACCTGGATGGGTTCCTGTGTGACCTACTCTAGGCAATCCTGCTGTGGCAGTGGGGTTTGACTGGATAATCTTTCGAGGTCCCTTCCAAGCCCTAACATTTTGTGATTCTGTGTGATTCTGTGAAACAGTAAAGTATGTTAACAATCACTGTGAAGTGTAGTGTTCTCCCTGTATGGTAGGACACTGCAGAATAGGTGAAAATCCAGCAAGGATTACTCAGAGTGTGTGAAAGATAGAGTATATTTGGTTAGGTTGTTCCATTGTTCCCTTTTTTTTTTTTTAAAAAAATTTTTTGGGGTTGGGGGTGGAATGAGGAAGGTTATTCACTATCTCTCCTGATGTCATGAAGGTACCTTTGTGGAAAGCATTCACTGTACATCCTCTTAGAAGGGCTGCACGCTGTGTTATTGGAAATAAGTTATCATTGCTTTTAGAGACACAAAATAAGCTGCTAGACAGATTTCTGAAGATTCACAATGGATCTTACCTGGCTTCCTAATGAAAGGTAGGGTTCCTTCCACTGGCTGGTAGATGGCTAAAGGACAAAAGTAAACTGTATCCCTGTTGTTACTGGCTCGTGTCAAATATATTTTTTAAAGTTTTCTTCATAACGCTTTTCATTACTTTCCATGTGCTGAAATAATGTATGTTAATAATAGTATACATTGTTAATAGTTCCTCATCTAAATGTTATTTGAGCAAATGATGATTATTTTAGCTGTCCTTGATGTGCCTAAGAACAACACAATGACCTCTAAAATAATTCCTATGCAGTATTCTAAATACAGTTTTAAATAGATGTAGAGAACTGCCATTTCCTCATATCCAGAAACTAATAACACTGCTGCCATCCTCTGCTTTTCATTTATGTACACTCATCTTACAGTCCTGCACATCTCTCCCTGCATCTGCCTGTGCGTATTTTTGAAGAATAAAAATGTAGAAGTCTGTAATCAGTATCAAACAGTATTTAATTGCCCAAAAGCAGGTAACAATGTGTGTGTGTGTGGCCAGTTGCAGAAATGATGTAATTGTCTAGCGGGCTGATAACATGCAAGACAGTGAGAGGTTGCTTTCATACTCCCCTGATGGAATCCAGCTGCACTATTTGCAAGACTCCTGTTGTGTTTGCCTCTGTGTGTGTGTAGGCGCAGCTGGTTAGGGAAGAATGCAGACTGGTACATATATATAAAAACAGAGTAATCTCACTTCAGAAGATGTTTCTTCATCTTGCTAAACCAAGAATACACTTCACCAGTCTTGGCAGAGCTGTTTCAAAATATCTTAGAATGGCACAACAGAATTGTGAGGAAACAACTGAGATCTGGATTCCAGAAGCATAAAAAATAGCATGCACAGTACCTGTCCCTGCAGTGCTCTGCTGAATTTTCTGACTCCCTTATTTACCTGAGAATTGTAATTACACACACACGCACGTACTCGATGTCCTCCCTCTGTTTATCTCAGAACCCGAAAGAGAACTATTGATGTGCAATACCTTATCATAAGAAAATGATAAAGAATATCTCCCTTTTGGCTGAAATACATCCTCACAAAAACTATCCAGCCTTAGTTCAACCTGATCTCTGCAAAAGATTACCAGTGAGGGATTTCTAGTGTCAGTACACCTTGAAGTGCACACAAAGATGCAATTGGGAGAAATGTAAGGTTTCTTTGCTTCTTTTTTTAAAAAAACATTATTCTGGATTCAGTAGCAGATGGCAACAGTGATTGCTGATACATAGTTACTCACCTTTCCAGTAGATGGTAGTACAGATGTGCTTAAAAGAACATTACGTTTGGGACTGAAACAAATAGTATGTAGACATTTTCAAAAACTGAATAAGGAGGAATTTTTAGCTTTATCAGTTCTTAAAACTAAGTCATGTGAAACCACCATTGGAAAAAAATGAACATCAGGACTTATTTTGTGTTATTCTAGCCACTGATCTTTAGCAAGCTCCTGAAAATTTTATTTTGATAGAAAACTTGTTTAAAATGTAAATACTTATAACTGAAAGACAGGGATCTCTATTATAAACTATTGACACTCTTATTTATGTAGTTACGTAATCTGAATAGTGGTGCACAATAGCCCCACTGAGTGCAAAAGCCCGTGGCTGTATTAATCTGTGTTATAAACTGCATTGTATTCATTTTTTTTTAACCAGACTTGACTTAGCTATATTGCTAGAGACAGGGATAAACCAGTGTGACCAGCTTTTCAGATTTTCCCTCACAGATCTGTTATGCCTGTACATGCTGATTTTATGAGGAATAACTAAACATGCATACGATACCAAATTCAGTTCATTAATGTTCTAAATATAGTTTAAAAATATAAGCCATATAGGTTGGAGATATTTCTTAGAATAACAATTTAACTTGTAAGTTTTCTAATTTTTTTTTACAGTATTCTGTTTAACAAAGTATAATAGAAGAATGACTGAAGGAAAGGAAGAGGAATGGATTACAATTTATCTGATAACAAAAATTCAACATTTATTGAAGGCATTTTAATTATGACATAAATGTAAAAAAACAGATGTCAAAAAATTGCCAGTTATTTAGTGCGTAAATTTCTAAATTTTCCCTGACAGGGAATATTACCATACGGTCTATTAATACCTACAGAGTATTTTCATAAATCACATCTATACCTAAGTTTCTTGGGACGTTTTTTGCCATTATGGTTGCTACTAGCTCATTTCAGGGATACATATGTGTTACTAGATACACTAAAGCTTGCTTGGAATACATCTCCATGAGCTTTCTCAACACTGATTACCAGCAACAGCTGATGTTAGTCAATATTGCCATCATATTACCTTTGAAGCTCAAAGCTTTAACATAAAGCCCTCACTAAGGATACGTATCTAAATGTAAGACTTGCAAGAGAGATAGGAAAAAGTAAAAAACCATTAATTATCTGCTTTATTAGTATTGCCTGATATATTGTAATGATTACCACTGAGGAGACTCCTATGCGGGATTTACACCTGAGGGAAACGCTGGTGGCTCATTTTAAATGACACACAAAAAATCAAGATTGGTAGCAAGGCAGAGGGGGAGTAATTACGTGGAAGACCGTGGATGCTGCTCCCATAATCTGTTTGCAGTAAAAATAGGAGCGAGATGGCAATAAGAGCAACTACCTTCTGGGTGATGTCAAAAGAGAAATTGTCTTGACAAATGAGGGAGATTTTAAATGGGAGTTTTCTCTGACCTACAGTACAAGGAAAGGTTATGCTAATATGTGAAGGCACAGGCCTTTACTAATGGCCAAGCCATAGACAAGGCTGTGTAGCTCAAGATGAGAGTCAGGTTTTTGTACTTCTTTCTCCCTGAGTGACTGAGAAACACCCATTATCTTGCCCTAGGTATCCTATTATAGATGCTCTTAGCTTATTATAAATGTTCTCTGATATCTATGTTGCAACCAGTGATCTTGGAGAAGAATGTGAAGTTACCGTCTGGCACTAAGAGGACAAACTACTTCTGTTTTAAAATTAAGGACAGCAATTGTCTTGTTTGAACCACATTCTGCTCTCATTAACAGTCATCTATCAATCTTTGCAACCAGCTATAAATCTTTCTATTTATTCCCCCAAATACGTATTTTTCCAATTAAAGCCAAATTTGGCCCTGAATTATTCTCCATGCACTTTTCCCCATGAACAGTGAGCTGAAAAAATATTCCTCTTTTTAAAGCACTTTGAAGCCCATCTCTCTTTTCAATTAATGAACTATGTAAAGGAGCCTCAGTTGCCTCAGGGAAGCTTGTCAAACCCATCACAAGGAGCCTTTATAAAGCCTAAAGGACATGTATCATAATGTATAAAATTTGTCACAGCATATCATTACTACCTTTTGGGAGGCTTGTTACAACAATTATGGATGATTAAGCCATATATTTTCTCTTTTTTTAAATAAGGCAGTTCCACGGCCAGTAGAACTAAGAAAACTAAGTTTCCCATGTTTTGGATTTTTTTGTTGTTGTCTAGTTCAAAGTTATAGAAAATGAAATTTTCCTGTCATAAAGGTGTTTATAGAAGGCCTCTCTGGGGAGGATTCTTTGGTGTCCAATATCGCGTTTATGCGAGACTGTGTGCAGTTTTCCTCTGTTGGTTGTCTGTGGCTACAAAACTCAAACATATTATTTCTGAGACCTCTACCTTCCACCCAATCTGGCTGCAATGAACCATGCAGAAATTAACCAAAGTTACTGGGGGATGTGGGAGACACACAGGCAGGCACACAGATGCATTTGGAAAGGTACCTGTCCTGGTTTGAGCTAAACAGAAATGTAATTGCAGGCTGATGACAACTGTGAGGAATGAGGCTGCAAAAGATACTGACATTCAACCTTCTCCGTTTTGTTTACTGTCCTGAGCCTCTCTTATTTTCATTTCAGACTGAAAACAAGTGTGAGCACAATTATGTAGAGGAATGCATCCAACGCTCACCTGGCAGAAGGATGGGAAGGACATTTTGGCCCGAGAGACAAACTCAGACTCATGACATCACCGCAATGTCAAGCGCAGGAGCACCCTCTTCTCCGGTCTCCATGAATCTTGTGCAGTAAGCAGTCCCGGTCTCAACAGGAACAGGTAGGCTACTGTTTGGCAGACTCTGGAAAGATGAGATTTGAAATGTTTGTCATGAGGAGGAAACGGCACTTTGATCCTCAACTGCTCAGCTAATGCACAAAAAGCGTGTTAGTTGTGTATCCTGCAGCCCACTTTACGCAGTATACTGACTGTTTCGAATCTCAAACAGAAATGCTTAACTGTCCCTCTGCACTGTAGGTTTCCTTTTGTGGTTTTTGTTGTTAGTGTTCTTTAATTGTATCTAAGCCTAAGATAAATTTGATGCCTGTCTACAGTGTGTTTTGGAGCACCAGGCAGCAATCTCTAAACCCATCATGACCAAACCAATGGCAATAAAGCTTATCAGCTCAGCCCTAATAAGATGAGACAAAGTACTGCACTAATAGAGCCCTGATGTTTTCAAAGCAAACTTGTAGCTATTGCTCAGGAAAGCACTGCGCTGCACCAGTTCATACTAGTTTGCATAACCTTGCATTTCTAGGAGGATTTCACAAACTTACCTTGCTTTGCACCACCAGTGACAAGACTGGTAACAGTAAGTTGTGCTCTGACTAGCAGAGGAAGCTACAAGTACCACCCACCACTGCTAGGGTAGATCGTTGTGTCAGCTTGCAGTTCTTGTGCAGTCCGGCTAGACTTGAGCTAACCATTCAAACTGAAACAGATTTCAACTTGCATTTTAAATATCACTTGGAAGTTTTTAAAAATTGAAATTGAATGAGTAAAGAGGCTTGCAAAAATTCTACTCACTGTCAGTAACCCAACAGTATACAAAGATCTATCTTTCAGAGTGAAACTTTGAAGAAGCCTAGCTTTTCTAGAAATTATCAGTGTAAATTAGTTCTACCTAAAAGACACCACAATCATCTTCTGATACAATTATAGGCCACCTTTTCAACTCTGCCATTTTTTCAGATCTTCAATAATAACCACATCAGCTAGCAATCGCTAATACAATGGAACAGGAAGTATACAAAGCCATCTCTCACAAAACCAGTATTTTTTAAAGTGTTTATTCAAAACAAATCGCTGCTCTGCTCCGTCTTTTGTACCTTTTTGTAATGAAAACCACCGCCTTGAGTTATTTTCTTAAATCACATCTTTTATTATCCATCTTCTATGCAAAATTTCCTTTTTTGTGATAGCTATTTATCATAGCAAAAGCAAAACAGAAACATACTTCAGTGTGGGAGTTTTATTTTTATAGTAGGATGCTTTAGTGAGATGGGATTGATACATCAAAGTCTTATCCCACGATAACAGATGTATTTAAATATTTACCTTCATTTTTGTCCTCTACAGTTAGTACAATATTTCCCTAACATAAGCTGCTAAATGTATCTTCCCCTTTTTTATTCTTACTAAAATTGTGATTTGAAGATATATTCCTAAAGCTGTGAATAGTTATTAACATTTTTTTAAAGGCTTCAATATTTGAATGGCCAAATTCCAGCTTGAGTAATTACATTCTGCCTACTTAAATTCCCCACACAATTTCAATTAGATAAGTTATTCTTTTACTCTTTATGTCCTAAAACTGTTCAGCAGCATTGCTGCCACTGTTAAACAGCTGCTGAATTTTGCCCCAGAGGTGACTGAACTGATCCCTCCACACACAATACATAAAACAGACTGAGGTTTCGCTGGATGAAAGTTGGTAAATATAAGTATTACGATGGGCTAAGTATTATTTTTGAATGCCCATGTTTATGCTCGTTTTAAGAGTAATGATAGTGAAACCTTTTCCCACAGTGTTCTATTAACAGTGCTCTACAAATAACAGGGTGATTCGTCCTCCATATATGTTCAGAGCATTTCCAGGGACTATCATCAAGAATGCTGCCCTTAAATTGTAGGCACATTGCCATACAGGATATAGGAATGATCCCCCCCACAAGAGATGAAAGAACTGTTGGCTAGATTTTCCAGGTACTTGGGTACGTAAAGCCTCAGAAAGGAAGCCAATATCTATGTCAGGCATACTGTGGAGGACTCTTCGCTGTATGCTTTTGGAAAACCTGCTAGGGCCTTTAAAAGGAAATATACCCCCAAATATCTTGAAAAGACTTTCCCCTATATTACGACCTCAGCCTGAAACTATCCACTTGGACGTATTTTACTTTACCAAGCAAATCGATTTCTTTCTACTGCAGTTCAACCTGTGAGGTTCTCTTCCTTGAAGAAATCGGTCAGAAAGAATCTGAGGTAGCAAAGGGCACTACCTGCATCATTTAAGAACAGTTTTAGTGTGGTCCCAGGCTGCCAGTGTGCAATGCATTAAAGATTTTTTTCATATCCAGACCTATATTTCTGATCTTTACAAGGGACCTGTTCAGATTACAGTGGTTATTGTAACTTCAGGGTAATCTGATGCTGCTGGGAGGTTGTATGAGAAATCCCTGTGTAACTGCACATCAATAATTAAGCTAAATTCCAGAACAGGCTTTTGGATTTAGGCCTTTGTAAATTACACCCTCTGTCCTTCCTTCATAGAAGATTTCTGTAGATAAATCTTCAAGTAGGCCTAGGACAGGTAGGCCCCAGGCTTATAAAAACTATATATAAACTGAAATTATTTCTGGGGCCAATTAAAAATGCATGTTTAAATATAGAACCTGTGAATGCTGAAGGAATACTTAAATATTTATAAATCTGAATGTTGGCTGTGGCTGAGTAAGGTCTCTTCTTGTTTTCCTTATGTTTCCTGGAGCAGGTGACTATTTTTTTGCTATTCTGTCTTGGAGAAGACAACCTGCTCTCTAAGAGAGAGAAATACTTTTCTTGTCTGCAATATTTCTTTTTCTTGGGGGGATATAAGGCTTTTCTCTTTTCTTGATGAACTGATGAAGTTTAGGGCATCACCTAAAAGAGATTCTGCACTTTGAGATTTCTTTTTCTTTTTTTGCCTAGTTCTTCTGAATTCTGGTTTGGTTTTTTTTTTTCCCCTAATCTTCAATCTTCATCCTCATACTTTCCATATCTGTGAATCCTCCCTCCACACAGTCGAATCTCTTTCTATATATTCTATTTCAGATAGTGAATCTCTTCTCTTGCTTATCCATCCCCATTCGGTGTCCATTTCGGTTCTTTCTCAGCCCTAGGCTTTTCCTTGTCACAGCATTAGGGGGAAAATGCTGCCTTCCAATCTGATTATATTGAGCTGCACTTCAGGATACAGACCTGAGCTCAAACATTACTTGCTGCCTTCTGCTTGTGCTGAAGAGCTGAGACAAATGAGGTAACAGTCCTCAACCCTGGGCAGCAGCTAAACTGTTCTTCCCAACACCATCTAAACCACAAATGTTGAGAACGGTGTTGCAGAAGACATCTGGGCTACAGAGTCTTAGTGCAACATAAGAACTTGGAGCAAATCAAAACAAGTAAGGACAGGGCAGTCCATGAATCGGCACAATATTTAACTTGTAGTGCAAATCCACAACAAAACTAACGGTTTACTAGGACTATATCAAGTATCAAAGAGCAACATTTTAAATGAACACTCTAACCAAAGCAGAGCAGGAGTCCTCCTAAAAATCAAAGTTGCCAGAATATTTCTGTAGAGTCTCTGTATCTATTAATAAAACTCCTCCTGGCTTCTCATCACATGCACTCACCAGAGGAATAGCACAGTGTTAAACGTCCCATGGTGCTGCTGCTGCAGAGACTGACAGTATCAGTCCTGTATGCCTCATGTTCTGTGCTCCAAGAAAAGCTTGGCCATGGATGTGGGCTTTACTTAAAACAGCAGCTCTTTTCATTTGTTACCTAAATTTTTTAATTTCAAAGCAAACGTATTCAAATTTTACAAATTTCCCTGACAAAAAACCACCCAGTACCTCATCTACACAGTGCAGCAACTGTTGTTAAAAAAAGAACACTTTCTGTGTGCGTAAGTAGAAAACACACTTACTAAATGTCAGCACTAAAGAAAGCTCGTAATTTTTATGAACTGTCCCACTGTGTATCACATTTCTTAAAACATTACCAAAGTAACAGCTGTACAGTTTAACCAGCCGATAAAAAATAATGCCGGCATAGAAAGACCTTATTTTTTTTTTTAGCCAGACTTCCTTATAGATCGTATTTGCTCAAGTTGAATTTGGGATGAAAATTTTCACAAAGTGGGGTATGATCATTATACAAACTTTTTTCTTGTCCTCCAAATTTTCACTGTGCTTGAATTAAGTTAGTTATATATAAAAAATTTCACTGTCCTTTCTAATTAGTATATAAACTGCAATAATTGTAAGGCCAGTATTTCAAAGAAAATACCCTCAACGTTACAGAAGACTCAAACTGAAAAACCTGTACTCTTTCCTGTACTAAGACAGACATTCAAATGCATTAGTTAGTATTGAACATGAATAATTATATTTGCATTTTATATTCAATTTGATTTTTAAAAATGATAATACTTTAGCACCATGTTACTTAAGAAGCCATTATCTACAGTTTGAAATAATAGAGAATACTGGATCTCCATATATAATTTGCCAATGTATTCTAAAAGCCTACAAAGGAAAGCCTATTCCAATTAGAGATTAAAGGGAGAAGAGTAATCTCATGATGGCAAGAAAAAGAAAGTAAGTTTTAATTTTTAAAGCAACTGCTCCAGATCTGATATAGTCTATATATATTTACTTATATTTTATGATTCTCCAAATGTGTGAGGTATATAAGAATATATACATTGTTACTATTAATATATTTTCATCATATATCTACTGATAAGAGAAGTACATTATTGCACATAAGCACATCATTCAATGTTAAAAGTAAACAAAACTACAAAGATTAATATTCTGTTTTTTGGTCATGGTATTGAAGTTTACACTGACTTGATACTTGTCAATGCATTTCTTACATATAAAATACAATTAGATCTTTAAAGTCCGATTTTTTTATGCACAGAACAGTTACTACATTGATAATGAGAAACATTCAATTATTGCTAAAGTATTGCATCATAGATCATAACTAATTTATATTTGTTTAATTTATTGGTTTTAATTTATGAGGAGTGTTAAAGAGTGACCATAGTTGAAAAGACCTAAATATTTCTTGAACAGAGCCCTACCAATGTTATTCAGGGTGAGGCTGAAATTGTAGTCACAGTTGTTCACTGCTGTTTTCCCTGTAGTTTTCTGCTATGGCATATTCTTTCTGTCATGTAATATTTGGGTTTTGACACATCACTGCAACATAATCGGAGCACTGGATTGATTTAACCTGCTTATTGCATAGTCAAATGTGAACTCATTGCACTATACGACAGGCAACGGGGAAGCACATACAATGCAACGTAATAATGGACAAAATAAAATGCTTCCTTTACTTACACACTTTGGGATTACCATTTTCAAATTATTAGATTTATTATGAAGTTATATATGTGCCACCAGTTCTTCCCCATGAATAGGTCAGGGAGTGAATGTAATACAAGGACTTAAATCTGAAATGCTTTGAACTTGGATCTTGGTTGTGGCTGTGAATGTCAGCGCAGAATCGGTGATGGTGAATTTATCACTTGCACTTTGCACCTTCACAAGAACCCTTGCTTGCTTATTTTCATCAAGCTTCATTCTAGTCTCACTCCCCAAACATAAGACGCCTGCTTATTTACCGTAAAGGAGAACACAGTGAGATGATTACTGACCTATATCTTTATTTATTTATTTTTGTGTTCGTATTAGAAACTAATAAACATAAGAAATATTTTTGGCCTACAAAACGTTGGCCATTATTTAGGTAGCCAATATCTACCATGATGATAAGCTTAGTTTGACTGTTTTATCGTAATTCTCTACATTACTTATAGATGCAGACCTACATAATCTATTCTGAATTTACTCAGCCTGGTGGGGCCCTGAAATCCATATGGGAATTTTCAAAAGTGATATGATAGGATAAACAGGAAAACATCATTAAATTGGAGGCCTAATGCTATAAATTTGAGATCTAGGCTTCTTTGAAGTGTGGGGTTTCTGGTTGGCAGTTCTCCAGTACTGGACAATTACGTCCATACTGAGCATTTTGCTTACAGTTGTCTTGTAATTAAGTTATATCAATGCCATCTCATGCAAATTGTCTATATAAGAAAAAACATTCAGATGCACTGCGTATCCATATATGAATTTCAAAATCAGTTAACATAATCATGTCACATTAAATAGCATAAGGTGACAGAAGGTTCAAGTGGGAGGCTTTGGCAGTTTCAGCAGACATCCTTAAATCAACAACATAAATTTTAATGTAGTAATTGTATTACACCAAATGGATGTGTTAACAGGATACTGCTTCCAGACTATTTACTGCTTCCAGACTATTTACAGATAATGCAAGAGAGATGTAAAATAATATAAATACATTTATATTTTTTCTATCCTCTTTGTTTTTTAAATCTTCTGCAAACAATCCAGCCCAAACAATTCTTTGTTTTTATAATCTACTCCATTTCTAAACCCCTACTGAGTTAGACTTTCCAATTAAAATATGATTCTTTATGTATGTTTGATAGAAAATGTTTACTCAGACATTGTGGAGTGTTTTTGCAATGCATGGCTTTGGCATTGGAGGAAAATGAAAATTTCCAGAATCTTGTGTAAAGCTCATTTCTATTAACGATTGACAGACAAATATCTGTTAATTTATCATATGAAAACAAGGGGACCAACACATGTTGTGATACTGTTTGGTGATATAAGGAAGACTACAAATTGCCAATACTTTCCCAGGATCCCTTCTTTTTTAGGATTATAACAAGTTGAAGGGAATTCAGGAATCCCCTCATTTTCACACACAGCAATACATGAAATCCCAAGATCACCCGTTCACCTAATTGTTGGTGCTGGTACCATTCCATCAGCCACAAGCAATGGCTACCAGGGCAAATCCTACAGTACAGCGGAAGCACACAAGTAAAGCAAAAGAGCTTGAGCCAAGAATTCGCTGATGCCGAATGTGCTTTGCGGGGGCTAAGTCGTACTCACCCTGTGGACTGAGCAGTCTTTCATGGCCAAAGCCTAGAAGGCAAGCTCTTGGAGTGTGCATCTCCCAGGTTTGTTGCGCCTAAAAGGAGGTGCTTCTCAAACTCTGAGGCTGTTGTGCCACAATGTGAAACATATTCTGAGGTAGAGATGGATTTTGTGCAGAGGTATCCCAAAGCAACGGCCCAATGCCTGCATGGCCCACCAGTGCTATTCGGAGGCAGCAGATAATCCACTGGAGTTTTCACCACACTGGAATAGCGTTTGGTTTTGATGCGGGTGAGAATCTTGAAAAATGTTTTAGAGAACACGTAAAAATAACTTGTTCCAGGCAGGGAATCTGCTAAACAACACATCACTGGTCATGATCTTCAGTGAGATTGTGAAGAGTTGGTAAGAACTCCTCAATGCATGTTGACTGTCAAACACCTTCTGATCAGTGGTGGCATTTCCTCCAGGCCTGCAGTGGCAGTTTACTGCAAGACGTCTCCTTTGCCTCTCTCTCTTCTCCCAAGTCAGTAAAATCAGATAAAGAAGAGATATTGTGATCTCTGCATAAGGAAGCCCCTGGGGTGGGGGCATTCCGTGATCTTTAGCATATAAAATTTACCATCCCAACATTAGAAAGCCACAATAATATCAACATTTTTGTAATTCTAATAAGCAACTAAAGACAGTTATTATTATGCTGAACCCTCAGACTGGGTGACTACTGCTACCATATATACAAACACCAATAAATATTCAAAATAAATTGTTTACATTAATGTTAAACCAGATAATCTAAAAGAAAAGTAATTGCTATTTAATTCTAACATCTTTGCAAGTGTCTATATTAACTATTGTCCCAGGCTACTCAGCTTTATACTTACTTTTTTAGGTATATATATTCCATGTTATACCGAGTTAGTATACAGTGAGGCTAATTGAGATCACTATGGACATTACGACTACATACTGATAAATGTGAGGATGATATTGTGCTTCAGTAGTCCTCATCAATGCAGCCATTAAAATTAATGTTATTTCTGGATTGCACTATTTTCTTCTAACAGTTTAAATGGAAAACATCTGATCTAGAATTGTTTGCAATGGATAAAAGGAGCCTGCATGGTAAAGGATCCGACATATTTGTAAACCAGCAATTATGGCATATACCCAGCAATTTGAAATATTTCTGAATTGTTCAGCACATCCCCAAATTGCTCATGTAATGAAAGCACATGAAAATGTTATTATCATTGTTTCTAGTTGTCTTCCATTTCCCACTGGAGACTTTTTTGTCAGCTTAATACGTTTTTGTTTGTTTTCAGCTCTGGCTTTATTTGGTTTTGGTCCTGGAATGAAAATCAGCTAATGACACCTTTTCTCAGTCTACAGAGGCTTCTGCTGTCTAGCAAGAGTGGATTAGTCAGTGCATGATCTCAGAGCAAGATCGGGGTTTGCTGCTCTGTTTGTTTATTTGGATTTATTTTAGAGGAGGGAGATCCACAATGCAGCTGTACCAGACAGTGTCATCTACACTGTCTGAGGGCCACTTCATATCTTAAGAATAAACACAATGGACTCTTCACTGATGGGTTAATTATTTTTTTTTCCACATTAAATGAAGACATGCAGTAGAAAACTGAAAGAGGCACTTGCTAAAGGCCTAACATACCAACCTGGAGCATTTTTCAAGAGTTGAGAGCTGAAGCGATTCAGGGATTAGGAATGATAGTCGTATCATTTTATCTCCTGATTTCCAGTCTGAAGCTAGGCAGGTTGGTGACAAGTATTAACAGAAGCATTACTTAACAGCTTAGAATAGGATACAAAAGGACAGTCACAGTCCCCCCGCTCCGTGCCCCAAAGGTTGTTTTATAGACGCTTTGTGCCATGCTGGGAGCACAGAACAGCTGTAACCCAACTGAAACAGCTCTCAGATGACTCTCTTGCCTAATCCCCAAGTAGCGCAGAGTTGCTTTATTCTCTGCAGTCTCGCCAACCGCAGCCAGGGACAAACGGGGGCGGCTGCAGCGTCTCCATCATCAGCTGCTGCCAAAACAGCGCCTCGGGAACACAGACAGCCTCTTAGAAAATGGAGCGGTTCTCGGGATGCTCTGATTCACAGGGGACCAGGCTGGCACGTACTCGGAAGAACTGTGAAATAAGGGAGCTTTACCTCAAAAGCAAATTAGCTAGTACAAAGAATTTTGATGATTGTGCCCAAATGAAAGCTCGCAAACAATTAAAATATGACAACTGTCATAACAACAGAAAGCATTGTTATAATATGAGATCGTCTTACTAATTTGCCGTGGCATCTCTGAGGATAAGCAGGCATTTTGGTTTTCAGTTTCTCGTTCTGTTTGACTGTTTCTCATTTTGTTTGACTGATAACCAACCTGAATATCTAGACTGCAGTCCTGAAAATATGAACGTTGTAGAAGAATATCAAGCCGCATGCATACAAATTGGAGATAGATTTGCCAATGCAACGTATCGTCTCTGGTACAGTTACCAATAAAACCTCTGCAAACAAATGTGTCTTGCAGTTTAAAAAAGGATATAATTATATATACGCTTTGAAATCACAGAGTCTACATAAGCTAAATAAATTTTCAGACCACAGCAAAGAATTATTCTAACTGCAAACGTAGGGATGAAAATGAGTTTTTAAAGACATTAAAGGACAGAAGAAAGTGTGAACAAAATCAGATTTTTTTTGATCACCAAAAATTTGTTCTGTTTGTAACACCCTTCACAGCCCAAAGAGACCTTATCCGTGATTGAGTCTCCTGAGCATTACTGCAGTACAAGCACATGAAGAAAATCCAGAATTATTAGCATGGACTTTAAACAAGTCTGAACAATTCATATCCGTAGTTGACACACGTGGAAAAATATGTTTATTCGTAAGTACAACTAAAAGACATGCACCTGTTCTCTTTCTTGGATAAACTGATAGATACCTATTTTGAAGGAAGGGAAGAGGTCAACTTCATTTTGCGTTACTCAGTTAAAGACTGCTATCCAAGGAACTGTATTTCAGAGCGTCCACGTAATTTCAACCTTGAACTCTTTAAAGATAGCATAGAGCTGCTGTAAAAAGAATCGAGTAATAAAAATTCAACTTGATAAACACTTTTTACATTTTACAATATAGATTTCCTAAATTTTCTTCATTATATCAGGCCTATTCTATTAGTGCACTTTCATGCTACATGCACAATAAATGAAAATTTTGTAAATTTCCCACAAAAAGAATCTCTTCTCTTGACATTTGCTTTTTTCCATTTTGTAGTCTGAAATTTCAGCAACTAAAAAGTTTGTAACATATACAGATGAAAACTCTAAGCATAATCTATATTTATAATAACTAGTGCTTGGTATGATCATGGTTTTGAAAAACAAAATTACTTGTTTTTTCCTCTTAGCTTTTGATGAGAAGAGACTGCTTTCATATTATTTCCTAGATTTATAGGAATAAGAATTACTACAGAGTAATATTGAATCCAGTATCAGCTGTG
The DNA here is from genome assembly GCA_020746105.1 of Trogon surrucura. Classification (NCBI taxonomy): domain Eukaryota; kingdom Metazoa; phylum Chordata; class Aves; order Trogoniformes; family Trogonidae; genus Trogon; species Trogon surrucura. Next base: position 9,666,394 of record CM036620.1, on the reverse strand, counting down.
TAAAGTGTATAGAAGGACTGAAAACACACCTTGAGATACAGCTCACATTTCAGACAAACTGCTGTACTTCCTTACGCCTGGCAACAACGTCTTCTTTTCTCCCTGCCTTTTCTCTCTCAGTTTTCTTCCGGATTTCAGTATTTGCTTGAGATTACCACTTTCTTCTTTATTCTCTTCTTTGTCCAGGATTCGTTCCCTGGGAAAAAAAGTAAGCTATTTGTGGCACTCTATCAGTCTTGAAACAGTTTGAGCCTTTTCCGTTTACTTCTTTTTAACTATTTCTCCTCCTATTTTATGTCATAACAGTTAAGATAAATTGAAAACGGAAAAAAAATAAAAGCTCATAAATCTGTAGTTGAAGCTGAAGGGAAACAGAAGGAGAGTACTGCAGATGAGATGTCAATTGCTAAAATTACCTTGTCTCCGTTATCAGACAGGCCTTGGATTTATTGAACTACAGGGCACTCCACAAGGTCTATTTAGTTTCTCACATTTGTTTCACAGCACTGAACTGAAAGAACCAAATGATTTGAGCATGGTTATTGATTAATATTGCTTATTGTCCCAGGCACTTAGGGAAAAATATAGGTATGTCTAAAAGAAAATAAATACATAAATAGGACGGCAAGCTGGACTCCGTCTGTCTTTCTCTCCCACTGCATGTGTATGCATTAGCACAGTTCTGAAAAGGCCCCTGGACAATTCATAAGGATAGCAGGCACTTAGGAAAAAGTATAGGTATATTTAAAAGTAAAACATATACATAAATAAGATAGCGAAGCAGGCTATATGCGTATGTCAGCAGAGAAATTAATGCTGTTTGAAGAATTCTATCAGTAGTAAGTGTGCCACAGGGCAACTGCGCGAACACACAACCGAGATGGACCAAAATAATTCATTCCCTGAGCATTACCCTGAAAGTGTGACTTACGATACAAGGGACATGCACAGGACAACTGGGAATGTGAAAGCTCTGCCTGGAGGAGCACAGGCTGCTATTTTGACAAGATTTTTTTTTCTTGGAGTACTAAGTGATATGTGAAATTTTAAGAAAAACTCAAAAATTCAGAATTTCAAACTCAAAACTACAGAACTTGGTGTCCTGGGTGACCCGCGACACTTGGTCATATTTTCGTGTTTTTAGCAGTTTAATTCATGGCAAGAGAAAAAAAAAAACACTTACACCCTCGCTTCTTAAACTACCCGGATGATTTGTGCATTGTAGTCCCTGATACAGCTGTTACTGTTTCTGCAAAAAATATTTTCTGAATGGTTTTATCTAAGTTGCAGAAAGGTCATAAGCACCTATTAAGACTGCCCAAACAGTTTGCAACAGCTACCATTCCTCAATTCACATGCCTCACAATTTCTGACTAGTTTCTTCATGTAGACAAACCCTTCCTAGTGACTGAAAACAGATTTTCTGCGTCAAAAATGTCTTATTTGTGTTGTAATGAAGAGGTTTCATACTTCAAAGTGTCAAACTGTGCCAGTATAAGACAAACTGAAAATACTTTGATCTGAAAGTACATCTACACAATGTGCTGAAGGTGTGATAACAGTGCAGACAACCATTCTAGTTTGAGTTTAGCTAGCGTGGGTCATGTTGAAAGCTCACGTGTCTAAGTATAAACTAGTAGAAACCTGCTGGGGACACTCCCTTGGGCCGCTAAGGAATAAAAAGATGCCTTTTGTTGTGGCCAAGAGATTCCTGGCAGAACCGTCTAGTTTTACAGCCTGCAGTTCAAAGGGTGCATGGCAACACATTGGCATTTCATGTTGTACCAATTTTTATTGATAATATATCGGTGTCCTGGTTTGAGAGCACTCAGGATAAAAGTTCTCTGGGTCTCCTGGCCCAGGGGGCAATCACAGAGGGTGAGAAGGGGCACCTGTGCCTGTGGTGCGAAGAGGGTGAGTCAAGTGACCCAAATGGATCAACCACAGTGTTTCTTCCTATGGTGCTCAGTATATAAGGGCCTCCATAGAGCAAGGCTGTAGCTTTGTTTGTGCTGTTGGTGTTCGCAGAGGAGCACCATTCAATGGAACCGGTTCTCTTGCCCTGCTTCATTATATAGGAGTGACACAGCCTCTGTTCTGTTTTGCCGTGGGGTTTTGTTTTTAGATTTATTTTTTTTTGACTATCATTGGGACTCTAGGCTCAGGTGCTCCTGTCGCTGTCCACTCTGGAGCTTCTCTGCTTGGGACCTCATTGTCATCTGGAGGCTGCAGGTTATGTGTTAGTGTATTCTCTTGTATCTTTGAGTATATCTTAATAATATCTGTATATAGTTTCACATCTTCATTGTTATTGTTAATATTATTTTCTTTATCATTAAGCTGGTTCAAGTTTTTTTTTTTTTTTCCCCAACTTCTAAGTCTCTCTCCCTGGTTCCCCTGTTATCCTCCACTGGAACGGTGTTGGGGGATCACAGAGAGTATCTGTCCGAGTTCAGTGGCTAGCCCAGCCTCAAGCTTAGGCAATATTCATACCTTCTAGTTGGAAGGCTTGCCATATCAAATTCTTTTATGCTGGTGAAGTAATTAATTTCTACTAAAGTGTTCTCAAACTTAAGATTTCCTTGTTTGGCTTATTTCTTCATCATATTTCTGGCACTTGTATATGTACAGTGAGATTTTTCAGCCAATTGCTCCACTGTTTACCTCCTTGTGTATTGTTTGATCTTACAATGAATAACCTTTGACTTTACGATGAATAACTCAGCTTTTCCCAGTTTATCCTGTGCTGATTTTGTATCTGCTTATAATCATAGAAGCATTTAGATTGAAAAAGACCTTAAAGAACATAAAGATACTTACCTGGGACCCTTTGTTTTTAAGTCTGTGCAGGTTTGATGTTAGCTAAGGTTTAAATTTTATTACAGCATGCTTTTTTTTTTGTTGATAGATCTCTCCTTGGCTTGAAAACGAGAAAATATTTCAGTCAACAAGTGGCAAGCATTCAGTGACACATGTTAAAAATGAAGTATGCATTAGAATACTTCAAATGTTATCTCATGTCAAAGATTAAGAGTTTTGTAACAGTTGTACATTTGCACATGGCCACTGAAACAAAACCTGAACACCTGTAAAAAAAATTAAAATAGATTGCTACATTGATTTGGAGAAAACTGTTCCCTGACTGTGGAAAGGATGAGATTAACTTTGTTATGAATCAAAGTAGAAACTCTGAAATGTCATCCTTTCTGGTGAAATGGAAAATCAAGTTTTTGAGCAGGGCTATTAATCCTTAGTTTAAGTGTGGCCTGTATGACATGAGTAAGAGTCAGATTCAGCTGACACGGAGCTGGAAGCTCCACTTGTTTGATGATGAAGAAACAAGTAGATGTTCTCTTTTCTTATAGTTCTAATTCACAGACTGTTAAATTTAACAGAATACTAATTATCTTAAGTGGATTTCACAGTTGACAGAGACCTTTGTCGGGAAGACAAGCTTGACAAAGGCAATTGAAACTTGGCTAATGAAGAATACTAGATCCACATTTGAGGAATGTTAACTGTGTGCTTTGCTTTTTATGAAAGGTACCTCTTTTATATGTAAAGTAACCATAGAAATGTCAACATGTTTTTTTTTTTTTAGACACCTTGCTAAATTCTGCAGAGGGTTATCAAATTACCTTTAGGTTTTCCTTTTCCATAATTATATTTATTCATACAGCATCTCCTTGCAGTGAAGCTCTGTGGACCAATATTGGAAAAGGCACCCTCAACGTTTGCTTAACACAACTTAATCAAGCCAGTCTTCATTGACAATCAGTGTGGTAGAAATTCAGTCCTTGCGAGTGAGGGCTATGCAGGTGTGCCCGTTTACTGCATAACTGCTTCAAGCACACTCAAGTGCAGGTGAGAGCTAGGATTGTAAAAATATTCTTTTGTGATCATGTTAACTCAAAGTATGAGTAACTACTGCCTTTAGTGGTACTCAAGAGCTAATAGCAGCTCAGAATTAGTACAAAATTGGGATGCTTTAAAAGCTGCTGAGAAGTACGGACAAAGTGTTGCTTGTGTGGTTGGCTGGGTGTTCTGCTTGTACAGTCAGGACCAAAGAGACAATCTCAAGGCCTTAGGATTGACTCTCCTCTTCATACTCTAAGCTGCTTCCTCAATTTAGAAGATCTTGTGGTACTGCAGCATTCTTCTGTACTGGAGAGTACCCTCCTGTGATCCTTCTGCTACTGTGAAGTATTTCATGGTTTACCTGGATTTTTCAGGGAACAAAATGGATTTCAGCACCAGTAAGATGTTCTGTATGTACATAAATTAGGAAGTTAGGGTAGTAGAGACTTTCAAAGACTTCTTAAAGCCACAAAACAGTTTATTTTCTAATTACTCATGGTTTTACTGAAGAAGGCAATCAGAGAAAGATTTCTTTGAAAATCATGCAGTTTAAAGCTTTTGCTCTCTCTTTTCTGAATTATGTCCTACATGATAGTTTCAATTATTTATTACAAGGCAATGGTAAAAAAGTGTTAATTAGCAAAGATGAAAAAGACTGACTCAATGGGAGCTCCTGTAAAGGAGCTCTTACTTCTAATGCCTGAGGTGACCACTAATTTACAGCTTTTGATAGCTTGCATGCATGGTTCACAGGATAAATTGGTCTTGGGGAAAATACACTGTACACCTTATTCACTATGGTTAGTGAAGAAGGTCTAGGTTTTGCTGGTTTGTTTTTATTTTCTTAGTTTGGGCAATTCAGTTTTTTTGATAAAATGGTTTAACTTGACAGTGTTAGAAATTAAAATATGCAAAGAGGGAAAATACGACACTGGAACTGCAAGACTCTCCATTCAGCTGAAATGCCCATACTGAGTCCGAGAGACCAGCTCTAAAAATAATTATGCTTTTTTTCTTATTGTGCTGATTTCAGCTAGTCTTTTTTTTTTTTTTTTCCCCAAGAGCTTTAAAAATACTAATATCCCAAGATCTATCAAGTTCTTTTTGTTTGTCTTAGTCAAAATAAGAGGAAAAGTAACAAATAACACTAGATGGTTATGCTGATAAAAGGAATCACACCGAAGACTGAAATTTCTCCTAAGCATAATGCATCAAAATTCATATTTTTGTGTTAGTTTTATGATTTAATTATAGCCAAACCTACACAACAATGCAGAACAAGTTCCCTAATAAAATGAAGTACTTTAATTAGAGTAGTCCAAGAGGGCCAGCAATGCTGTGGTCAGAGGTCTATTTTGACTTTTTTTTCTGAAACTTACAACATCTCAAAATGTCTCTGTTATGATTCATAACAAGAGTAAATCTCATCCTCTCCACTATCTGGAAACAGACTTCTCCAAATCAGTGTAGCATTTTATTTTTTATCCCTGGCTGTCCTAACTGGATTTAAATAGATGTGACCTATATATGAAGAATTCTGTGTCTGCCTTTCTCACTCTTCCCCCACCCCCCTCTAATTTTCACAACCCTCCTAGTCTGTCTTCTTTTTTTTTTTTTTTTTTTAAATAGCACTAGCTTAAATTAATCTTGGAATTGTATCTACCCATTTTGGCATAGCTAGGTCAAGAGAACCATCTACAATTTTTAGAGTGATCACAATGGGGGACTGGGTTCCAGGGACCTGAGACAGTGTACATACCTCGCACCAAGCCCTTCAGGAAAAGCAGGAGTCTTGAATGTCTATTTTTTTTCTTTACTTCAGGTCATGGGTGTGGTGTTCAGCTAGTAGAAGTGACTTGGAGCATTTTTTTTATCCAGTGATACCTGTAAAGGAAAAGTTTTTGACTGAGTGTCTCTTCCATCTACACTAACCCAGAACCCTGACTGTCCATCTGCTCTTGTCTGTCAATTTGGTTTATGCTCATGTTCATATTGTTTCACAACATTGCAGCTGTGCAGGACCAATTTCACCAACATTCAAGCAGATCAGTTCATGTGAAAGAAACCTCATGCTTTTCTAAAGTCTTTGTTCAGATCTTTCAAGCCTTTCAGATCTTCCTCAATTAACACCTTTTCACTTAGCCTATTTTCCTTGTTTGTTTGTTTGTTCGGTTTTTTATTAATGAGATATTGACAGTCTCTGATGTGTCTTATGCATCAAGCTTTTAGTTTTTTTATCTCCTGATGAGCCTTGCTAAACATAAAACAAGAACAATTAACAAAGTTATTGTGAGAGTGGAACTAAGAACTATAAAATGGTCAAGTCTAGAATCAACAGCAACAGATAAAAGATAAACATGATGCTGCTGTTGTGAGGACTTCATTATCACCGTGTTCCTAGTCAGAACAAAGGTGTGAAAGGACAGGAAAGTTCAACAAATTTAGAGTGTGATGTGAAAATGAAGGAGATGAGCTCCACCCTACATTGCTATGGGCTTCAGGACGTCTAAAATCCTGGAACAATTAAAAACTGGATTATTCAAATATCTCAAAAACTAAATGAAATCATTCTACTATATGGACAGAAATGTCAATTGACTGGTGTTATTATCTGAGATGTATCTCCTCACCTGAAGCTCAGGTTTTTTGAAAAGATGTGGCACTACTTGAATTTACTTTTTTAATGACAGTAAATAATAATCTTAATTTAATCTTCAATCTCTTCTTCAGAAATGTAAATATTTTTAGCATTATGGACAATATTTGGGTATTTAGCATTACTGAAGGTAGATGGAGTGATTCTCCCTGTTATCTTATAGGGCTTCCAGCCTTAATTTACTACCTTTTATTACCCTCCATGTGTCAATTAGAGGGCCTAGGAGACCCAACAAGAGATGTCTATTTCTTACATAGTTGAGGCTGGATGTCATGTATTTTGGACACATTACTGCATGCCAATATCCATGAAAATACGTGCCTTCTTAAACTCATGTATTATGTTTAAAACAACAAAAAGAAAAGCATATGCTTTTTCTGCACATTTGCTTATATTTCCATGCAAAGTCTTTATTTTAACCAAGAAGGAAAGGACCAGTAGGTAATTTTCAAATAATGTACTCTGATAATTCTTCTGGCCAGGGCCAGTGCCAGCCTTTAAATGGTAAAGAGTAACTTGCAAATATGGAGAGCAGATGGTATCATCTGCTGGTGTCCAGGAGCCTTTTCTTACATTTGTTCTTTTCTCTTTGACTTCTTGGTACTGTTATATGTGGCCATTCACTTTTACAGATTTGTTCTGGCAATTCAGGCTTAACCAATCAGGAAATTAGAGTCCCTATAATGGAAATTCTGTAGTGAATTACAGAGGGGGGAGAAACAAAGCAACAGCGGATTTACTGAAGATAAAACTTAATTAAAAGTACTGAATATGAAATACAATAAATATTAAAATAAAGAAATATCATCTGGGGCAGGTAGTGACATAAACATGGGATTAATTTTAATAAGGTGAATAACCCTTCATGAATGAGTATTGGGGTCAGAGTATAGCCTAAGCATTTGTATTTTTTCTTTGCTTCAGATTATTTATTTCCACAGATATGGAACAGTCAGTTTTTTTCTGTTCTAGCTGCCCATAATCTTGAAAATTGTTTGGCGAACAAAAAGAAGTTAGAATGGGAAGTTACAAGTAAGCATTTCATAAGGAGGGGGGAGTCAGTTTAAATTAAGTTCTTCAAGTTTCACTTGAGAAGACATTGGTGAACCAGAAGACACAAAAGTAAGTTAAATTATGCTCATGTACAAAAGTGGGTGACAAGTAAAACTACAAGGCAAGGCATATTATGCAGATTTTTTGGTGAATGGCAGTTACAGATTTACATAAAATTAAAATAACCTTTAATATTAGGACATGCCAGGTCACTCTAATGTGCTCTGAATTACTGAGCTAATGATATTCTTAGCCCTCCATGTCCTCTAGGCACTGCCATTGACAATCTAAATCTCTGCAAGGGAACCTAAGTTGGAAGAGCCACCCTGGGAAAACCACTCCATACTTATCTATTGGCACTACCTCTGATGACAAAATACAGGTCTTAGAGAGGTATTTAAAGTCAGAATTAATGTCTAGAGCCAAATATAAACAAAAAGGCCATTATTTTATTTTTTCTTCCTTCTGCTTTCTGGACCACTGCTTTTTTTTTTGATAAACTATAAAGAACAAGACTGCAAAGTCATCAGACAGTAATAATGAAATTAGCAAGTAATACTTAATTCATTTGTCTGAAGAGTACAGTCAAGATTGCGCTGTGTAAGAGGTACTTTTATGCTGTACTACTGGTAAAAACAACCCCAAAACTGGATTAAGTGGTCAGCTGGGGATACTGACCACATAATTGGAGACCTGAGTGGTAAACAAGTATTTTAATTATCTCAAAGAAAAGAGTGTCCAGGGGGAGAAAGGAGGGGTGACCAGACTACATGCTGGCAGTCTTCTAAGGATCCAGCTGTTGCTTGAGACTATAAATTAGAGCAATCCTAAAGAATATAAAATCACTCATGTTTTCCACTTCAGACTTTCACATGGATGCCAGAATCCAGTCTACTAGTTTGAAATAACCAGGTATGCAAACTTCCTTGCTTTCAGGACAGGAATTTTAACTCTGTAGCATGAGTGTGTCTCTTTGTCCTTTGTGACTCCTATGTGTGGCAAGCCTTTTAATGATAAAAACCGTGACACAATTTTTCTAAGGTTTGTGTACAGTTACTACGTGTGAATTGTCTACATTTATCATTAGGTGGCTTTTAAGTGGTTGTCTAGGAGCATGTCTTGCTATCAGAAAGTGCTTCCAACCATATATATATATATATATATATATGCTTCCAAACTCTCCGTATCTGTAGGTGCATATTTCTTAATTTGAGTCAAAAGGCTTTAAACATGCAGTACTGCTTGGAGCAGAGTGATACAGGACTCTACTACAGGATAAATGGTTCTCAATAATTTGAGTTACGATTTGAAACTAAGCACAAAATCATGGCTGATAAAACTGATGGCTCCTGCAAGGATTAGCTGAGTGGTAAATAATTATAATCAGACCTCGCATTTATGTGGAATGATCTGGATTTACAGGAGTTACATTTATTTGACTTCTGTTGGTTTTGGCTGTGCCATGAGGCAGCCAGACGCGCGCTAGCTCCGATTTAAAAGGCACACAGACGCAGCCGTCCCAACAACCGCGTCTGAACTCTCGGCAGCGTTCATTAGCTTATTGAGCACGCTGTCGTGCTACCAGTGACTGCACAGCTTCCCTTCTGCTGCTGTCTGGATTTGGAGTATTAATACATAGTAGCATTTGTGCCTGCCTTATAAATCCCTTCAAACCTTCACACTCTGGGCTCATGCCAGCAAAAAGAGTTTTCAAAGAAGAAAACGCAATGTTTTTCTTGTAATGAAATCTCAGTCCTACCTACAGCACAGGGGACTGAGCCATGGTTTTCAATGACGCAAGTCTGTTGGGGGATTATACTGAATAAACCAACTTTGGGTGTGAAAAATGAAATTAGAATAAAGCCATCTTACCGTCATCTAAACTCAGAAGTAAAGACATGAGCGGTTAGCTGGTGTTAATCCTTCTAGGTAGCGCAGAAGATATTGATGCTCAATACCTTATTCTCATGTCCACATAAAAATATGTTAAGTCACAATTACTAGACAAAATTCTTATAGTTAGAAATAAGTCTCATGATCTGTCCAGAAAAGGCATTGGGGAAAAGCCGATTGTAGAATTACATGTGGCGGACAAGAAAATACTGAATTTTGAAAGATTCTTTTCTGTCTCTTGGGGCAAGGTATGTCAAATGTGTGAGTACAAACAAAAGTATTATTGCCTCATACAGCCCAGCTAGCTGAGATGATTTCAACTTAATGACTTCAGACTGGGTTGTTGATGATAAGGATATACCTAAGTGTATATATACATATTTGTAAGCAGTGAAGATGATTATCTATGAGACAATTGAAAGTAGAGATTCTCTGGTTCTTTGGGCAGGATACCTGGGTGTAGGTGAAATGTAACATCACTGGTACAGAAGAGTGCAAACTGAAATATATGATGCTCCCTTCTACCTCTACTGTCTGTGAATCTACATATTCTTACATTTGAAGAGCATATTAATGCATTGTCTACAGCTAGCAGCATCTTTGTTTTTTAATGACACATTTATCCTGTTTGGTGTATGTCCATGTGAGTTACTGTGGTATATTGTAAGTACTGCAGCAATATCGTGTCTCCCAGATCTAGCATTGTAATATGTATTTGCATAAGCACTATGGAATATAGTACATGTCCTTCTCTTATCAGTGTGCATTTGCAGAACTTATGAGCATATAGAGAATAAAAGAGTACTTCAGGTTCCATAACAGTTATACCTAATGACAGTTTCGATATCTGTGGTTTTCACCTTAAATTTTAAGTGTTGAATGCATTTCTTTGAAGCTGATCACTGGAGGATTTTATCTCAAGTTATTCAATATCCAGTAATCAAATTGGCAGGATTTCATTTCTCAGTTTTTCATCATGAATGTAACTAGCCTGTTATTACTGTTGCTTGTTAATTACTTTGTTAATAGATTTTTAACTAGATTACCAGTAAATCTTCCAATATTCCTGTATAAAACAGTCTAAATAGAAGACTTCTCAGTTGGTTTAGAAATCAAATCTGGAAAGAACAGACATTCCCATAGGTCTATGTAGAAATATAATTATGTTGATAAATATAGGTACTTGACTAAATGCAAAGTTAGATTTTCAGTGAATTTGTTTGCTTTGCTCAGCCTAAGGGGAAATGTCAAAAGGTTTGATATACAGTAAAAAAGACATGTCACTCACCCACTGAAAATTAGCTCTTTTGAAGTTGCTGCTCTTCAACTCTGGCATCTAGAGGAGTAGCTACTTTAAAAAATATTTTCTACCATATGAATGCTCTTATTAGTAGAGTCTGTACTGATATTGATACACTTTTGATATTAATAAGCCACTAAGAGAATAAACATCTCCAAAGGTAGTAAACACAACAGTTTTCAAGTGAGTAAGTCATGATGTTCCTCCCCAGGTTTCCATTTTATATACGCATTTACCTATCACAGTTTGTCATTGACTGTTCTGCAGTGGTATTTGAGTGGAGTTCTTGCCCAAGAGCTGTACGTTCAGACACTACATAATCATTTTTAGTATAAGCAGTTACCAGAGACTACATATATATTTTTTTTTTTATTTTGAATGCACAGTTCAGTCACCTTGGACATTTCATGCTTCATGCTAGTTTCTGTATTTCCTGAATGCTTCTTATGATAGGCACCTTCATAAAATATTCTATGAAGCGTCTAATTGAAAGGGGAAACATAAAATAATTTAAATCAAGTGAAAGGCTGAAAAGCTGCAAGGTAAAGCTGCTATTCAAAGGGAGCTTGATGAACTGGAACAAAAACTTCATGAAGCTCAATAAAGTAAGTGGTAGAGCCTTGCGCCTGGGATGCCGTGTCCCTGTGCACCTGCGCAGTCTGGCTGCTGATGAGATAGAAAGTCACTGGGTTGTCCAGAGACTGGAATATGCACCTGAGATTGCGACTGGGCCAGGTCCTGAGTAACCTCATTCAACTCTGCAGTGGAATCTGACTTGGAGGTTGAAGTTGCTGTGAGTTGAGTGCTGGATCAGACTTCTCCTCAAGTCCCTTCTGGAAAAAAAACCAAACCCATGCTATGCCTCTATCTCTGCACAGTTTCTCTCAGCATGGTACTGGAAAGAGCTCCAATGGTGCTTGAAATTTAAAAACGCAGGAAGGAGATGCACATTCTGCTTCTTGTATCCCCTTCAAAAAAATATGGTAATTTAGAGTCTAAAAGGTCTGCTCATTTTCCTGGCTTCTGATCTTTTAAAAATAGACAAAAGACAGTCTTTTCAGTTGTATGATTAGACCTAAAAGGCCATGAGATTACACAGCAGGTTGCTCTTGCTCAACTATAAATTTTATGACTACTACTTTCTGAGTTCTCGACTAAAAATGGACAGCATGTGAAATATTTCAACCTGTCTGGCTTTTGACAGGTCTTCCTACAAAAATCTGAATTATCCAAGAACACTTTGGAGCTGTCATGGCTAACTATCACTCCCCAAACCTGACTTCTGAAGAAAAATCCCTTGGGAATCACAGAATAACAGCAACAGTAAAAACTCCGCCTTTCCGTGAAAGAGCACACAAGTAGAATTTATTGTTGTGTCATAGCTCGGAATTCAAAAAGAATGTTGCTTCCAATTTTATAAATATGACCAGACTGTTGCAACCATTAGAATCCATCCATACATATTTTTTCGGGGAACATATGTAAAGATCAGCCAGTGCTTAAAAATACAGCAAAACCTTACTGTTAAGTTATTTAGTAGGTATTGATAATAACATAAATTCAGCATATGCTTTTTAAAATCTACTGCTAATTGTAATAATAATAATAATAATAATGATGATTAATACTCAAATACGCTTATATTCTACCATTACACTAGATATGCTCTATGGTTTGGACACCTTCACTGGGTAAAATCCAGCTTACACAAGGGATTATTGAATTTGTGTCAAGAAAATTGCTTACACAGTAATACACTTATTGACTTAATCAAAAAAATGCAAAATGACTGTGCTTTATAACACTTAGAAGATCATTAGACTTAGTATCTCTCTTTTGACATATTAACCTTTCTACAACTGTGGCAACATATAAATGTTGGGGTTGGTTTTCTTAGGTTTTTGCTTCTTAGTAAATGTAAGGTTAAACAAGCTTGTGTTTCAACAAGCAGTTGTATTGAGATTGTTGGATATGACTTTAAGACTATTAAGATTTCAACATATGTTCCTGTATTTCTAAATTGCTGGAAGCTTAGAAATTAAATGAACTTTTCTTCGTGGCTTCCCTTCATTTTTTTCCATCTGATCTTTTTAAGTGCTCTAACTTCTATTAGGCTGAAGATTTTAAAGCAGACTGCTCTTCTTGAGTTTCTGATGTCAAGTTTCTCAAGAGTCACATTAACAAATTACATATATAATATGCTTTCAAAATATATAAATCTGGCATTCCTTAAGAGAGTTTTCTTGCCAGTATATTAATTAGGAAAATGCTCCTTATGACTATTTAAATTAAAATGTTTAATTAGCTATTATTGCTGAATTAAGGATTGATTTCTCATACCAGTATATACTGGTCCAGGCTTTCACCTGTTGTAGCAAAGTTCACTCAGATAAAAAGCGTGTTGAGAGGGTGACCTCGGATTCTGGCGATGCTTGATGCCAGCTGATCCAGTGGGTAAAAGGTCAGCGAAACACGGAGGTTGTTTCCGACAGCAGATGGAGATTGTTCAGGTAGACCTACTGGCTTTATGGAGCAAGGGTTTTCCTTTTTTAAGGGTTATTATGCAAGTTCTACACAATCAAACTTTCTCCAAAGACACTTTTTGCTGCAGAGCTATTGTGCTCAAAGTGCTTTTGTTGTGAGGGGGATTAAGCAGTCCTCGTGTAGTCCACGTCTCGATCCACTGACTTCTGCACTAAAAGAGTGTTCCTTATTTTATGAGTTGCCTCCAAGTCTGCTGAAATAAATACACTTTAAAAATGTTTGGATGCATACCTTTTGTTTATTTGGAATTAAAACTGAATGGATCTATAAGCATGATAATCTGTATCTCTAAGGTTATGAATTTAAAAAACTGCACCACAAGTATTTCTGAGAAAAATTAAGCAAGATGCAGTGAAGAAAGGGAGATACTGGCAAGTCCAGCAACCTTCTGGTTGTAGTGTTCAGAATAAAAAAAAAAAAAAAAAAGGAAACTTAATTTGTGCATAATTCCTACATTGATTGATACGCAGGTAATGAATGCATCATGGAATGATTTTTTTGTCTTAGCTTTTCCATAAGGAAAAAGCAAGAGGCTGTCATTTCCTGGTAGTAAAATAAAATTAGTTCCACCCAGTAGTGACCTTTCACTAGTTGGAATTCTCCTGAACCCTTTGGTGTAATTATTTGCAGAAGGTGATAAATAAGGATAGTATCTAATACAATGAGATCTATACGCATCTTATTCCATACCAACAAAATAATAATACTTATAAGGAACATACCTGCAGTGCTCTGTATTTCCATGGTGGGAATGTAGAAATTCCATAAATTGAACACTGGGTCTAAGTTGCAGCATCTTTGGAAAGAAAAAAGGATGAGCAATTTTAAAGTACTTGGAGAAGTGCGAGAGCTCTACAATCAGTAGCTCCCCTCTTAAGTTGTACGTGATGAATGGAAAATAATAAAACAATAGATCTCTCTGCTGTTAGAATTCAGAATCCGTCACTTGACAGGTTCACAGTCATTATTTGATCTACATAATTATTTCAATTAAACCAAGAATTAAATTAAATAAGAAAGTGATCTTAACCTCATTTCAAAAGAAGACTTGGCTACAGTTACAAAATATTTTTGCACATCCTTCTTGAAGTGTGTGACAACAGAAATATGATTGCATCTAAAAATAACCTGATTTGTCAGAAAAAACAGTAATCTGATATAGGCATCCATTATTTTTAGATATTATGGTGGAGAATAAAGAAATACTTAGCTAAATAGTAGCAAGTCGTCACCCTAAGGAAAAAAATCATTTTTTAAGAATAATCAGTTCTGCTGCCTAGTTCACTGCTAAGCTGTGAATGGTACCAGCACGGCAATGAGAGGGAAAGGAAGCAGTGGTTGGACATTTAAGCCAATATTGCCTCCAAAGAAATGCCGGTGGCACCTCTCTTCAGGGGGGAGAATTAGGTCCTGGGTAGAGTCTGCGCTCCTCATCTGAATTCGAGAGCTGCTAAAACTCTGCAGTGTGTAGGCTGCACCGTGACCTCGGTGCCTGTAAAAGCGCCCTGGCCACGGCCACTTTCACCCCTAATCTGATCCCTGAAAACCAAGCCTTAGAAGACGTGTGAAGTACTTACTTCTGAACATGCTTTAAAGCTATCCCCTTGGAGCAGATGGAGTTTATTTTGTAATCTCTTTACAGCAGCTGAGCGACAAAAAATATACTGCAGTGCAGTCCAGAGTCAGTGTTTCCCTTTAAATTACTTGACATATTCTGAAAATCGCTTTGTGTCTAACAGAGGCACCCTTTCCTGTCAGAAGGGAAAGGTTAAGTTATTGTCAATGACATTTGATTAAATATTTGCTAATCAAATTTATTTTTCATTAGCGGTTGGATTTGTTAGTCTCTGCGTCTCAGTGAGAGCCCCAAGAACTCAGCACTAGAAAATCTTTGATTATCCTTTTACAGATTTATAAATATTTTAGTGTTCTAATCAAAGTAAAGGAACAATGGAATATGATTTAGGTATGTATTATAAAAAGAGCTAGTGAACAGCTAGTCTATCTTTGCACAATCTATTTTTGAGTAATTTTGAAGGAGAATGAATTCCTTAATTTCAGTCTGTTTGGAAATAATTTATGAACAGAATAAGGACAGGCATTCTTGAATATGCTAATTTTTGCAAGTTGTTTCCCCAATTCTAATAAATGTTAAAAATAAAAATATTTAGAAAATGTATCCCATTTGAGACTGAATTTCTCTCTGAGAAGAACCTGATACAATCTGGAAGTCAAATTTTCTCGCCTTTACAGAAATTGGGGCAACTGAAAGTGAGAAGTGAGGGGCAGAGAGGCTCTAGACTGTTCTATACTAAGAACAGAGTATTGAAGTGTTATATATATATAAATTATATATATTTAACATACAATAGTTCTATACTACCATTCTATACTGACTTTTTTTAAAAAAAAAAGTCGAATGTGTACGTGAAAAGACAAGTGGAAGACTTGATGGTGTGCTTTAGTTACCACTTACTTGTTTCAACATAATATATGTGTTAGTTGATTTTACTCGCACTTTAGTTTTTTATGGTAATTGCTTACTTATCCTGTTCTCCTCAGCTAATTGGGAGTAATTATTACATCTCTAATTGACCAACAATAACTACTGTATCTTGTTTTGTTAATTAAATGCTTGTTTAGGAGAATATTTAATTTGCTATACTAACTTTTTTTTTCTTGGCAAGCAAGTTATTGTTATTCTGCCTGTATAAGGCAGTGCATGCACAGCTCCTAAGAAGATTATGCATAACACCTTATATCTACCATAAAAGGGCTCCGCTGAAGCTTATGTTATTGTTAAACACCTTGTAAAAGGAACCTGTGGCAAAGTTCCACTTATGATATGGAAAGCATTCCAGCACAGGAAAACCTCAAGAAAACAAGCTGATTTTCCCTACAGATAATATGTTGGGGATCTTATGTTGGGGCTCTTATTTCAGGCTAACTCCCAGCTTAGGAAGTCTTTAATGAGATCCCAAGGAAAACGTCATATTGCCAAAGCCACAGCTCCTCGTTCATAATGCAAAGGTGACCGTTAGCAGGAGTCAGCAGCGTCCTCAGGCCCCTCGGAACACGAAGGGCCTGCACTCATGTGGGAAGCTGGACTGGAGCTGCGGAGGGAACCGGGAGACCCCCGTGACCACTCTTGCAGCACACAAGCTCTGCAACTGCGCTGCCGCCGCGCGGAGAAGTGAGTGGTGGCAGCCTACAATGAACTCGGGGGAGATCGTCTGCACTTCCTCACAGAGAGGTGCCTTTGTGCCTACCCTAGGAGCAGCGTGGGGGCATTCAGGTGGCAGCCAGAGGTGAAGCACCAGTGAATGACATGACTTCACATCCAGTTCCTGCAGTTAGCTTGTCTTGCCACGGACACAATACCAATTTGGCCCTGCTTAGTCCTCAGATTTGTTAAAATCTGTGTAAAGGGGTGAACAAACCATGTCTTAGTGTAATTTAGTTTCATGAGCTACACATGTAACTCCTAAGTTAAAGACTTATATAAGCAACTAGAATTCACATAGTGCTGAGTAAACTGAAGACTGTAGTTTCTTTAAGTGCTTGCTCTACAGTTAAAGGTCCACATTTACTTCTGTTATTTCAGAGTTCCTAAAAAAAAGGCGTTCTTGTGTCATTCCACAAAGTGGTGCAATTTATGTAAGCTCATGAACCAGTACAACATACATAAACTCAGGCTGTTGACAGACAAAAAGAGGTCAGTAGGCATTCAGGACTCCACAAAGCATAACCTGAGAGCTACAGAACTAGGAGATAAAGTTCTTATTTTTTTAACCTTCTAATCAATTATTATTAATTTTGTAAAAGAGGAGTGGAATTTTACCCTATAATATTTGAGGGGGGAGAAAAAAGTCATCTTTAATACGTCCAAGAGCTTCTTTTCACTGAAGATGATCTTTCTGAGAAAAAGACAAGGACGTTTCTTTCTTAGAGAAATTTCTACAAAAAAGTGTATTACAATAGAAAATAAAGCATAAGAAACATGCTCGACATAAGGTCAAAAGGATTTAATTATGTGTTATGTAGCATAATAAATAAAATCTTTTTTTTTTCCCAGAATAAAATGAACTGTTCTGCATGACCTTAGTCAAATTAGAACGTTTTCAACTCGTAATAATGGTATTGTCTCTGAGAGGCCACACCTTGCATAAGGAGAGACCCTCATTCCCTTTCATCAGCCCAGGAAGCACAGGGGTCTCTTGGAATATCTGAATACGTTTTTCTGCTACTCTGAAACTTGTTTTCTCAAGTAACACTGGAAGGTGATATTCTGTAGTTCTTTGTGATAGCACATCGAGTAAAATTCTTTGGCCCTTATGCTTTGAATGTCATATTTTGATCTGTACCTTATTTAAAAGAGAGCACCATTTTGCACTCAAAAATAAAGCAGTCCCGTTTCACCTCACGTGTGTGATGCATCTGTAGTTCAAGTTCTGGCAGGTTATTTTTGTCTATCGCTATGTCAGTTTTGCTGTGTAAGGGCAGCTGTTTGGAATCTCTCCAAGCGCTAGTAATTGTAGCTGATCGTGTGCTTACAGGAGAAGGGACTGTTGTATTGTATTTTACGTATGTCCTTGGCCTTGAACATTTGCTACCAGCTTTGAACAACTTGGCCTATTCTTATCTGTAAAGGCAGAAGAGCATGAAGTCTGTTTCTGAAGGAAGACTTAAAAGGAAAATAAATCTGGGATCCTTCTAGCAGCTAGCAAGGAATTAATTGGAATATTTAATAACTCTTGCACTGCTAAATATCATACTGAGTTGGAAACAGCTGGTTTGAATATGCAGAAGCTTTATAAAATATATGGGAAATTATATGTGATTGGGAGAGTGCTTCAAAGTGCTTTTTGGCGTACCACACAGTTTTTTCATACTAAGTAGGATTCAGACTACAAACGATTAAAAATGAAGCTGGAGAATTAAGTGTGAGCTAAAGGGGTAGCAAATCCTGATAAATAAAGCAAAGGTTCGCAATGCAGTGGTTTATCAGAATGAAGTAGACTAAATTTGCCCGATTTGGATTTTTTTAAACTTCTGCAGGGAAAACTAAAACCACTGAGGATCTGCAGCTCAAACGAGGCTCGCTAGAACATCTGATATGGCTGGTTTAGAAGTTTTTCACTGAAACTAGAAAAAGTTTCTAGTGTGCTCAAGCTGATTTTAAGATGATGCAGAATCCACCAGACACCAAATTAAAGGTGACTGTGCTGAATCTAAGTGGCAGGCTTTATTCAAATTACTTGGTGTTTTTCTAAGAAACAGACTGGGTTAACTGGGTTTATTAATTAATAGTGACTCAGTTTTCACACACTGATACTTCTTAGATTTTGCAAATGTGTAAGTTAGAAGTTAGATCTACCAAATCATCCCTTCGCCTACCACTCAGCCGATTAATATCTTAGTGATTGTAAGGTTTCATGCTAGTAAACGTTTTTTTAACCAAAAATTGTAGCTGAATAAAAGCAACATTAATAGATCAAATATGAATAAATATCAACTTCCCACTTGTTCAATTGTGAGTGGCTGAGTTGAACACGAAGCTGGAAAAAAACCTGGTGTGTAAATAGGTAACTTCAAAAGAGTATTCACAAAAAATCTGGATTCAAAATATCCAGAAGAGCTTGTTTTCATGCTTAGGATATCAGTACATTTGAAGCTATACAACATGCAGAGGCAGAATTGAAAAGCTGAAGGGAAAAATTGCTGTGATAGGTGAAAAGCAGCTATTTCTCATTTTATATTGAAATTCAAACCATTTGGGGCCTGAGTCCTTAGGCAATTTTCTTCATAGGAATTCCTTTAACGCTGTTATTATTTTTCCCTCAAATTGATAAAATAAGACCATGGAAGAAGACATTATACTTTTAAATACTCCTTTCATATGTGGAAAAGATCAGAGAACACTGAACTCCTCCAGATCTGATTTTCAGCCGGAGCCGAACAGAATTTCTGGGCCGATCACTGCTGTGCGAAGTGTAACCATCCATTCACAGCGTATCATACTAACTCCAACTACCTGTCTTGCAATGGACAGGTTCAAGGGTGTAGAAAAACTGCCACGTTTCCTGAGGGTCACTGTAAACACAGAGAACGGTGTCCCTTTAGAAGTTATCCCATGCACGTTATCAAAGCAAAAAACTAATACACTGTTAACTGAATAAGATATAAGCATTGAAGAAAATCTTCATTATGGCAAAACAAAATAGTGACATGGACTTAAAGAGAGATTTTCTAAAGCAATCACTGCCAAAGCAAGCTACACAGATCCTTTGGGGCTAGTTTTCACGACACTTACTTCAGAGATTCCCCAAACCAAGCATGATGAAAATCAAAGCAGTACTGTCCATTTCTGAACTGGCACCATTTCAACCAGTCCTGAAAATAAATCTCGGCCCTTCATAACTAAACGCTTCTTTGAGTGGAGATAAAGAGGTCTCTGAGTGTAAGCCTAAGAGCAGTCATGACCCCCTATGTTTCCAAGGCTTGCACACATTCCATGTTGTTTTAAAACAGGTTTTCCACAAAATGTAGTAATCTGGTGAAAAAAAAGAAGATAAAGAAATGCTTAAAATTGAGATAAAGTAGAAAATACTTTTATAATTTAGCTTCTTGTTTCTTCGATTTGTCCTAGATTAAACTATAATAAAAGAACAGAACAGTTTGAAAATGTGAAAGCAAATAAATGGATGTGACAGAGTGGTACAGCTAATTTGTAAATTGGATCACAGTAGAGGTAGTAAATGTAACTATTATATATAATTGACTTACCGAGGCGGAAGACTTGAGACCCGAAGGGGTGCTAAGCTATTTACTCACAACTTAAGGATTCATATGAATTCCTCTGTTGCTGAGTCCAGTGCCCAACTGTTTATCGTCTCACTAGAATTTGGAGGCCGTCCAGTAACTTCAGCAGAAGCTATGCTAGTGTACCTAAGGGTGATGTCTGTGAAAATAAAGTTATTTTCTCTCAAGAAAAGAAACACAATGTTTCAACAGTATAGTATGCAGGTATGTGCATTTCATAAGTATACTGATATTGGCCTAAACTAATAAGCAAGCCAGTTTAGTGTGGTCTGTAAACCAGTGTGGTTTTGACTGGTCAGTTATAGATATCCCTGGAAGAGTGTAGGAGTGCAGGCCCTTTATTGCTTATATATTTTATTCCCACCTCCTTTGCCCCATTTTTCATAGCCTGATTTTCCCAAATACTTGCCCCAAATCTGTCCCAACCTCTCCTTAGCTCAGTCACCTTTGTCTCTTATGGATTTTTACTGTGCTACTCCTATAGCATCACATTTTACTGTACTGGTTTTAGAGAGAGGTGTGGATTTGCACCCAGTGTTCAAACTGAAGTGGTGTGGCAACTGTATGTATAATAGCTCACAATGCTCTCTGCTTTATTTTCTTTTTTTTTCCATCCTGAAAATACTTGGGGTTTTTGACCACGAAGCAAAATCAAGCTGAATTTCATAAAATTCTTTCTTACAGTATTCAGTAACAAGATTCTCAATGTAAGAGTTAACTCACTACCTGCCATTATATATCATAGAATCATATATGTTAAATTACAATTATTTTTGTTCCTGTGTTTATCACGCTACATATATCAGCACAGATCCCAATCTGCTCTTTTACCACCCAGTCCCTGAGAGCACCTTCTGCATCTTTTTTGTCATTACCCTTGCCTTCATTATCCTGAATAACTTAGCAAACTGTGTTCCTTCACTGCTTATTCTCTTCTTCAGATCACTGATGAATACGTCCCCGTGGGACTCCACAGTGATTCTCTTCCAGCAAGAAAACTGACCATTAACTCCTCTCTCTATACTCTATAATCTGTTCCTGTGTGTGGTAAACGTGCAGAGTGGAAGGCTGCTTTATATACTTTCACCTTTCAAAAAATTATTCCATTTAAGTCTAAAACTTAAATGATATTTTAATGATATAAACATATTCCTAGAAAGAGGCTCAGCAATTATTTTTTTGAAAACACACCTTTTTTTTTTTTCTCATTGGAAGTAATTTAGGTTTGCCCTCTGTCGTACCTTGACATTTTTGCTAGGCTTCTATTTTTTACGCATGTGAATCACTAGCTTTTCAATCCCAAACTGTCATAGACTTGTATATTTTGAAAAGAAGCCAAGTTTCAGTATCATTATACTTACACATTCACCCTGAGGCATAATTGTTCTAATACACAATTTTCATCCTGTAATTTAAAGGAGAGTTACTGTGTCTTTTTGCCTTCCAGTAACTGTCATAGGATTTTCAGTATGCATTGGATAACGTGAGCCCTTTCCTGTTCCCATGGAAATCAATAGTAACACTTCATACCCATTAAATGCTATCAGAGAAAAAAAAAAAGGGGGGGGATCTAGGTAATTAGGCCCTACTTTTTTTTTGGCCACTGGTTCATTTGAAATCAGAACTGTTAGTCAGGAAAGCACAGGGTGGTTTGCAATGAGCTAAAATTTTCAGACACAAGTAAAAGTGAAATGCTTAGTGTGCTACCCAGCAGGACCCACACTGCTCCCATACCCTCATCCCAGAGCCTCGCCACGCCGTGCCCGCTGGCAGTGCTAAGCTGAAAGAAAATTGACACACCTGAGCCCAGGTGTGCCCTCAAGAGGAATGGGAGACCAGGCAAAAGTAAACCACCATCTGTTTTTTTCTAGTCTCGTGTTTAATCTGAGCATCGCTCAGTATCAAGACATCTAATTCAGAGGGTGATGGTTCATGTACATTGAAAGACCAATCTAGGATGCAGAGTAAAAGTAAAGGAAATCCGCCATCCGTGTTCCTTTTTTGGGGGGTTCTGGATCAGGTTTGTGTGCCCACAGAGGTCCTTCTCTCAGACAAGATTTAAAGTCGTTTTCTAAGGATCTGACATTTTAAATGGGCTGTCATCATCTCTTGGTTGGCAAAATAAAATATATTTAGTTGAAAAAGGGTTTTTTATTTCCCATAAAAATGACCCAGTTTTGAAAGACCTACAAAAGCTAAATATCACATATGGGATTAATCAGAGATTGCTGTTATTACAAGATTTTATTTAATAAAAGGAAGAAGAATTTGCCAGATGTACCTGTAACTGAAAGATATGGAAAATTCAGAATGAAGCTGGTACCAATACCATGCAGTAGGAGCACGGAAAGTAACATAAAAATGCAATGAGAGTCAGTAAAACAAAATTATTGACTTCTCAGAGGAATATAGTTCAAGTATTGATCGCATACAGTGCGTATGTATTCAGGAACTTGAGAGACAACTCTTGCACTGTCAGGATCACGGCAAGTTTTCTCAATAGTGTGAAGTTTCCAGACTCCAGAGAAGGTAGTTAAAAGCTTTATAGAATCACACAACTACACTGCCTTCTTGCCATGAGTGAAAGATACCGCTCCAGCAGTGAACTGCAACTGCTCCCCAGATAACTAACCGTGTGTTTAGAACCCGGTCAGCTCTCACACTTCAGTACGTCTTTCACCTGTATTTAAATGAACTCACGCAGTATCGTTTTCTAAAAATATTAGTATCAAGTTATTTCTTTAATGGTATATTCTTTTGCTTCCTATATTTTTCTAGAACTCAGCAAAACTATAATCTCAGACTATGCAAAAACGAAACACAGTATACTGCAGGTGCTTTGCTGAAGTAAAAAAAGGTACACATTTTCTTCATGTATACCTAGTGTGATTCATCTTTGCCATAAGTACCTAAAAAGAACAGAAAAACGTGGGAGGGCATTACCTTGCCACTCTACTTGACACCCAACGTAAGTTTAAATACCAATCTCAATTCTTGCAGACCTTGTTTATTCTTGACTCTAACCACATATTCAGTTTTCATATTACTTATACTTGCACTCTTCCTAACAAAAAGTAGTGCAAAGTACAGTTTCGTTCCAGATCTCTGAGGCAGAATAAAATCGCTTGTGCTAAAGATTCCTAAAGATAAGTATACAAGATCGTCAATTTAATTCTTGATAAAGGTCACTGTGATTTGAAGAATTGCAGATTTTGGGTTCTCCTTATGTTCCACCTGTGCTTGGGATGCACGGAACTCTCAAATTTATCAATTAGTACTTACATAAAAGATGTTCTGGGAAACTTTACCGTGAATGTTGACAAAAGATTGATATAAGCCTGTAACTATAAAATAGTGACCCAGATACCCTGAAAGAAGCATTGTATGGATGTTTCATAGTGACTAAAAATCTTGCAAAACCTACAAAGCTAATGAAAAAATCTGTTCAACAGAAAAAGCGTCACAACATAAATAAGTAATTATGAATAACCGTTTTATTTTTACACCCTGTTGATGCTCTATGCACTAGCGCACACTCAGTAATTACAATATTCCAAGAGCACATCTCTGCCTGACAATCTCGCTGTTGCTTTCACCAGTCTTGCCCTCCAATTTTTCGTCCCTCTTGGTTTTCTTCACAGCAGTGCATTTATCCTGCAAGCTGTAACTTGTCTATTATTGAGTTTTAAAAAACACATCATCTTTTACAAGTCCGATTTTGTACCGAACAAGCCCGATTTTGTACCGAACAAGCCCAAAATAGCAGTGCATGTGATTAAAATAAGCATAATTGTAGAAAAAAATTGTTCTGCCTCTTCTTTAAACTGTATTACACCTATCAAATAACTGGTGAAAAAATGGAACACATTCTTAGTACAACTTTTACATTGTCTAGTTATCATAACATTTTTACAGCTGTAGGAGACAACCCCACTAACTAGCAAGAAGCAAAATAATTTAAATAGCAATTACTACCACTGATACATTTCACAGATCTTTGCTATCCTTTCAGCTGTCAAGCACATGGACCAATTTGCATGCTCTGAATTCAGTATTTGTTTTGATTTCTTTTTAAGAAAATAGCTATGAAAATTGACCTATTAAGAAACTTTGCAATAGCACATGGAAAAGTATTTTCAAAACACTCACTTTTTAAAAAAGGGGAGCCAAAAAGACAGAAAGGCTGCATGTATTTGACTGTGATGAAAAGCAAGAGAGTTTTGATAAAGCAATTGAGATTGAATAAATTTATATAAATGTAACTGTATATATTGTATGTGCACAGTAAGTCTGATAACTAAGGAGAATATATACACGCACATAGGTTTTCCTTCTTCTAAAGCAATTAACATACCTACAAGGATCAAATGATAAGATACTCTAATGAACTTGAAGATGTTTAAGAGAGATAGGACATGATACAGTGGATGAATACAATCTTTACTATTAGGTGCCTGTGAAATAAGATTAGTGGATTTGAATAATCTTTTACAGAAATACAACAGAACGAGTCAGCAAATGGAAGCATGCTGAACAAATCTGACTTTATGCATCTATTCCCAACACATTTGTAGTTG
Source organism: Trogon surrucura (assembly GCA_020746105.1). Taxonomy (NCBI): domain Eukaryota; kingdom Metazoa; phylum Chordata; class Aves; order Trogoniformes; family Trogonidae; genus Trogon; species Trogon surrucura. The sequence goes on along the minus strand of CM036620.1, from coordinate 9,641,691 downwards.
CTCTGCTGAAGGTACAAGGTAGAAAAGCAAGAAAAGTTCTGTGATTTGACCATCATCAACCTCTTTCCTATAGCACTAATTCTACTGTAAAACAGGAAGAGCGGTAAGAATACAGTGAAAACAAATAACGCAAGGTAAATCAGTAAAGGCCTTTTTATGCCAATGGAGTTTTGTCAATAATTTTGGTGAGACTGACTTCACCAGAATGTTGTGAGCTGGAAGGCAGTTCAAGTATTTCCATGGGATTCCTGCCGAGTTTCAGAAGTAACAATAAGTTCAGCTCTTTCTGAACTTCGTGGAAAGTATGGTTCAAACCAAGCTAACCTTCTATCGCATGAGAAGATTCTGATTGTCAAGAGCTTTATATTCGGCAGATGAGGCAGATATCATCTACCTGACGTTTTATCAGCTTCTCAGCCGATGTGCAAAGAAGGAAATTCAGTCCTGGAGTGCTTCACAGGGGAGCTTTGTATTTTCCTTATTTTTATCGTTTTATTTTAAACCAAGGTAAAGCTCGTATGCATCTAACTTTGAAAAGCCATGCAAAGTTTTAGTGCAGCAAACATAAAAGAAGTGTCTTTCAGTTTTGTTTTCTTTCTAGGTAAGGGTAGGTAAATGTCAAGAAATCTCTTTAATTTTATATTCTAAAAAAGAATGATTTATGGGGAAGAAAAATCAAATTACTTATAATAGGAAATTTTTGAAGGTAGTTCCCTGTTTCCCTAAAGGTAACACTGAAAGATCTGTGATGATTCACCAGTTTGTACTACAAAGTTAGGAGGCACAAACTCCATTAATTATTCAACTCTATTAAGGAAAAGAAAGACAATGAAGAAAATTAAACATAGGAAACATGGAAATGAAAAGAAAAATATTCACCTTTTCTCACTTGTCAAAAATCCCCATAAATTTCAAATGGGAAAAAAAGGTGAGCTGAGCCTTCTGGAAGAAAAACTGCCGAATTCAGGGAAGGAGAGTTTTTTTAAAAAATGATGTCATCGCTTTGCATTCTTGGTCTCTTGTATGCGAGGATGCTGGTGCCCAGTAGAACCAGCCATTCCTTTGCATCTTTTAGCATATAACAGGAATAAATCTGACCATCTGCATGACTGAGCTTGAGGGACAGCAAACATTTCCTGGGGTGCGGTACACTGGGTAGCCGGGTACTGCAGGCCGAGGCTTCGTGCTTTCAGTGGAAGTGACAGCTTCAGCTCACCCAGTTGAGCAGCCTTCTGCTCACCGCAGTGGAGCAACATTTATCTACTGAGCACTATCCCTTAGATCTAAGTGACCACCCAGGTACAGCAGAAGGATGTTGTGGGCACAGCAGTCGGCACAGCATATAAATGTGCGTGTGGGAACCTCGAGGTAAAGATCTGTTCTGGTTTGAGAGCACCAGGATAGAAGTTCTCTGGGGTTCCTGGCACAGTGGGCCAGCTGTGTCTGTGGGGTGGAGAGGGTGGGTCAGGTGTCCCAATCACAGCATTTCTTCCCATGTGCTCAGTATAAAAGGGCCCCTAAAGAGGAACCCATGGGCCTTTAGTGCCTGCTGTGCTGGGAGGACTGTCATGTGCTGTTCCTTAACTCTCCTGTGCTGCTGCTGTTCTTGTCTCCTGTTTTTGCACTGTGGAGGACCGCTGTTTGTTGGGACAAGTTGTGTTCCCTTGCATCCCGGGGCGAGGGCTACACAGCTCCTTTTCTGTTTTTTTTGGTTTGTTTTTTTTTGACTGTCATCAAGACTGGTCTCAGGAATCTTTCTGCTGCTGAGTCCAGTCTGAGACTTCTCTGCCTGGGACCCAGTTATCATCTGGAAGGTGCAGTTTCTGTATTCATGTATTCTCTGGTATTTTTCAATATATTTTCAATATATTTACATACTTGTGTATATTTTATATAGTTCAACATATTCACTGTTAATGTTAGTATTTTTCTTTGTTTTTCTACATTAAACTGATTCAAGGGTTTTATTTTTCCCCCCAACCTCAAAGTCTCTCTTCCTGGTTCCCCTGTTATCCTCTCCTGTGAGGGTGGTGGTAGGATCACAGAGAGTGTCTGTCTGAGTTTAGGGGCTGGCCCAGCCCTAAACTTTGACAGAATATGAAAGACTTTTAACCAAAGCAATTTCTACAAATTTACAAGAATGTTACTTTATAGAAGGTCTGATGGTTTTCCTACCTTGAAGAACCTAATGGAGTTCCTTGATTCCTGGGCATATACTGAAACTGAAATGGGGCAACAAAACCCATATGAGTTGTAGTAAAAAAAATGTACAGATAAGCTTTAAGGAATTACTTCTCAGATAAAATGACTCTGTGTAAACTTGTTTCATATACGTACTTAGTTAACTTACATCTTTCTATCTTTAATGCATCCAATGTAATGCATCTGAACATCTGCTTGAATGCTCCATAATTTTAATTGATTATCATAGATGGTTAAAAGGAAGGTACAACGATTGCACATCTCAAGAGAACAAGATCTATATCTGTTTCGATCTGTTGAATTAGCTTGTCTGAAAGGAACTGTTAAAAACAGTCTAATAAAACCATAAGATCAGTTCCTAGAAGTGATAGTTAAATCAATAACGTGTGCAACCTATTATTCTGGATGACATAAGCCTTGAGCAGTCTGTCAGCAGAAGGTTATGCTATGAAACATAATTAAAGAAAGATAAAATTGATTACATACCTACATCTTGAAACTAGGAAGGTATTTCTGATGATTATTGAAATATTCAAGTGTTTATCTTCTGCTTCCAACAAATCAGCAGAAAAATCTCTTTTGCAATTTGAATGTATTACTCCTAAATTTGCTTTTAAGAACGTACTTTTTGCATGCTAAGAAGCAGTTATGAATAGGTAACTGGTATTCTTTGAAAATAGCAGTTTGAAATGTATAGTAATGAAATCAGATGAATACTTCCTAACATACTTCTGTGATTTTTTTGATTGTACTTCTCTAAGAGCTTCACAAGTAAATTAAAACTGTAAAATCATTGCAATTACCTTTTTAATTGAAGTTAGTTTTCCTTTAAAGTTTACAGGACAATAACAGCAAGGCATGTAACTTGGTTTCATATAAATCTCTGGGATGATTTGGATTATAACTGGTCCCGAATAGGAGATATTCCCTATAGTGTTACATCTGACAAAGCCTTTATATGGGTCTATGTAAGATTCTTTCTTTTTGTACAATAGAAAGCCATTTGATTAGTCTTTATACAGACATCAGGGTTAGATTATCTGAGATGTAGTTTCAGACGTAGCTCTGAAAATACTGTGCAACTTTAAATAGGTCAGTTAACTATTGTACAAATCAGCTGGCATTTGTGTGAAAGGAGAATAAGGTAAAGAACTAATAATATAGCATAATATTTATATTTTCATTGGTGTTGCAAGGCTTGCTTATATAATATGTCTCAGTTACACTGAAGTTATACGGCCACTGTTGCAGAACTATGATCCATCTATGGCTATAATGAAAAAAGCCGACTGCATCTCATTCTCTCTTTATTATGCGCTTCTTATAATAGTGTAACTTCAAAGATTTCAGTGCTAAGACACAGTGCTCACGTACCCTGACAAAAGCCTAGAGCTTGCTGCATATAGTTCCCACCCGGTGCTTCTTCTCCGTATAATTTTGTTTGTTGGGAGAAATGTTAAAATGATCAGAATGTAATCATTATTCAGCATCATAATCAAGAATCAGCTCTGCATAGGAAGCCTGCAAACTGCTAATTTAATCTCCTTGAAATCTATTTTAGACTGGTTTTTTTTGCACTAAATGAGCAGAGAGTATTTCAGTGAGCAGCATTAGTTCTCTCATTTCAACTGCAACAGATGGGTTAATAGTATACATTGTGCAAGACTGGGGGACGGAAGTTGAGCTAACAAATGTTTCCTAGTTTCTTGTTTTCTTTCATCCATTTATACCATCCTGAGAGCCAAACCTAGCGGTTGAAGAAAATAAAGCATCATGCACAAATTCTGGCAGGCAGGCAGCCTGTGAATTTCAGAGCTGTCAAGGCTGCATGTTTCAATCAGCTTTGACATCTCTTGGCATTTCTCTTCAAATTCTACTTTCTATAAATAATTCCCTTACTTAGGTGTTATTTCTAGTTCATTTCTGAATGTGGAGCAAGATCTTACTATGGCTTTTCTTTGTCTTGACTTTGGAAACGTAGATGAACAAGAATTAAGACTTAGTTGGCATTACGATAGTCTAGTATGTTTGGATAATGGAACATATGTTCCATTTGAAATTAAACTTGGAATTTTTACACCGAGATCCTGCAGAAATTACCAGCACCCTCTTTTTATTATTGGAGATAGTCCAAGTTTCCTCTCAGCATTTTAAGCAAGTTGGCAAATTTTAACTAAGTTGGCACAGCAGGAGAGCCTAGGGAACGGGTTACCTCCCCCTTCCATGCTTTTCCCCCTTGGCTCAGAGAAAAGAAAGTTATGGCATGATTTCTTTGCACACCAGCTCACCTGTACTGACATTTCTGCAGGTTGTAGGAGGTGAAGAGAGCAGCCAGTGATTTTCCTATACAGTTCCTTTAAGAGATGGAATAGTTACCTAAAGGCAGCTCAGTGAGGCCACTTTGTGCCCTCATGCCTGGTATTTCATTTGACCTGAGCTCCACAAGGCTCTGGGGGCCTCTGGAGAAGTCCACTGAGTGGCCTCCCAGGACACGGTGGCTACTTAAGTGTCTTTTTGTCACCTCAGGTGTTTGTACCTTGCTGACTTCTTCTGCTTTCTGAACTACAGAAAGATGACAGGAATAACTGATTCTCTAGGAAATGTTTCTTAACATAGCTGCAATCTAGCATTTTTAGTTTAGCTGAGACATGTCCTGGAAAGTTTCAAGACCTCAAGTGAAATATCCCTGATAGAGTTGTTTCAGTATTTAATTTCATCTTATGTTATTAACATATTTTGTCTGATGCATGCTTCAACTTTCTGTCTTTAGCATGTAGGCTAGCATGCTAATTGCCAAGTCATCAAAAACCTTCCTAAGTGGGTACTAGAAGAGTATGCTTCTTCATCTCTTTACTTTCCTGCTGAAAACCAGGTATATTTAACTTCAAATCACTCCTGCAGTTCTTTGTTGAACTCATTCTAAAAATACAATGAAACATGACTGAACAACTGAAAATGCTCTCATGAATGTTACATTGCGTAGAACAGCAAATACTTTTACTCCACTTTCTCCTGAGCTTCCATCCAGGAATTCTATCTGAAAATTTCAAGTAAGAAGCCTGGTTTAAACCTGGGATGCTACAAATCTCCTCAGTGAGAAATATTGATCTATATACACATAACACCACATTGGAAATATGGAAAATTTGATGACCTGGACAAAAAGTACCCATCTCATCAGTTTCCCTCGTCGAAACTACAATTCTCTGTAAAATCTAGTACTTGGTTTTAATGCTGTGGCCCAGGGTAAGCCTGCCAGCCCCCTGTTGCCAAATGCCGTTTTCATTTAGAACAATACCAATTTGGCCTATGGCCTCAGTTAATAGAGACAGATATTGGCGAGTACTTGGCCAAGAACAGATAATTGCAGAAACTCTTAGAAATTCTCCCAGCAGATGATTTCCTAAGTACAATTACTTCTTAAGATCTATCACTCTATATTACAGATATCTGTTATTTAGCATAATCAGCAAGGAAAAAGAAATGCACTTACTTGAAGCTGTAATACCTGCTGGGTCCACATGTGTTGCCTGATCTAGTTGAGAGGCGTCCCTGCCCATGACAGGGAGGTTGGATCAAATGATCTCTAAGGTCCCTTCCAGCCTCGGCCGTTCTATGATGATGATGTCCTTGCTGATTCACACCAACAGGGGCTGTGTACCGTCCTGCTCAAGCTATACTGTGACTCAGAGCTGAAAAAAAAGTAACAAATACGTAGTCTCTAACATGAATCTATAAGTTGTAGTTTGCCTGTTTATAGATCTGGGACTATAAGACTCTGCAGAAATACTTCCTCAGGTGCCAAAACAGCGTCAACAGAACTAGTGGGAACAGATTTTTTTTTTTCTTTCTTTCTTATTGTAACAAAAAAAAGAAAAAAAACCACAACCACCAAAAGCTTTATACCTTTCTTTTTGCTCACACAATGGCTGGAATTGTTTTAGCCGCTTTGGTTTGGAAACCTTTTCTTCCCCATCAACTTGCCTCCGTAGATTTCTCACTGCTGGCAATTAGTGAGCAGAAGAAATCCTGCTGAGGAGAGCAAGTTAAAAGGAGACTTAAGAACGACTGTGCCTGGGAAACAAGCAGCCAATCTGGAGAAGCAGACTTCCAAATTTCAAATATACACATTACAGAGATGAACAGCCAGGGCAACCTCTCTTCTTAATTCCTTTTATCTGGGTCTCCAATCTGCTCACAACAGTACTGAGTCCAAAAGTTAGTCCACTTCAGTGGGCCTGGAAAGGAAATTACTAAGATTCCAGCATTCATTGTACTCCCAAAAAAGATCCATTTAGATAATGGCTTGCTACATCTGGATAATAACCAAATGGCACATTTCACATCCAAACCATTTCAGTCTGGCATCTTCCAGGAAGGCCTGATGTCTACAGATGAAAACTAAAACATTTACACAGGGGGGAAGCTCTTCCTGCTGCCCAGCTTTCATCTGCAACATGAAGAAACTGAAGATGTTTTCAGGCATTTCAGTAAATCAGCGTAGTCAGTCGTACGTGCCATATTTATGAGGGAAAGATAATCTTACAACTAAGGATCAGCTAGAGAACTTTCCATAAGGCCATAAAAGCTGTATAAACACAAGGCATCGGAGGAAAAATGTTCCCCAAGTGCAACTCTACTACAGCTGCTGTTGCAGAAATTGTATTTTTGAATTCTGAAAGAGCTTAGTGTCCCTGTTCATGAAGCTTGCATGATAATTTGCCAGTGTGAAAAAATGACAGTGACTTCAGGTAAATTATCCTAAAAACATTGTCAGAACACTGTCAAATAGACGATGGCTTTTCAAAAAGAATGTTAAATGTCACATAATATATTATCATTAAATATGTTTTCTGAGAGCAAGTAAAAGCAAAGGTGCAAAACTCTTTCTAGGAATATTCACTTCTCACAAACAAAATCTGTAAATATAGAAAACATTTTAAAACCTAATTAATTTCACAGCTCCCAGCATCAAAAAAACTTGATATACTTTTTCCATGTGCCTGTGGTTTTATTTTTTTGTTTGCCTCTAAACTATCAAAACATAACAAGACCTGTGAAGAATTACACACAAAGCGAGATAAGAGGGGGTTTTAACTACTGTTTTTTAAATAAACAAAAAGCAAACTATTCAAATGACACATGAATTCACTTTTTAGCTGCTCCAGCAGGCTGTCATCTATCACTGCAATTGTGGTTTTGCACTCGCGCTTCCTCCTGCTTTCATGTTTTGAACAGTTTCTTGCCTCCCACAGCATCACCATCTTCTACCTCAACCATTCCCATCTTCTACCTCAACCACGTAAGGAGACAACCAGAGTGAGACGAGTCGGTGATCATGCTTCACTATCACATAGTTCAGAATGAGTTCTCAAAAGAAATCTTCTCGTAAGTCACATGTTTTATAAAGAACACAAAGATGGTACCAAACTAGAAATATGTAGAATTGGTCCTGAATGAATTACTGCCTTTCTGATCTGAATTTTCATCATGTTTGGACATAATTCCATCCAGGGCTTTGATTTTGCCATATTCTTCACAATTTGTTTAGGCAAGAGCACATTACAGAACATCATTTCCCAGTCTATACAAAAGTTGTTATAGTTCATTCATTGTTAAGGTTTCGTTTGAAATTCTTGGCCCTTACTAAGTCAGCGGGAGTTTTTCCGATCAATATCAGCAGGGCCAGGATGATTCTTCTTCAGATCTAATTAGCACTGCTCACTTTATTTGCCCAGCTTACATACTTCGGTTGTCATATTATTATCCATTTTTTAACAGATGAGATCTCATATACGTACCAGTGAAGATATAAACCTACAAAACTCCATCCGGTCATTTCATTTTTTCCTGGCTTTGAAGTAAAATAATTAAAATAAATCAGGGCAACTCTTGTCTTTTTATCTGGTCCACAGAAAAAAGGCGGTGGTGAAAAGACACAAAAAAAAAGAGGTGCTTTTCACTTAATGGAAAGATTAGCTATAGTGATCTGGATGTAAAACATGATGTCTGTTGCTCCATGATAAATACTGTTACTATGAGCAATGCAGGGCTGATAATTCGGCCTTATTTCACTCAGAGTTTTTATATTTGGCTTTAAAAAGGATGGAAGTGTTTAACTGTACATATTAGATAGGAAAATCTCTTCTTTTAATGAACTGGCACGTTTAGTGTAGAGGACAAGACAGTCTTCCCAGGAACAGGCAGAATTAGTGCCTGTGAGCACCAAAAAGCAAGGGAAGAAGAGCTGTTCACTCCCTATGGGCTTAACTTTCCCCCTGTGATTTCTCTAGGCCCTCAGAGAGAGTCACTAGAGATGAAAACTTATCAGGAGACCTTTCCCACATCTACTTGTTTGATTTTCTGCCTTTGCAAAAGGCTTTCACAGATGGGTCCGGCACGACACTAACGTCTCCCTCTTGGTCTGATGGACTAAACCTTGTGGTTCTAACTTCACTGGTCTCTGCAGGTTTGCGTTGCAGGACTGTAACTGGACCAACTAGAATTAATCCTGCGTACTCCAGGTTGGATCCTTTGAGCATGTTTTTGGCTTAACATCTTTCTCACATTTCATTCAGAGTCACACATTCTACTTCTTTGCCAGAGTTTCACATGATCTCTCTTGTCGCCTAGCCATGTTGATTAAAGGTGTGGCACCCTGGTTTCGTCTTAGCTGTCCTGAAATGTGCAGGAGAAAACGACCGGTTGTAGGTGGGCATTTCATCTGCCTGCTTGCACAAAACTTACTGGCGCTAGGAGCTGCTGATGGGCCATTTGACTATATTCTAAGCAGTCAACGTATTTTAGAGTTTCTACCTCTCGAATAGCCGCAAGGGAATGTCGACATATAGTGTAACCTGGGTACGTGCTCTAACAATACATCAGCGGGGTTTGCAGCCTTTGTCACTTTTGTAATGAGCACAAAATTCTGACTTAAGGTGATGTAATCACGGGGCACCAAGTCAACCAGTCCTCATATTAATCCCTTGTTCCTTATTTTACTTATGAGCAATGAAACTGAGAACACTGAGATCATTTGTTCATAGACCACTTTGTTGGCATTTTTTACAGCTTTATACAGCATTTTATCTGTACTTCCATCACTCGTTTTGGGGAATCAACAGTGTAATTTGGGTATTTATGAATGACTGATGTATCAAGATATATGCTCTTAGATCACTGTATTTCAAGGTTCCAAATCGCTAGTCTAACAGAGCTAATTTTATAATTAAAGCATGGCTAAATTATAAAATAAACCACATTAGCTAAGCCTCCAATAAGGAGATAATGCTGCTTTCATTCCCTTTCAAAATAGTATTTGGTAATGGTAACTGCTTTGGAAAACCTTAGTGGTCAGAGGCATCTTTTCTTATTTTTTTAAATACAGGAAATATTAACTACTTCAATTAAATCAAACCTGCTTAGTTCACACAACATTTTCCATAATTGTTTCCACGGCATGTAGGATTTTTCACCTGTATTAGAGAGAATCTAATTTTGCACAATAGCAGTTCCAAAGGAGTATTTGCTGTGCATGGGGTAAATGACACACGTTTTCAGATTTGTCTACTCATTCATCTGAAATTGCCAGCAAGCTCCACGGGAAGGGGAATGGTATGTTGGATGGGAAGATACTCCTGTTAAACTGCACAAAGTTCACCCTAGTTTTTCTTGTTTCTCCTGAAAGTGTCGGAGATAATAAGAAATCAGCTTATATTTGCTTTTGCTTTACGCAAGCGAAATACAGAGAGGCTGAAGCAGTCGGGGGATGCAATATTAAAAGTCAAATTACAATAGAAAATCACAACCAACGGTTCTTTAGAGCAGCCAAAAATTAAAAGCAAATAACAAAAGCATTCCTTTGGGGTCTTTGATTCGGTACAGTACTAAAGTACACTCATAGATTTATGCAAAATAACAGATCCACTGAAATTGAAGATAAAGTAAAATTAGGCCCATGCTTAATAGCATTAAACCAAATTCTAGTTTAAAACATATATAGATTTCCTCAGAAATACGCATGTCCAACTTTAATTGTATGTAAATATTTAGATATCAGTGTTCCTGTACAATTAAATATGCTGATAGAGACTGGTCCTGGTGTTGTGCACACTTTACTAAAGAAAATCCAAATTACTCCATCTTTATGGATTACAGTAGGACAAGTTAGATATCAGATGTTTCTATCTTGTCAGTACTTCCCAAGGACCTTCCTTCTGGAAAGTTCCTTTGCATTAAATCCAACTTACCACTGGAAATCCAAAATACAATCCTATGAAGCCCAACAGAAAGCACACTTCCCTTAATTAAAGCTGAACCCCACTGCTGATTTTTTGTCAACTGACAAAAATGTAGATTTATTTATTTAATAGGACATTGAGAGACAAATTTTCCTCTTTTTTTCCTCTGGGAAGCGTTTTATTGTTTGCTTCCTTTCTCTTGCCTGCTTGCTGTGTAATTTAAGACTGATGCCTCCCTGTGGGAAACAAAACTTGATCAGAGAACAGCCTGCACTGCCACCTAAACAAATTATGTTTTAGTCACTGCTGATGTTGGCTCTGTCATAATGGAAATGTATAATTAATGCCTTTGCTTTTACTGCTTTGGAAAAAGAACTCCCTGAAACTGGTTCAAGAGGGGGAATTTTAGGACTGCACCCTTTCCCTTTCTAACCGTTACCACAACGGATCACTACAGCTGCCTCTAAAAATGAACGATCGGGTCCCCAATCTCCACAGTTACTTATTCAATCTACAGTCAGGGCAATTTATTATTATTAAAAAATAAAAATCTGCTGTGCAGTAAGAATTTGGCCAGGAGTAAGAGAGGAGGGAAAGCACAGCAACACAGGTGAAATCCTTTATTTCTCCTTTTAGAGGAGCTTGAAAAGATAAAGCTATTTCCATTAGCTTCCTGCAGAGTTGCAAGCAGTGATAATAGACATGTGCTAATTTCACTATTGCATTGTGCTATGAAGCAGCATTTTAGATCGTCTTTCACCTGTGACATGACTCCAAATATCCCCAATTAACAGCTCGCTTTTTATTTTCGGTTTTTGTTGTTGAATTTATAGCAATGGCTAAACATCTGGTATTATGACTGCAAATGGTCTCCATCTTCTCACCTCTGGGATGCACTGTAGCTTTAGACTATTTATACTTTGATCTAAAATTCTAAATGACCGAATTATTCTGCTATAATAGGTCCTAAGTGACATTAAATGGATGGTCTCAGCTTTTTCTTTCCAAAATGGACAGCTCTCTCACCTCTTTTAGCTACTGCACTGCACGAAAAGCTCAGCACAATGAAATAACAGCAACACCATTTTCAGGACTCAAATTACCTTTGATTTCTACAAAGACAGGCATAGGCCAAGAAACAGCAAAGGCAATGAATGCAATAACTGCACTTTAGGTACATTCTTGTGTCATCAGTAACTCGGCATTTTTTGTTAAGTTTATTATCAGTGTGTCAGAGCTGTACAGAAACTAGAGCTGTATGGAAACAGAGGAGGGGAAGGTATCCATCCTCAGAATCGTGAGCTAGATTGGTTGAAAACATGGACAAAACAGGCTTGGCTTCTAAAATCAAACTGTTTCTGCACGTCATTTTCTTACAAGATATTCCTAGATATCATTCCCATACAGTTTCTTATTTCCACAGAAATTTCATTCTGAAAATCTTGAATTTTATTGCTCAGTACTGCTATCTGAGCAACATTTATAATTACCATCATCGTCATCCTATTTCACAAAAGGGAAAACCGGGGTACAGGGGTTAAGTCATTTGCTGGACTTGTTACGTAACTATCTTTTTTGTCAGAGTCAGAAATAGATGGGAAGAGGTTGTAAAGCACCGGTCTTGAGCTGATGTAAATGAGGTTACTTACTCTGAAGCCATAAATAGCTAAGATGAATTCAGACAAGTCTTAAATCTGTCCCCAAATCTTCTGACTTGTGGTCTCGTAACTGAATCACTGAAGTATTCTCACTCTATTTCAAATCCAAAGAGGCAGATAGATATAGCTGCTAAGTGTGACACTGCTCATTGATATGCCTGAAAATATGAAACTTACATCAAAAAAAAAAGTCTGATACAAGTTCAAGCTAACAGTAATTCTCTCTAAGGAGAACTAAATCTGAAATACCACCTCCTTTTCAAATGCGAAGAAAATAATTTCCAGATATTAGTTTAGGGCAAGTGAATGATTTTTAAAAGAATCAAAAGTCACCCAGAACTTTTCTCATCTTTTGATTTTTTTTTTTCTGTGAAAACTTTCCATCATTTCCCTCTGACTTTTTATTATTCTACTTTTTGTTTATGGACTATGATCTCCTGCAAAAGTAGATGGGACAGAAAAAGAACGGGGTAGAAGAAGAGGCATCTTGTGACCAGCCTTATTCAGAAAAGCCTAGATTGTCTAACAAGATTATAGGCCAACAGCAAATTGACCTTCAGATCTCGAATTAGGCTGGATTCCAGTTGCTGCATGGGACATCAGTGTGTGGGACACCGTGTTCTGCTCAGGCATTTGGGTAACAAGGGATTGGGTACAAGCTCGGCTGCTTACTCGGGCACAGCCACTGACATCCCCTGCAGAACACTGCAGCCCCACTTGTTCTGGGCTCTCCAGTTTTCTCCCTTTCAGTTGGTGACAGGTTGTGTGAGTCCACTTATTAATCAGCTGACAAAGACTGATTTTTAGGGTACACACATAGCTGCAAATGGGTCAAGCCTTCTGGGAGGTGAGATAAGCCCTTTGGGGCATGTCTCATGCCTCCAAGCACCCCGACGAGGTGCTCGGTGGGCAGGACAGTGGGGATCTGGATGTGCCCCAAAGACCTGTCTGGGCAGCTCACACACGGAGGGGGCTGACACTGGTTGCTCTTGCCCAGCAAGACAGCGTAGCCTTGCCTAACGCCTCTTTTCTCTTCTGCAAGAGTAGCAGATTGGTGAAAACAAAGCTATTTATAGCCTGATGTGTTTGGAGACAACAAGACCACAAGGCATATTAAAGTACAGAGAAGGCCACTTGGCCCATGCTGCTTTCCTTATTAAAATTCTCTCCTCATTTCTACTCACACATCACCTCAGTTGGCTCCTCCGTCTGAAACGATGAGCGCCAATAAACAGATATTGGAACACACGTGAAAAACTAAAGAAGATGCCCTGCCCCAAGCTGAGAGTTTTGGGTTGTTAATGATGATTTCCTCGCGGTAGAAACTTTGTCATTAGCTATTCAGCACGGCAGAGGGGCCGGCATTTCAGAGAGTTCCGCATTAACAATATTCAGGAACTAAAGTTTCCAGAACAAGGGAACTTTCCACTGAGCACTGAAAAGAATAACAGAGGAAGAAATGTAAAAGGAGCTGTGAGGTGGAATGACAGCGTCTCTGAGATGCTGTCATCAGAAAATCCGGCGTGCACAGTATCCGTGCCTGTAGGAACTGACTGACAGCTGCGCTAAGGGTCATGAAATCTCTCTCACAACACCACGTAAGCAGGAAAACACAGAAAACAAGCGAACCCAACTATTACATGCATATACACATACGCATACATAAGCAGAGAAGAAAAAGGCTGAAGTCACTTCGAGTAATTGGGAAGTACCCAATACCCCTGGGTAATCATGTTTTTCTGAAAATCTATTACTGGAAACCCTGTTTGCTAAACTTAACAGTCTGACATGGGATTCCTCACACACATCACTGCAGGCAGGTGAACGTATGAATCCCTTTGAGGTCTTCATAACGCTGCCAGCAGATATCCCTGTGTCAACCTCCCTCCTGCGCAGCTATTTTTGTTCACCTCCTTAGCCTGTAGACGCGAAGGGTGTAATTTATTTTAATTATTTGTTTTCAAGTTGAATGGCTACAGACTCTGAACGAGAAATATCATTAGGCTTCAGCATATCAAACAGCACTGTAAAGATGCTATTCATTTTGTTGGCACGCTAAGAGAATGTTAGCCTTTTCATTTAACATATTGATGCGCTCAACATATTTATTTATAAAGGCAGCACACCAAATTATATAACAGTAGAATGTATTCTGTAATATCATGGCAGAGATCTTGAGATAACAGGATTATCAAAGGAGAAAAAATATGGAGAGATAGGAAATATTATAGCACATTTATCATTTATATACCTTGTGAGGTTAGGACCCTTATCTTTCTCACGGTTGTTTCACTTGAGCAGTGTAAGGATAAATCTATTATATTGTACCTTTGTCTTCACAGTTATACACTGTGTCATCTTTCATTCACTATGGGCATAGGTAGAAACAGAATTATGTTACAACGATCTGTCTTTTTTCCAAGCTAGGTTCCATCTTCCTCCTTGTATGTATTGCAATACTTGCAAAAAATTGCTTAATGTATGTTTAGATGAACTTGCCCCTATAGGCTAGTCATAAAGACAGTTCAGAAAGTCATGTTTCAATGTAATTGGGGAGTAATACCACTGGAGAGACTGAAATTAAGCTGAAAAAAAATATTGTGAGTTGAGAGTTGGGACTACAACCTTGAGATGACTGCACAGAACCATGGTGAGGTTGCTTTATTTTTTGATAATTAGAAGAAAAGCACAAACTTGAACGTGAAGATGGAAGGAGTGGCGGAAAAAGCAGCTAAGAACTGCAGCATCTGTCTCAGAAGACCGATCCCAGTGAAAGCATTTTCTGCTGTGCCCTCTGCCTCCCGCTGCTCGAGGCAACCGCTCCGTTGCCTCTCCTTCCGTCGGACTGGCTGCATTTCCCACAGCGGGTGCAGGAGCCTTTGGGAAAGGCAGCGTGACGAGCCAGGCAGGCAGGCAAGGGACTTAGAGGAGTTTCCACTCTCGTTAGCGTACACACGGGAGTCCCTAACAAAGACTACAGGGTTGTTTTAGCATAGTACGTAAACCCTTCTCTTCCTCCGTATTTATGTATGGAACAGGGTTTTCTGTGTCATGGAGTGGAAATTATGTGTTCAGTGCCCATTACTGCCCGAAAGGCCAGTGGGTTGATTTTTCCCTTGTAACACTACTGCCTATCAGTGTAGCATTTTCCACCTGAATCCCTAATGAAGCTTTCACAATTAAATGAACAAAGCTTTACAACATTTTCCTAAAATATTCACAACACTAATTTTGCAAACACATTCCATGATTTAGTCAAGTTCAGCTTGAGCCCTAGGCCTGTTATGCCTCCAAACACTGACCAAAATCTGACATGGCTATCTCCTGGGAAATGCCTCTTACAGCAGAGCTTATTTTCATCCTTAATTTGTGTCTAATGCCACCATAGTCTCGTTTCCATTCCCAGAAGCTAAAGTGCTTCATTTCACACTGAAAAAAAAGCCTCTCCAGTGGTTTTTGCACCTCCTGTCCTGCATTCTGTCAATGAGCAGCGCAGCTCTAAGGAATACACTACTAGTTCAGCAGGCCATGTCAAATAATTCAGAGAGACCCTGTATATCATAGCCAGAGACAGCTGAAGAAGAACTGGGCCCCTGGGGATCCAGATATTACCCAGTTCAGCTGAAGCCATTCTCACTTGGTTTGTCTGAGAGTGATTCTGCATTTTAATTTTTAATAATTCTTTAATCCGTCTGAAATGGGGGAGGGAGAGCAAACAAAACAGAATCCCTCTGCAGCCTCTCTCCTTCCTGCCTTATTCATTTTCCCATTTTTTCCTAAATTCTGCATTCCTTTAGTTTTAGAAGCTATAGGTTGACTATATTAGTACTTCTTTGCTGTATTTTGAAGCACTACAAACTTGCACAGTATTTTTTTTCTACTGTTATTCTACTTATTTTGCTAAGAAAATCTCAGGTGAAGGTGTACCTTTATATTGCATTGAAAATTAGACACATGTAGAAACGGCCAAACTAGAATTAGGGTTCCCCCTGTTTACAAATTCTTTCCCTTTCTACTTCACCTCCTCCTTCTTGTAATCTATACTTCCGGTGTCATTTCTTCCTACTGTAAATTCTTTCATTGCAGCAGATTTCTTTATCACATTTTGTCTTACTATGGTCTAGTTTCTGTATATTCCTTGCAGAGATGTGTGTGAATTACTGAAACTCCCTCAGAACCTTGAAACATTTCCTTTCAGAAGCAGTCCTTTACCAGTTTCATAAAGAAAAAGATTAACTTCAGCTCCAAGCTGCCCTATGACAAGAAGTCTGACTTTTAAATGCATGAACTAGACAGAGTACAGCAAAACCTCGGCAGCTCGCCATTGTTGCCAGTGATTTAAAAACAAAAGCAGCAACGAAATACAAATACACAGGGGGAAGCTGATCAGCAGGTATAGGACAAATACGATCTGCTTCAATCTTCACAACTTCAGAGCCTGAAAAATCTGTGTGGACTGTGAGCCTGCACCTCACACACAATTACATGTAATCTTCAGAGCTGAAATTGAGAGGGGATTACTTTACCACTAGTTCCAGCGAGTGCTAGCAGCCCGGCTGTACTTTCAGGGCGCTGGTGGGCAGCAGCAGATGGTGGTCATTTCCCTGGCAGGCCATATTGGGGATAACTACTGGACACAGTTCCAAGGTTTATGATATTATAAACCTCTCTTTCATTTCTCATTCACTGCATGTGGAAAGGATAGCCCTTTCAACTCCCTTCTTATTGATTTTATACCAGCGTAACATCTTTGCCTTCAGTGATTCTGAAATGACTCAGTGGTGAAGCAGAACAAGAAATAGACCCTTTAAGTCAATAAATCAAAAAAAAAAAAAGAAAAATACTGATCTTAATGCTGTTCTTACTTTCTGTATTTGAAAATGAGGAATAGCTTTACGTTGATTAATGAAATAAAATGCAATAATTACTAGCAGAATTTTCTGCATTGGGTCCTGGCATAATTTAATACTGTAGCCTTTTAAAAACTGCTGATGCTTAAGATGATTCTGAAATAAATTAGCCTGTGAACTAACTATACCTGCAAGATTAGTGATACTTTAAACCAGACAGCTAGAATCCAGAAGTCCTGTTTTTTAACTGGACTAGCTGAAACTTTTTGGTTTGGTCTGACCTGGATTGATTGCAGTACAACAAACGAGGAAGATAAAACTCCGGCTTTTGGGAGTTCACAGAACAGATGGTAACGCAAGTCAGAGCACATGGGTCAAGACCAGGCGCAGAGCTCCTATTTCAGCGGAACAATCTTGTTCACAATGTTTTATAGCAAGGGGAAAGAAACGAACTGCCTCATGTTGCCTCTAATAACAATGAGAAGACTCACTCTTGTAATAAACTTGATTCAATGTGGTTAAATTGGCTAAGTCTGAGCTTCTAACACGTTTCAGAGATTCAGTCTCCGAGTGGGGAAATCTACTCAGCCAGTCCAGAAGGGCCTTGAAAAGCTTCGGAATCAGGCCAACTCAAGTTCAGCAAGGAAAAGCAAAAAGTTCTGCACTTAGGGCAGAATAACCTTGTTTGTCAGTACAGGCTGGAAGCCAACCTATGGAGCACCAGTTATGCTGGAAAAGGTCTGGCAGTTGCTGCGGATGCCTAGTTCAACATGAGCTAAAAATTGTGCTCTCTTAGCAACAAGAAAAACTACACATTCACGTTAGAAAGAGAACAGGAGATCAATTATTATAACCTTCTAAGTCAGCACTTGTTGAGGGTCACCTGATATGTCGTAACCAGTTTTGAGACTCTCCAGTTTCAGAGAGATGTTGAGAATTCAGAGAAAATGCAGCATAAGAGTACGAAGAGAGTAAAGGCCCTACAGAACGTGACTTGTGAGGAGAGACTGAGGAAGTTGGGCTGGTTTAACTCAAGGAGTAGGCGGCTGTGCAGCGTGTAGCTACTCAGCAGGTACTTACAAACATAACACAGCTCTTAAGTGTTGCTGCATACTAGAACATCCTGGAAGAAAGAGTTCCCCGTTGAGAGGGGAGGGCAGGGCTGGAAGGAGTTACACCGAGAGGCAGTGCAAACTCCATCCTTAAAGTTCTCCACACTACAGCAGACAAAGCCCTGGCTGGCCTGATCTGGGAATGGTGGCAGTCCTGGTTTGAGAGGAACGCTCCACAGGGTGACCTCCTTTTCAACCAACACTTCTATTATTCTCTTCTATGTTTTCTTTCATTTTTTTTTTGTGCATTACTTTGATGATGAACCTGTCTTTTAAGACAGAGCTCTTTGCCCTTTTCTTGAAGTGGAAATGTAATAGGTGACACACTTTGCTATGGATTCTTTTGGAAACCAACACTAGCAACAGTGTTACAAAACAAAGAATATAAAAAACATGGAATGATGGTGATAAATATTTACCCAGCATGAGTTCACTTACTCTTTTAGTTTCTAATCAAGTATTAGCGGGACAGGACCAACTAGAACAACACAGAAGTCACTGAAAGACAGTCCAAGGAGAAAGAGCTCAGAGCTTCCACTTTCTACACTTCTAATGTATTAGGTACCTAATAAGCAAGTGTAAGAGTCCTTCCTTGGTCCCATACAGAGGGTGGAGAACTGCGCTTTCACCTGACAATACGCAAGGGGGCAAAAAATAATTATGCCAGTTTAACAGAGTAGGAAAGATATAGGAAGGCTATAGAAAAGGGGGATTTTTTTAAAAAAAAAAAAAAAGAAAAAGAAAAGGTAACAGTACCAAATTAGCTAATTGAAGTAGTTCAGGCATTTTTTTTGCATCACGTTCGAAAACAAAGGGTTAATATACTTTATCTAGACCAAGTATTTCCCCAAGTATATGACACATTGCCATGGAGATAAGCTGTGCTGTGAACCTATTACTGTACCATCCCTAATTTTGTTTCAGGTATGGAAAAACTATACCATCGCACACAAGTAGGTGAGATATTATTGGGGGCTGGTGAAGAGGAGTTTGTTGTTTTGTAGAAGTTATTAGAGAAAGTATCTCCTACCAGAGAGCCCTCTGAGAGCTTCTTAGGGAGCCCTGTCACAGTGACCTCCTGTGGCAATTCCCTTCAGATCTTGCCAGAATTGCTCCTAGGCAAGCTCAAAAACAAGGAGAAAATGAGAACTGACAGAAGATACTCTTCTTAGAAGTAAATATATTGCCTCAGTGAAGCTCCTATCCTTTACTGTCCCTGAGTAATAAGCGGCTTGTCCTGAAGGTGGCTTGTGAAGTGCTGCAAGGAAATGAAAACGTGGTCTCCGAGATACCAATATTTCTTGAAAGAAGGAGTGGGGGGAATCATTCCTGCCTTCTGATTAATCCCCCGTGCACTGCTCTAGTCCATTAGAGACATAAAGGTGCCTTTAACAGGCCTCTGAGCAAAGTGCTTTATGCGACATATTCCCCATCCTTGACACGGAGACAGAGAGTATCTTAAGCAGCGTCTCCACCTAACACAAAGTATTCGGAAACAGAGGAATGCCTCCAGGGACCTCTTTCTGCCAAGAGAAATTACAGCAGCTTGTGGTTATTCTAACTTATGGGGGAAACTGAGCTGTGCCCAGGGCTGCGGGGTGGGAAAGGTGCCGGCTGGGACTCATGCTCTGTCTCGGTTGGGCTGCGTGGAGGAACCGTGGCAGGAGCTGCCCAGGTCTGTCCTCCAGTGACCCTGAGTCCATCCCACAGGTCCCAGCCATCACTTGAACGCAGGGCCAGGGTTAGCCCCTACCAAAATGATGAAGGTGGCAAAACTTCGAAAAATTATTGTAGTAATCAGTTTCTTTTTAATAGCTTTGATGTGATTTACACCTCATTATATAAGACTGTATTAGAAGTTTCTGCGAACTGTTAGTTGCTTTACATAAAAGGAGGAGTGCTGCTCTGCAGAACAGAGAATATTACTTATTTTGTGTAACTTACGACCATACCAAACAAGAGGACAGATGTTCCAAATGCACTTTCATTTCTAAGTCCAACTGATACCGATAGCAGCACGTACTGACTAATGGCATTGCTAGACTGCTTCTTAATTCTGAGTTGAAATGTGCTGGCTAACTTTTTACAAGAATTTCAAACATCGGTGGTAAAAGCACCTTTGTGGGCCCTGCCTGGTAACATTTTAAACTATGCACACTGTGGGGTGTGATCCCCGTATGGTCTTCTCTGTCATTTTATTGTTGTCTTGTTACAAGTGTTGAAAACTCTAGTTTTAGTAGGAAAGATCAGCCCATCCACTCAAATATAACAATAACTGTGCAATGAATCTACAGTGGTGTGGCTACAGAAGGAAGGAGGAAGATCTAAAATAGAAAAGATGACTGCTGATGGAAAACACGATTCAAGAATGTTAACAGATAATCAGAAACTTAAAAAAAGGGGAAGGAATAAAGAAGAAGGGAAAGAAGATTTCTCTGTAGCACTCTGACTAGAGCACTGCCAAAGATTACCTTGATAACAGTGCCAGTTCCTCACGATCACTAACACAGGAACTAATAAAAACTCAGAATAACAGTTACAGACCAGGCCTGTTTTGTTTGAGGAGTAGCCTATCTCTTGGCATTATTCCAGTCCGTCACTTAACGTCTCTACCATAAGCATCACGTTAAGCTGGAATATTTGAGTAACAAGACTATTTTCTCCCAATAACTCATTAAACATTCCACCAATGTCATACTTCTTACAAGAGTATTTCCCTGCAAAGAAGCATTTTACACCAAAATACTCAGAACTATAAGCAGTAGAATTTTAAATTAGTAGGAATCTGCTTATCTCTGACATCCACAATTTTCTTGAATTTCGGATATAGTTATTTCTGCCATACTGTATGGTTACACAGAAGATCTTTCAGAAACAATTTTACTATTGAAGCTGGAAGCCAATGTCAGGAACTCAGTAAGTGTTACTGTTTATGCAACTGAAATGCCTGTTGAATAAATGGTTCTCTGCAGTGCTGTTATACTTGTCTATTTCTGAATGCCAACTATGATATTTTCTAAAGTATATACCCTCATGGTATCTAATCATGACAGTCAAACACTCCACTTAGGTATGGTTCCAGCAGTGCATAGGAGCCATAAAGAAAACTTAATGAGCTTCCTGGGGTTTGCCTGTAATAGAGAAGCGTGCATGTGGCATATAGCTGCTTGGTGCTAATTCTGAAAGGAAATAGGAGGTGTAAAATCTAATATAGTGAAGTCCTACACCAATGGGAGAAAACTATTTAGTGCTGAATTTATAGCAAACCTTTTTCAATTGCTAACCTTGAGATTAATGAAAAGATTTGAGACTTCAGAAAATTTCTGCATTTAAATTACTTCTTTCATGACGAGTATGGCTAACAAAGTTCTTCCAATAGACTTACGACTTACGTCCTTTTATCCCTTGTCCCTCTCTACAGTAACTCTAGTTCTTTCCTATGCACTTCAATATCTTTCTCATTTTTGCAATATTAAGGCCTTCTTCCAGACCCTCTAAACTCCTCCTGCTGCTCTCCCATCACTGTTCCATCTTTCCCTCAAAACCTATTAAGAAGAAGAAACAGCAATGGATAATTCTGACAAAAGTATTTTGAGTAACACATCTAGCACATCGATAAAACAGATCAACTCAAGCTCCTCTTATTTTTTCCCCTAATTCTCATCACTGACAGAGTGTCTTCCCTCAAGACAGCGCTGAAAACTGTAGCAGTTCACACCTCTGAGAAGTCTGAAAAACCTTTTTCTCTCAAGATCAAACTGCTTAATAGATTGAAAAAATTACTCAGGGGGAATAGAAAGGTGTTTGCAAAACAAATAAAACCAGATGACCAACATATATAAGCTTAATTAAAAGCAGGAAGCCAAGAAATCTGGTTATTAGAAGAAGTTTGAGGCATAGGTGGAGGCCCTTCCTAAACAACAGTTATACTGTATTCTCAGCATTCCTGGATTTGTTACTCCATCATTAAACTTTTTTACAGACACCCTTCCTACGAAACATGCCACAATTTTCGGAGGTAGCTCTGCATTATGGTGCAGCCACTGCTGCATGATGGCGTAAGGAGCCAGGGTCCGAGGGAGGGTCACCGGCGAGGCTGTGGCCTCACTTGAAGTGGGACTTGACTCCAAAACCGCATTTCCAAGAGGATATGCTAGGACCCAGCAATTAGTCACAGGGAGCCACAGCGTGCCAGGGGCTACAACGGGAGAAAAGATGGCTAAAAACATGCAACATCTTGAGGGCCATCGAGTGGCCGCTGGCAGAGCAAACAGAGGAGCCAAGTACCCTCTCGCCGCTACACCCAGATTAGCTGAACAACTCCTTCTCGTTCCTACAGTTTGCTGCATCTGCAGACTGGTGCAAACAGTTGTTCTGCACCTCTTAGTGCTCCTAGACCTGAGTGCTGCCCCTTCCCAGACAAGCTGCTCCTACTCATTCCCTCCTGTTTTCCCTTCCTGTCTTCCCTTCAGCAGGAAGCACAGAGCTGCACCGCCAGTTTCACCAAAGGTAAGGCACTGTAGAGTTCAGTGCTTTTAACACTGACATTGCACTTCACGCCGTTTCCATCCTCTCTTTGCCGTGGATATCCCTTCCAGAGCAGCATCGCACCCAGCTGAGGACACACGTGTTGGATGGAAGCGGTAGCCATGCTGCCTAATTAAGGGAGAGCCTTGCTGTTGCAGCAGCCCTGTGGGCTGACCTGCCTCGTGGAGCAGGAGCATTAATTAACGGGCACCGGATGCATCCAAACTGGGGACACATCACCATTTCTAGGCCCGAGGACATGCTGGGCTTCCTCCACCCTGCCACAGTGGGTGAAGTCGCGGCTGTGCACCACCTCCATGCTCCTCTACTTCCACGGGAAGGAAACCCAGGTGTGCATACAAGGAAACTGCAGACTGTCCAATAAATCTTCTGAATTGGACTCCTATTTGCACCCAGCTTTAAAATACCTAGTTTGAGATGCACTTTAGATACAATCAATCCTATAGCAGCATTTAAGCCTCCTCTATACTTTTTTTTTTTAAGGTAGTATTCCTTCTCACTTTATAAAAAAGAATTTGTTTTCTCTCTTTCCAAGGTCATTTTATTTCATTATCTTTCCTCTCTACCCAGAAATGCAATAAAAAGAGCAAAACTGCATAAATATGAGACATTTCACAATAATTTCTTTAAAGCCTAAGTGTTTTAAGATCAGACAGGGAAGGATATGTATATTTTATGAAGTTTGCAAACATCACATTAGATACTCTCTGATCAAAATATGTTGTGCTTTATGCTGAGAATATTTGGGGTGGAGCATCTGCTATTATTTCAGATGTACACTCGAACTTTCCTACTTAAACTGAGATTTAAAGGTATCCAGTTCTCCAGTCTCACGGGCTTTCTTATTCCAGTGATGAATGGTATTAGCTACCTGAAATCGGCTTACCAACCACCCAAGAATTATAACCTCAAATAGCAGTTCTCCACCTAAAATCTATTTTGGATCAATTGGTGGGAAAAGCTTGGAGATTTGAGACCACTTGGTCACTGCGCAACATTTTCCCGCTAACTAAAGCAAAGAGGGGAAAAAAAAAAGAAGTAAATTTAGAGAGAGGCAGTCATTTGAAGGAAAACAAGTACCATGTATCCTGCAAATTCAAAGTGACACAAATAGAAACCTAATATTTTTAGAAGCTCAGAAATATTCGTGAGACTACTGTAGGTTGAAGTGATCAATAACAATTAGAATAAAGTTTCTGCTGTTCCAGTAAAATATAAACATGACATTGTTAAGCTCCACATCAATGTAGAATTACTACTGACAATAATCCAAGAATATCAGAATACTAGGCTAATTCATTTTTTAAATTAGAAAAGAATTATTTTAAATTGCTTTTTTTATTTCATCTCAAGTAAGTAAATATAGATTAAGAAATATGTAGTGACTCCACAAAGTGATAGTAAGATTTATGTGTTGTGGCCCACTTATTTTCTGCAGCTACTTCTTAAAAGTCATGAAGTTTAGAAAACTGCTTGCAAGGTTGTGTGTAAGGAAATGGCAAACCATCGCCTGACATTGTTAACATACAACTCGGGGGCAGGGTTGCTTCCTGTTATAGTAGATCATTTAGTTGGCTTTTCTCCTTGATGTTTTTTTCATCATCAAATAAAATTTACTTAGTCCTTTTTGTACTCAAAAATCATATTTAGCCAAGGTCTTCCCTACTTTTTAAAGCAATCCCTTTTTTCTCATAAAACAAATGTGGCATTCTACACTTTTCCTTACCTTTGCAAGAAAAAGAAAACAGGGAAGAGCAAGACTGTATATGGTGTTTTCCAAATTTGAATGTAAAAATGACTAACTGTAGTCAAGATGAAACTGGAAAGACTGCTGATTCTTAAAGACAGATGATATTAGAATCAGAGTAGAGAGACTAAGCAAGAAGTCAAAAGATAAGCTAACAATCTCATTCACCTTTTTATATGAGCAATCCGAGTGTAGACTATTGGGTAAGTTATACCAAAAAACATGTAGCATTTAAAAATGTTGGAATCTTCTCAAAAATTCTTTTAAGAAAGGTTACCATTTTTCACACATACATATGTGAGGAATGTTAAGTAAAACCTGAACCTAATCATTAATGGAGACTCTGGAGATGCATCATTCCCTGCCCCCCCACCCCTCCATTTCTTGACCTTCATCTGTCTTGAAAAACATTCCAGGTATGCATAATAATTTAGCTGGTTATGGTAGACTTTAGTGATACACTTCAGCTCCTTTCACTGCCAAATATTAAAGATTTACAGTACACTGTAAAGACTAAGGTACAGGCATAATTACCTTATTTCTTCCTTGTGTCGATGATTTCTGAATTCTCAGCACCGCTTACACTTATGACTCACTCCACAAGCCAGTCTCCTGAAGGAACAACCCAAGACATGTCAAGCAGAAACTGTGCAAAGCCAAAGGAGCAGGCATGTTCCTTCTGGTTCCCCTCCAGGTATCGAGCCTGGGAAGAGAGGAGAACAGTGTGACGTTTCTTTCCTCAAATAAGCAGTGTTACCAGTCTGGCCAAGAACAAATCTTGACACTGTCTCTACTAGGACACTTTCCCATGGGTATTGCAGAGCCTTTCCGTGCCATACCTTAAGGATTCTGTTTTGAACAGTCTTTCAGAATCATATGATAACCCCATCTTAAAGATATACACACAGTGGTAACGACAGCCAGTGAATTATTGAACTGACATGTCCAATACATGTGAGATTACTCGATCTCATACACTTTCAAAGTTGCTCTGGTCTGATTTCTTTACTGTCATGTAAAAGGCTGCTCAGTCAAGAATTTCCCATACCCGTATATGTATCGATATCTAAACCCGTACTCAATCACCCACATTTGTAACTCCCTTCAGCTTTCAGAAAGGAGTCTCTTTCAAAATGCTAACGATGTACAGACTGTATAGGGATTGTCCTCTCTTTGTGCACGCTGGAAGCAGCAAGGTCAGAGTC
Source organism: Trogon surrucura (assembly GCA_020746105.1). Lineage (NCBI taxonomy): Eukaryota > Metazoa > Chordata > Aves > Trogoniformes > Trogonidae > Trogon > Trogon surrucura. The sequence continues at coordinate 9,616,129 of CM036620.1, read as the reverse complement.
ACAGGTGAGACTTGGCATTCCTGTGACAGAGGCAGCCCGTCCTCTCCGACTTGTCCACGCACCGTGGAGAGGAATCTGACACGGGTGTTCTTTTCTCTGTCTCATTTTTCTACTACGTTCTCCCTCACTGCTCCTGCATTAATGACCTTGTTCAGTTCAATGAGATTTTTAGGCATGTGTTGCACTGTTGTTAAGTATTACACTATGATGAGGTAGCAAATGCTTCTTTTCAGGGGATGCGTTGAAAGAATATCCTTCAGGGGATAAAAGCAGGTCAGCTATTTCAGTAGGCAGCATCTCCAGATGCAATTCCTCTATGAATTATATACACAGATATAAACTTGCAGACACTCACTCTTAACTCAGCTGGCATTTGTAAGGGAAGAGGCAGCAAACTGAAGAAGCTAATTTTCTATAGCAACAATCCTACAACAGGGGTTGTAGCTGTCTTGTACAGACCGACTTCATTTAACTCCTGAAAAATCATTTGTTTTTATTTCAGCTGATTTGGTTACTTTGGTTTTGTAAGTCATGTCATGTATACTGTATTTAAAGAATTCTTTCCAGAGAATGGCAGAAAGAATAATTGGCAGGATGGTATAATTATGAGCTGAGAAATTGTTCTATATGATAGGAACTACAAAAAGTGTCACATTGCTCTAGATTAATGAAGTTCTCCTGTAAAAATAGGATCTCAAATAAATTAAACATATGCCTTAGTAATCCTTTAACAGAAAAAGTAAGTTTTTCAGTTGCCAGAGAGATAAATATAGTGCAGAATACCTGTATAAACAGAAATATAATCCATAAAATCTACCAATAGTTTAAATAGTCATTTTGTCAAACAAGAGCAGAGACAAAGAACTTCAACTATGTCACCTGCCTATCTTTCTCAGTGCCAAACTGCAGTGCCTACTGATGACAAGCAGTATTTTGTGAACTTCGCTGTTTATCTTGGCTGAAGAGATAACAATCTAGTCCTCTGAAAGTAATCAGAAAGTTTTCATCAGATTTGAACAGTGATGTATAAGGAGTAATTCCGGAGGATATTATGTCCTGTGGGCACACTTTTCCCTTACAGTTTCTCTGACAGTTTATTTTCAGTCTAAGATTATTTGCTACTACTTTATACCGGCAATATTGCATTTTCTAGTCAGACTGTCTGCTGAAGGAACAGAAGGGCAGAATTGCAGACTTGTACTGCTTCAGATACCTCCCATCCACATATTCAAGTATCAGTTTTTGCCTCCTCCTAAAGCTAGCAATTCTGACCTATGTATGAAAAAAAAGGTCCACCACAAAATTAAGACCAAATCTGGAGAGGAAACACTGAAATTCAAGGGGCATGCAAACCCTCAGTCTACTATTATCCACATTTGAGTGGTGAACAGAACCTTAACTCAACTGTGTCCTTCTAGATTTAAGGTAATATTTTTAAACATAAATGTTATTTTGTCATCTGTGGATGCTACCCCCACCTTTAAGGGACAACACTGGGTTGGGGACAAAATTAGAAATGAGTTGAAGGGGCCAAGTGGAGGAGGAAGAGAATTAAGCAACCAAAGGTTTTGTAGAGTATTTACTGTGAAGGTAAACACATTTTGTAAAGAGTACCACTATGTCTCTCAACTAGAGGTCAGGCAGACAGTAGGTCAGATTTAGGAAAGTATTTGTGAGATAGTGACTATAACATCCTTATGACGTTCTTTTTTACTTTGCCTGTCATTAGTAAAGCTTCTTTTATTTGTTTCTGTCAGTTTGCGTTAAGTCATCACCGAAGAAAAAGCAAACAATCTGCTTTATTTGCTTCATAAATATAATTATAAACTTGCCAGAACCAGGTTAGCCACAAATTAACATGACAGCTACATTCACTTTCATATGGATTATTTATGAAGAAACTTCAACAGGGCAAAGCTACTGATAGGACCAGGTGTTGCTGTAGAAGCCAACAGAGTTGCTATAGTGACAGGCCACAAGAGTGGTCTAAAAGGTACGACGAATGACCAACATCTTGCAATTTGCAAGCCAGCAGAGTTTGGCATTTAAGAAATATTAGTTACATCTGCAAATAGATCTTCTCATATGGGAAAAGGCAGGTATATTGTATTAAGGTCCACATTAAGTTAATAATATTCCCTCGTGTCTCTTATGCCTACAAACACTGCGAGGCTCTCGATGTCCACGTAGGAACTGAATTACTCCCTTCCTCCCTGCAGATACAGACACTGTCTTTTCATTTTCCCTAAGCATCAGACTTAACCAATGTCCACAAGATGATTTGCTCAGTATCTTTGGAGTTTCCAATATATGCCATTTGTGGTAGCACTAGATTTTAAATATTTACAATTCGTTCACCTTTTCAGATCTCTGAGCTGTCATGGAAACTGGCAGCAGATTTTCCAAATAAATAATACAACATAAACCTACTTTATCCATCAGTTAACACTTCCAGACTAAACACACACACACACATAAAAAAAAATCCCCAAAAAACCCAAACAAAAAGCCTTAAAACCTTCATAACCATAGAAAAGAAGGAGGCCTGGAAGTTTTATTAAAGCTATCTACTAAAGTAAAACTTTTACAGAGCTGTCTTTACAACGACAGAACTTTCTGCGTGGATGAATGTGGCATCCACTGATATTTACACACACTATAAGGTTCTTTATTTCGCCCTCTTAATTGTGGAAGATCAGAAACAGCTTCTGAATCTACCTGACGTGGCTTAAGCCAAGAGGTGGGAATCATAAGGCTAAGAAATGAGACAAAAAATAAAATATAAAGCCCTGCGCTTCTGCAATAGCATCATACTGAAAGAACCAGTTACTATGTAGGTGGTAGCAGTGACAAACTGGTAGTAACTTTCAGATCAACACACGCATTGCTACAACCCCATACAGAAAGCATCAAGTTGTGGTAAACTAGTCAAACCATAAATTAATGCTAGGACAGTCATGTTTTCAAAATAGTGTTAGCTGCAATGGGGCGCTTGAGGAGCCCACTGCAGTTCCGAGATGTATAATATACTTAAGGCTCAAATTCATCTTTTAAATTGCCTTCTGCATTTCTATTTTAAGTCATTTGCGTTACTTCCCTGCCCACTTTTTTTCCTTTTTACATCTTGCGGTAGAAACACTAAAGAAGAAATGATCACAATTTTCTTTGTTCTCCAAGGCTAGAAACTTCTGAACTTGTACATCCCCATACGTTGCTAGAAAGGGCAAACGAACAAGCACTAAACATTGCAAATTGCAGAAACGGCTTTTGTTGATAAAAATAAATCATAGTTTGTTACATTCAAAACCCGTCTGGATGCGTTCCTGTGCGATTTACTGTAGGAGATCCTGCTCTGGCGGGGGGGTTGGACTAGACGATCTTTTGAGGTCTCTTCCAACCCCTGACATCCTGTGACTCAGCACATGGTGTGGCCTGGCTACATGAAAGCCGTCACCCAAATGACTGCATTTTAACAACTGGAAAAGCAGCACACATGACGTGAGCTTGCCGCAAGCTGCTAGAAGTAAAGGTTTCCAATTGGTGTGTTGCATCTCTGTAGTACTGTGTAACAAGCGTCAAACGCAGCTCCTCACTCATCACGTGTGCTATCTGACCCAGCAACAAGGGAAGAAAAGCATCACTGTATTCAACCTCTATTTCACAAAAAGTACCATTTCATTGCACCAAAGTCATCTTTGCAGCATTGAAGGCTGCACTGTATTAACGTAACTGCCTCACAAGCAGAGGGAGGTGGAAAAACTCTCACTGGCTGAGCAGCGAGCAAGGAAGAGATTGGGGTTGTGCCCCCCATAACGCTGCATGTTACACAATTAGCCTTTTAATGATTGCTTCACTGCAGCCTAATTGCGTGCCTGGCAGCCTGAAAGGAATGCACACAACTCTCTTCTTAGAGGCTGTCTTTACTGGGTGGTCACCTTCTAGCTCCACCATCATCGCAACTTCACTATCAAACATCTTGCCTCTTCATTGCCATCACCTGCTCGTCCCCATCTCCTCAGCAACCACGACACACGTGCTTTCCTTGGCCTCTGATGATGCTGTTCCACCAAACATCATCTCAAAAACCCCACAACCCTGACACAGGGCATGATAATCCATGTCCTTCAACAGTGCGAGACTTACTACCGGTGTTTCTCTCTGTGTGGCCCAGGTTGCTTTTGTGCCTTTCACCTGCCTGCGGGCTTGTCCTCCGTGTGGTGGTACCTATCACACTGCTGTACAATTCTCTGCCACTGATGGCAAGCTGTCTCCTCCCGGAGAGCCGGCAGTGTCACACTGTGCTGTTCGCCAAAGACAAATCAACGGAAGCCTCCAGACGTCGTCTCTGTGGACATACCAGTTGTGAAAGAGAAGTCTGCTAACCCCTGTGGGCTACTGACTGATGTCATCACACAGTATTGCCAGTCTGATCCAGGTCTTGATTTTTTTTACTTATAAATTGCCCACTGGAACTCAAAAGAAAAGAAATGCAGAGGTAGCCCCACCCTGATCATACATCGCAGGATGTGCTATGATGTACTATACTGTATTACACAGCACAAGGCTCATTAAAAAATTAAAAATGGACTGCTTTCTATCTCAGTATCTCTCTTCTAGCCACTGGAATATTCATGTTCTCTACTTTCCTCTCTAAATTCTGTTAATTTTATATGAGGCCTCACATAAAGCACTCTGATCACATGAACACAAAACTGCAAATTCTCCATTTTTTCATTTCTCTATATCAATAGTAAAAAAACCCCAAAAAACCTAAGAAATGAGATTTAACCAAAACAACAAAAATAGCTACAATTAATGAAGCCTGGAACAGTCTTATAACCTCAGAAACTTACGGCCTCGTAGTACACTTGGCAAAGGGAAAGCACATCAGAGGTCTGAACTCAAAGGAGTCAACCAAAAAACTATTAAGATCTAAGAATTCTTCTAGAGGTCAGCGAAATCTGTCTTGAAAGACCCAGCATGTACAAGTCTTATGTGGTTGCAGTACTTCAGTAGGGTTTTTTGTTTTCTTTTTTAAAGACCAAATGCAGAGATGAAAAATATCATCATAGAGGAAGGTAAAATGGATTCTTAATGCTATATGAAAATGTTATTTACAGGGGCAAATCAAAATATATTGTAGGCAGAAAGCCAATGGTTTTTTAGTTGCTTTGCAAAAGTGAATATTCTCCAATCAAGTGTCTGTTAAGTAGGCTTACTTTGATTTAAAAAAAAAAAAAAAGCCTTTCTTCAGTCAAAACACTACTTTTTTTTTGAGTTCTGCGTAAGATCTTGTGACTGGTAAAAATTCAGAGGAAGTGGAAACTGGATAACAGCGAAAGGTTAGTTAATAACGAACATCTTCCCCTTGTTATTACAGAAGAAGTTTAGCACATGACTAGCTGTAGTCTTAAATTCTCTACTATTTAAAGAGAAAAGCATTTTAAAAAAATACACTATCATTCACCTCTAGGTGCATTTCAGAATCACTGTGGGTTTTTTTTAATAAAGATGCTAAAATACAACTCTACTTAAGTACTCAGAGGCTTTATTTTAATATTTACTAACAAAAAAGGTGGAACAAAATGTTTTGTTCTGCCTGGTACTGAATAATTTAGCTTATTATTGATCTTTACAGACTTATTTTCAATATTTGATTTTAAAATACAGCTACTGAAATCACTGCTGTAGCTGCACAAGAGAAGAAAAATAGGCACAGATGAGTCTTAAAAGAATAGCAATGTGAAGGACAGTGGTTGGGTAACTTTAGGTAAATATTCTCTGTGAGACTCCTCAGGTACTCCTACTATTGTTCTAACACGTAATAAAATTTTAGTATGATGCCTTACGAAAAACACCCAACCAAATAGACTTTATATACTTTTTATTCTTTTCAGATTCAGAAAAGCATATCCATTCCAAAATCATAGTCCATTTACAGTATCACCACATTGTAATTCAGCTTTTTCTTATCATTCCCTTGCCCTATGTGGCAAAATTATAGCACTGTATTTTGAATAGAACAGCTTGAAGACTTGCAAAGGTATTTGCTATTATGTCAAATGACTTCTCTCCCATTCAGAAATGTCCTAAAATCGGCTTATTTTACAGTGCCCATGCAAAGCACATACTTTGGAATTTTAAAAAGAAGGTAGAAAAAAGCCCACAAACAAATCCTAATTTCTCGATTTCCTTATGTGTTTTAGAGTAATTCTACCATTTAGCCTTTCAATAGTAAAAATTGTTTTTAATACACAAAAAATTGTCATTGTAATGACAATTTAGTTTTGTTCTGCTTGCAGAACAAGAAAGTAGACAAAGTAGATAAATTAATCACTCTACAATATTCACTGAATTCTGCAATTAGAGCTTTATCATTGAACAATGGCATTCCCACAAATACTTCTAGAAATCTATTTTTCACTAGAGTAGCACTACCCACCTAGCATACTGCATTCTTTACACACCAGGAGCTAGGAAGTAGCAAAATGAACTACACAGTTCACAAAGTAATAATTTTGGAATATTACAGATGATCATTCACAGGGACAAAGCCAGACTCTTTTATATTAGGTACAACAGATGTATGTACGTGGCCTCTGTATGGAAGTCTTTGTCCTGCTGTGTGAGCTAGGTGCCTGGGGAAAAAAAAAAAAGAGTCTTTCTCTGACTGTAGCAAAGCAAAGACCTAACAAACAGTTAAGGAGGTTTGTCCTATTTCTGTGAAGATTTTTCATACAAAAAACGAGCCAGTAAAGAAACTGGTTGCAGACTTCTTTACGACTATCCAGTCGTAAAGTCTGAAGTCCAGTTTGAAGGAAGAGAAAAGTTTGTAGACACGGGCTGAATTCCTAGTTTTGGATTCACATGAATTTTGAACTGATACTTCAAGAGATTTATTTAAGTGCTTTTGTCCTTGGAACTCGGATAAAGTTTAGGAGAATATGGTATCTTAATTCCAAGACATGCAAGCCTTGGGAAATCCAGTAATTGATTCATGATCATCTTTCTTCAGAACAAATGCAAAAAACTCACCACAGATATTCTTCAGATAAGCATTTTTTAAAGCGCAATGATATTTCAGTAAAGAAATATGATAATTATTCAAATTAGTTTTATACAGTAAGGAAGAAAAAGTTATTAAAAAAACCCATGTTGTCAGTCAGAACACGAAGATCAAGGAAAAAACACCCCTGTAAAAGCAAAAATTTTTCTGACAAACAGCAGGAAAATATCGAAGCATTTCCATGTATATTTGAAATACTTTCTGTATTGTCAAGAATTCGCTTACACCAAAAAGGCTCAAAAGTGAATCTTACAGAAAATCTGGCTGGAAAACACTGAAGTAAACTTTGACTATTCAACGGAAATTCGGAAAGAAAAAAGCCTAGTAAGAACTTCAAAAGTGTACAGAAGCCTGATGAAAAGTACAATTAAAATCTTATCAAATTAGAGCTCCATCATAATTATAAAACAATAATTCACCTAAGCAAACTGAAATGATTCCTCACATAGCTGGTTTCGGAGCACTGGATCATAATTCAAAATCAAATGATTATACTTGTTCAGATTATTCTTATTCATCACTATTTCATCTCATTGCAGAGCTGGCAGTTTGTCCTGAGGTATTAGGTCAATTTACTAATTAATTTTCAAAGTTAAGGAAGTAAGATGCACTTTGCAAGCACGCATTTGTTCTATTTAAATGAAATGACAGGAGAGTCTTGGTATGTTTAATTCAGATCTCCCCTAACGCGGCTATGAACTTATGCCAAGTTTGACAAAGTCTTTGGATCTAGAAGCATTAGAAGTCTTTGATCCTCTAGCTTAAAAGAGGAAAACCCATTTTTTGACAGCTTCACTTACAGAAATCATAAAACCGCTTTTATGTTGTTCCATATACAGCATTTGTTAAATTTTTGGAAGTTTGCTAATGCCTATTTATATGGTTTGTAATGGGTGACCACTGTAGTTGAATAAGCATAGAAATTAAACAGAAGTGGTCATAATAAATCTCCAGATAGCTTTGTGAACTGAATTTCAGTAGGATAGATGTGAAGGACTTAAGTCTGTAAGTAATTAGCCAGCGTTTGTGAGTAGAGTTGCGGTAAGGCAAGCAACATTCTGATTCTTTACCAAATGTAACTCTCCGAGTGAGGAAGAGGCACCCAGAAATACAACCAGATAGGAAGTTGGAAGGTAGTGGAGGCAGCTATAAATGATGTATCTGGGCTTAAGTGCATTTAGGAAGAGGTTTACAGAAAGGTAAACAGAGTCTGCGCAATGATAAACGTGTTTTACACTTATTAAATATAACTCCCCAGCCATGACTGCAAAAGCTCATAATTTATTCCACTGCATTCTTTTTATCCCAACTTAATAAACAAAACGCACACGTACACAATTTCAGACTGCAGTCAACCACAAAAAAAGAACCTGAGTTTGAAAGACTAAACAATTAGACCTTTTCCAAATTTGCCTGGATAGTTTTGAGCCCTTATTGTAACACTGTAGAGCCAATATGCTAATCTAGCTTTCAAGTGAATGCAACGTATTTCAGGATCTTGGAGATTTGTGCCTATGCTTATTTACTCATTCCATTGCAAACAGTTTTGTTGTACTGGGTATAAGTCGAGCTCGGTTTCCTGACTTTTGTGGAACCTGGCCAAACAGTATCAACCACAAGCCACGGACTTCCAATTAAAACTTGCCTAGTTCACAAAGGTAAACATAATGAGCACTTGAGCCTCAGGTTTTTTTATTTGCCCTAAGACCAGAACACCACTTTCAAAAACTACGCAACCTCTTTTAATACCTTTTTAGCCAGTGACCTTTGTGCCCATTTATGACTTCAGAACTTTCATGATCAGCACCTGATGAAGTCACGCTTACAGAAATAGAGTTGCCAAAATTTAGCCCAAGAGGATGATCATTAACTGTGGATCTCAGGCTATCTCGAGACATTCATTAATCGTCTGATTACTTAAGGCAGCAAACACCTGCCTGAATAATTACACAGAACAGAATCATAGAATCATAGAATGGCCTGGGCTGGAAGGGACCTCAGAGATCATTTAATCCAACCTCCCTGTTGCGGGCAGGGACGCCACGTCTCGAATAGGTCAGGCAACACATGAGAACCGAACGGGAATCGAACCCACGACCTTTGGTGTTGCAAGCACCATGCTCAACCCACTGAGATAAACCATCTTCTCACATAGCATAGCAATAAAATTAACCGCATTCTGTAGTATCTCATCACATGATTCACATATGGAGCCTTCCTGGGCATTATCTTACAGGCTATACTTCGGTTAATACACTTAAATATTCATCTGAAGTCTGACAAGCTGGTGCTGTATTTTAATTTATGGGAACTATGGTTAAAGGTGATCTGAACAAACAGCTGAGAATTGAAGCAGTAATTAGCGGAACCAAGGTAGTGTGGAAACATTAGGGATAAAGAAAATAAAGTTGTTTTCTGGTAGAGGATTTCAGAAAGGTTCTTAGAGAGAATTTTAAATGAATTGGAATTTTTTTATGAAAACACATTATTATATGGATTAATGATCCATTAATGTTTATTCTTTACAATCATAACAAAGTTGACTACCTGAATTTATATAAAATAATACTGTATTTGATATATACCCATGAAAATGTAGGACCAAACTATTCCAGTCAGCTGTTGATATAAGCTGAGCCACCAAGCTTCTTCATTACATTGGAAAGTAACAGCTTTCAGGACGCATAGTTCTGCCTCTTCAATTCCCTTGTATTCAATTATAACACATGAGTAATGCACCAAGCATACTCTTCTTAGGGATTAAACCTCCTCTTGCAGTCTTTTCATTTTGAAAATAGCATCTGAGGAGGATGCATCTTCATTTCTCCACTTCTAACACTCCACCAGTGCAGCAGCCCCAACAATTGTCTATGTGAAGTTAAAGCATCATTCAGGTGGGTCATACAGATGTTGGGACCCACATTCTCTGCATTTGCTAAGTGAGCAAGATTAGAGTGCCAGAAGAGACATTTAAAAACATACTGGACACAAATGTTCCTTTCTTTCATAAAGGAACATTCAAGAAATTGCTAAGCATAAGGAAAATAAATACTGGTGCCACAGTGCCAATGCACCACCTACATTCTCCAAGAAACGTTACCAAAGCTTTATGGAGCCTTGGCAACAGTTGGAGAAGCAGTGGGTGGATCAGGGGTGACCTCTCCCACAACTCTATCTTTTTTTCTTTTTTTTTTTTAATTTAAATGCACTTCAGTTCTAATGATCACTTAATGCACAGCCCTCAATGATCCTGAATCTTCCTGCATCAGCCAGATGTGCTAGAACAGAATTAGAGAGCTGTTGTAACTCACCTTGTAAGGTGCAGAAGGAAATGGAGGTATCTAGTAACACGTATCATGAGAAGTTGATCTGGGTGCTTCTCTCAAAGGTGAGAAAACCCTATCAATAGCAGTCCTGCTGGGGTGATGCTGGCTCCAACTGCAACCTTCAGAAACCAAGCAGGTGTTCCCATCCATCAAGGAAAGCAGCAGCAGTACCTGAGGGACAAATTAAAGACTTTTGTAGCAGTACTCTTGCCAGATTTCATGGCTGTTTTTTTTCATGTAGAAAAATACAAGTTAAGCAATAGTCTATGCGCCTCTAAAACAAGATGTGGGATTTGAGAATGTAATATGAAAGGCATTTTTCTATGGGACAAGTGACAGCTTCATTTGAGATACAGCTGAGTGAGTTCACATCTATGCTATGTTCAGGTATATATTTTTATAAATATATTTTCATTTTTCTAAAAGGAAACTCTACTACTTGCGTGCTACTAGAATAATTTAGTTCATACTGTGTTAATGGATGTCATTTGGGCCCCTCAGTTTGACAATGCCACGTCTTGATGGTTCATCTTAAATGATAATAACTTCATTTACCTTTCTACCACTGCACAAGGTAACCATTGGCAGACTGCTTCCTCGAACAAATGGCCCTTCTCAAATTGGATATAATTTCACTTTCATCATATTTTAGACATTAGCCTTACATGTTCTCCAGGAATGGGACGCCTAACCACCAAAAAAACAAGACACACGTGAATCGATACTTGTAGGACAGAGAGTTTTGCTTGCAACTGTATCTGGTTTTGTCTTGTCATCGACGCAAGTCTCACCGCTTCGTTCCTACCACCTCCACTCACCTGTACCTTCTCCTCTAAACTGGCAGTTCCAGCTTGCTAGAGCACTTTGGTTTCCCCTCAGCAGAACAGCAACAAAAAAGCAAAACCAAAAGGTTATAAAATATCCTTGTTCTTGTTTCTGCTGTAATAACTTACAGCCCACCTGGTTCCAAGGCAACGATTACCTCTTTTCCAATAGCTCATCTTTCAGATATTTAAAAAGGAAAGTGTTTCAGATCTTTGAAACTTTCTGGACACAACCAGTAGCACTGCTATGCAAAAATCCACTAAATATCAGAGCCACGGCACCATTTGAGCTGCCGTGAAGCCAATCAATGGATATGCCCAACAGCACAGTTTCACTAGGAAGGGGATTGTCACTAATGAGCAGGACTATTGGTGAGATGCCATGTCCCTTTTTTGTGGGTTCTACTGCAGAGAGCATTATCAGGAAAAACAAAAAAGACAGATCTGTGATGCCCCCGAGTTCCAGCAACTCTTCTTTGCCAATAAGCACCACTAGGGCAATAAGTTTCAATTTCATCCATTTCATGAAGCAAATCAAACTTGCCAATGGCCAATTTTAGAACACGAAGAGTGTGATAGTAGCTCAAAGCTAGCTGACTCCATCATGGTATGTTGCACTGTGCTAAACCTGCCCCATGCTAACCCAGAAGACTTAGTCTGAAGGCATCAAAGTGAATTAATTTTCTTAAAATTTCCTACTAAGACATAGTACAACGGAAAAAAGAATTCATCAACACAAACAAAACAGAAACTCCCCCGGCTATATTAGAAGACTAAATGCAACCGACAGATTTTAATAGTTTTAAAATACATGTATAGCGCTTCTGGCTCTTAGGCAATATTTGTCCATGGTTTAAGAAGGTTAGGCGTAAAAAGATGCTGAACTTAATTCTAATTCACTGTGAGAAGTCTTGCTGCAAGATGAGTGGGGTGAGAGCCAATTGACTTATTACAGAGTTTGAAAGAGGGAAAATGAAGGAAAGCTTGAAGGTATTATTAGGTTGCCAAAGTCTGTGAACTCAACAGTGTCTATGGGCAATCTATCATAATCTAATCTAAACTCAGTTCATATCAATTTGAAGTGATTTCTTTCTCATAGAAAACTAAATCAATGGAATCTTGAACAAAAATGAATAAAAGTGTCCATACAGGAAGTTGCATAGTTTTAACCAAATGAACTCTGAAATGGTATTAACGAAAGCAATGCAGCTCATGTGAAAGGGAGTGCCAAGCTCATATGCTGATGAATAGCAATAACAGACACTGCATAGACAGAGACTTACTTGATCAATTTGCATTCAATCTGTTCTATTTTTGGGTATGCGGTAGAGCACCTAAATGCAATCCCTGTTCTTTGAAGTCGTTTTGCAAAACTCACTGACACTGGTAAGGACAGCAGCAGGCCCTTGCTGTTGATTGCTTCCACCTGTACATGTCCACAGGCAGGCCCCCAGTAACCTAATGCAAACCTGGCTTCCAAGCATATCTGGTTAAATAATGGATGAACTGTGACACACACACACATTGTGTTTATTCACAGAGAAACCTCAGAAATTTCATCTGCAACCCAATTAGGCTGTTAAAATCTAATTGCATTAGGGCAAGTACTACTTACCGGGCTTAATTCTTAGGGAGGCTCAGTCCAGTCCTTGCTCTTTTATTCTACAGTTCTGGACTTCCTTGTGTTTCAAGGCTTGTAATTTCCAGGAAATCTTCACAGATGATGGAATGGTGTAATAGTGTCCTCTCATTACTGAATTTCCATCCCAGATGGCTTGGCAGTATCACTCCTCCAGGTCCTGCTGTCAGATAGGCGCTTCGTCTGAATTAGCTCAGTTCCAGGTTCCTGGACACCTTCCTGCCCTTCTTTCCTACACATAATGTCTTCTCCAGACTTTTGTTCTCACTATACTTCACCCCACTGAAGCATAATGGGGACAGCTGTCTTCACCATTTATGAGACGGGAGAAACAGATGTGGGCGAAGGAGCCACTTGCTGTATGACTAGTGGTCTACGTTCAGCGCAGAGACACAGAAATTACAGTATGCTCCAATATGTGGTAGATGCTCACAGCAGTTACTTCACATGCCCTTAGGTTTTTGCGAGTAAATCTACATTAGAGTGCATCAAGCCAATTGCTCTCATTGCTGAGCATGAATTTCTTGGTGCTTTAATTAATTCACCCACAGCATGAGCACCACTGTGTTTGATGCACACTCATTCTTGAAGAGCTTGGGCATATAATTACTACCATGAAACAAAGACTAATGGACTGACAGAAACAGTGGACTAGAAACATGCAGGAAGGCAAATCTAACTTGAACTCTTTCTGACAAAAGCTGTCAACACACACACACACACAAAATATATACATATATATATTTTTATCTTCACTCATTTCTCTAAGTCTCCCAAAAGCTTTTGGATTGAAAAATGACTCTTTTTAGTTTTAAGTTTTATGTGTGGTTGTATTTAAAAATTATGTCCAGTCATATTTTTATTTGTTGGCTTAAGAACACTTGGAAAAAGGTTTTTCCAAAAATAGTTTTCTTTTGGTTTTGTTCTTGAAAAGCTGGTTTATATACCCTATGCAGAGAGTTGAAAACCAAAAAAAAAAGGAAAAATTAAATCATAGCAATAAAATATGTAGGCACTTCTCTGACTTACCCTATAAATGTACTATTCCAGATAAATGGGAAGTGTGTATATTCAGTTAATGTACTTCTGAAATACGAATGGGCTTTTTCCCCCTTCTTTCTGAATTCTTCTCTAGCAGTGCACAGCGTTGCAGATAGTTCTTGTGACATGGTGGCAAGCCTTTAGCTTCTGTGAATGCCAGGCTTTCCTGAAATCAGACAGCAGGAATGAAAGTTTTCTTGCGGTACTGGTTTTCTTACTTCACAAATCTGACCACGCTTCTAATTTATGCAACTAGTATGTTCTTATGTGCACTTGAATAGAAAGAGAAGGTTAATGTAGCACTGGCTTTGCAAAAAAATAGTCCATTCCTACAGTTACCAGGAAAGTGATTAGTCAAATCTTTAATGCAGAACAAAGCTACTACAAAAAGTTGAAAACGTCCAATTAAAGCTGAATTATATAAAAATTACAGAGGACATTATGAAGAAACGCAACTATATGAAAACACACATACAGTTTAAATTACACTATTTTTCAGTCAAATCTCTGTATTTAAACTCAACAATACAAAGCCACGAAAAACCAGAACCCACAAAAAAAAAAAAAAAAAGGAAAAATTGACACCTTTGATGTCAGATGCAGATTAAAGACTTGTGTGCTGTACATCTTAAAGCAAGTGGGTCATCACTAACAGGATATTCAAAGATACCACCGACTTATCCCATGACTACCTGAGGTTTTTCCCTTTTGCACGGAAAAATATTTACCGAATCTGTGACAAGCTGATTTCAGGCCAGCTACTGGGACCTCATCTGGAATGTGCTAATTGGAAAGGAACGTGTATACAAGTGTCCCAAAACCCAGATGATTGCCTTGATCAGCAGGCTATGTAATTAGGGCTCTATTTCTGGGTTTTCATGATAATTTGGAACTTAGTGTTGCAGTGTTCTCTCCAATAAAGAGCAAAAATAAATGTAGAACACTCAATATTGTGTTACATGTGGAATTCTTCTTCAGCCAAATCTCTCTACATTTTCTTTGCTGTTGCTAGCAAAAAAATCCTTACTTTTCTTGAGAAAAAGTCTTGCTTCCCTTTAAGGCAATAAGGCAACATTTTCACACTCAGCAATACCCTACAGAAATCCAGGCACTCGTTGGAGAATTAAAAAAAAAGAGAACAGGCACAAACAAACAAATGGGGTCAAGCTATCATGAGGATTTTTAGGTACATCTCAGAGAACAAAATCTTTACAAATGGGAATAAACAAACCCTTCAGTGTGCCAGGTCCTTCAAAAGGTTTGCTACCTCTGATTCACGCAGATGAACTCGTATGGCTCTCTTTCCTGTGTTCAGCGCTACAGCAGAATCCAAATAAATACCCAATTTAAGAAAGAGCTAGTGTCAGCTGCCAATCAACACAAGTTCTGCTTTACTATCTATCCAATTTATTCGCCAAGAAGAGCCTCAGCTGTAGTTTGCCTGCTTGCTTTATTTTGTATTTTTCTTACGCTGCTGCAGCTTGGTTTTACACACTTCCTTAAAATCCTCCACAAAGCTGTTGCAGTCTGTTCACATACTGCACAGTATACACGCAATACAGGGGTTTCTGTTGGTGTTCCAGAGCTATTCATTACTGTCATCATTTCAGCACACTGTGCTGTTACTACTGCAGGCTGCCAACTATTGTTTTTCATGTGCATGGATTTTATGCCTAAAGAAAGACACCTACTATTGTTATTTAATAAAATGACTATAATAATACTACCTTACATTTATATAAATCCCCTTTTATCCGAGAGCCTTAAAATACTTTATGAAAATTTTTTCCCTCGGAAATAATGGTACAGATTGTTCCACCTGCCACTGAAGAAACAGCTCCTTTCAACCTGCAACATATCTGCTTAACGGCACAAAGCAGCGCTGCACCATTTCAACGCATCTACATGACTACATCAGCCACAAAAGACAGCATCGCGAGCGTCTCAGTGCAGCAGCACGGCAGGGCAGCACTAGAAGGTATCTGTATGGACCAGTCTGCTGCCTCTATGGTCACTGCTACCAAGAAAACAGGGCCTAGGGTCTTCTGACCCACAAAAGGAGATTTAAGGGGAAGTTTGAGGTACCGCTTGTCAAAATGCATGAAAGGAACTCAGTATCTAAGAAGCTCAGGTGCATTTTTAATCGTGATTATATCCAAAAAGGCTGAACACTCAAACAAGAAATGCACCAAGCCTGAATTGAAAGATCTGTGGAAGAAGCAGGTGAGCTGCTTAGCACAAATGCAAACTAAACCCACTCTTCTTGTCTCAGGTCCTGACACTGTGAGAATTTGTTCTCTATTCACCTCCATGACCAAACTAACCTAATGGTTTATGGTAAGGTTCTGCCTTCCACATAATAAGACTTACCCCTTCCGAGTGCTTTGATTTAGAAATTGAAACTCCGTGACGGCTCTGAGCATTACTATTTCTCATAAGTGCTGTAGCGAAGCCTGGAAAGGAAAGGGAGAAGAGATTGGATCACATTATTTCCACAAAAGATATTGAAACACTATGCCGCAAAGCCTATTTTATCTGTGCTCCTCATTACCTACAGTTATAGCATCAGCTATTTCTCGGGAGGGTCGCTCGCACTGTGCCACGCTGTGACTTGGCAAATGCTGCTCACCTATGAACTTAACTGCAAAATTAATTAAATTTGGGTTGCTTTCCACCCAAACTCCTTCTGTACCTAACAACTAGATAAAAAGTATTTCTCTGAATATACGTCCAACGTGGACCTCTGAAACACTATATGCACATCAAGGACAGCACACGTCCCTAAATTTGTCTGGATCTGTTTTTGTTGAAAAAGGCTGTTATAGTATTGGCCCTGTTCTTATCTCTTGAAGACAGTAGCCCAAATTCTTCCCTGTTACACAAGTCCAATCTCACATTGATTTCAATGGGTTTCAGTGGAATAAGTGAAAAGAGAATTTGGCCCCTAATCTCTGACTTTATCATATAACTAGTAAGTGCTTGGCTGAGATTAGATTTAAAGATAGCACAGGGGGATAATTCAAGGACTCAAGCACCTTGACTGACACCAAAGTCTCCTGCCTTTGAGGAAAACAGAAAATGAAACGAAGTGCCTTTAAAGGACTATATTCATCAAATGGGGGGAAACCCTTAACTAATACACTAACAGATGTTTCTCTTCCTCCATCAATAAGACAAAGAGGGAACAGTTATGTTCTAGACAGGAACTCAGTTTTTCCTTTTCAAAAGTTTTCTTTCAAAATTTTTTCTTTGTATACTTGATTCTTTTATACTTTCTGCTTTTTTCAGTCCTACATACAATATAATTGGAAAAAACAAGTAATTCCATGCACACTTATCTACAGAGATTTTCTTTTGACTTCCTTTGAGTCGGTTGCCTACATGCACGGGGCTGGTTTCTGCTGCAGGCCGCTCTGTGCTACAAGTGAACAGCCAATGAGCTAAGGGATGGGACTCTGAAGCTTGAGTTGTTGAGTACACAAGACAGACTCCTGCAGCCCCATGACCTTCAATACTTGCAGTGACAATAAGTTTAAATGCTTGTCCGTGATTGAGGACGTGGCTTATTAGCCTTTGTTCCACTCACCTGTCTTGCTCCTCAAGGCTTGCAAGTTAGCAGGAATCAATCCCCAAAAGCAGAAGTCACCAAGTAAAAAGGACTTGACTGGATTTTACAGTAATGTGGCTGCTTGCTGCTGGCTTTGTGGAGAGAAGCACCACTCTTCAGGCTGGAAAACCAAACAAAAACAAAACCGAAACCCACCAGAAATATCAAGCACTTCTTGACTTGGAATTCTTCAGTCATACACTGCCACTTGATTTACATTACAAAATATTCTGAGGCAAGAAATAAACCGTGGTTTCTCTCTAGTCTGGATGAGAAGACCAAGAAAGATCACATTCATATTTCCAGATCTTAGAAAGATTTTCATCCTAGCAGGATGAAATAATCTTATTCTTGAAGAAGACGAACAATACCTTGAGCAAACGACCTCAAACCCTTGATGTAAAAGTAACTATGCAATTAAATGCAAATGGTAATTCTGCAATAAGTTTTTTACTGAAATTACACTTGAAGGCCAAAAGGAATAGAGAAATACTAAGAGTACAGGATCAGTGGATTAAAACAAGTCCCAGGAGTAATGGGTAACTCACGGCCACTTTTGCAAGCTTTTGTGTACTTAGATTTTGAGTCTAAATTGTACCTCTGGAAAGTAACTCTACCCTGGGTTTAGGTGCCTGTGGAAATGTATGTTATGAAGAATGCTGCTGGAAGCTTTCAGCTTTGCAGAAGCCTCAGCCCTGCTCTCCAGAGGCATGGATCAGGACCACAGGACCGACCACTGGCTGAAGGTCCCCTGCTCCCTTCCTAATTTACCTCAGGCTGTACTGACAGGCCTGATACACATTTAACTGGCAAATGGCTGGGGCTGTTAGAGATGCCACAGCCTGACTTGCTTGCAGCTGCCCCTCTGCCAGAGGTTATCATCTTCTCAGGAGAGTGTTTCTGAGCTGCTTCATAGACAAGTGGTTCAGTTAAAGTCCACGGCCAGCGGCCGTGCAAGGCGAGGCTGTGGATGTTGCCTGCAGGGTAACGCGTGAGCCCCGTGGAAGCGGCAGCATCCACGGCGGTAACAGTTAACAACGAGCTACCAGCATCGGGTTAGTTCACCACAGATGCTACCTGGGCAAAAGCAACTCGCAGCTCTCTTAGGCTTTGTTACTGTCCTTGAGTTACACCATCATAAATAAGGAGATGTAATACCTGTCTGTAGCTCTGTCTGCTCTCTTCTCTTAACCTTTCCCTCTGTTCTTCTCCAAGCTTAGATCTACACGTTAAAATCAGTAATGGCTGTTAATATCATTTAGAGAGGGAACATTTCTGTGCCTTCTTTGCTGACTGGTTGAGCAGCATAATAAATCTACTTATTTTACAATTGTGTGGTATGGACTGTGAAAGCTATTCCTGAAAACAATTTCCACAAAAAAATAAAACGATTCCAACTTATCCCCGTATGCAATATCGGAGTTGCTGCACAATTGCAGGGAGCTACACGCTGCCAATGCTGTTAAATTGAGAACCTCTCTTTTCCTGGCTCTGCTACTACTGGACAGCTTATGTTCCCACTGCTTTGCCTCCATCTGTGCTAACAACAGAATCCTTTTTGATTAAAATGTTGCTGAGTTATATTGTGAAAGTTCATTTGAACTGTGCACTTGCTTCACTTAGAAATACTTTTCTCCCATTTGGATGCAAGATATGAGCATTTGAGAGCTACGCCTCCAGCCTGAGTAATTTCAATGAGAGGGAAAAAAATTAGTTCTTTTAATTAATGTACATTTTTTCAAGCACAGAAAGCTCAAGCTCTGGAATAGGCTTTTCTTTTTGTGTGTATATATATTGGATTATTTTTTTTTAATAGAAATAGTTAACCAGGATTTCTAAAAGAATGCAATAAGAAAAGTGCAAGTGGGGAATATCCACTCATGGGGATGTGTGAATTTCGATTTTAGAGCTTTGTGAAACAAAAAAGATAAATTAGTCTCACTAAATATCTGCTTATATGAAACACAGAAGGACTGATAACTAAGAAAGTAGGAACTGGCATCCTAAACATTAGAATGACTGTATTTCATGGAGGAATCTCTGTATGCTTTGGTCTCCCCAGAAAACTTACAATTTATTTATATATACATGCATGTTTAATTGTGAGAGCTGTATAGCATAAGCTTTCCTGTGTTCTCAGCACAACTGATGATTGCAGGGTCATTCAAGTTTCTGATAAAAACATGCTAATTGCAAAGTCATGTTTAGCTGTGTTTTACAGCAGGTAAGAAACATACCTTTTGTGATAGCAAAGACCGTAAAGTCCATTTCCCAATTAAAGGAGGAAGGATAAAAATGTAACATATTAAAGTAAGGATTAATAAGGAAATTACCAGAGGAAATTAAGATACATTAGTAATTAATTAGACTGTAATTAGGAGATAATTAAGTAAATTAAGGAATTCAGGATGTATAATATATGTTCTAGCCAAAACAATAGTTCTAGTTCAAACTCCAATATCATTAAGCACTTGTAATTCTCTGTGACGCATTTCAGGTTTTGACATACCAAAGACCGCATTTTCAGGTGGGCCTTCAGCCTAAACAATCTCCCTGTATTCAGGAATAGTGGAACTGGAGTTGGATATTTTTCTTGGAAACTGCCCAAATTTTGGAAATGATGCAATTCCTGCATTGAAAAAAGACTGGGTGTGAGTCCAGGGCTGAAGTCCCTTTAGTAAGGGAACAAGAATTTGATATTTTCTGTCTGGCTAAAAGCAGAGAATACTAATGCAGGAGATGGAAACTAACAGAAAACACGTGGAACCCTGACATTTTCAAATATCTGAATGTGTTCATGCCTCAATTGTATTTCAGGGACAGAATCGGACTCATTCTTACTTTACCTAAACTGCTCCTTGTACAGATACTTTCAGGAAAGGTTACCTGACAGGTTGACAGAAAGTATGTTAGGCAGGTTTCACAGGTATTGCAAGAACAGCAGCACTCTCCTCTCTCTCACTAACATCCAAACATTTACTAATAAAAGAAGTAAGATCCTGTTTGTTTTCAGTGGTCTCCAGAGTTCCAGTGCCACTCAGATCTAACATTTACTTTGAATATGCATTATTTAGTACGTTACAGTTCAAGCCAGGTACAGCCAGAACAGGCATTACGTACAGTTCAGAGCTCGTGGGTCTAAGTTAAGCATACTTTTATATTGAGTTCTTACCCTTTTGCAAAATACAGTACTCTGTCCAGGCATAGGGAAAAAGGTCTGTTTGTAACAACTCTCTGGCACTGCACTTCAGCTGTTCCAAAGCAATCCATTTTCCAATAGGCTTAACCAGGAGTAAAATTAAGATTCAAGTTATTAGGCTTAAATTAGCCTCTCTATCTGTTATTCCTATCTGATATGAATTCTTCTTAGACTGAAAAGCTACAGAGCTAAAGCCTGATTAAAAATAAAAAATGAGCACACACTACTTTCTCTGTGATAAAATACCTCTCTCTTCAATAAGTTTAAACTTGCAATTATGTTTGAAGACTGATGGCAGATAACTGCTGAGCTTCTGTTCAGGCAGCGAGCAGTATCTTTATATTCACTAGGTATGGCTGAGAGCCATAGGCAGCACCATGAAAACTGTCTCTGTCGCTGATAAAGGGGACTAAGTAGTTTATGGGATGAATCCTTAGAAAGGAGTCCCCAACAGCTTTCATGAAAAAGAAGGCAAATGTTTTCCTTTTGTTCTGTAACTTTCTTGCCTTTCTTCTTTCAGCGGAAGTCTGGAGTACATCAGAATACACACAATATATAAACATAACTCACCTTTTCTTTATATGGTATTAAGTACCTGGATGGAAAATGCGCTTGCCGAAGAAATCTGTATGGGAGCCATGGGAGTCAGCCACTAGAACGCAACCATCCTCTAAATAAACAGAACTACACAGCAATAAATAGCAGCGGTATGCAGTACGGTACAATAGGAGGAGTAGCATAATATGTTCTATTGTAAATCACTGTGCATGGAAATTTAGGCAGGCATAATACAATTACCCAAATGGAGGTCAAATGCAATTTCACAGGGTGAATAGCAGACTATGACCATGTATCTGTTTAATTTTTTTTAATTTCAGAATGATCCAGCCATTATTTAACATTTGGAAATATCTTTCATTTTTCATATGCTATTCTGATGAACATAATTAATTAATTTAGCAGACAAATGCAATTTGCATAATTTTCACAAGGAATACTTTACTTAATGTTTGGAGTTTTTTTATTCTGGTCCCCACACTTAAACTAAAAAGGGAAGGACAAAAATGAAAAGGGACTATTAATCATAACACTCAGCTGAGATCACCTCAAAACACTACCTATCATTACAACTCAGAATAGATAAATTTTCTGGAGAGGAACAGTACTCTAAAAGTAATGGAGTTATTACATTCTGTAATAATTAAAAAAAACCCCAAACATATATATACATCTATATACATATATACACACACAAGGAAAACTTCAGAGGCATCTGACTTGCCTACAGATCTTCTCTCAGATATAAGAAATAAAACATTAAAATGGAAGAGTCCAGGTTTTAAATTTCAAAGCCATACCAATGGTTTCATCAAGAGTCCTGTTTTGTGACCAGTCTCAGGCTGGGTCTCACAAAAATGAGGATTCTTCTTGTTTAAGTCCTTCTATGTGCTTTGCAGCTATTATTTACTACGTACACAGTTCATTGTTATTTGCCTATATTCAGAGTTTTAGTTTTCTGCATTTCCTTGAAGATCTTGGATCTGCAATACATACAAGAACACATGAACAAAATGGTCAGGCTTTTTGAAAATATGAAATTTCATCACTACATTGACTCACAGCCAGGAGAATTCTAATCAAAGGCGCTGGTGTCAGTTTTGCCTCTCAGACACCGCTGCAAACAAACCTACATTCATGAAAATATTTCCATCATTCCACTGGTCTGTTTCTAGCTTTCAAAACCAACTCAAAAAAACCCCCGACAAGTAATTTTTGAAGATGAGACTGTTTAACCCGTCCTATAGAGGCCTCACGTAAATATCTGAATCATGGTATCCAAAGGGCACGCTGAACACAAGTAGTTATAACTTGCAAAAAATAACACGTCTCAAAGAAAATGACATAAATGGTTCATCACCTTAAAATCCTTTAGTGCTATTGCCCTAAATACAGTACTTCATTAAGACACTGGGTTGGATCAGTGCTGGCTCTTCCTGACAGTTCTGCTACGTACCTGTCTCGTTTTGTTAGTTTAATGAACTTGTTCCCAGCTCAACCCTGCAAGTAGAGAGCGGTCTTTGCATTAAAAAAAAAGAAATTAAAAATACGATTCAGCTGATACAGATTTGAGAGTCACTCATCTATGCAGTACTGAGTGACTTCTTTTGGCCATGGATCAGCAATGAGCAGCAGCATGAAGCCACTTTTTCTGCTGCAATGCTTTTCCCTTGTGAAAACTGGAAATGATTTTAAAATACCGCTCAGCTTCATTAGTTAAAAGTTCTTTGAAAAATATTCACTACGCTCACCAGCTATTCCCTGGGTAGGCACATACATGCTGCACCCCTGAAAAACAACTAGGATGGGCAGATGATACACAGACATATCTGGCTGCATTGTGTTCTGAGGTTGCCCCAGAATTAAAGACTTTTCTTCTTTCTGCGTGCAGACTGATAACATCATTGGAGTCACAAGTCTACAAGTAAAGAGGTGAACTTGGCAGCATCAACACCGAAACCGTAGGGTAAAATTTATGTTTACTGTATGTAGCCCAATTGTTCAAAGAATGGAGCACGCTGGCGCTGAGCCAGTAAAGCACTTAGAGGACGGTTGGGACGCCTGCGTGCCGACAGCTCAGCCCGCATCTCGGGGCTTTGCTGAGCTGGGGCCTCAGAACTGAGCACCTCGTAGGGCAGAGCCCACAGCAGACTGCTCTACCATCCATCCTCCTTGCTGCTGAGGGATTGTATCTGCTGATAGTAGTAACAACAGCCATCTACTCAGAGGAACCTGTGGTGTACCAGGAAAACATCAAGGAAATCCTACCCAGGAAACACCAATTGCTTTAGTATATTTTTAAGGATAAAACTCTACCTAAAATCACTCTGTGAGTACAGCCTATGTCTTCAACGTCCTGCTTTAGAGTCTCCCTCTGTTCTTGAGTGGTTTTTTTTCTGCTGTACTCAAATACATAAATCAGGGTTTTATTGAGAAAGTTTGCTATTTCGGCTGTGATTTGCTTTCTTGATTTCCCTCCTACATATTGGTCTGCCTCTTGATCATGGAATCATTGTTAATTTTCCTCCCACTTCTGTTTTTCAAAGGGTCTCCTCTGATATCACCGTTTTGGAACAGATGAGATCCCTGCCCCAAATCTTTATGCTAACAATTTAAAAACTAACTTGTCAGTCCTAATATAGCTCTATTCATTCATATTTCAGCCTGGCCCATTAAGATCTTGATGTAGCTATTAACCATAAAAAACCCCAACCCTAAACAAAAAAACAAACCAAAGACTCCCTCCCCGCAAAAAAACCCACAGCAAAAGAAATGATAAATCAGGGTTGGGTATCAAATCCACAGCTGGTATACTGACTCTGCTTATTCAAGTTTCCTATAATACCGTTAGAGAATCTGCACCCTGTTCTCTACTTCAATAATTTCTCTTCATATCTCTAAAGGCACAAGTAACCATGAAGTTTAAAGGCCTTTTTACTTGGTTTCTTTAAGTGTAACTTTGAAATGGAACCACTATGTGGAGCCAATATGTATTTTTGATAGAAAACAGAATGACTTTCCATTTTTTTCCCTCAGCCCCACATCCTCCTCCTGTCATCCTCATACCTTGCCCCCACCCCTACACATCTATGAACAAGAGTTATGAGACAGTTGGCCCCAAAAATGACTTCTAGAGGGAATATCTGCCTATCAGAATGAAAAACTAAGAAAAAAACACTTCCATTCTTCAAATGTAATGATGCTAGAAGGGAATTCTTCCCTTCATAATTTTTCAGTAAGGCTGACCATTTGCATATGATTTGCAAAGCCTTCCTCACCTTCGTAACACACACAGGGTAAAAAATCATCTTTCTGTCTCTGTGTGATGGCTTATTGTCAGATGCTTCACAGCCATATCTCTGACCGGTCTGTACATGAAAATGAAGTTTTAATTCCTTCACCTGGTGACACTTCCTACCGCAACACAGTGATCTACTTTTTTAACCTTGAGCTAATAACAACCCGCAAATAGAAATTATTTGTGAAAATACAATTGCTCAGTGGTTGTATAAAACACACAGTGTAGGTGTGGGAATGGAAAGAGCACAGAAGGATATACTTTATGCAGTACAGCTGAAAAGAGCAACAGAGAACTTCACCCTGGAGGAAAAGGAGCCTTGATGGTTTCCATTACTTTGTCAGGCCTTTCCAACACTGTTGGCATAACAGTGAGCCACCGATTTCGCTGCAGACAGAAAGGCAGGAGCTAAGTGCCACACAACTTTTCTAAGAATAGAAGAAAAAAGCACGTAAATTATATATACTGCAAAGCTGTACATCACCTTTCACTTCTCTGTTTGTTATATCCACCATCCCATAGGTCAGAGTTAGGCTACTACTGTGAAGAGACAGGGCTTCCTCTCTTTACTCAGAACCTGAGCTGCATGTCTTCCTAGCTTAGTCATTTCAATTTAAAAAAAGAAACCATGGTGTATGGTAAACTGTAACTTTCATTTCCTCCTATAAAAAATGCAAAAGCTTATTAAAAAGTTTTCTTTCTGCTCCAGAGCCCTGAAACTAAATCATTGATTTCATAATCTTTAAATTTTAATTAAAACTAAACTCTTGTAAAACAAATTAGAAATACATAACTATCACGTGTTAAGAATACCAAAGGATTGTTCTGACAAGGTACAATGTCAGTCCCCCTGTCTCTGTGGATGTAGCACGGTACGTAAATGTGTTTTGAGGTTTCCTCAGTCCTAGCTTCAGTTCGTGATCAAAGGAACTTGTCAAATAAATGTCACAAAATTGTCACTACATTAAAAACGAACATAAGTATTTATTTATTTAAAATTGGCTAAGGATATTAGCATCAGAAACTGTTAAATGTCCCAGAATCCACTGGGTAATGCACTTGAACGGAAAAGCCCGCTTACCCGCATGCTGCCTTCAGCACGAGTTCCCCATGGCTGGCTTTTGTGGTGAGGACAACACCCCACGGGGCGTTCCACCAGCCTCCACCACCATAAATGCCAGGAAAGTCTGCCACAGGGCTGATGAGAATACTTTTTTCTTTCACAGTCCATTTGTCAAGTTTTCCTTCTTATCTGCCTGACACAAAAAAAAAAACAACCCACAAAACCGAACAAAGAAAGACCAACCAAAATGAAGGTTAAGTATAAAATGTTTTCACTGGCATGTGTATTTCACAGCTCTTTGCACTGAGAGTGACTGCAGTTCTTGAACCGTTTTACAGAATTGCCAGGAAAAACACTAGAAAATCTGTAAAAGTTAACTTAAAAAATACCAGAAAACCTGCACAAGACTGAAGGTTCAGTGAAAACCAGCCCTGCAAACTGTTACATACCTGGAGTAGCTCTATGCAGATGAGAAGCCCAAATGATCTTAATGACCTCTCCGTGACAGGAAAATCAAGCACAAGCAAATGCAGGTTTTTGCTGAGTCAGGGCTGCTGGTTAGCAAAAGCTGGGGATGCCAAGAAACCCTCGCAAGTTTGAACCTGTGGAAATGATGTGCTGCATTTACTGTCTTAGTTTCCTTTGTTGCTAAAATCTGGATACAAACAAAACACTGTTTGGGTGAAGATTTAGCTGTAAAGTCCTATAATAAGTGTGAACAAAGCAAGTCCAAATAATACCAACAGAAAGCATTTCAAGGGAATCTTCACCAGCCCCCTGTACTATCAGTTGCTTAACCATTTTCTAATTTCTATAGGGAGGGCTCGTTCCCCTCAGTCCTCAATCTCTCCCTAGAAGAATTTACACCGTGCTGATTATTTTAAAAATATTTTAGATGGATTTAGCAAAAAAATCTCAAACTACTTCCAAGACTAAATTTGTGTAAAATATTTTAAATATACAAAGACTTTTGTAGCCTGCTCCTGCAAAAGCTTTAGCATTTCCAGTTTTGCTGCAGAGACCTGAAACTCACTTGAGATTGTCTCTCACTACAAGGACTCATCTTCTGCTGGATAGGGGAAAAAGCAAATGCTAAAGCCATCCTAAGACTTTGATCACACTCTGCATATGCTCAGCATTTTGGCAGATGAATTCTCTAAAGAGCCCATCTGCACTGACCTGCTCCAAACCTGGACTGCACAGACTGTGTGGAATTTCATCTGTAGCTGCGGCAGCTAGATGCCACTGTGGCACAAAGCACTGTAACTGAAAGCAAAGATCCTTCTTCCCTCCCTGCTTGCTGCCTGCCAGGCACACAGGAGGAAGCTGGAAGCAGCCAAACCTACACACCGACAGGACCAGGAGCTGGAGAGGTTCAGAAGGTTTCACGCATGGAAAGGTCAGGATTCAGGAAGGGGCCAAGTTGGGAAGGAATGAAGGAAGGAATTAGGCTCAAGAGAATACTGAAAAAATAAGCTAGGACTATGGGGAAAGACTTATGAGCAGGAGCCAGAGAGTACCTCAAGATGCTGTGATTTCATATTGCAAAGGGTGCAGGCACAAGAGGCAGGAGAAATCGGCTCTGAGTCCAACATTCTTGTTTCTCTACAGCTCAGGATAGAAACTAAGAAATTTGGTGTTAAACATTTGTCGCTTGACAATTCGCTACCTTAATGACAGAGAGATCTTGATGTTGATTAGACACCACCATTCTGGCTGAATATTTGAATTTTCAAAAACTGAGCGAGGAAGGGGAGTCTGAAAAGAAAAAGCGAGCCAAGCCTAAGGATCCTGGGCACCTGCTAAAAAACAATTCCTCCATTTGCATTGCTCTCTTTTTGTTGCAAAAAATCATTTACATCAACAAGCTGTTAACGTTTTACGTGGTTACTTAAATGAACAAAGTCATGAGCCTAGAGTTTTCAGTAGCTTATTCTATACAGAAATCTATAGGAAGAAGGCACATATGTAGCAAACAACTAAAGAACTTGTACAACACAACTTACTTCTGTGAAATGCAAGGTTGTGTCATGAGGATGGCTGAAAAGAACCTGAACAGCTCCCTTTATACTACACAAAACAACGTTAGCCTGTGACAAATATGCCCCTGAAGAGAAATTAAACATCTTGTCTTAGAGCTGCTGTCATAGCCTGAACTTCTTGGAATTACTATTTGATTGAGGGAGAGAGCTCTAGTTGCTTTATAAAGCTAAGCCACTCAACAAAAGTACTCTTCCATTTGTCCTTGACAGCTGTATTTTTTCTAATGACACTTACTTACTTGGATTTTAAAGTTTCGATCCTTATTACTGCAGATCTGTAAAAATAAAAAAAAAACCCCAATATATATGTTTCCAGAAAATTAAGAGATGGAGTCTAATGATTTCTGTTGAATTTACATTTTCAACACTGCTCTGAAAATCTTAGAGATGCATTTATTGAATCCTCCCTCCAACACAAGTAATTCTACAGAAGAGATCGTGGAACCTCTGCTGGGGAAGTTATGTTGATCACTAGTGGGGATTTTATCTGAAGGAAAAAAACAAAACAAAACTGCCCTGTAACAAACCAAAACATATACACAGAAAAAGTCACACCCAACCCTTCCTTTGCCTCCCTCCCCTGATGGGTTTAACATGTCCTCTCCTCTTCCTGCAGTTTCACAGCTTTACCCCAGGGTGACTCTTCATGCGTGTCAAGAAGCAGTACCAGAGGTGGGCCAGAGAAGCACACCGAGATGTGGTTTGCTGCCCATCACCAGGAGAGACAGAGGCTCCAGCCTCGCTCATTCCCATCTGCGGGCAGGGCGCTGCCCTGTTAGCAGTTCAACACCATAGAAGAGGGGTGGCTGATCCCTTGAAATTTATGGTTGCGGCGGGGGGAAGAAAACCTCCATATCCATAGATACCACAGACAGAGCACGAGACCCGCAAGATTCAGTAGAACCAGACTCCCTTCACTGCTGCAGCTGGGCCAACATAGAGACGATTCATTTCCCACATCCTGGACAAACTCAGGAAAGCCTGGTGAGCAACGCTCTGCACTCTGACCTGGTGCAATCCCTCAGAAACCAGGCTGACTAGCAGGAGTCTTCTGATGGAAAAACACTGTAAAAAAAAACCAAATTGCTCCAAAAAAAACTTAAGTGAAAGGAACTGTATTTGGTTTTTCAGATTTGTTCCAAGACTTTTTTGCTGCAGCACATGTTATGCCACCCACATCAGACAGCCTCACAGTTATTAATGCGTTGCAGAGACCTTGAAATCTCATTCTGATATACAGCTTCTTCAGTCTGGGCTTCTTCCTACCCCATTATAAACTTGACCTTAATTAACCCTCTTAGTGAAATGGAGTTTGTTGACTCTCAAGGACAGTCTCATTGAAAAACAATGTCGCAATGTCACTCAAAAGCTAAAGTAAGACTGCTTTATAAAGGGATTTGGACTAATAACCCTTGAATATTAATAGCTTCTTTCGCTATGTGGTTTATATAAACTTATCTATATAAGCTAGGATTGAGCTCTGTCTCAGACAAAAAAATAAATCTACATTTCCTTTAGCAAAGCCTACTTTGGCAATCACTACATCAATTTTGCAAAAAAAAAGAAGTAATGAATACTTAAACGTAGATTTAAAATTAAATGTGGCATATTATTTGTAAATCAAAACACTCCCTGTCAAACTAGGATATCCAGTTAACACTGTAACTGCTACTGTAACTTCCCAATGGTAAAGTTTTTTTTCTCCCACTTCAAGTAGTTTTACAGAGAACAAATATATGGGGCAGATCCTTAGCCTGATAATTTAATTTCAAGATACTGTATGGAAGAGTTGGGTGTGGCAGTGATTACAGATGTCAAGCATCATTCGAAGGTCTTGGAACATGCTGGCGGTGAGAAGGGTCTGTATTAGCATCCTATTTGTAGGCTGCAATTACAAGATAATAGCAACTGACCTTTTACAATTCACTTTAACGGGAGCATATGCTTTCTTATCAGAATAACTGAGACCACTCAGGCTTAAGTTGCTTTCTTTGTCCAGAGTTCAAGGTACAGGCTTCAGAGCTGATGGGCACACATTTTTTGCCGTTGCTCATCTCTGCGCCAGTCTTCACTTCCAAGAGCCATAATGAGCTGTAACTATTCCTCAGACTACTCAGGGACTGAACAAAGATTACGAGTTAGCTTAACAATGAAAATTCTCATACAGAGCATCTAAGTAGCAGAAGTTATAAAAAAAAGCCAACTGATATTTTCTGAAAGGTATTTTGAACATTAAGGTTTTCCCCCATAAATAACCAACTAACTCTTTTATGGACGTACTGTACACTTATTACCTTGTCACGAAGTACATTTTATCTTCTTGATGTTGAGTAACAGTATGCATATATAGCACTGATTCCAAACGAGGGAATTTAAAGACGTATACATACCAGAGAACTAGAAATAAAAGCTATTATTTACCAGCGGGTTAGTGTGCAAGCATTTCTCAGGAGCTGGCACTGTACCTGAAACTTGCAGAATCTTGTATTTTCACCAGGTTTGGAGTACTTCTCATTTAATTTATTTCTCTCCTACCATGCTGAAGTATTTAAGTAAAAACCAAAATATTTTAAAGCTGCATCTACTACAAAGTACATGCTACCATGCTTCCTTCACCTGTATTAACCTGTCATTAGAGTGTGCAGTTGTTGAAACTTGTGATATTGGAGGTTTCTCTTCTATGTCTATTAATATAAACTGATGTACCTGAAAATTATTAAAAAAAGACAGTAGATAGTAACTTGCTGAAGTTACTACATTAACAAAGACAGAATTACGTATTGCTGAAAGGGGAAGAACATGAAGCCAAATGCTCAAATTAGTTTATAATCAATTGTTAGAGAGGTTTACAAGCATCACTGTGTCTACCTGTCACTGAAAAATTAGTAATTCTTTGTCCAATTCATGCAGCCGTGTTACCACGGAACTTGAATTATTTCTCTCCTACCAGAGTTTCATGCCAAGACCACAACACACAACACTCAATTAGAGAAATCTAACTGTTCTTTTTTTTTCGCCCTTGAAGCTCTTCCAGATTTCATGTGTTCACAGTAGCCTGGCAAAATTATATAGGATGAAGTAATAATTTTACCTACAGCGTATGAAATTATCAGCATTCAGAAAAAGCCTTTATAGTTTCTTTTGAATGAAATTATTTTAATCATGTCAACAAGTCACCTTGACTGCTCTTCTGATCAACCATTTTTAGTACAAAATGTTTGCAGGTCTGTCACGTTCTTCATTGTTTAAACACCACGAGAGAGGATGTACCCAAGGCTTGCTTTACGTTAACTAGTATGCCAAAAAAACCCTGCCAAATAAAAAAATCCCCCAATGCCAAATCAAGTCCCTGTGAAAAGGATTCCCTGTGGTGAGCATTCCAAAGGTTTTATATACTATATTTGTGCCCTTCTCTGCCATTTCCCTCACGAGGCTGCATCCTGGCACATGATCTACTGACCATCCCTCCCCTGTTGTATGTAGTCCTATGTCAGTAAAGGCCAAATTAAACTACAACTGTGTGTGATGAAGTTTGGGACCATGAATCCGAGTAGTTTATGTATCCAACTCAAGATTTATCATCTTTACAGTCTTTATTTGCCATCCTGGCATACGCAGAGCATATTTTCTCTTTCTCCTATGACAAATAACCTTTAGGATCTAGGACTCCATTTTTCAAATATGTCAAAATGTTTAGCAATGCTTAAAAAGGTAACATTTCTCTACGTGGAATGCGAAACTTTTTGATTGATGACATTATTCTGGAATATTTAACCAAAACAGGAAGGCCTAACACACTGCTGGAAATTAACTTCTGGTTGGTTTTGTTTTTCCTTCCTTCTAACATCATATAAATTGTGCAAGTTAATTCTATTTACTTTCTCAGATAGCCTACTGTAAACACATTCAAGAAAATATTTACTTTTCCTATTTAGTTTGTGTAAGTTGTAAAAGGAAACAGCTGCTTTAAAACCACAAATGATGAAATATACCATAAATATAGGCAAGTAGCAGAGTTTATTTCTCCCATTTTTGCTACTCTGAAGAACTTGACAACTTTGTCTCCTTAGGTAACTAAGTAATGACATGATTTATTTTAAACCAACTCTATTTTTGGGGTGTTTGTAGCTAAGAAAACAAATATTTTCGATTCTAGTATCTGGAAGAATGCCATCTGATCTATCCAGCATTAATTATATACTTAGTTACACCTGAAAGTGATACATTTCCCTTTTCGGAACAGTCTGAATATGTAAAAGATGGCAGAAAATACAAGTTTTACAAATGAGAAGTTCATGCCATGCTTTAATTTTTTAGTAGGAAAAAAAGAAGACCCTTTGAAAATTAACCAAATACAGAGCACATAACTAGCTAAAGTTATAAGAATTTCAGCTGATATTTCTTGAATGTTTTTTTTTTGCCAAAAGATGATAAACTAAATATTTTACAGATGGACAGTATATTTGTTATCCCACACGTGGTGAAGAATGTCTCTGGAATAAATATGACCAGGGAAACAGATGGGGCAAATATTGACTCATTTACTGGCATTAAAAGCACAGGCAGCACATGTAGGAACTTCTGTGGGAATGAGTCTGTCCTTTCGAAGCCAGCTCATCAGGAAACAGAAAATAAATGTGACTTATATCAAAACGACTCAACAATCCCTCACTTCCATGCTGAACAAAGGTCACTGAAATCTGAAAATCAGGACCTACACTATATATACTGCAGATGAGTGCATTTGGATACATACGCACACTAGAATGTTTCACTCTAAAGAAATCTAAATTTCTGGCTTCAAGCAAGCCTTCCCTATAGTCCCATTTCCTACCTTCTTTTTGAGTGTTGCAGATCCAGACAGTAAGAAGGTGAACACTAAGCTTCAAATTTTCAGCCCCATTACTGTAATCAAAATAGACAATGCATACATTTAAGGCAACTTATATTAATCCATTATTAGACTAAGAACTGCATTATTAATAAGGATTTTCCTCTTGTTAAATAACACACTTCCATCTGTGATACACGGCCACCTAGCGACTAATTTAAATTGATCGAAACATTTATGTGATATATACTGTTAATTACATTTCACCTTCACACTTCAACATATCCTGAAACAACTGTCAAGGATGCAGCACTAATCTGCAGTTGGTGGCTGTGAAATGCAAAGCTTCGATAAAGACTTGGTGAAAACTATTACTATACTAAGACATTATTTTAAAGGAGTCAGAGACAGCTCCATCATTTAAAAACAG
Source organism: Trogon surrucura (assembly GCA_020746105.1). Classification (NCBI taxonomy): domain Eukaryota; kingdom Metazoa; phylum Chordata; class Aves; order Trogoniformes; family Trogonidae; genus Trogon; species Trogon surrucura. The sequence continues at coordinate 9,583,205 of CM036620.1, read as the reverse complement.
ATTTGTTTGAGGAGAAAATGAAAAATAATTTAGCGTGCTCATAGGGAAATGTTTGGAATGCCTTTTTTTTTTTTTCTTTTCCCCAATCTAAATTTAAAAAGTAACCTCTGTTTTTTAATGTTGAATCTAAAACCAAGTCTCACTAAAATATAAACTACTTTAATCAACTTCAACTGAAACAAAGAAATATTCAGGGTTTAAGAAGTTGATTAGAAGGTGGGAGCACCTCTCCTATGAAGACAGACTGAGAGAGTTGGGGTTGTTCAGTCTGGAAAAAAGAAGGCTCTGAGAAGACCTTATCGTGGCCTTTCAGTATCTCAAGGGGGCTACAAGAAAGCTGGTGAGGGGTTTTTTAGGATGTCGGATAGTGACAGGACTAGGGGGGATGGATTAAAGCTAGAGATGGGCGGGTTTAGATTGGATGTTAAGAAGAAGTTTTTCACCATGAGGGTGGCGAGACACTGGAACAGGTTGCCCAGAGAGGTGGTGGAAGCCCCATCCCTGAAAGTTTTTAAGATCAGGTTGGACGGGGCTCTGAGCAGCCTGGTCTAGAGGAGAATGTCCCTGCCCATGGTGGGGGGGTTGGAACTAGATGATCTTTAAGATCCCTTCCAACCCTGATAATTCTATGATTCTATGAAGTTGGTTACATTTGGGTTTGGTTTCTGTGAGGTTAGGTAAAATATATATCATTGTTTTTACATTTCTGTAATTCCAGGTTTTATCCAGCACTACAAATACTTACGTGTTCTGCACACGTTACCGTTTACGATGCTGCCATTTCATGATTTTTTCTGATGCCTTGTGCCACAGATCCTAAAAAGAAAAAAATAACCAATGCACCATCAAAATAGTATTTGGAGGTTTAAAAAAGTATTGGAATTCTGCATGATAAGCTTTCAGGTTATTAAATCCACACTGAATGCTCACAGTTCTCTATTCAAACACAGATTAAAATCCAGACAGCTGCCTGCTTATTTTGTAACCCATCACCCTAATTATAGATGCACATAATAAGCAAATTTTGTTTACAGATACCAATTCTTCGTAGTCTATTGTGAAATGCACACAAGCAATAGTAACCATCGCTAGTGAAATAGGGAGCAGAAATGCGAAACTCTTTTATTAACTTGCTCTAACTGATTTTCTTGCTGTAATTCCCCTGTTCTCATTAGATTCAAACAGTTCACATTTGTACTTGCTAGTGAGCTGAACACGAACCAGAAGGGTAACCTGAAAAGGGCTGATGACATTTGGACAGGTGATCTCTTGGACTCACACTTCCAATAAAATAACCATATGGCAGCAAAATATGAAGAAGGAATAATATCCAAGACCTCCAGGTAGACAGGACAGAGAAGGGAGATTAAATAAATAAATGGTCCTGACAGTTCTTTATTCGTTCCTGACAGTTCATGGCATTTGAAGGCTTCTGTATCATTAGTCATGACACAGCACGCTTCCTCTCTCTCTAGCTTTCCATACATTTTCCAGCTCCTTTCTCACTTGTAAAGTTTAAACGTGTGATTGTTTTAGCACTGCTTTTTAGGGTTTTAAATTAAGCTGGAGGTTTGTTTTCTCTCATTGTGAAGTCAGTTTATATTTCCAGGCTGGTAATGAATTAAAATTTGACAGAGTATAAGAAACACTTCAAATCTGCTACTACTGTGTGAAAGATTGTTTATACTCAGTATTAAATTTTCATTCATGAGGAGATTCATTCTGTAACGTTACCTATTCTCTATTCACAATTACAAAAATAAAAGCTCTGGTGAGGATGAAAACAAACAGCCCCTTCTCCCAGCTAATTATATTTGACCTTTACTTGCTGTGCAGTTTGCAGCATAAAAGCGCTGGAAGTAGCAAGAGTAATCTCAGATAATGGGTGTTCCTTAACAGAGAAAGTACTTCAGAAGTTGCAAGTGATAACAAAAGCAAGTGGTGTTTGCTATTGCATTGTCTGCCTCAAATATTATTCGGTCACTCTGAACCGCTACTGAGCTGCGAACAGTAGCTGATGTACTTCTGCATTATTGCTGCATTCTCATTTTCATGAGGTAGGCTGGGCTTCCAGTTTTCCTGCAACTGTTTCATGTGCAAAACTAATGCAGTTTCAAATCATAGCTGGGGGACTTTTTCTCCACAGTGTGGAAGAAAAGTGCACATCTCCATCTGAGGACTGCCATACGGCTGTTACTGAGCTCAAAAAAAAAAAAAAAAACCCTCCAAAATTTCCATTGTTCAGCTCCTCAGCAGGGTAAATCCATCACCTTCTGACCCTGACATATGTACCTGTCCGAGGCTCATCAGTAACTATCACAATCTGTTTCTTCTCCTCTTGCAAAACAAACTCAGTCAGAACTTCCTGATGTCCAGAAAACTTCTTATCTCACTTAGAAGACCTGCGTTGTTACAAGTGGCTGGTACTGTACAGCAGCTCTTTGCCTCTGTGCAAAAAAACCTAATTTCCTAAAAGACATAACAACAGAAACAGGAAATTTCATTTCCTACTCAAAATATGTGACTGAAGCACTAGACGAGAAAAAGAACATTACATAGGTAATTCTTATTTTCAGACTGGATCTTTCATAATTTATATTCTTAGACCAATTATCAATCCACCCAGCCTGTGACAGCCAGGGACAAGAAGAGAAAGGGGGCTTCATGCTCAGCTGCTCATGTTTGAAGAGGCGATGGTCTCGCTCCTTCTGTAAGTGAGACAGTAAGCGATCAGCATCCCTTGGTGTTAGGCTCCAGAAACATCATAAATCCAAGATGCAAATGAAATAATTTAGAACTTACAGATACAGAATTTACAACACACCTTCGTCAGATTTGTTTTGCATTAACAATGTATTTTTAAGCATACCTGAAGGATACAGACAGTACTTACAGGAAGCAGAGAGACTACTGGAGGAGACTGGCCATAATCTCTTCTCTTTCATAAAAGAATTCCAGAATTTAACAAATCCAATTAACAGGAACTTGAGAGCACCATTTTCTGGTCAGAAGTCTTCTTGATAGTTATTTGGACAAATCTGTAGAAGAAAACAGACTTTATGGTCAACTCCTAATGTTCTTTTGTGTTAGTTTTAGGGCAGTGGGTAATCCATCTCCAGAATTCTAACTTTTATAAAATATAACGTCAAGCTTCCTAGTGTCTTACAATTATTAAATATTATTCTTCAGAGCACTTATCTAACATGTCTTCATTAATTTGTTCCTGAGCATATGAATCATTCTGCCTTTGTATTTATTCTTTACTAATGAAATTAATTGCAATATGTATTCCTTATTCTAAAGAATGCATCATGTTCTTTGAGCACTACAAATTAAGTGTTGCCTTTTCCATCCCTGAGTTGCTCAGCGCTGTGTGTGGGGACCATATTTGAAACCACAGAGTGCAAAGAGTCAAGATCACCATGAAATGTTTAGTCCTCCACAAAAAAAGACAAATAGAAGTTATTGATTGAAATGGGAACACAATGAATATAAAGTATAAAAGGCAACTGGGAGAGCATAAGCATGTAATCAAATTTCATTCTATTAGAACTTACATCACCTGTATAGTTCATATGACAAGATGTTGACTTGCTTACATAACAGTACAAGAATATTAATTGTTTTTCATGATAACTTTCTAGTTCCCGAGCACAAGAAAACATTGCTCTGTGTACGCTGGTTACACAAAGCCCTTCCACTGAATGCATTTATTTAGTGTTTGCCACGTAAATTATTCTGATGGGAGAATGTTGTTTCAACACAGTGTGTCGAACATTCCATCTTTCCGAAAGCGAAATGCCATTGCTGTTCCTAATTAAGCTATTTTCCTTTTAAGTTTTCCAGAGGATGATGCGAAGGGTGGCAATATTGATGAAGATTAATTGCATTGAAACTAACTGTGATACAGCTGTAGATAAGGTTATTTTGCTAGTTAGCAAATGAAAATTACAGTTATTTAAAAGGTGAATACGTAAAGGCTTGCCTTTCTTAGCGTTCAGATGGTATGCAAGACAAAAACCCCAGGAGCTACAGGAAAGGGTTATTTCAGATATGCTGGCACTCTTCCACTGAATTTAAGAACACAGTGAAAATGCAATGTCAAGAAATAGAGAAAAAAATAAAATACATGTATTATGTTAGTGATACATGTATTATGTTAGTGGATTATTTGGTTTTGTCTGAGAACTCGATAGATTTGTTCAGCTAGTATAATTTAAAAAATGTCAAGGAAACTGAGTTTTCGCCGAGCACTCTCACTGTACTGCTGTAAAGGTACTAAACACAAATGCTTTGTAAAGACAGTTTATCAGAGGAGATTACTAGAAACCTACTTTGCTACTTGAGGTCAATGGTACCAGGTAGCCTTCTTAACCTACCCAGAACTTTAGACTTGTCAAAATCCAACAGATAGCATGACACATAAACTGCTACAAAAAACCCAAGAATCCCAGAAGATGCTATCTTTCAGAGTAGATAATTAATAATCCAACAAGTAAACTGAAATTCCAGATACTGATTAGTCCTTTCTTAAAAGACAAACAAGAGTCTACTCAAAATTTACTTCCCAGACATTTGTTTACATAACTCTTGATCAGCAGCAACTAAACACAGTATTGCAACTTCCTAAAAGCTGCCTAACAAATTCTTTAAAGGTTATTTTCTCAACAGTGGGAAAAGTAACTACAGGTCCAATTTTACCAAGAGTTTTCAAAACAACCATAATAGAGATCTTTTTAAACAGTAAGTAAATAGTTTTCTGAGAAGTTTGTCTATTACATCTTCCTCTGAAGTCATGTTTATGTATACATACATACATATGCACACACAAAGATCAGAAGCAGTTGACAACTTGAAGTATTTGTGTTTCACAGTTACTTACCTGAGCAACTCATTTTCCTGAGTGCAACCTCACAATGTATCAAGAGTAAAACCATCTGCAAACTAAAAACAGAACACTTACCTGGAGAGAAATGAAGCCACTGCAAATATTTTGTAGACCCATTTTACATTGACAGTGCAGAAACAGGACCAGACACATCTGCTAGTATGGCCTTTACTTTTAGATATGAATTATAGCACACATTTTTTTCATTACCTGAGTCAGACAGTGTTGAACATAGTGTGTAAGTTAGTATTGCAACATCATTAACCTCCTCTTACTCCAGCAGTCACACAGACTGACTCGTTAAATATAGTTTCACGTTTGCAACCGTTCTATAAAGGTACAGCATTAGAGTTCATTTCCTTCATGTGCACAAGTGTAGAACCTATTCAATCAACTGACACATAGATCTCTCTCTATATTTATATACACATACCATGTTTATACTCATTTCATACTTAGTTCAAGTCTTATTAAAATCAATAAAATCATTTGCTGTGTATACTACGTTATAAGAAGTATGATTACCCTGGCTATAGATGCTGATATACTGCAAATACGCAGTTCATGATGCAGAAATATTACTGTCCAGAAATAAAAATATCTCGTACAGTCACATTTTTATGCAAACATACAGCACCACATCTAAAGTTGTAACACCTGTTCATAAATATAAAATCACTTCTTTCTTTATATATTAAGATGTGAAGGTGTGTACCTCCCATTTTTCACATTCTTCATCACACGGAAAATTTCTCATTTCTATTCTTTATTTATTTTCTAATGGATACTATAGGTGTCATCACTATCAGCCATCCATTAAGAAGGAAACAATATCCTAATCACTCATAGATTCGGATGTCTTCATAACAGAATCCAACAGCAGCTATACCAACAGGTTTAGCACAGAACCATCTCAGAGCTATCAGAACTCATTAGAAGAAACTGTGTGACAAGAATATATCTGTATTACCTAAGACAGAGCTGAAACTAGAAATCTCAGCAAAACATGGCTCCAGCAAGCAAAACAGCTGGATATGAAAATGCAAAATGGCTTGAGACAAAGTCAGTGCCAGCAAATCTTAAAATGCAAAACCTGTTGTTGTCACTTCTCAATCCAAAATGTTTCTACACAAAACCACATTAGTTTTGCTACAGTTTGCTCCCCAGCATTTAAGGATGAGCTATTTGCAAGGACAAATTGCCAAATAAATCTGTGGAGCTGCCGCAGGACCAGCCAAGCCCTCACAGATTCCTAACTCCTGGGAAAGGAGATGCACGTACGTGAGAAAAGCTGTATGTGGAAGGAGTTGTCTCCAATAAACCCTGTCTGAGCTGAGCTGGCACTGAACTCGGCAGCGTTTCCTGAACTGTTTACATGAACTAGCTAAATTTTGGGTTGGGACACTGCAGGCACATGTTACCATGCACAACCGATGATTATCCAAATGGTATTTCCCAAGGGGGGTAAAACCCACCTCATATGCAATAGTAAATCACATTGACTGGTATATTATATAAATTTTTGAGTTTAATGTGCAAAATAAGGGAGATTCTTACTTAATGTGCTAAATAAGATTAACCCTGTAGGACGACACTCAGTGAATTTCACAGGAAATAAGAATATTTCCTGAATGTCATTAAGTGGAGTGCAGAAGTACACAAGAAGCCATTTAGCATAATAAAGCTTCAACTCTGTTAAGCCTCCTGAGGCTTCCCACAATTTTCAAACTAAAAGACTTCTCCACTCCCATAAAATCCCAAACAGAATACAAACAAAACAAACAGAAGACATCCATCCATCCGGATCTGTCTCAGATACTTGTCATTTACAATTCAAACTCTATTGAAATTCATGCAAGAAAATAAAATGATGATTTGTATGTTTGCAAGTCAAAGGAAAAAGCACCTTGTTTTCCTTTCTGCTCAATCTTCTCAAGTGTTCCAGAAATCCTACTGGAAACCATGTGTATGCCCTAAGTCTCCTAAGGACTCAGTTTTTCATGAACTGTTATGGCTTGGAGAGATACAGCACCATCAGTTTTGGTGAGCTGGAATCTTCCCTATTCCCCATCACATTCACAACCAGTCATAACTGATATTACCCATTAAAAAGAATCAGAAAAGGCAGCAATTTAACTACACTGCAGAATAAATAACCTCAAGTGGTTTATAACTGTGCTAGTCCATACCTGTGGTTGAGTAACAAACTGATCTGATTTCTAATGTCATCCACGTCATTGTGCTCTTTGACTTTTAAATACAAATGAATCGTATCATCTTTGACACCAAAGACAGAAACATCTCGGTACGGCATTCACGCTGGCAATTTGTTTCAAACGCAGTCGGCAGGCAGCACTCTGAGGAAGAGCTGTTGCCTGGCTGCCTACCTGGCACACGTTTTCCCCGCAGCACTACACCCCTCTCCCTCCTGGGTGGGCAGAAAGCCTCACACCGTGCAACTTGCCAGCCAGGGTTCGCCTTGAAAGCCGTACTGAGATTGCTCCTTACCCTTGTTCTCTGCATGTTGCAAATCCTTCAGCTCAAATACACCTCTCGTGAGACGCTGCAATGTCATTACGGATGTTTGCTTATTAAATGAAAGACTGATTTCAAATCGAGATCCTTTTCATTAGAAAGAGGGTACGTTAAAGCCCCAATTTCCCATTACTAATCAATTTCAACACCGCACTTCCCATCAGCTCCGCAGGACAGAGAAACGCTCTTTACTTTTGTGGGAAATTCAGTTATCCCTTCACAAATAAGCAATATTAAAGTGTTCCTGTTACGACTGCTAGGACAAGGGACGCAGATCTCTTTCTGCTTCCAGTTGAGGTTGCACAGCTTGGTGCGGTGGGGACGCCGGCCAGCGAGGCAGCCGGGATGGCAGGTTGCTGAGCAGGACTCAGCCAGGCAGCTCTCATCAGTATCGGTGGAACCGCGCGCTACAAGTGCCTTCCAGCTCAACTTCACCTCCACTGATGATGTGGATGACTATCGGTACTGACCTGACTCTTTTTCCCATGTAAACAATGTAACTACGCTACAAAATATAAAATATGTAAATCCCGTGATTTAACTTTACACAGCGATTCTGTACTAAGCTATACTACGTCCCAGAAGGTTTTGCCACTAGATCATTATTTACTAATGGGCTGTAGGGTAGCAATAGAACATAACCTCCAAAGGCACCAAGATGAATATTTAATCCAGAGTTTCTGCCCGTTAATATTTTATTAAAGCCTGGCTATTTTCCACCATCCTGAAAATACCATATTCCATTAATGATAATTGTGAATCTCAACGGATTCAGATTTTAGCAGCTTCTGGATATTACAATGAAATAATTCCTATGCCGTTCATTAACAGCAAAGATGGTGCTATTTGCAGCTTCAAGCCCCAATATTTATTTGTTAATAATTTTCATTTAACCCGATCAGAACGGGATAGGAAGTCGGTCTAGAAGACTTGTTATTAAGAATATTGCAAAGATATTTCCTTTTCTCAAATACTAAAAGCAGCACTTATGCTCCAGTTCCCTTGTGGTGAGAGCAATAACATGCGGGTCTTTGTCTGTTGTGAACTGAGCCAGCTCTGACAAATGATAGCTCTTCACTCACCCAGGTAACGTTAATTGGGTAGCACAGCCTGCTTTTTTCTGGCCCTGTGCAAAGCAATATACATGATGATGGCGCCAGCAACAAAGCAACGGGCACTAAATTAAATTTTCTAGATCAGGCCCAGTAGAAAAACCTTTCCCTGTGCTTTTCTATGACTAGAAGACTAATCTCCAATGACTTTATTGAATGTCTTTCACAGATATTCGATTATCTAAAACAATAAAACAAAGCAAGGCAGTTTATTGCCTTGGGAACAGCAAATTTCCTTCCCCCTTCATTACAGAGGTACTGGAAACAGAAATCCACTTCTTGCAAGTCCTGCAGGACTGGGATGGAAAGAAAAAAGTTAAGCAAATGTTCAGGTTCACTATACACAGAAAAAATCTTTCACTTTCCCTAAACCATTAAGTTGCAGTAGAAATTGCACTAAGAATTTTTTCACATTGTTCATTTTAAAAGCACTTCCAGACTGCTGAGAGACCTTTTTAGTAATTGTAATGGACTAACCAAATGTGCCCAGCAAGAGATGCAAGCCCAGCTACACGGGCTGCCTAAAAACTGGAAATCTTGTTAAAGTGAGATTCCCACAACCTAAAATCAAGGTATTTGGTATCATGCTCTTTAATTCCTTGCAATAACAGTTTCGTTCAGACAGTGGTGTACATTGCAGAGATACCTCAGCCGCGTTTGATGAGCAAGTGTTTGTCATCTCTGGTGGCTTTTGAACTAAAAATAGGTATTGAAAAAAACACCCCCATTCAGTATCCATTTGCATTCATGCTTACCTGTCACTGGGAATATTATTAGTGCACATAAAATCAAACACATTTTGTTTTGAAGGCTAAATCTTCAAAACTGTAATGAGTGCAGAAGTTACATAATTGATACACATGTTCATTAATGAGCTTATTTTAGCAGTAGATTTTACTATATAATACTTTCTACCTAAGCAACAGATTTATTCATTTCCTCTGAGAATATTATTGTTCAATGCACATTTTGTATGAAATACATGCATTTATATACCAACATACTTTGGATATTACATGTGTCTACATACCTGTATTGAATTTTTATATGCAAAATCATCCTTGTGTGCAAGACTAATCCCATTCTGAGGACCTGTGACAACCCATTTAACATCACTCTAATGTTTCATGGATGTTTACAATATCTTGGTTATAGTTCATTGTTAAATTTGCTCATTTTGTTGCTTGGAATTTTAAGCTCTGCCCAACAGTGCGGGTGTTCAGGCCTTGATCTAACGCTCACTTCAGTTAAATAAAAGCTTTCATTTACCCAAGTGAAGTAGGCAAGTCCAGCTTCAACGTCCTTCGGTGCGCAAACTGGCCTTCCCTCACTACAATTCAAGTTTCTTACTGTGTTTCAGCACGTGGTGAGTGGATGCTTTATTTCAGAAACCTTTCACTTCAACATTACCTTTTGTGCAAATACTTGCACTTTGTTATTAAAGCATTCACACATTTCCTTGAGAAATCACTTCAAAGGTGAAAATTCATTTTCTTAATCTTCTGCTTTATATTTTTCCTTAGTCTGGTATTATTCTACATTTAATTCCAATGTCAGTAAAAGGAAGATTTTTGTCACAGAATAAATAAAAGATTCTTTCCCCCTTCTTGGTCACATACACAGAGAGACAAAAATAAAATAACAACTTGTTTTCAAAAAGAAACAAGTAACAGAGTTATTTACTCTTGTTTGTATTTTGTGTTTTGTTTTTTTTCCCTAGGTACATCACTGAGGAAAGGGAAGAGCAGATGGAGGACAACTTCTCACTTAGAGATTCAAAATATTATGAGAGCAGTGAAATGACCAAAAGAGCCTCAGCAAGACAGATTGAAAGGGGTAGGTAGAAAACTGATAATGTACAAGAATAAAGCAAACATGAGGGACTTTTATGTACTTTCATCACGAATCTTGCAATATTCAGCACAAAATGATCTTAAACAGCAGTTCTCATGTAACAGCTGATCAGTTAAAGAGATCCTAAGCATTTTGCCCTGTTGTGACGAGTGACATACAGGGGCCTTTTATTCCAGATGAGAATTGTATTTTTAACCACAGAAAGGACTCGTACAAAAATCTCGTGTTTAGACAGACTCCTAAATGTGACGGTATATTAATTATTTAGGCAAGGTAGGAAGTTACTAAGGACTGCAATAAATACTGTCACAGTGTGCGTGTGAGTAAAAACACATACAGAGCACTTGACTGACGATACGAAGCTCTCGCATATGAAGTAGAGAGTTGATAGTGGCAAAAATGATCATTAATTAAAACACAGAACTGAAAGATGCTTATCTGGCCTGCCACTAGCTACAAAACGTGCGTGGGGTGAAGCTGAAGGCTATACATATGGAGAGCTAATGGTCTATGGCTCGCTTCTGCAGATCCTGCGCTGATAAGGCTTTTGCTTCTGAAAGATAAGGAAGTGGCAGAGGAGATAACTCACTCCACGGGGCACCTCTCAATTTGCCTTCTGACTAGGATGACAGCAGAAACTAAATATGGAATTGTTAAAATGTATTACAAATTTGGAGGTATGTTTAAATGTTTCCCTTCAAAGAGATTTTTCTCAGAGTAGTAAGTGCGGTTATTTCCATAAGTGAACATGCCTTACGTAGCGTCATATACTTATGTGTCATTTTGTGGGCTCTAAATTGAAATGTTACATGTCTGGAAAAGCAGTCCTCCAATGAAAAAGTTCAAGATTCCCAATGATTCTACTTAGAGGAGGATTTTGAGTTTTATTTCTACATAAAAATATTTATGTGCATGTGTTTGTATGCATGTATGTGTAGCTGAGTTGTATTTCAAGTACAGCCTAAAATTAACTGCCTTATAGGTAGAAGTACACACACCTGCAACACAGTGTTAAAAGACTCATAACAATCTTGACACATATTTATCTCTCTATATTTTTTCATTTACTTTTTCAGAATCATTACACAGAGCTTCAATAAGTAGTTGTCCAAAGCTTTTAATACTAGGCAGAGTAGTGCATGACTGAGAAAGAGAAGAAAGCACTTATTAAAAAAGCTCTTTTTAAAAATCAGAACAAATAAACACCTTTTCCATGTGCTTGTGTCCACTCAGAGACACTGGAGATCCGGTGATAAAAGTAAATAACATTCAGTTGACTTTTAAACAGAATGTAAGCTGCTTGATGAATGTGAGTGTGACATGATTATTCAAATATATCTGTGTCATTCATAAATGTGCCAAAATCCTTTCACGTCCAGAGTCATCCAATATAAATTTTTAACTGTTTTTACATATTTTTTTCATGTAAAGCTAAGATATTGTGTCATGTTTTCCTCAGAGACTTATACTACCCTTTTTATAATTTATTTACCTATCTTAAAGTAAGGAAAAGGTGCAAGATAATGATGACAGAAGCGCTCTGTTGTGATGAGTTGTGTAATCTACACACAACATCTGTGAACAAATGTTAATTTCTAACTTATATGGCTACGTAGGTAGGAAAATAAGGAAAAAAAAAAATTTGTTCTACCACGCTGTAACATTTCTCTTATTCCTCTGCAAACTATCAACAGTTACATTAACAAATCCCTCAAGATTGCCATGTAGGTCCACACACAAATTACTTCTTATTTCAATAACAACAACAAAATATCCTCAATCCTCCATCCAGAAAATTATACCCATAAAGAAAATTATTTTTATTTAAAAAAACAAGACCAAAATTAAAACATGTGACTGACGCTACTGAAAGTATCTAAAATTGGAAAGAGACAAATCCCAGCAGCCACCACTAAAACAGATGCCAGAAGTGAGGCTTCATCATAGGTTTAGGTGAATGCACCAGGAATTATTCTGGCTGCCCTCCTCACTAGGGATGGGGGAACAAAAAAACCATACAATGCTAAACAAATAAAAATCAAAACCCACTAAGTAAAATGCTGAAATTTCTGAATTGCAGTACGAAAGACAGCACTAAACTTTGCTAATCATTCAAATGTTATGCAAAAGCAAAAAATAAATCTGTAGCACAGAAGACAAATGCTAATGTAACTCGTAAACAGGTACAATATGGCAGCACTAATCTGACTGCAAACAAATTATAAACAGATTTTTTGCCTCCCTCTCCAGAACACACATTTCTTTAAATTGCAAACAAGATTTTGTGACATTTTCTCCTCGTAAATCTAGGGGGCTTTAGTGCCTTGCTCTCCTTTTCCCAGAGTGGTACAGAGCTCTTGTTACACCACTGTTCATCACCGATGTGAAGTTTGCTTGTTGGAACAGAGTATTATTTCTTATCTGTCCTTGATATGTGTATGTACTCATCTGCCGGTCTCTCCTACACATCGTTATCACACAAATAAGAAATACTGATTTCTATGCTATCAGCAATCGCCTGTTGAACGGCTGGGGAACACAAGCTAAAATCTAAACAAAATTTTCAGGAAATCATCAATAGGAATGCTACCAGCTACAGACAACACACCTCACCACTCCCAGCAAAGCCTTTTTTTAATACACCAGAGACACACACACACCTGCCAGCCAGAGCAAGGAAGATGTGTCCATTCCCTGCTGACAGCTGCTGGAGACTTACCAAGAGCACATGAGAGATTCATTAAGGTAGCTTCTGCCAGAGAGGTGGCATGAAACGGATGGCTACTTCACGTCAGAAGCAAAGAGGTAGGGTCAAAATAAACACCTGAAACAGCATTCTTTCTCTTTTTAAATCAAAACTCTTTTATAGTAAAAAAAAAAATCCCAGGGAGGCAAGCATTTCAATGAGTCAGACCAGTAAACCAGTAAGTTTAAAAGTCTTGATATTTCAACTTTCAAACTGTGACCCCATTTGAAAGTTGAAATATCAAGACTTATAAACTTAAACAAGCCAGCCAAAACCATCTCCACTTCACACAGACATCTTCCTTTCAAGGAAACCTGAGTATTTTGACCTGCAACTGTGACACTGTAATCAAAATAATTCAAGGACAAACATGTAAAGATTTTACCATTCTCATATTCAGTTCTATACGAACAGCCGGTGATGTCAATGGTAGGATTATTCAACTGTAACAGCAAAAAGCAAAAAGAAGGATCAAGTGTTTTTTTCCTCGAGACGTATACACAGTGCAGTGCAATTTGATGCACCGCTTAGACTGCGACGCCCTCGGGATGAGGGCCTTTCCGGTGCCTACACCGACTCCAGCACAGCTTGACCCTTGGCTCTGACCTGGATTTCCAGTCACCACTAAAAATTCAGCATCTGAGCGAATGGGGAGGGGTGTGTGAGGCTCCCTTGACTGCAGTCCACCAGCACGGGCCGATTGTGCGTGCAGCAGGATCAGAGCTGAGGAGGCTGTGCCACGGGACCGCGGTAGCCGCACTGCCACCTGCTACATGGATGGCACCTGGGACACGCTTGCTCTTACACTTAGTTGCCTGTGAGGCACGAAAGACCCATCTTAAACTCAGAACAGAGCAGGATCCAAGCAGCGAATCACAACACACAATTAGGGGAATTTCTCTGTCTTATGCTGGAGCCAAGGGTTCAGCTCCGCATCCCACCCAGCACAAACCTTCTACCGCCACACAGCCGTTGCTTCACCACTGACTACAGACACACCGGCCAAACTGTAATGTAGCTAAAGGGATGCTTAAAATGTGCTCGCTCAGCTATGGAATATATCATTTGTCCCTCTGGTGCTTTCTGAAACTGAAATATACTGTTGTTACGTACCCACTGATGTAAACAAATAGGTGGTTCTGCAAACAAACACTTTGTTTGAAGACATTCTGAGAAGTAAAAATTGTGCAATTGATTCCTTTCCTATTTATTTAAGCATTATGGAACTATATACATTACCAGCCTCTTCTGAGCATAAGAAAACTTCTTGGATTCATGCTGGCAGTAAGTGGTCCTTTGAGAATTCGGGTGCTTTCGCTCCCCTAGACACTCTCCTTATTTTTCTGTCTGATCTAAATCTTATCAATTTCTTCCTCTTGAAGTAAAAAGCAGTCCAGCTCTCAGATGGCTTGTGGTTTCTGAGACTGAAGTGGAGGGAGAATGACAGTCTGTCTGTCTCAAAATCTATTTCTGAATTCATTCATTAGCCCTCATTAAAGATGTAAGAGAATTATGAAGGCTGAGAAGTAATGAAATAGGACTCTTCCAAACTGGTCTCACTATCCCACCACACTCAAATACCTGATACCCATTGTGACACACTTTCTTCCACACTGATGAATTTTAATTTCTGTTGCTCAAGGGTAACACTTCAGAACAGCGTGAGTGGTCATTATACCACATACATATTAGAGTCTACCTCTCTTCAAACTAGATGCCTGAATTAATAAGGTCCTTTTCCTGTACTGTGCTGCCATACTGGCAAATACTTTCTGACTGGGTAAAACTAAAGTGCAAAAAAGTGCTTTCCCAGCTGTCTTGTGAAGTCAGGATCAGAGAACAGCACGCAGGCTTTTGATATTTTACGTCGGGATGTGCATTCTCCAGAGCTCTCCATATTGCCGACAGAGAACACGTTCTGTGACAGCTTTCAACTTGGCGAGGGAGCACAAAAGTTCCTGCCTCGCCCCCTCCGCCAGTGCACCCCACCTCCAAACAAACTGTAAAGCACTATCAACACCTCCAACGGAGTATTAAATAATACGTTACTTTTGCCAAAAGAAGGACAGATTTAGTCCGGTCAAGGCCAATTTGCCCCGGTTTTTATACCTGTGTAAGGTATAAAAATGAATGATGCTTCAGAATTCCTAACTGCAATTACTAAGGGTTGGACCTCTACAACTTTATCTGCCCTTTGCTTTGAATGCAGAACATACTCAACACTACAGATAGGGTCTGATTTGGCAATATGAGTGTCAAAAAGGCAGGCTGAGGTGTGATGATACTTATCTTTTGCTGAAGATGCAAAACTGGACACCCACTAAAACAATATGCATGACCTATGGACTCAAAGCAACCTAGGTTTTTTCCTTTACCGCAGAGTAATAACTTTGCTATGTGTTCAAGAAGTGACGAGTATAAAAGACGAAACAGCCTTTAAGAGGTTTTTAAGAGGAAAAATGTATTACTATTTCTTCTCAATAACTTAGTTTATTACATGATTATATACTATTTTCTAATTTTTATATCAACACTATCCCAACAGGTGCACTCAAACTTTAGCGCAAAATACTTACAGAAAGATGTATGTCCATTTCATGATACTGCAGCGATCTTGTGAGTTGTCAAGAGCGAAACTGTCAGTCCATGTCACAGAGGTACTCAAAGGACTAATTTGCTTGAGTAAAATGCTGCTCTACAGTTTTCCGAACTATCTTCTCTAAATATAGCTTGGGTGTTTCAGCACAGCACTAAGTTTGCCACACAGAAGTAAGTTAACTGTGCAGAAGCCACCAGCAATTTTGCTAAGTGATCAGTCAATACTGTCTGATAAGATCACATCAGCAACACCACCAGCCTTTCAATATTAACCAATTGTATATCGTACCTTTTCCCACGTGACCGGCTGTGATGCCAGGTGAAAGGGTGGTGCGACAGCTCACAACGTGAGAAAAAATAACAGATGCCTGCAAATTCAATTAGCAAACAAAAATCCAGGGATATCTAGTATTTAGCGGAAAGACAAAAGCCCTGGCAAGTTATCTGTGGTTTCTTCTGTCTTGACACAACAAAAGACACACTGGCAAGGGGAAGAGAAGACCCAGACTCTAAATTCTTCCTGAATATGGGGAAGAACTCTACCCCCAACCTTTCTATTTTGCCAGTAGCATAAAGCTACTGCTAAGCTCCAGCCATTTCGCTCACACAAATGCAGAGTGAGGCATGTCTGCCTAGGAAGTAGCTCCCCAGACCTACGTCTGGTCAATCAGCAAAGCTCTGTGCGTTTACTCAGATCTGTTTCTTCAATGAGAAGAGCTTTATCATCCTTGCAGCTAAGTCATCACACAGTTTTGGAAGACAGGAGATAAGTGAGGGAGGAGGGGAAGAAAAAAGCTGTATAAGGACGAGGGAATAAATCTTTAGAAACGATTGCTCAGAAGTAATCCTTTCAAGGCAGGTTAAAGTCCTGGACCAGTTAGCACTATTGCACCCACAATACAAAATTTGCTGAAACCTGCACGGTCAGGTTCCTTGTTTAAATAACTTGTTCATTCGTGGATGATCCCTCAAAGTATATTGTTCTCAAGACGAAAATAATACTCTTTTAATACATGGTAACCTGACTGCTGATTTTTCAAGTATGGTTGCACAGACGATACTAATATATTATTGGTAAAGTGGACACTCCTACTCTGATCTCTTACAGTCTCTAGAAATCTGAATTACATACCATATTTTTTATAAAAAAAAAGTCTACACAACCCGTTTTTTAACTACTTGTTATTATTTTTGTAAAAACATACAATTGCAGCAGTGTTACTCTGTGTTTTAAATTTTATTCCTTTTCAGGTGACAGCGAGCCGTGGTCAAGGAATGTAAGTTATGTTTGAATAATACATCTACACTGCTATTATTCAGCCTGCTCTTCAGCTCTCTCGGAACCTTTAGGGTTGTGGCAGCTTTCTGGAAACGCATTTTTTAGTATGTAGCAAGATAGAGATGTATTAAAATTTGAGATTGACAGACAGCTGGCTGGATTTAAAGGGAAAGGTAGTAGAGTGGTGGTAGCAACTATGTGAGCAGAAGAGCAGAAAAGTGAGAGTCGTGGGATATCTGGGATCAGATCAGGCTCTGTCAACCGTAAGATGATATTGCACCTTTAAGGCCATTGAGGCTCCCAGTCTGGTAAAGAAACAGAAGACTTAAAATCAGCTCTGCCTAGTGTAAAGGGAGCCTAAAGTAATTTGAGCTGGCAGAAGGATTTGTAAAATTGCATCAGTTTAGTATAAAGTTTGGCCTGCTCCTTCCTGGCCAGTGGAGAAACAGGGTAATGCCATGAGAATGTCAAAAAACTTTCTTCTTTGTCTGTCTTCCGATTATCCTTCCATTGGTTTTCAGTTTGCACATACCTAGTACAGATCAGCACGTCTATGGCTATTTAATGCCATTTCTGTTCTTTGTAGCTATGTGGGGTTTATTCCTTACAGAAGACCAAATGAAAGTGAATAATGATCATGTCAAAGTCACTCTACTGAAGGAAGTACACAAGTGTCAGAAATCTTCTCGCAGTTGCTGATACAAAGGTGTACTGAGGAAAAGAGTTTTTTATGCTAATGAGGTCACCTCATTTACTTTATCATGGAGTCACTGTTACAGTAGGATAGTTGTATTACATCAATAATAAATAATTGCAGTATTACTGAGCTGTGAATAAAGTACTCCCCTTCTTAGGATTTACATTTCAGGGAACAGGTAACTCATATAAAACACATAAAAAGGAAAGCTGGCAGAATTAATAAAAGAGATTACCACTGGAATACAGTCTCCAAATAATTAATTCCACAACTTCAACGTCAGAATTCATTATACTAGACGACCCTCCAAAATGATCTGTATTTCCAGACCCTCACAGAGACTAAGAAATCCTTCCTTTTAGTCATATATCTGAGAGATATCTATAGGATTTTGAGATTTGCATACATAGGACATAATTTTTCCAGGCCAACTAGCTGTTACTGATGACTTTCAATAGCACTAACACTGTTTGCATGTGTTGACAAGTTCTCAGATATCTTGTTATTACCTTAATGATTCCTTGCTCTAAGTAAATCAGAGAACATACTATTTTCTTTAAGAGCTAGCCATCTAATTTAGTATCAGTAAGTAGCAGCCAGCAAGTGCGGTGATGACAATAGGTCTCCATTTCACACAGTCCCACCACTGCTCCTTGTCTCTCCTTCACACTTGAGTCTCTCTGCATGTACCACAATTTGACAAAACAAAGACATGCTAAAAGACTGCTTCTACTTACTCCTCTGTCTAAGCAGGGAAGGAATTGATAAAGAGAAGTCAGAACTTTCCCTAGGAAGGTACTGGATTTATTGGGAAGCCTAGACAGCAAAATAGAAAATGACCCAAAGACAAGGGACAGCATTCTCTATGAATGACACAGAGATAAAGACCATGTCAGGTGCGCTCCCAAAACCAAATAAATACTTTTCTGTATTGAAAACAGAGGTTAGGACATTGCTGATGACCAAAGCTAAAACGGACACTGGAAATACCAGACAGCAAATCTATATCCCGACATAAAAGTGAAATCCCCAAATTAAAGCTGATCAAAGAACAGGGAATGTGCTTACAGGAACTCAAAATAATATTTAAAGCAGAACAATAATATAAAACATCAGGAAAATTGCAGATCTTGTACTCTTCTTTACAAAGAAAATAAAAAGAAAATAACATTAGGCAAGCAAATTTAAGATCGTAAGTCTTACCTCAGTTGACCACAACACTATCCCTCAACTTGTGTATAAAATTAGGCACGTAAGTTAATGGAATTTTGGTAAATGGGTGTTGGATTTTATTGAAATGAGATTGTTCCAGACTAATGCAATAATTGCTTTACAAACAAGATAAACTGAAACTAAGTTCAAATAAATTACTGTATGTTCAATATAGCACTAAAACAAGACTCATGAGCTCAGCTGTGAAAGACAGCTGGTAGTACAAGAATTGTAAACTGTGGAAAGAATTAACTAAATAAGAGTGATTTACTCTGGACTGAAAGAAAGTTGCTCAAGTAGGCCTCCAAGAATGAGCCTCGGAACTAATATTAATCGGTTCATGTTAACAATTTTGTTGAATGGACTTGTAAAGTGTGTCCATCAGGAGAAATTACCACAATAAAGTTGGATGTAACAATGAATAAGTCATGGAAATGATGGGAGCAGTAAAACTGTGATGATATTCAGTCAAAGTGCAAGATCATTCATTCATTCATCAGTACAAAGCATTTCTAGTTTTAGATATGAATTATTTGGAAGTGACAAAGGAAGACAGAGACTTGGGTTTCTTTTTCAGACTGATTGACTGAGCTATTAATTCAGCCATGGAAGAAACAAATACAGTCGTGTGAGGTGGCAGCTGATGTATCTTCATTTTATAAAGTATCATTAATGTCACAGTACAAAACCCCTTGCAAATCAAAACAGCTTAAACCACTGACATCTACCCTGCCCACAGCACTGACATAATGAAAATACGACTCTTAGAAAGCAGAGAACTGAGTCAACTGTCACTTTTCAGTGAGTAACAAACTCATTAAAACGAAAGATAAGACACTATATTCCTGTGCCTGAAGAAATTCCTTACATCAACCTGAGAACAGAAATGATACCACAGTTATGAGTCAGCACATGCTGCAGCCAACAGAAGGCAACTGGACCAAGTTAACTCATTTGGCTGCTCTTCTGTGTCTCATGTTTTGGACCTTGAAGACAAAATGTCTCATAAAGAACCTCTATCTGAAGAGTGATCCACCATCAGCTAACATATCTAATGGCCTAGGGCAAATTGCTGATTCAAGTGTTGACCTTACATATCTCAAATGATCCTTTGCTATGTCACTTTTCCATTGCTCTTATTGTTGTATAAAAGCTCATGTTGCATTTCTGAAGATTGCACAGAGGAGTACAAGTTATCTAACAGAGGTTACCTAATTAGGTATTGCTTTGCTGCAACTGTTCCATGTGTAAGCAGACATCCGTCTTGAGGCCTGGTCCTATCTAATTTCAGTGGAAAAGCTGCTATCTTCCTCCACGCATGACGGCTGAGAACTCTGCATTTTTATTGCACATTTCCTGGTCTGCAGGGTGATAAAATTCATTACCTCAAAGCTCCAAAGGATTAAGACCAGAGCCAGTTAGAATGCTACACTACAGCAAACCAAAACCAGGGTTATAATAATTATAGCAATTAACATTCGGTGTTTAATGTGCAACTTCTAAATACCTTGTACTACAGTACATATTAATACTTTTTTGTTTTCCTGTTTACATCAGGACTGCTGAATGAAAATGAAAAAGTCCCTTTAAGGAAAGGACACAGCTCTAACATGTCCTTGTAACAGGCATATTCTCTCTATTTACAAAAGAAAAAAAAACACAGTGCAATATTCTCTGGTTTCGCAAAAATGTTTTGAAGCCTTTTTTTTCTGCTGTACCATAATAGTAGCTTCTCACTGTTCAACATCTCCATGACCTTGCCACGGGAAAAACCCTTCCTACACAACTTTATCACACAACTCGACGATTTGGATTTCCACTGCTTTCTATCCTCCCATATGTGCAACCAGCCTGCAACAAAGTTTTGTCTCAGCGACCATAACAAAACACGGGATCAAAGTACGAAAATTGGGCAAAGTTCCATTTGACTTTCTATAGGCTCTACACATTTGTCAGGATCCGCTCTCACATCTAACTGGGACAGGCTGGCATGACGTGGTACCGGCTACAGTTTTTCAGAGATCAATAAAAAATACCTTCTCTAACGGTAGCAAGAAGCACAATCACAACTTGGGAAGTCTTAACACCCATCTTGCGTGACCTCTTCACCTAATGCTGTGCAATTACAAGGCTCTCTTTCCAAATGTCTCCTTCTTACCCAATTATAGCATTGAATAGGAAATCTCACGGCAGCCCAGAATCAGACAGGGGAAAAGGAACTGGGGTTTAATCACCAGCCTGAAGGCAAAAGCAGTACGTTATGCAGTACAACTCTGAAAGTAGTTCTACTGATTCCCTATCAGGGGTTATAAACCTACGGTCAAGTTTATTCGTAGCATAAATCAGTACACTTCAATGGACGTACACTTGGGAAGTAATCTGGCCTCTTTTAAACTGTAATTCAAAGCTGAAAAATCATCCTGAAGGGATCCAGAGAATTTTAGTTTCTATCACCTTTACACTGTCTTTTCAGCATTTCCTGTTAATTTCTTCCCTAAGACACGAAGTTAATGCCCAGCCTCTAAAGACAAACAAAAACATCACCATTCTAAATGTAACCTAACAACAAAGACATGCACAAAGAGCCTTATGTTTCTGTATAACTTTTCTTTTTTTGATTATGCCTCTTCAAGTTTTGGTAAATACAGCATTATTTACCAGCTAAATCAGTCCACCACTTGTAAAAATAGTTCGTATACAACTGCACCTGCACTTTTTAACTAATCACACTTTTATTCGGTATTTAAACAGATGCAGGGAATTTTCTACAAAGTTTGACAGAAGCGTAAAGGAGGGAGGGGAGAACAATATTTTCTAACCCAGTACTTTAGCATCAGCTTTCATTCTAAAAAATGTACATAAGGAAACAGAAATAGGCTCATAGATTATTTTTAAGGAAAAAAAGAATAAATAATAGCACAAAACTCCAGTAACACAAACTGGAGTCCTTTTGTTTTGTTGCTTCTTATGTGTCAGAGATTCACAGTAAATACTCAAATACTGGAACTACTGCAAGCAAGAAGCAGAACAAAGACTTTAATCTTCAGCAGAAAGTTAGGGCATGATCTTTAGCTCAGTCATGTCCAAGTGAGCAGATAGTGTGATTAGCTTTGTGACGTGTCACAGACTGAGATGGTGTGCAGGAAAAACAGAAACCCTTTTGTGCAGTTATGTCACGTGTAATTAGAAAACAAATTCCAACTTTTCACATGAAAGATGGTGGTGCTGCAACAGCTTTTCCTAAGTTATCACGGGGCCTGTGACTTTACTGCCAGAACAGTGTTTTTAGCCCTTCCTACTCTTTTTGGCACAGCAAGGGCTACTTAATCTGCAGCTGCAGCTGTTGGGCTCCTTCACTGTCCAGACAGCTGTCTGCAGCCCTCAGGAAAGGTTTTATTGTTGATGAGATGGCTTTAATCCTCTTCACCCTATTCCCACCAAAATTAAGCAAATGCCTGCAGCTGAAGTCAAGTCAAACCAACTGACTTGATGACAAGTGGGATAAAAAACATGGAGAATGGGGCTTGTCCTCCAGTGCACATTATGAAAATCAGTTACAGTATACGAAGGGCAGGAGGCCTGCAAGTGAAAAATGCAGACACACATCACAGACTTTTTTACACAGTGCTCGAAGGGAAAGAGTTCCTTGATTCCTGGTCACAGGTCCCCTCTGACCTCCTCCTGGAAACGTTAATGATAAAGGTGATAACACTTGATGAATACCTCGTAACCCTGAACATAACCTCCAGATTTAATTCAGCCGTTCTTGTCTCTTCCACTTTCTGCCACAGTCTTGTTCCAGAGTTATGTTATCTTGGCTTATAACTTTGACCTCTGAAGGCTAGGGGCATAGAGTCAATCAATTCTTCATACTTTAGACCTACCTGAAGGACTCTATTTCATCATGTCATTGTATTCACTTTCTGAAATACTCTCTTTGAATATTGTGAACGTGTTCTGCCCTCAAAACAACTATGAAAAGTTGGAGTGAATTCTCACACCTTCTTCCAGATGTAGGCATGTTTTTCTCTTCCTTATTGTGGCGTGTGTGTTGGGAGGGGGTGTGAAACAACAAAAAACCTCAAGACACACTCCATATTAAGACCAGCTTGCTGGTATATAAAAATGAAAAAATTGTTACTTTTTAAATTTTATTTCCAATCTGACAAACTAATGCCATCTCTTACATTTACTCTCACAGCTCATGTTTTACTTGAAGCCATAGGCAACAGAAGAAATAGGAGGAAGAAGGTCCTGACAAGTCATGTTTGCCCACCCCTCTTACAGGTTTCTTATTGTGAGGAGTCCTTACTTCTACTCTATGTACAGCTACAGGTATGAATTAGTTTAAATATCAGAACAGACTATTAAAGAGCTAGGTATTTTAGACAATTAGACAATCTCCATTACAAGAAAATACTGCTCTTTAATCAGGTTGTTCAGAACACCCCTGTACACATACCATGAGGATAAACCTCCTGTAAAAGAACAAAAAAGATATTTAGCCATTATAGCTCCCAACTTTCCCAGGTATACAAATGTATTTCTCAGAGAAAATATGTAGAGATATTTACTCTTCTTAACGTCACAGGATTCAAAACTGCTCAAAAGCTGTTCTCTTGGCGACTATGTCTAAGCGTAAGAGAGGAAATGTTAGCCAAATATGTATCAGAAGTGAGGAAATTGCTCTCACCCCTCTCCAAAACAAGATACTTAAATCACTAGCCAGCTCTGAACAGACAGTGGAGAATCCAACTTATCTGGCACAGATGCAGCTTTCTCAATTACTTCCTTACCCCCCTTCCTCCCTATGCACACATCTGCCCTTCCACCTCCTACATTAATTCTTTTTAAAGATAGATTCAAGTTTTCCTCCTAATTAGGAAAACTATGCAGAAGGATTCACTGACCCTTAGAAGAGCCTGTTAACTGTCAAGTCCAGAGTCTGCTGCCTAGAAGCATAATTTATTTCTCATTATATTTGAACTGTTGCTAAATTCAGAAAAAGGAAACACCAAATGACATCAACTCCTCTGAAAAACAAAACAAAGCTTGCTAAGTTTTATGTAGAAACTGAATGCTCTTGCAAATGCTCCTGTAAATTTACATTATCCTAGTAGTATAAACAACTTGTCCCAATTGTTAGTTATCTATAAAATACATTTCTGTGGAGATAGACATCATGCATAAAGAGAATTTCACTTCACTACAGACTTTCCAGAGGAAAGAAAAATTTGTGCTTTGCGATTCAAATACAGATTACATGAACTAAGTTTTGACCCAGATTATGCTGGGATGAGAAAATATTTAGAAGCTGAACTGCACTTCATAAAGCAAAAGAGTTGACTGAACCACAGCAGTAAGAATATTCTCACAACACAGCTCAGTAAAATCTGCAATATTCTTACTGTTCAAAAACACAGAAGGCCAAGATCCACAATGAGGATGTCAAAAATCTTAAAACACCAATCTACCACCTCTCCCAGCTATCAAAACAACTGCAATTAATAACTCCAATATGGAAATGTCTTGAACTGTCCTGGAGAAAATCTCCCAACTAGCTTCAAACAGTGCAATTTAATGAATTTTAACAAGAGATGGGATTTAACAGAAGAAGACATCCCCCCTCCCCAAGTTTATTGTACTGTTGCCAAACTGCAATTCGTTGGCATGTGATCTCCACTGAACTAAGTAATCAGCAAAATTGCTTGCTGAAACAGACGTCGTGATCTCTGCTCCCTGTAAAATGAGGGATCTTAAAAAGGGAGTTAGGGTTTGGACACCGTGCGTAGGATTCACAGCAAGCATGTATGCTTATCATCACTTTAACTGTCATATAATATTCTGACTGCCTTCATCTGCTTTTCCAAAACGTGTGTCTTGTGTCATCTGTCAACTCTGCAGTGACGTCTTGAATACTCTAAGCCTTCTACCTATTCAGGCAACTGAACAGCAAATGACACCAAGTTCATAATCTGCCAACCATGAGCTGCACCTCTAAGATAAGTGCATTTGATCCACAGCATACAGATGTTAATTACAATCTCATCAGTAGTAGAAGATTATCATCATGTATTTTCCAAAGGATGAGAACATTCCCAAAACCTGAACCTTCAAAGCTAAAAAATACTAAGCCTGAGACAAAATCTCAATTTTCAGTTTTCTTTTTCAGGAAATAAAATTTTGTTTCATCGCTTGCAGTGAAGACTTACAGTAAATCTGCTGTGTAAATCTGGTAAGTCACTAGAAGGAACTGTTTTCTTTGAGGCGTAACTCATATCCTACTTAGCAATTCTACCCTATAAACCTGCATCGAGATCTCTCATTACAGATAATCTTTCAGTTGCATGTATAGATGATACCGGCTTCCAGAGCGTTTTACGAGCTTCACAATACTATATACCATTTTACTAAAGAATCATAGAATGGCCTAGGCTGGAAGGGACCTTAGAGATCATCTAATCCAAACTCCCTGTCATGGGCAGGGACGCCTCTCAACTAGATCAGGCTACTCAAGTCTTTGTCCAACTTGGTCTTGAACAGCTTCAGGGAGGGGGCATCCACAACGTCTCTGGGCAATTTATTCCAAAGTCTTGCCACCCTCGTACTGAAGAATTTCTTCCTGGGATCTAATCTAAATCTATTCTCCTTCAACTTAAACCCATTTCCCCTTGTCCTATCAGTGGACACTCTACAAAAGTCCCTCCCCAGCCTTCCTGAAGGTTCTCTTCAGGTATTGGAAGGCAGCTATTAGGTCCCCTCAAAGTCTTCTCTTTTCAAGACTGAACAATCCCAGCTCCTGCAGCCTGTCCTCGTAGCAGAGGTGCTCCAACCCCTGGATCATCTTTGTGGCCCTCCTCTGAACACGCTCAAACAGATACATGTCCCTCTTACGGTGGCAACACCAGAACTGGACGCAGTATTCAAGTCGGGGTCTCACAAGAGCAGAGTAAAGGGGGAGAATCACCTCTTTTGACCTGCTGGCTATGCTTCCCCTGATACATCCCAGGATGCAGTTAGCCTTCTGGGTTGCATGAGCACACTGCCGGCACATGTTGAGCTTCTCATCCATCAACACCCCCAAATTTTTCTCTTCAGGGCTACTCCCAACCCACTCTGTGCCCAGTTTGTATTTGTGCCTAGGACTGGCCCGACCCAGGTGAAGGACCTTGCATTTTGACTTGTTGAAGCTCATGCAGTTTGCACTGGCCCATTTCTCAAGCCTATCAAGGTCCCTCTGGATGGCATCTCTTCCCTCAAGTGAGTCCATGGCACCACACAGCTTGGTGTCGACAAATTTGCTGTGGGTGCACTCAATGCCGTCATCCATGTTGCTGACAAAGACGTTGAACAGCACTGGACCCAGAACAGACCGCTGAGGAACACCGCTTGTCACTGGTCTCCACGGGGACATTGAGCCATTGACCACAACTCTTTGAGTGCGACCATCCAGTCAGTTCTTTTTCCACCGAGTGGTCCCTCTGTCAAGTCCATGTCTCTCCATTTTAGAGACAAGGATATCATGTGGGACACTGTCAAACGCCTTGCACAATTCCAGGAAAATGACATCTGTTGCTTTTCCCATGTCAACCAGCACTGTAGCTTTGTCATAGAAGGCCACTAAATTAGTCAGGCATGACTTGCCCCTAGTGAAGCCATGTTGGCTACATGTGTGCCTTGTGTTAGTGCTTGTGAGCATCGGCTCTGAAACAAAATCAGAACCCCCTGGGCCTGCTAGGCACAGGGACTGCCCTGGGGCCAGCACCCAAGGCCCTTCCTCCAAAGGGTGCTGGGCAGGGCTGGGCAGGGGGGTGCACCACGCTCATGTCACAGTGCCACCACCCTGCGTCACAATGCCCTAGGCCGCGATAAAAGGCAGCGTCCTCCCATGTCCCTGCCAGAGCTGGCCCCAGGGGTGGCCCGAAGACATCCAAAGGCAAGTCCTCGAGGAGCCTGTGGATTTACTTGGAGGATCTGAGAGAAGAAGACTGAAGAGGCTGAACAAAGCTGCTGGGGATGAGAAGAACCACCAACACCAGGATGTGCCCCAGGTTCTCAGGTCTTTCCAGGGGAAGAGCCATGGCCAGAGGAAGGGAATGCCTTCTGGGGGAGCACTGCAGAGCTGGGCCTCCTCATCCCCTGCAGAGCCAAGGGCAGCAGCCCTAGGAAAGGGGATGCAGAGAGGCAGGTGCCAGGAGTCCCAGTGCTTTGGAGCACCTACTGGTGTCCTGCCAGGCATGGGAAGGATTCTTAACCTCAGGGTTGATCAGGCATGGAGCATTTGTAAGCCCCTAAGATGGCTGCAGGCTGGGAGGACAAGATATTGGGTTTGTGCATCTCCAGGGAGGCATGACCAGCTTGTGGGATGAGGAGGTGGGTCTTGCTCACGTGCTCAGGGAGTAGCCGATCGCCAGCGCTGGGGTCAGGAAGGAATTTTCCCCCAGGGCAGATTGGCACTGGTCCCTGGGGGTTTTTTGCCTTCCTCTGCAGCACTGAGCATGACCACTTGTCAGGGTTCCTCTGCTCCCTTTGGGCTCGGTTACTGCCTGCTCTTTGCGCACTGTGGGGATGGATGTCCTCTCGTGCCCTGCAGCTGTGGGGAGGAAGGCTTTTTTTCCCTCCTAGTGGTTTATCAAGCGTTCAGTGTTTTTTTTTTTTGCCTTCTTCTGCAGCACTGAGCATGGCCCTTTGCCACAGGGCTCCCTTGGCCCCATGCTGGCCCAGTGCCTGCTGCTCGTGCTCCATGAAGGTGGTCCTCCTGCCCTGCATCCGGGGGGAGGGCTTTTTATAGAGTTCCAGGGAAGGCAAAAGAGAGTTGTTGAGGAGCTTGTGGATTTACTTGGAGGGTCTGAGAGAAGAAAACCAAAGAGTCCTCGAGGAGCCTCTGGATTTACTTGGAGGGTCTGAGAGAAGAAGACTGAAGAGGCTGAACAAGGCTGCTGGGGATGAGAAGAACCACCAACACCAGGATGTGCCCCAGGTTCTCAGGTCTTTCCAGGGGAAGAGCCATGGCCAGAGGAAGGGAATGCCTTCTAGGGGAGCACTGCAGAGCTGGGCCTCCTCATCCCCTGCAGAGCCAGGGGCAGCAGCCCTAGGAAAGGGGATGCAGAGAGACAGGTGCCAGGAGTCCCAGTGCTTTGGAGCACCTACTGGTGTCCTGCCAGGCATGGGAAGGATTCTTAACCTCAGGGTTGATCAGGCATGGAGCATTTGTAAGCCCCTGAGATGGCTGCAGGCTGGGAGGACAAGATATTGGGTTTGTGCATCTCCAGGGAGACGTGACCAGGTTGTGGGACGAGAAGGTGGGTCTTGCTCACATGCTCAGGGAGTAGCCGATCACCAGCGCTGGGGTCAGGAAGGAATTTTCCCCCAGGGCAGATCAAAGAAGGTACACTTGTAACAACAGATGAGGGAAGAGCCTCCCTGAAGAAGATTGCTTGATACAAACATTCTGGTTTTGCCTCAAGCACATTTTCTTAAACAATCATGGTATATACAATCATTATATAAAAATGTAAATATGCTCACATCAGGATATATATATAGAGGTATGCTGAGGTATTGCAGCCAAGCTCGACAGAATCATAGAATCATAGAATCACAGAATGTTAGGGATTGGAAGGGACCTCCAAAGATCATCAAATCCCATCCCCCTGCCAGAGCAGGAATGCCTAGACTATGCTACACAGGAACGTGTCCAGGCAGGTCTTGAATGTCTCCAGAGAAGGAGACTCCACAACCTCTCTGGGCAGCCTGTTCCAGGGCTCCGTCACCCTCACTGAGAAGAAGTTTCTTCTCGAGTTTAAGCGGAACCTCTTATGTTCCAGTTTCAGCCCATTACCCCTTGTCCTATCAGTGGTTGTCACCGAGAAGAGCCTGGCTCCATCCTCGTGACACTCACCCTTGATATATTTGTAAACATTAATGAGGTCACCCCTCAGCCTCCTCTTCTCCAAACTAAAGAGCCCCAGCTCCCTCAGTCTTTTCTCATAAGGGAGATGCTCCACTCCCTTAATCATCCTAGTTGCCCTGTGCTGGACTCTCCCCAGCACTTCCCTGTCTTTCTTGAACTGAGGGGCCCAGAACTGGACACAGTATTCCAGATGGGGTCTCACCAGGGCAGAGTAGAGGGGAAGGAGAACCTCTCTCGACCTACTAACCACCCCCTTTCTAATACACCCCAGGATGCCATTGGCCTTCCTGGCCACAAGGGCACAGTGCTGGCTCATGGTCATCCTGCTGTCCACCAAGACTCCCAGGTCCCCTTCCCCTACACTACTCTCTAATAAGTCATTCCCCAACTTATACTGGAACCCGAGGTTGTTCCTACCCAGATGCAAGACTCTACATTTACCCTTGTTATATTTCATTAAATTTTTTCCCGCCCAACGCTCCAGCCTGTCCAGGTCTCTCTGAATGGCAGCACAGCCTTCTGGTGTGTCAGCCATTCCTCCCAGCTTGGTGTCATCAGCAAACTTGCTGATAGTGCTCTCTAGTCCCTCATCCAAGTCATCGATGAATATATTGAATAATACTGGTCCCAGTACCAACCCTTGAGGCACTCCACTGGATACAGGCCTCCAACCAGACTCCGCCCCATTGACCACAACTCTTTGGCTTCTTCCCCTTAGCCAGTTCACAGGCCACCTCACTACCCGAGAGTCTAGACCACACTT
Source organism: Trogon surrucura (assembly GCA_020746105.1). Taxonomy (NCBI): domain Eukaryota; kingdom Metazoa; phylum Chordata; class Aves; order Trogoniformes; family Trogonidae; genus Trogon; species Trogon surrucura. The sequence goes on along the minus strand of CM036620.1, from coordinate 9,553,608 downwards.
CCTCAGTTTAGCAGCAAGGATGCTGTGGGAGACTGTGTCAAATGCTTTACTGAAGTCAAGGTAGACCACATCCACTGCTCTGCCATCATCTATTCACCGTGTTATATCCTCGTAAAAGTCTATGAGGTTAGTCAAGCACGACTTCCCCTTGCTGAAGCCATGTTGACTGTCTCTAATGACCCTCTTATCCTTGATATGCCTTGAGATGGCACCAAGGATAAGTCGTTCCATCGCTTTCCCAGGGATGGAGGTGAGGCTGACCGGTCTATAGTTAGCCGGGTCCTCCTTCTTGCCCTTTTTGAAGACTGGAGTGACATTTGCTTCCCTCCAGTCCTCAGGCACCTCTCCCGTCTCCCAAGACTTGGCAAAGATGATGGAGAGTGGTCTAGCAATGACATCAGCCAGCTCCCTCAGCACCCGTGGATGCATCCCGTCTGGACCCATGGATTTATGGATGTCCAGATTGCTTAATTGGTCCCCAACCCAGTCCTCATCGACTAAAGCAAACTCCTCCACTGCCCTGACTTCCTCTGGGGCCTCAGGGGAACGGGGCTCCTCAGGACAGCCTCCGGCAGAGTAGACAGAGACAAAGAAGGCATTCAGTAACTCTGCCTTCTCTGTATCATGTGTCACCAAGGCACCCACCTCATTCATCAGTGGGCCTACATTGCCTCTGGTGTTAGTTTTATCTGCCACGTATTTGAAAAAGCTCTTCCTGTTGTCCTTGACCCCTCTCGCCAGGTTCAATTCTAGGGAGGCCTTTGCTTTCCTAGTTGCCTCCCTGCATCCTCAGACAACAGCCTTATACTCTTCCCAAGTGGCCAGCCCCGCCTTCCAAGATCTGTAAATTCTCCTCTTGCCCTTGAGCTTACCCAGCAGATCCCTGTTTAGCCACGCAGGTCTCCTGGCTCCCTTCCTTGACTTCCTACGTGTCGGGATGCTCTGATCTTGAGCACGGTAGAAGCAGTCCCTGAACGCTAACCAACTGTCTTGGGCCCCTTTACCTTCAAACAGCCTTGCCCATGGGATTTTCTCTAGTAATTGCCTGAAAAATCCAAAGTTTGCCTTGGCAAAGTCCAGGGTTGCAATTCTGCTTGCTATTTTGTTTCTGCTACATGAGATCCTGAACTCCACCATTTCATGGTCACTGCAGCCAAGGCAGCCCTCAACCTTGACTGCTTCAACCAGATCCTCCTTGTTAGCGAGGATGAGGTCCAGCAGTGCTCCTCTCCTAGTCGGCTCCTCCACCATTTGCATCAGAAAATTATCACCGATGGACTGGAGGAACCTCCTGGACTGTGGCTGGCTGGCTGAGTTGTCCTTCCAGCAAATATCAGGGAAGTTAAAATCCCCCACGACAACCAGGGCCTGTGATTGTGAGACCGCTCTCAGCTGCCTGTAGTCTAAAAGTACCACGAAAATTGATATTCCTAGAAATTTAACGACAACTGGCTCTTGAAAGGAAAAGGAACATCCCTTGGTGATGGTGCTTATTTGGAAAAACATGGATTCTGAAGCAGAAGTCTTTGTGGCTGGGCATTGGTCATGGGCAGAGTCAAAGCCACCCACCTCAGCTGTGGTTCAGAACTGTGTGACTCTGCTCAGGGCTCTGCCTGTGCACTGGCAAGGGGAGGTGGGGGTGTGGCAGTGCAAGGAAATGCGTCTTCTGGTCGTGGACAAACCTACAACATTTTGGCTGAGAAATTAAGTTTACTAACATCAAAAAAGATCAAGAAGGTACAAACTTAAAAAGAGATAGTAGATCTCCATTACACTATTAGAGAAGTCAAGTAACAGGAGATAAATGGCTGGCTGGGAACTACACTGTGCAAATGCAAACAACTTTGGTTGGGGCAAGACATAATTTTTGTGGTAAAGCTACCAGGTCTTCACCAGAGCATCGGTCTGAGGGATCAAGGGTTTGGAAGAGCAAGTCATCTCTGCGCAGTTGTGAGCACGGCTGCTTTCACCCACCTCCCTCCAAACAGCAGGGGCTGCCCTTCTGCTGCTGACAGGACTCCCAGCCCTTCCAGGAGGTCCCACTCATAAGCAGGAACATCTTAGTGAGGACCACCTCCCTCACATCCCCAGCCATATTTTGTGCTATTTGTACATAGGTATCTCCCCAAGACAAAGGTTCACACACCAAAAATAAAGCAACCTGCACTGTAAAGCAATCTGCATATAGCCACCCCTCAGCCATGTCTATATCACATACAGAAAGAAAAAAAAGGGAGGGATATTTCTCCCTCTCTCCCACCTTGTAGGGAACAGAAATGAGTGGCATTACACCACAGAGGCAAGAGCTTTTTCTGCACCTAGCGACTGCTGTTTTCCCCTCGCAGCATATGGTCTTGTCTAGTTTCTTTCTCTCGTAGCAGTGAGCTAATAAACATGAGGCAGGCCTCTGTCGTTCCACCAAGGGAAAAAGAGAAACGTACTTCCAACACAAGGTAGACACTTATCTTGGTGCCAAGAAAAAGTGTTCATGCCCCATTAAACAGAAGGTAGATTCCGGTCTCTTCGGTTCTTTTGTTTCTTGCCTCAGATTGTTAAACAGAGCAAGGGCATTCCTGCTTCCAAGCACCTGTGTTTAATTGCAGCTTATTGCATTCCCCACAGGGCGGCAGGAACAGCTGCAAGGGAACACTGTACTGATGCAAGAGCAGAAAACTTGGGTTTTTTTTCCCCCAGCAGGAAATGTGCTCTCTTCTACAAAAAACACACTACTCTAGAGAGAAATCATTAGGAAAAACAACTAGTACTGCTTGGTTTTCCTCTGTTTTCTTTATCTTTGCCCAAACAAGTTAATAAACTGCTACTATAAAATACAAAGTAAGAAAATAATCAAGACTCTATAAAGAATCTATTTAAAACTAATCTTTCAGGAAAAATAATGGCTTTGGATAAGCAACCTCCTTATTTGTTAATTGAAAGACTTTCCACAAAGCCTTGGAAGGTCATCAAGACTTAAATTTAACTGAATATAATTCAATAAAATTAATGCATAAACTAAGTTTAGGACTATCTTACACAGAAAAATAAATGCCAGGATTTCTCCTCATCTCACGTGGTATATAACGGCTTATTTATGGAAGGCTGTGTAATGAAACTCTGGGAAAACATGTACATTTTTCCCTTCATGACAGCTACAGTCAGTCTCTCTCTCTGTGTAGCATTTGTTCCACTTATTTGTCTTCTGAACTGAATATTTAAATAACTGCCTCCACACACAGAGGTGTTTTCTTTTTTTCTGGTATTTTTGCTGGATTTTTCCTTTGTTCCTTTCAGAAACTACTTATTATGATGAAGAATGTTAAAATTACCGCAGTATTTATTGCCCAAAACCCACGGGCTGGCCAGAAGTTCCCACTTTAAACTTGGGAGATCTCCATCAGCTGACTGAACAACGAGCAAACGTTCGTATGACAAGAGCTGGTTTGAGAGCTCCTCCAACTTCAGAGAGTTGAAGGAATCCGGAAACCCTATCCTCCAGTTTGAGAAAAGTCAGCAGAAAGCAAGGCACAGTGATGCAAGGAACTACCCGTCTCACGCTGAAAAGCCAGCAGGAAAGCTACTCCTTGTACATTAAGTTCCCAGGGCTCCCTTGCCTAACTAGGTCACCTCCACCAAAAATCAAATGGAAACTAATCCCAGGGTTTGGAAGCTTTAGGGCTTCCCAGCATGGTCACAACAGCTCGCTTAGACTGCAAATGTTTTCCGGGTCCCAAGATGTAAAAGAAAAATTTGCTTTCTCGGTATCATCCCCCACACCCAGAGGCAGCACAACAGAGAGAACAGTCACAGCACTGCTCTCTGTCTAGGCCTCCTCATACAACAGAACGGTGAGAATAATTGTTTCTTCACATACCACTCTATTGAAGTAAAAAGTGGAAATGTCTCATTTTTTTCCCCTAACTACTAAAGAAATAGAATATTTAACCTCCTACCTGTTCCCCCAAACTAAAAAGAATGAAAAGGGAAATATTTCCTTATGCTCTTTGAAGTTCATTGGATTTAAGCAGACTGTAATATTGAGGTTTGGTTAGCTGCACACACTGCATGCTTTCTGTTAATGTTCCAACTTACTTATTTATTTTAGACAACTAAAATAGACTTGCTTTTAGTCTCAACTATAGACTTAAAAAGTCAATACAAAAAGAGCCGATTTGACAGCCTCAGTGGTTTAAGCCTTTGACAGAATAGGCACAAGTAAAGGCAATATTCTTTCCCTACCTTGTTTATCTCATCAGCCTTAACTTCTAGATAGCTCTTTTTGATTCAAGAACACCTCAGCTTTAGTAATCCTTCCAGCCTTTGCCTTCGGTCTTGCAATGACAGGGCATTTTCAGACAGGAGGAGTGGGCTTTTCACTTAGAAGACAGAATACGCTATGAGTGCGAGGTAAGTGAAGGAGAATACAAATACGTCATGCACAGTGCTGGGATCGTTCATGGAGTCCCATTTCCTCCTTCCCCTCTCTCCATTACTACCCTCCAGTCAACTGTTCAGCAAAAGAGCTGAGAAAGAGGTGGCTGCTGCTTGTGTTCCCCTCTTGGATCTACAACCACCTTGCCGATGAAGATGAGAAACAAGAGGATTGCCCTAAACATACCAGAACAGCACCATTTATCTACAACATGCATCTCAGAAACCACATCAGTTCAGGAACGTCTGTTCCCTGGTCTCTGCAGAGGCATGGCCCAGCTCCCCAGGCTAACCTTACTCTGTGCCCGTACATTCTGGCAGAGGTTAGAAGTTCAAGCATGATGGCCCCAATAATTTTCTAAGGTGGAAGAAATCTTCTATGGGACTAAAATGACTAGAGCCTTCCAAGTTTGTTTCTTTCCTCACAAGGACTTCATAAGGATTTAGATGAGATGCAGCCATCACTATTTCACAATCTTGGGCAGCAAGTGAACATGGATGTTAGATGATAGGGGCCAGCACTTGAGGAAACTTAGAAAACCTTGAAAAGCAGCAAGGAAATTGTAGATGAAGAGTATTGGTTAGCACTGGAAGCACATCGGTTAGTAACATCACATCTGAATCACTATGACCTGCCTCAGGTTAATTAATTTTCTGCTTCACCAGACTTCGGTCTCTCGGTCACCACCAGTGATGTCAGGCCTCAGGTTGTGACACACAAAGTGGCCATCATCTGCTGAATACAGGCTGACATCACATTTAGTTCCTATATAAACATCCTATATAAACAACCTTGTTACTTGCCCCCAAATGCGAAGATACTTTCTAGGTATTAGAGGGCAAGAGCACGGACAGGAGCAGTTCCCTCTGAAGCAGCTAACGCTACACATGTTCACGCCCACGCATTTTCTGTGTTAAAGTTTCTGAAGTCTCACCCATTCATTTGTTTACAACAGTTTGATTGAGACAACTCTCCACATTCATAGCAGCAAATTAGAAACTGGAGATATTCACACATACAGCTGGAATGCAATTTGTCTTGAAACTTGAATAGGAGAATTCTGAAGTGAGCCACACACAGGCAAATGGTTTGTTCTGAAGATTTCCTAAGTAATATAAATAAATAAAATAGCGCATTCTAATGAGAACTTTGTTTGCTATCAGGTCAACTAATACTTTTACTACGGTAGCACAATAAATCATAAATATACAGAATATACTCTGGCACTTCATTTATCTGTCTTACTACATACCGTAAGCTAAAGAGGATTCAGGCAAGTCACTCAGAATTAAGTCCTCTAGTAGACTAGATTTTTATGCTTCCACTAAAAGCAGTTTAGTACCTAGAAAAAAATAATTCAATAAATGTTCTAAATGTATATGCAATAAACCATTTGTCTGACAACGTTTATATAATGTGATTATCTGAACATTTAATATTTAATTAGTAATATGATGCCATCATTTACGCTGTGACTGTATCTCATCACCAGCCTCAGAAGCAAGCACGAGAAGAAAACATAACATAGAATTAACAAGATTTCAGACAGGAATTTTATCTTAATTATCACAGCCAGAAGCAAGAATCCTTAACTTGCTACAACACTAGCTTCAAAGTAGAATATTCTGAGTGCTGAGGACATAAGAGTTTAACTAAAGCTATTGTATGAACACCTTATTTTGTAATTATCTACATAATGAGAACTGGATGAGAGTTCTACCAATTCCATTCATCACATTTGTATTTGTAATTGTAAGGTGACACTCTGCATCTCTTCTGCTTACTTTCAATTTGTCACATTATTTTTCATATTGACAACCCCTGTCTTGTCAGATTCTCTGAATATTAGCTACACACTGGCTTACACACTGACAATTTAAAGTAACTATTCATAAATCATGCTTTTTGCTGTTAGTCAGCCAGGCTCTTTAGTTCTCAACTTCTTCCCAGTATCGATGGCTCAGGTGTCTAAACTCTTGAGATTACCCAAGGCTAAGAAAATGGACATTTATACAGCACTCCAGCAAGAACAGTACATTCTGCTAATGTATGTTGGGGGCAGCATCTCTAAACTCACGGCATTTATTTTTTTTTTTTCAGAATTAAATGAATTTGTGTATATGCACACATTATTAAAATACAACATTTAGAATTTATCCAAGATCTAATTGCCTGAATACCAAATGGAGTTTTTATTGCTCCTTGTAATAGGATATGGAGATAACTGTTTTAGTTGGCTTGTATACCTGCCAATATAGAAGCTGACATAATTCAATCTTTCAGAATCAAAGGAACCAAGACGATTACATTACTTGCATATCATTGTATTTTGACAGAAACTCTCTCTCCAAAATAGAATTCAGGGTAAGTTTTGTTGTTGTTTTTTAAAATATTGAGTTAAATCAGGAAACAATTAACACAAATCTGCAATCTGTGTCAGGAAAAGAGTGATGGATTTCTTGGCTACTACAGAGGACAAAGGAAAAGAAGCATGTGCATGTACACCTGACGAAAATATTTACACCTTTATTAAAAGCATGTTAATTTAAAAAATGTTTCATGTTAATAGGCAACATATGCATCAGACTTTTAGGGATTGTTTCAAGATTATTTGAAAGCCTTCTGCATTTTAAGGTTTTACTAACGTTAGCCAAGTCATGCAGCTACTCATTGATGTATTTCTTGCAAGTGTGAACTGCTAAAATACTTGTATTAATCTCTCTTTAAAAAGTTGCTGCAAAAAAAAAAGGAAGCAAACACCCCGGGTGCATTAAATGATGCACCTGAGGGAAGCACATGCATAGGAGAAATTCCAAGCACTGGGAGCAGGTCTATGTTTACCTACCAGGATTGTACCAGAGTATTTTGCAAGCAACACAAGAATCTTGGTTTATGCAGGGAAATAGACCTATCTGGGCTGCTATGATAAGCAAGTTGAATAACTTCAGAAATATACCATTGTATTGCCTCTGAATCCTCAGCACTTCTAATCCCTTATTCCAGCTCCCCTTTACACGTCCTGAACACCACAGCAAGTCTCCACCAAGCACGAGTGAGAATCCTACTCTCCCTCTCAGACTGTCCTAGAATCTAATGTGCAAAAAAATGTAAAATCTAATTAGCAGCTGAAACTAAAAAGATCTGTATTGCTTTTCTTGAAGCCCATTATCCTAACCCTCGCTTCCAATATACATGCACACACCAAACAATAATTTAACTTATTTTTTAGGGGCTATCTGGGACTCCAGGTATTCAAGTTTGGATCCTCACATGCAGCTGCTCACTTAGAGCTGCTACTTCTCTTTCTGGTGCCTACAATACCAGGCGCCCAGCTGACAGGTCAAAGTCATCCAGAAGTAGAAAAACCTATTCTTTGGATACCTACCCATCACACTACCAATATTCAAGCCCTGAAAAGGGTAAGGAACTTACCTAAATGGGGGGGAATGCAGGGTAAATTAACATACAGCACCTGGTCTACCTAGAGATGCCTCTATGTTCTCTTAATTATTTTATAGGGATAGAGAAACTAAACCTTCTGAATATGAAAATAAAAGAAACTACATTTTCAGTGTGAACTATCAAATTTGCCTGGCACTCCCAGAATAATTCAACAGAGAAACCAGCTATAAACAATAGTATCATCCACAATGAAAGGAAACTCTTCACTGGTTTCTCTCCACAGCCAGAAGACAGAGCACAAAGCAGTCCCAAGAATCCACATAGTTTTTAATACACATCCTCAACAGTCTTACTAAAACCCAAAATAATACATTTTCAGCTGACTGAGAATCACTCACTCCTCCCTCTCGTGTCAGGGCACTTGGTTCACAAGCTGGCTGAACCCTGCTTACCTTTCATATGTCATCAGGAAAGCACAGACAACTTCAAGATTCAGCTCTCTCCTTCTTTCCCACCCCGTCATTATTTTATAGAAGGCATTATTTTATTACAGACATCTGTGTAATTTTGCAAATTTGATACATATCAGTAGTACTATGCCAAGGTGCAGAGTTGTAGGCAGCAAATCTGAAGAGACAAAACAAACGTATATTCTTCCCACCTCAGCTTTTCCCACAGCCTGATTTACACAACCTATTCACCTCAGTCTTTGCATTTTATTGAGTGCATATTCATAAAACTTCCTTAACTTACAAGCTCGTTTTCACTAAAAACAAAGCAGTAAAATTAAAAACAAAAGAAAGTTTTAGATATCTGAGTGTGCGAATAGCTGTACCTGCAAACTCACATCCATAAAAGACACCCTGAAACTCCTCACAGAACTCCAAACCTCAGGCTAACTTCATAAATAATAGGATAAACCAAAAGAAAAACCTTTGTAGGTACAAATCCAGTGACGGGTAAATTAAATTCACAGAACTGTCTCTCCTTGGAGATTAGTGCTTTCACTGATGTTTCACAGATACTTTAGCAATAATCCGTTTACACAGGCATGCAGATTCGTTTTTACAGATAAGGTATGCTCCAAGAGCCTCAACTTGAGATTGTCTTTTCAGAAACCAGAGGTCAGTATTTCAGATTTCTTCAGCAAAATTAAGACCAACAGCTGACAGTGATTAGTAACTATCTTCATTTACACAGTTGCTGAGATAGGCACATTTTAGCTGCAATAATAGTTACTGCATCATATGCTTGACATATACTCACTGGCATTTTCCCTCTCCTTCAGACTGGCTGCAGTCTCTGCCTTTTCTTTCATCACATTCCCCACCTCTTCCATCTGCTGGCTCTTTTATCTCCATCTAACTAATGAACATCTCCCCACTTATTTTAAAAGCTTCAGCTATTACCGTTGTACACTTTTTATTTGCACCTATTCTGACTCAAATTTGTTATGCAAGAACTTAGGGCTAGAATTAGTCAGGATTTATATTAGTAAAACAGGCATCTTTTAAAAATTATTTTCATCAGCTCAGAATAATTAATGGATTAATATGAGGTTCAGATAAAATGAATTTTCAAACTGAAGTTATATTGTTTAGTTTTGTTTCTGTTAAATTACTTTCCTAACAATATCAGGCTAGCCAGAATGTTTGCATTTATTATACTAGAGTGACACAGAAGCCTGCACAAAAGATCTGGCTCAAACACATGCAAACATGAGGAAATTGTGAGAAATTATATTTAGGAAATACATTATGCTACCTCTGTTACAGAGGAACTACCTTACTGCTAGTGTAGAGGAAGAAGAGCTACTAAAACTTCTTATATATATTAACGAAGATAAGCTACATTATTTTGAATACCAGTAATATGAAAATGCCCATTTGTATTTAGAAACAGAAGTGACCTCTACACATTTCCTACGTACACCTAATTACGGCAATACCAAATGTGGGTAGACTAAACACAGGCATATTTGTCCGCTTACTTGAGTTCTTCCTTTCTTTACCAGGAGTATTTATTTATGTGAAAAGAATTAAAATCAGACTGAAACCAAATATAATTCATTCTCCTATTCCATACGTTTTGAGCACTAACATCAGAATAGGTATTTCTTTCAGAAAGGTCCTTCACATGTTATGGCTTTCCACTCCTTATATTTTAGTATATCAAATCTTAGTGATTGGCTACTTTGTTCTCAGTCCCACTGGGCCTGTTATCTGTAATTAAATATAAGCCTCCTTGATATTAGTAGTGTGCTGATGGATTGTTGCTTACCTACTAGGCAGCACTTAGAGAAATGGAGGTCCTTGAAAGCAAACAGCATCAGAGCATAAATCAGCCAGAATGAAGACAGGAGCGAATATAGATTTTGTGGTAAGAACGCTCAGGAGATTGTTCTTCGAAGTCCACAGATTGGAGATTACATCCCTATTGATTTATCGTCAGACGTGTATTGATCATCGGCTAAATGACTGTACAGATAAACATATGTATCTTTCCACTTCTGCCACTAGGCCTAACCTTACTGACTATGCAAAACTAAAAACACCACTCTGTTAAACCTAAAAACTTAAACACTGCATGAAGGTTTGTGACTAAAAAGGATCTAAAGCACAACACACACCGCCCTCCACATACTACTCCCGTAACAGCAAAGAAAAACTCAATTAAAAGTATTTCATATTTATTTTCAACCTTCTAAGTAAACACTTCTATGCCTACTCCTGCAATTCTGAAATTCCTTTGCTATACTTCTTGTAATATCAGACACATAGAAAGCAAAAAAGATAAAGAAACTTAAACCCACAGCTACTTACAATTTTCAAACTACAGGGCATTGCTAAAAAGAATAGATATTATAGATGACAGACAGCTTGCCTGATGAGTAGGAGCTGTCAGCAAATTCCTAAAATTATTTTCAGTTAGTCTTATCAATTCACACTCTGTAGTACCATAAAAAAGATCCTATATTCTAGGGAGCTAGGGGGTCAGATTTTTTCAGATAGAAACACTTGTTCCCATTTGCAAGTTAAGTTGCACTTAGAAATATGAAACGTGGATGTGATCAGACCACAGATCTATTTTCACAGCACATGTAAATCCAATCTTTCAGAGATATAAGTCTCTGACTTCAAGAAACTTACTTTCAGTGTAGTCTGCCATTTGCAGCACGTTGACTGGGTGAAATCCCCATAAATCTACAGTTAGTTCTCATGCTTACTCAAGAGGAAACAATAGAGCAGCAAAATTAATAACAATTACCTGTCTATAAGCTTGCATAAACCAAAATGAAGTAGAGAAGAAATATAGAAAAGAAAGATTCTGCTAAATACAAACAGGAAACCAGCATCCTTGCAGTGAACTGGCAGTCTAATTTTAATGAGCATCTCAGTTTTGCTATGGACATCAATAAAGGTTTCTACATGCTAATAAACAGAGAGGTTCATCTGAGCTCAACCTTTGCTAATCAACACTTTCACAGTCAGAATAGAAAGTGGTACACAGGTCCTTAGCACACCACCAATTACCAACGCCCCAGATGAAGATCTCCTGACAATCTCCTCCTCCGAAGGAGCAAAATATTTGGCGAGGATCGAGATCAGAAACTTCTGCAACTTCGAGGCACTCTCCCATCCCATCCCACCCCCTCCCAGCGCTGTCGGTAGGAGTGCCTGAACATAATCATTCCTGCTTTAGAAAAACAGGACAAACCCATTAGAAATGGTTCCTACTTCAACCACAGTCTCTCCAGCAAAGAGTTCTTCGTTCTCACATCACATGGTATTCTTCCCAGATCAGTGGTGAAGCCCTTCAAAACCTGTTCCTGGAAGAAAATCCCTTGTACTTCTCCAAGCCATGTGGCCTCCTGGTCTTTCCCTTTCTAGCTGCTAGAGCTTGTAATTAGTCCCAGCTCAACAGGTTCCTAATCTCAGACTCACAGTCAGAATCACATGGGGCATACACATTTCATTGCAGGACACAGATCAATAGGTGAAAAGGAGTTTTTTATTATCTTCCTTTCCTTGTCTTCAGAATTCATACAAAGAAGATTGGATTAGAAGTTCAGAGACAGAAAGAGTAACGGTCGCATTTTATGACACAGTAGAAATGAAGAAAATACCTGTGTTTACTATTAATTCAAAACTCAAATTAGCATGCACTAGAGCTTGTCCACTAGGAAAATAAATCATTAACTACAAAGATAAAATTAAGACTTACTTGCAAACAGCAAATATATTTTTTTTTTGGTAGAAAATGATGTCAGAAGCCAAAGGTTAGAATTTATTGCTAGAAAGAAGATTTTAAATTTGGAAGTACTAAGTCAAGAGAAATTGTGCTGAGCTGGAACTCTGAAAAATTGTACCTAGTGATATGTAAGGTTAACGTAATGCATAATACGCCACTAGAATGAAAATACCTGGGTTAACTACATTATCAGAAACACTTTGAGAAAAGTGCAGAAAATGAAATACTGAAAAATAACGATTACTTTGCAACAGAAAAGCCTATTGCTTATATTTTATTTTGTGGGAAAAAAAAGCAAACTAATGAGACTGTACAAAACTATATTTTCATTTCATGGTTATAGCTTCAGTGAAATGTCTAAACCAAAACAAATTTTGTTCATTATTGTTCATTATTTATGTTGTTATGAGAAACCAACAACAAAGTTAGCTTATAAGCATTAATGCAAATTACTCTCACCGCATCCTTATACCCATACTATTAGAAGTGTGGACAATTCATAATGAATAATGTGATTTTTTTTTTCATATTTACTTCACCACCACCTTGAGGCTATAACATTTAGCAATTCGAGTGGAAAAAGGAGAAAGAAAAGAAAATAAGAGATGCAGTCCTAAGGGAGGAAACAGAAATGCAGATGTCAGTCATTCCCTCATTAACAATTACTGGCCTAGGCTCATCCATATACCTACTCTTTCTCTTCCCATTGTACATAGGAGTGCAATTTCTAGAAAGCAGAGGCAGAAGGTGCCTCCACTAGATGTATTTCAATATAATATGCTGAGGAACATTTCCAGATGCCTACCTCCACAAGGGAAATGTCAGTTCTGGGTTGCAGGTAGGGGTCAGAAGCAGCCGTCTCCTTCTGCCCTGCCTCATGCTCGCGCTCGGCTGGCTCAGCCTGCCTCCCCCTTGGAGGGGTCACCTTCAGCCGCTAACGTGGAAATCTGGCCCGCTCCCCCAATTCTAAGCACAGATAATTTATTTATGGCATATATGTATTTTGGATACCTTGAGCTGAACTTGACATTATTTATGGTGATCCTGATGTAGTTACAGTGACCTATGGCAGCGAGGCTAACGGACTCGCAGGTGCCCCACCGGGAACCCAGCAGGAGCTAATTCTCAGCAATTCTCGGGCCCACAATACCAGCTCTCTGCAGAAGCAGGAGGAGTGCAACATATCAAGTGCCTTGAAAAAACAATGCCCTGCCATCACCTAGGATAGATGAGACCCGTTTTTTCAGCGGCTGGCACACAGCCTTCCTTCACCGAGAGCTTCAAATAGCACCATCGCTCAGAGGTATCTGAATTAATATCTCTGGATTGATGCTGGAAGTGCTCAGTGCTCACTTGGGCCGATACGGCACAGCATTGTCTCAGGGATGCCTGCACACTCCATGGTGTACCAAGACTCACATGTCCATAACTGTGTCTAAAACCCCCCTCAAACCTTGCTTCTATTTTAAATGTTTCGGGCGAGACCCACAAAGAACAACATAACACCACACATGGCACAGAAGGGTGCTTGATGAAAATACTGATTGGCAGCCATGTGTCCCTAGTTCTGCTGCTGATTATGTAGCTGACCTGCATCGTGAGACTAAATACATCATTTTATCACTTTATGCCTTTTTTTGCCTGTCTAATGGATAAGGTAACTGGAACACTTGCTTTTCTCCTTTGAAAGCACTTGGAGATGGATGGAGAAGCAGCAAAATGTACACACTGAGAGCAAAAAAAAAAAATCAAGCATGAACCTGGGCACAAAAGGCCACAGTCTGATGAATGCCTTCCTGAATGAGATCTTCATATCAGTTCTTCATCCCTCTAAATAACTATAATAAACATAATGTAATTCTTCTACAGAACATTACATTTGATGATACCATTTGGTACTGTAATTTCTGTGAAGATCTGAATAGAATCATGTCAATTTTGGTTTTGACAAAGTGAGACTAATAACTACCAATCAATCAATTCTGCCCAAATTTCCTCCAAAAAATGTACTACAGGCATACGTTACAAATAGGTACAAATATTTGAGAGTATTAGCAAGCTGGAAAAATTTTACAGTGAAAGCCTCGTAAGTGCAATATAAAACACAGCTACAGCTGAAAATGTGTTTGATACTGGGGAAAATATTTAAGTTCTAAGCACCATTCTGCTCTTTCACAGTCAAGTTTATACCCTGTGTGGTACCATGTGGCTAAGTAGAGTAAGAAATTAACAGGGAGAAGACTTTCTTCTTATTTCAATGATAACAGCTGGGAATGCTGGCGTATTATAAACTGCCAATCTCTCAGGAAGCTGCAGCTACAACCATTAAGTAAACATCAGTTATTAAAATTAAGTCTTCAACATGCTGAGAAGCCCGTGTTTTTATTTCAATTACAAGTGAAATGTGTTAAAAATGAGCATAGTGCGCTCCTTTCCTCCTTACTCCTCCTGTTAATTGCAAAACACGCTGTTCACAGAAGCTCAAGCTACCCATCCCATTGTGACAATCAGAATAGTTTGTTGTTACAAAGAAACACATCCAGACAAAAGATGTTTTTCCGTGAGATACCTTGTCTATGCTACTAACGCTCTACATGATTTACAGTGCAATAATGTTTATATAAATACCTGCATTCCTTTTAAAGATAAAATGATTCGGAGCTGGTACAGAGAAATACATCTAGATACCTTCAGGGAGAGAGAAGCTGTACTAATTGTAGAAATGGTTTTTAAGAGCTTGATAAAATTAATGACTAAGGAAGTACACAAAGCAGTAACAGGAGCTGACTGCGACTAAAACAAAGTAAAGAAGATATAAGAGACAAAAGCCAAGTTAAGGTAGACTAACTACAGAAGGACATAGCTAAATCTGGTGAAGGAAAATGTGAGTGAGGTATGACTCTCCATCATATACTGGGATTAGAGGAGAGTCTGGACAAAACTAACGAAGGAAATTATAATAATCTCACTTTAATCAGTCAAGGGATATTAAGTGAATGGATTGTCAGTCTCACTTGTTCAACAAGAGATTAATCATTGACCACATCAATTCTGCAAGGAAATTAATAGAAAGAACCAGTAAGTTTTGGCTCCTAGTCTGTAACTTCACAGGGAATCAGTTCCTTTTGTCTGTGTTTCCACCTCTCATCCCTATACATTGAAACCCTGGGCCAAGGATCTTATTAACAGCTTAGGAAGCAATATTGAGGGCAGTTGCCATCCTGTTTCTGTGTACTAGTATAATATATACAGTAGTGTGTATATATATACACACACATACATATAAATAAATATATATATATATATATATCTCTGGAATATATAGAGGCAATATTCAGTGCTAAAGTTAAGACACATCTGCAGCCTCATTAAACCACAGTCTTATTTCCCTAACTCTCTTATGTGGTGTGGTTCAGAATTGCCAAGCCTTCTTTTGCCTACCACTTGTGCTTCAAAGCATTGCACAAAGTAACCGAAAAATAGGCAGCTGCATTCTGAGTTTGACTCACCACAACTCAATTTATCCATTTGTTTTTTTTCTTCTGTATTTCTTTTTTTTTTTTTTTTCCCCCTTTGTTTCTTTCAAGAAACACACACACAAAGTGAATCAGATGCCTAGTATATGCAGTAAAGCTTAAAGTCCTGTTGTGCCTCAAGAAAACCTTGTTGATCAATACCAATTCCATGTAACTTACTGTGCATTCTTTGATTCTTTTCAACTAGTTATTAAAAAAGCATGTCCTACACACAGTACTGTCGGGTCTGAATTCTCCAATAGCGATATGGGCACAGATAGCGTGAAAAGGAAAACATAATTCCATCTGGGCAAACAACACTGATTGACAGAGTTATTTTAAAAACACTTATCACTTAGGGTTTTATGTGTAAAATGAGATAACAGATCTTTTCGTATTTTTTCAACTGAGAAACACTCTCCAAGTCCAAAGAGGCTATGTTTCAACAAGTAATTCTAGGCTGATGTATGTGCACTGTAATTATTCACAATAATTTATAGTTTTGTTCGCCATACATAACAGAGTATATATGAAGCGGAACCTGATGACAGACTATCAGCAAAAGTGTAAATATTGTATTTATCTTGAGAGTTTTCACCACACCTGTTTGCTAACACATTCAGACTGGAAGCAGAAGACATTAAGAATGAACTAGAAGCTCTCTTCAGATTTTACTCAGGGTGGATGAGAATGTGGCCCTGCAAGTGCTTCACAGAGTGTATGAGGCACCATTAACACCAGTCACATTTCTACGCACCACACAAGATTGTGCCAGCCAGAAAGTCCTAAAGATACAGAGAATATTATTTCCATTTTCTTTTAACTTTTCTTCCCTACTTCATTCAAGCAGGAAACCATCTTCAACTGGGCAAGTGAATTTTAATTTTGCACCTAACAGTATATCTGCATCTAAAAAGTGAGGATAGCAGGTCCCGGACATTTATTTTCATAGCAATGCATTTTCAATTTGTCACCAAGCATATCTCGGCATCTAAAGCTTAGGTTCATAGAAACTTAATATTTGTGGAGTTAGGCTTAAGATGCAGTAAACAACCAACCAACCAACCAACTCCCCCGAGCCCCAGACTAAAAAAGGGCTTATATTCCACACAGACTAAGAAAAGCACCAGAAATTAACTGCAGTTAAACTACTGTGAATGGATTTCCTGATCAGATACAGAGTGAACTACATTTTATGCTTCTTTCTTAGTCACTGATCATTCTATTCTCACCTTTCACTGAATGTACTGAAAAGTATGTTTATTTCTATGCTCTGTAAGCCTGTTGAACTGGAAAGCCTACTAAACATCACCATTTAAATGAGAGAGATTTGAGGAGAACCTAAATAATTGCGTCACACTGAAGAATTAAGTGCAGACTCTATCTGCCATACATTGGTTCGTCAGATATACTATGAGTCACTGATAAAAGAAGCCTTCGCATTGTTGCTAGGGTATTTTCTAGCATACATTCTCCAGCTCTGACAGAATTTTTGGAAATGCTTCTAATTTATATGAAGACAGTATATAAAATCACTGTACGTATTGTTGTTTATTTTTAATTTTCTATGGGTTATAAAATGCACACTGAGAACTGAACGCAAATCGTTTCCTCTTCAGTGTTGCTGAACAAGATATCGGATTCTTAACGAGGAAAAAACCAGAACATAAGTTTGTTATGCATCTTATTCATGAGTACATCCAGGAAGGATGAATAGATGGCTGACTGTAATAAGGAATAGCTAATGATACACAGCACAGTAGAAATTTTCATTATACATCACTTCTCTTCAGTTACCAAAACTATAGATTAGCAATGATGCTGGAAAAAGGAACACACCTGACATTTTCATGCTTGATACAGCTCATACAAACGAGCTAATTTTCAATTGATTGTTGCAAGCTCAACAGAACTTCCTGCACATCTTCCGTTTTCAAATCAGAGATACAGGGAGCAAAACTATGGATTCTTTTGCATCTAGTTGAGAAAAAAAACCAACACAGCAGTAAAAAATACATACATATGCATCATTGAGATGAGCGAAATATGATGAATGATAAAGGAAAAAAGAAAATACTGTATCAATAAACAACATGTTCACTGCCAATGACTCTCGTTTGTTTCTGCTTTTTTTGCCTCTAACAGTCCCAACAAAGGCCCTAGCATAGCACAGAAAGATTTTCAGCACCACAGAAAACCCACTGAGGTGGGGCTGTTGTTTGTTTGCTTTTAACCTATGTGAAAATAAAACGGGCTTACACAAACTGATGGATCAAGGTTGGTGTTTTCTAACAGAGAGCTATTTTCATCTCCTAATTTGATTGTGAGCTTTAGGTTATATTTACAAAATATTATGACCATGATAGGACTAACTCCTTTTTTAACCTGGAAAAGAAGAATTACATCTTCTCTGGATTCTCAGCTACAGCGATTGTTTTAATATAGTGAGGAGGTATTCCTGAATATGAACATTAAAGAAAAACTGCTTGTGCTAAATATGCAAAAGGAGTCCTTAACCACGTACCTCTACTCCATCCCACCTGCCGGAGACCTTTTTTCCTTTCTGCCCTCACATCAAATACGATCATTGTCAAATGCACAATATGAAGCCCAGGGCCATGCAATCTTTTCTTTGCTGACCTTTGCAAATCTGGTTTATAGTCTCTCGCAGGAGACTGAAATTAGTCTACTGGGAAAGAGAGAAATATCTGGGGTCAGAATATGGTTTCCTTCCTGAAGAAAGCATTTTGTACAAACTATGTGAGAAATACTTCAAAAGGAGGTGCCTGTCTTTTCTTCCCTTCTCTCATTGCTATAGCCAAAGCTTGAATGCTTCATTATTCCCTGTGTTTCCGAGGGGTGTTTTATTTGAATAGGTTCTCAAGGAAATACCTGCAAATGAAAAATCTTATGACAGAAAAAAAAATCTTAGAAAATTTATGCACCCAGTTAGAACCAAAGTTTTTGCTCCTATAGTGCACCAAAACATAATGAAAATAATCTGTTTCAGGCTTCCTAAGTAAACAGGGATTGTTCATGCACATGCAGTGCATCAAACAGAGAAACAGCTCTATTCAGGTGCCACAAAGAGCGATTAGAATCTTAATTCACTATCAAGCTGTTAAAAATTATTTCATGTAGTGTTCTAAATGAAAAATAGTACGGATACCTTATTCTAATAATTCTTTTACTTGAGAAATACACTTTCTCCATTTTAAGTATAAGGAGCCTAATCTTGCTTTATAAATAAATTAACAAAAGGCAATGAAGGATTATTTTGTGTTTCATAAGTGGGCAATTGTTTTATCTATGGAGTGCAAAGGGGAAATGAGTTGCCTGTTTGCTGGACTGTAAGACCTATAGCACTGTCTGTTAACTGTTCTTAGAACACCTCATGCCCACCTCAGGTTCATTAATCAGATAGAATTTACAAACAGAAAAGAAAAAATACAAATTAATTCTTTTCTTATTAGTTTGCTGTGTCTCTTCTCACAAAAATGAGATGGATCTAGGAAGCAGGAAAGAAAACAATGGAAAGTTTTGGAGTAAAGCTATTACACATAGCCAGAAACACTGCTGATAATGAGGAGGATGTACTTGATTGCTATTTTGGAGTGATTAATTGGAAAGCTGCATAGAATCATTAAGGTGGAGCAGAGTTCCCTAGAAGCAACTGAGGAAGAGACCAAACATCAGATTTATGCATCTCTGAACTGACAATCAGCCGAGATTTGCCAAAATTTAAGACCTCTGAGCAGTAAGGCTGATTTCTCATTACCTCTGTTTTACTGCATAATGAGGCTTTGGGATAAGCAAATATGATTTGTCATGCAACTTGAAAAATATACAAACCTGTAAGGCTGTTGTAGCCTCTCTGTCTTCCCTCTACATGTAATACCTTTGAGAACAAAACTCCGTTAATGTTCTATTACATTTTTAATGAAGAATAATAAACTGTTAAATCACACATCAATCATTTTGCTGCATCCTTAACGTAATGAACTAGTAAAGTCTTTGACAGTTCTGCTCTTACTCTATGAGTAGTAAGTTGCCAAAACACAGCTGACAAGTGAGAAAGAAGCAATCCATGTACCAGAGTACATCTACTAACATGTGATTACTGCCTGGTTACTAAAGCAAGGCGAACAGTCCATTGTTTCAGCAATATACAAGCATAGCCCTGCAATGGACATAAAAAACAAGGCAATATAATGAGATATTGGACCAGAGATAGAGCTGTCAGAGATGTATTGTATTTTTCCCACACATGCCTATGTAGGTCACCTAGTACAGGTATTCTGCAACAGATATCTGGCTGGACTTGGCACTCTTCAGCCTTTTTTTTAGGGTTGACAGGAGTAGCAGGTTGTTAGGGTGCCCTGTTGCTAGGATGTCATTCCTGGTGTGTCATATGGCCCGTGCAAGCTACCTGGGAGTTGTTCAGCACTGCCTATTGGCAACACTCACTCACTCATCCCTCAGAAAAAAACGTACAGGAAGGACTGTGACAACTTGGTAAGGACCATCCTTGCATCAGCTTGGCTTGCAAACTATGGCACCAACAGCCGACGCGGGAGCAAGATGCCCTCTGCACCTCGAGCCACTGTGATCCACATCAAGCCTCTTCCACAACTGAGCCTGCTGAAAGCGTGCCAGGCCCCTGACTGGATGACAAACATATTGCACTGTGCTGGGATATTCACTCCTGTATTTAGGATTCATCTGCCTTTTTAGTTTTATGTATGGAGTTACAAGGGCTCTCGAACACTAAATAAATCTTAATCTCATGCCCGAGTAAAGAGAAAGCACAAAAAGAGATTATACGTTATATTTTCTAGTTTTCCAATCTGTTTACCAGATTCTTCTTTTTTAATACGTGCAAGTAGCAAGAGTCTATTGGGTCAACTAGCTTATAATTAATTATTGATTAGATATTACAACCGTATGCTGAGATTCATTTAGAAACCAAAGTGCTTCCTTGGTACTTATGTTAGCATTTATTAAATATGCATTATTAATCTGAATTATGTTGTGTTCAAATGCAAGCCCTTAGAGCAAAGATAATGATCACAGCATTAGTATTTGTAAAACAGAATTGATTTTCCAACTTCACCAAAATAGCTGAAATATGGGATAGGCTGCAGGTATTGGAGAATGAATGCCACCAGAGGCAACTGGCATGCTTCGGTTTTTCAGTGTACCCCAATAAAATAAATAAAAGCAAAACCTAATTTATTTCCCTAAACAGTACAGGCATAAACAAGATCTAGAGGTCTTTAAAAGAATAGTAATTAAGAAACCTTATTTATACATCATAGGTCATTATTTTTATTGCAGAAGGAGTCCTTGCAACTTTAAAAGAAGAAAAAAAAAGAAGTAATTACCTTTAGTCTTCCACATGCAGCTATTCCACAGAAAGCTACTGAAACTGCATTGAAGTACATGGATGGACATTTCATGATATATTTTGAAAGAAATTATTTTCTTGTGATTAAATACAGTTATGTAGGGAAAAACACAAGACTCCTTAATTAAATGAAATACATCACAAATAATATTTACAGTATTTGGTGAGTATTTCTAAAATTTTGTAGTTCAAACACATCTTGAAATCTCACCATGAAGTTCACAACTTGCCACAACTCTGTCAATATAAACTTTCATACACAGCATCCAAACTATATAATATTATGGTGCTTGAATATAGATTATTTCAAGGAATATGGTTAAACGTCACTTCTCAGCAGAAACATGAAACTAAATGTAATTTTGTTATGAACAACTTTGAGCATCCTTGTGTAAATGATCTGTCCAACACTTTTTATGCAGCACAGCAGATAAAGGTTAATTTTAGCCGTCTAAGAGCTGCATTACAAGAAACCCCAAC
This sequence comes from Trogon surrucura, assembly GCA_020746105.1. Classification (NCBI taxonomy): domain Eukaryota; kingdom Metazoa; phylum Chordata; class Aves; order Trogoniformes; family Trogonidae; genus Trogon; species Trogon surrucura. Next base: position 9,532,124 of record CM036620.1, on the reverse strand, counting down.
ACCTAAAATCTCCAAAATTAAAAAAAAAAAATCATAAAAATATCCAAGAAGTCCCAAATTGACCCATTAGTGTCAAGGATCCACATTAGGTACTACATTGCATACATTACAGGGATAATTTCATCCATTTGACAGCACATTTCTCTAACATCCATCTTATTGTTCCTTTATAGCCAAAATGTTCTGTTATTTGCATTGAGAATTTTCATCGTTATATTCATATTGTTCTCACACAGCAACAAATATTCAAAAAGAAACATACCGACACGGTTATACACTTCACAAAAATTTGTAGGGTATTGGGTGGGAGATAGAGAATTTGAAAATACCCTTCCATGTCTTTTTTTTTCTTTGTAATACTTGAAAATTATGTTTAAAAGCAGGGGAAAAAAAGAGGGAAGCAGATTTGTTATTTTGTGATTATGCAGTGTGCAGTTTTTATGACAAGACTCTGCAACATTTGCAAGGGATGGGGAGTTCAAGAACAGGCTTTTGCTTCACAATTTAAAACTCCAGCACAGCTAAAAATCAGTTAAAGTGTTTTTCACTTTGTTGTTGTGGGATTTTTTTTGGCTACAGACAAGACGCTGTTGTTGCATTCCTAATATGGCTACTAAAGCTGAAATAGAAAGGGAATATTGTGACAGAGAAGAAAAGGGATACTTGGAGTTAAGAATCTTCGTTATACCTACTAACCTACTTACCACTTTGCATGAATAAAATATTGGAGCAAAACAACAACAACAAAAAAAGAAAAAAACATCACTTTGGGGTATACTTGTTTTTAGAATTTAAATAAGGAGAAAAGCATAATACTGTTTTGATGTTTGCTTGTGCTAAGGGAAAAAAAGTGAACATTAAACTGCGTGCAGCAGGTTTAAGACATGCTTGTATGTACACATGTGTACACACACAAATTAAAAATAAAGAGCAGAGCAGGGACTGAGAAAACATCTTTTTTCTGCTACAGATAACACTGATTTTACAGTAAGTGCTCATTACAGTAAATGCTGTATTGTGCTTTTCTTGTCTGGCTCTCCCGTTGCTACCGTTGCTTTCAAGCTCAGATATATCTACTTTATATTTGTTTCAAAAGTTGATAAGAATTAATTTACAATCGCACTAGCTGGAAGAAATGAAGAGAAGCGCTAATACAATTTACAGCTTGAGGCAGTGTATGATCAAAAACATAAATTAAATGCAATTTGAACCTCAAAATGTAAGAGAGTTTGTGAGAATGTTTTTCCCCATTTGTACCCATAAATACTGACAGGCATTAAATTAGACACTGAAGAGCTTACCTATTGTTCTGCAAATACATTTTTCAGCGAACAAGGAAGTGAATAAAGGACCTGGAACACAAAAAAAGACATTTCATCTAGCAAGCCACATACAGTTGGTTCACATCTTTGAGATTAAGCCAAATTATTTTACAGGTGAAAACACCTTTCGCAAACCTACAATTCTTTCATCACATATTATGGAGACTTCATTTCTGATTAAAGCTAATACAATGATAAACAACAAATGATGAAACTTAATCTCCCTTATTACTGACAATCACACTTTATTTAAATAAGTTACTACTATTTCCATTTTAATATATCAACACATGGATTTTTTTTCTCCTACACTTTTATACACGCGCAGTTTAACATGTTTCAGCAAAGAATGTTCACACAGCTGTTTTCACAGGTTCAGTGCATATGGAATGAGGACATTTTGAAGAGAATACACACCAGGAAAAGCAAAATTAATTTTTATGATGAAAACCAGTTCGCAACCTTTCACACCCCAACACAACAAAGCGCCTACCAATACTCTGAACAGACTTCATGTTGGTGCACATGGCGTTTGGAAATATTTGTAGACTGCATCAACCAACAAGTTTACATGTGTCTTTGTAGTATGTCACACCATTACATGTTCAGGATCAGTTCAGGCACACACAAATGTTCTGTCTTCTTTCTCTCAATAAGTCAATTCAGCAGTCTCAGCTTCCCAGCTGAGCAATACTATGGTCACAGGGTGGTGGTAAAAGGAAAAAGGGGAAAATGCTGAGTGACGAGGGAAGCAGATGGGAGAAGAGAAAAGAAAGAAAAACCTGCTCTGAAATTAGTGTTCAGACAATTGCAGAGTTATCTTCAGGTAGCCAACAAGCACTGGAATAACTACTGGGAGCAAGTATGCTGGAAGCTCTACCTTCACTGGTGTAAAGATTTAGAACGTTATTGAGGTTAATAGAACATGTGGGAATTTACTCCCTGGCCTTTAATAAAGGTCGAATCAAAGACAGAATTTCCATTCTCTAGGAAACGTAAAGATACATTTTTCATTCTCATTTAGTACGAAAATCAAGTTTGTATTAACTGGAAAATGAAAACCCTTCAAAAATCCAGGAATGAAAGAGGGAAAAAGAAAGAAAGAAAAAAAAAAAAAGAGGGAAGGGTTGTTGCTGGGTAGGATGATAAGGTGCATTGTGCACTTGAAGGTGGCTGTACCCAACTAATTTGGGGAAGGTAACCTTCCTTGCGTTTATACAGTCCACAAGAGATGTACATATTCTCTTTTTTAGTAGAAACAATAATGAGGGCTGGGTATTGCCCTGTTTGAGGCTTCCTCTGAGGCACTTTGCTCACATCTCAGTGCAGAATGACTCTAGTCCCACGGGTACGCACACCAACTAACCACCACCTACCTCCGCCATCTCCCCTCTCCTCCTCTCCCCCCTCCTCTTTCCCTTCCTTTCCATGCTCTCCTTCAAGCACATCCCTCCTCAGAGCTGTTGTGCTTAGAGGTGCAGCCTAGCCCACAGAGATCAATTTAATTTAGCGTTGCTAAATGACTAAAATGCTATAGGGTTTTTCAGTGTTTTGCTTTAAAAAGTAGGGGAAACAAATATTGGCTTCTAATTTGATTTGGCTGCAAGATCTACAGTTTCCTGTGCTCAATTGTTAAGCAGGGTCCTACCTAACTATTAAGTATTATATTTGGAGATAATGAGGGAAGCCTTTGTGATATTTTTCCATTGTAGTCACCCATCACAATTATTTAATTTCAAAATAAAGGAGTGAGTGCAGTCCTTGCGTCCTTAACTCAGGCCCTAGATCACCACTAGCTCGTGTGCAGGCTCTGCAAACCTCCATATGGTGAGATGAAAGAGAAGCAGGGACTTAAGACATTATATCATAGAATGAAGTCTTATAGCTTCTCCTTTTGGAATCTGAATTTCATTTCCAAGTCAGCCAAACTGTTTGTAATCTCAGTATGACCCACTTCTTTCAGACCACACTTGCACAATACCTAGGTCCCATAATGAGTGAATTTATTATGACAATTTATTAATAGGCATACACTTAGGACAGGGACAGTTCTAACAATGATAAAAAGAGACTATATGTGAACTGTGCCTTGGAACACATCAACAAGTAACTTGAAAATTCATTTCAAGATGGCCCAGAATTACTTTCCAGAAAAGTTCATTCCTCCGAACTAAACACTCTTGGAAACAACATGAAGACTTAGAAAAGAGCGAAGAAAAGAAGTGGTACAACTAATAAAAGCACTATTGTTCTTGCTGTGCTTGAATTTGGTTTTCTTGTGTTATAATAAAAATAAAATATACTCAGTCGTGTTTCTACAGTTGCACAATATATTCTCAAGTGGACCTAGAGAATATTTGGAGATTCAAGATGCACATTCATATATTGTGGAACATCAATAAAAAGTAAATGATTGTACATAAACACTAGATATAATTGTCATAATTATTTACAGGATACATCTAAATACCAAGCAAGCAGTGCTTAGATAAGTGAATTAAACATCTGTACTGAACACTAGTTGGAAACTATTTTAATTTGCAACAGGAAGATTTGAATAAATAGCAGTTTAAAAAAATCTAAAAATATTAACGCAGAGTGGTAAGTTCTCAGTCATTAGAGTTCCTTATGAACCACTAGATAAACACCTTTTCGAGGACACATTATATGCTCTTCAGATTCCCTCCAGTCCCACTTAATTGTGTTAATACCTACGTATATATGTATAATATATACATATCTATTGTAATGCTCCTCGGTCACAAAGTGCACAATAATCATGAGTGACTGAACTTTAGTTTTCTAGTATAAGATTATCTAATTTAAAGTCTTCTAGAAGCCTTAAACACAGGTCTTCTGATATACCTTTAAGAATATCCTTCACAGGGTCCTCAAGAAGTGACTTCAATAGATAAATGGAAGTGAAAATGTGTCTTGTTCAGCTGTCTTGTTAAGCTGGCATAAGCTACTTCAGTCTTGCCTCTCCCAGAAGCTAATTTTCACTTCTAATTTCAGGGAAAGAAATCTGATATACAGTAACATTCTTCTGAATGTAAACATCAAAGCAAAAAGTTTGACAAATATAGACAAGCAAATTCATCCAGAAAAGATGCAGAACAGTGTCAGCAATTGCTAGAAAACATGCTCTCCCAGGAGATCCAAAAGCTCCTTCCCTCCTACCTGAGCTAACCCCGTAAGTGGAGGAGGTGTGAGCGATTGGAGCAGCTTTGAACTGAGAAGAGCTTCTCAAAGTCAGTTTAAAACAATGAATGAGAATACATGGAAAAGTCATAGTTACCTTTTCTGTATATTGAGTTTGGACAATGAGCTATTATTAGGTTTACAAAACCAGCCCAAGCAATACTTCAAATCCTACCACTAACAGCAGAGATACAAAACGAGCTTACGAAAGGGATGATCATCTCATCTGAGCCCATTTGGTAACAGCTAAATACCGCAAGTAAATTTGGAAAGGTCTGGAAAGACTCAGTCAACATTCATTCTACGTCTCAAACTTTGAGGAGAATCACCAAAACCCCACAACCAGCTCATGAATTGCCCATCACCTATGTACAATACATGGTTCACTGGCTGACTTATCACTCTGAGAAAGAAAACCATTTGTAGGCTGTAAATTACTAAGCTGAAACTTCCATGCTAGTAGCTTTTAATGCACTTTGCTTTGGCAATGATAACATAAAAAAAATCCAGGGTGATGCATCTTCTTTTACTGCAAAATATGCGTTACAATTTAGAAATATTGATGAAAAGTGAAAATCAATTTCTTCTGTCATACCTTTGTGCAGGGACCATTTGGAAGGTGATACGCTGCACTTCCAATCACTCTTACATTTTGAGGCACCTACGGAAAAAACAAGTACGTAAATCGAAACAATAAAAGGTAGGGGAAAAAAACTCAAAAAGAAACTTAAAGATACGTGCTTCCAGTATCACTATATGCATCTCGAGCAACAAATCTGGCATATTCTTTTTATTTGGTGACAGATCCATCATCCACTTAAGTGAAGATATAGGCTATTATCTGCTTCAGTAGGAGTTGAAACAAACCCCCAAATTGCAATTGTCAGGGTCATTCTTGCTTCCTGATATTTGGTATCAGCAGGTATTAAACAGATACTGCATTTTGAGAGCATTTTTACAGCATGCAGGTAATAACAGATTACAGAACGCTCAATGAATAGTGCCATGTTGCCCTATAATTGCATGTTGTGGTAAACATACATTTTATGACAGAACATTTGAAGAACTTAGTACTGGGAATATAATCCCAAAGAATTCACAAGAACATGAACACCCGTGTGTTGTGGCTAGAAAGATGTAAAGGGGGGCCGATATCAATGGATGAATAAATGGTGAATACTAATCTAATATTATGCATTTTAAGAAACAGCTCATTTTGTGAAATAGAATTTTTTCGTTGCCTATTTTTAACTGGGTGAAATTCAACAGCCTGTTTTCTTTGGATGTATTTTGGTTTGTTTGCTTTTGGAAAACGCAAAATGTTTCATTTCTCTTTTCAAGATGGAACATTTCAACTTTCCATTTTAAAGTTGCAGAAAAATCCCCCAAAAATAGAGACGGAGTAGAAGAAGTTGAAACATGCACATGCATCATCTGCCTTTGATCATTTCCCAGCTTTACACAGGAAGCCATCAAAAATAGAATAAACTCAACCAATTTCCCTTCCTTGTTTTTATCTATTTATTTTTTATCCCACAATATAAAGCTGTCTTTCTTGTCTTCTTCAAAGTTCGACTCACGTACGTATAAAATATACAGTGTTTAATTCCGATATTTTTAAATATAAATACTCCAGAGTATTTCATGGTTGCAGCTGCACTTTGCGTCCACCTCCTTGATGGTACATATCAATCATGTACAAAAGCAGGTGACCTGGCCTTCTACTGTTTGGGGCTGAAGCGTCCCAGCATTTCCCTTAGAAAAAGTTGGGGGAAAAGGCCAGAAAGCCCACTAGGACTCCCCAGATGAGACTCCTTCCTGGACTCGCTTCGCTAATCATCACCAGTGCACCTCTGCTGAGAGATCTAGCTGCCTTCACTCAGCCACACCCATCTCTTCTCAAAAGTGTAATTCTTTTTTCTTTTTTTTACCTTCCCAAGATTTTTATTTGATATTTGTTTCTCTTCAGGTGCCAGTCAAGGCCAGCTGGACTCCCGCACTGATCCACGGATTCCAGACACATTTAAACAAGGCCCTGTTTACAGAAGAAAGAGGAAAGACAAGATGAAGAGGACTGTTGAGCAAATCTTCCTAACATCCAACTGCATAAGCTGCTGTGTAAGATCTCACAGCTTACGTTACTAAGGTTAAAGATGAGTAGCTGTCATCCCCACTTTTATTAGCTTTCATTCTGTTTGGAATCATTACTTGGAGCTCCATCCGTTGCTCTCCCATAAGTGC